>OZ004696.1:38173277-38824783 GCA_963924545.1 Pogonocherus hispidulus
CACCATGGAGTTTTTCTGTTGGAGTTCACTGCGCATGACTTTTTCTCTTATTACATCATACATTTTTTAAATACCACGATTTTAAATACATGATTTTCTTACTTAGGCTTCTTCTTTTTCTTGTCTGGCTCACCCTATAACTAACTTTTTTTTTGGGATACCCTGTATACTATGAGTTTGAATTTTACGTCGTTTGATGATGCACTCTGATTGGTTGTGATTTGAATACTATAATCTGATTGGTTATTAAAGATTCAATGTTAGCCAATAATGAATTCCACTGTGGAAAACATGTATAATTTACGTTGCACTAAGCAAATTGTTTATGCTATATATAAATGGTACTTTATCAATAGAAATAAGTTTTAAATGTATGTTTATTTTTTCATATATTTAATAAAGATAAGGTTATAAATGACTTGGATAAAAAATGTATTTGTAACAATTACTTAAATAAAGTATTAATATATTCTAGTTCTTTTATTTCTATAACCTGAGATTCTATACTCGAGTCTAGACTTGTCATCGTAGACATCCGTGAGGAAATATATGTAACAATATTTTATTATATAAACAATATTTCCTTTGCACTGTGCCGCCTCATATAAAATTCCTGGAATCGAACTATCTAAAGATTATGATACCTAAAACTGATGAACGGAGAAATGTAAACAATAATTTATCATGTCTGCTCACATGAAATTCCTGGAATTCAACTAAATCAATTTAAATTGTTCATTTCTTTGCTACACTTTTACATATAAAACACAAATAATAATACCTACTTATGAAATACCACGTAAATTAAATCGCTCTGTATGTAATAAGTTATTTATGCAAACCGATATTATACCCAAGTTAAATTCAATAGAAAGAAATGCGTTGTGCAATGTTTTAAATGCGTAATTCCCGCCTATTTGAACAAGTCGGTAGGTGCCTGTGCTAAACATTTATTTCCTCGCGCACACCCAAATATCAAGTGAGCAATTTTTTACCATGAATCAGAGTCCACCATCTCCCTTCCGCTCCCGAAGACCGCCATTTATTTTTTTTTATCAATTCCATCAATCAGCGTTCAGCTTTATTTTTTAAATCCTTTTAATGCGAGGTGTGTATGATTATTTTAGAATATTAATCTACTCTGTTTACTTATTGGGTAAGAACCTTTAATGTTGAAAGAGTCAATTATTTTAAATAATTATTAAATTTTAGCAAAGAGGATCTGCGCATGCTCTTTCACACCATTCTCTTATTTTAATATCTGATTGGCTAGGTACATACTCTGAATGGTGCAATAGTGGTGCTAATGCCCCAATGACCGCGGTCCTAAAGATTTAATCTGATTGGTCGTTATCCACCTCAATGGGGGGATCTAAAAGCTGTAATATAATTGACTGTTATGTGAATACTGCAATGGTCGCAATCTCAAGCCTGATTGGTTGGGGGCGAGGTCCTAAAGCCATAATGGCGGCTACCTGAAGTCCGATTGGTCGTGAGGTGTGGTCTGAATGCTGATTAGCTGTTGGGCGGAGTCTGAAAGCTGTGATTGATCGTGGGGTGCGGTCTGAAAGCTGGAGGGCGAGGTCTGGTAGCTGATTGGCTAGGGGGCGGAGTATGAAAGCTGATTGGTTGAAGTGGGCGTGGCCTATCTCCAAAAGGAAAGTGGAGGGGGTAAAAATGGTCAAAAATGACTAAAATTTAGGCCCCTTTAAAAATACACCGGTTTTTGAGCCAGAATGCCTACAGTGTATCTACTTAAATAATATTTCTTTTGTAACATGCCGCCTCACATAATATTCCTGAAACGAACTAGCAAAAAATCATTATACTCAAAAGCCCTCTTGAAGTAGAATATTTGCGATACGCACGTACCACGTACGCACTCAGAATGCCGCCATTTATTTTTCCCAATTAAAGACATTGTATCATCAAACATAGCCTCCCTCACCCCCTGAGGAAGCCCCATCCATGATTTTTCATATTTACGATCATATTTACTATTTTTTAAATTATTAATTGTTATTTTCAATTATTAATTGATATACAACAGCTAGCCGCCATCTTGATTTTTGAGTGCGCAACACCAGCGCAGGGTATAGCTGACCCTCACCCTCGCCCCTCGGACCCATCCCTGATTTTATTATCATAACGATCATATTTACTATTTTTTATTATTAATTACCATATTACTATACATGTAACAACAACAACCCTTTAAATTTTTCTAAAACCCTCCGGTCATTGACCAATACTTTTTTACCACCATTCCAAGAACTCTTCTACACCCCTCACCACACCCTCATCATCTTTGGTCACTTCCTGAGGACACATGCCTTCGATCATCAAAGTGAATTAGAATGCCTGTATGATAATTACTAATAATTTATATACATTTAATAGCTAAAAGTCAACTGTCAGTGTGACAGTAAATAATTTACCTATGTCGCATTTGTTAAATAATAATGTCAGTACCATAGAAACGGATTTTCACTGTTTTCCAAATTTAAAAGAGGTATGAAAAAATATGATTGAATAAATGGAGTTATTCTCGTTTTGGTTAGGGATGGTTGTGAATAAAATCGTATACATACCTCGAGACGGAAGGTTTCATTCCTGCCTCGCGCTATAGCTAAAGAGCGCTGGACAGTAATGGACTATTTTCCGCCTCATCACTCAGTATATTGCTACTATTAATTCTTGATTCAGCCAAAACGATGACTAATTATACAATAACTTATGCTTAATGTTAATTATTTACTTGAATAAAAGTGTCCTGTTGAATTCATCAAAATTTACTAATAAAGTGACGTCATCATCTATTATGGTGACGTGTATAATGTTGTTTATTTGTAAATGATTTTTTAATATGGAAACCGGAGGTTCTAATTAGAAGCTTTCACCTCTACCGAAAACGTGTATTTTTTGTATTAGTTGAGCAAATAACTATTTCAGTCATAATAGCTAATAATAGGTTTATATAATCGAAATAATCTGTAAATGTTTGTTTATTTTATACAGAATAGTTTAATAAGCTCCAATTAAGTACATTTTGAAGACCGTTTTTGATTTTTTTTTGTTTTTCAAACACCTGTAAATTGGATTGGAAGCCAGTATCTATATTCTCTTATTTTAATCGACTGTCAATTTTATGTAATTTTTCTTATACAATCGGCTTGATTATCTGCTATAAGAATAATCCAACACTGGTTTTTAAACATTTAAAAAAATGCGTACAATGTAGCAATATTTATAGCAGGGTGTAAAAAAAACGGTGTACCGGACATCCAATGATGATACTATATCTAAAAATTAAAATAAAAGCTTCTATGAACATATGCCCTAAAACGGTTCTTAAGAGAGTTACAGCTCTTTAAACGGTGAATAAAACGAATTTTTTTATTTATTTCTAGGGATATCTAACTATATTGATTCAGACTGATGAATTTATTTTAGGTTAAAAGGAAAGTGTAACGGCAAAACAGGGCACGGTGTTTAGTCCATTCCAATAACTACAATTTTGTGACTAAAATAATGTCAAGCAGTATTAAAATAAAGTCGTCGTTAATACTGAGGGATTTCAATAACTCTATTATTGGACATTTTATGTAAGCTTAAACATGTAGGCTTATGTAGAACTTATCCGTGTGAGGCAACCGTATAGTCTACGAACGGTGATTACGCCTTACTTCTGCATTAGCATCAGTCATCAATTCACGTATCTGTAATTCCAAATCTAAATGCTATAAATACCCAATAATAATCCCACTACTCTGCTTGAGCCTCAAACTTGTTAAAATGGAAATTCTTGAAAATGTCGATGTCTCTTATGTAAAGTTCCAGGAGCACAATTCACTCTGTTGTCTATTGTCTACACATTTCTATAAAAAGTCACTTTTATGTCTTTTATACAAAAGTCATAAAAATACAGTTTGAATGAAGCCTACTATTTCTTTTTTTTTTCACCACAAAACTTCGTAGTGGCCAAAATGTAATATTATGAAGGTGATCACGTGTTGGTTAGGTGAATAACACTCTAGATAACAACACATTATTAGTATAAGTGCCGGTACTTTTATACCCGTTTAATGTACTAACCGTGGGTAAAAATTAACCAGTCGTTTAGAATGTGCGTTCATACATTTACTTACAAACGTTCACAATGTAAATATGGATTAAATTTGACAACAGATTAACATTTTAATCGGTAGTAGGTCATTAAGTGCTATAGTAGGACGTATACTTCGGCTTACAGGTTGTTGTTGTTGTTGTTGATAGGCGGCGCGGTTACCCGCAGCACTCAGGTCTTTCGACCCATTGTGCCTGCCGCTAGTTGCCGCATAGGCCAACACCCGTTGTAGGGGAAGCTCCCTAATGTCCTGAGGCAGATGTCAGAGGCTGAATGCTGCGCCCAGGTGTTTGTGTCTCTTGACCATGAGGCAGGCACAGCGACAGAGGATGTGAATGGAGTCCTCGTCGTCGTGTCCGCAAAACCTGCACCTTCTAGTGTCACTAAGACCGATAGTGTTAAGGTGCTTGTTAAGATGTCCGTGACCTGTCAACAGTCCTGTGACAATTCTTATGCTGTTACAACTTAGCGCAAGTATTGATCGAGTTGCGTTCGACCTCGGCTTACAGGTACGAAGTGTCACTTTGACGCCTGAGTATCGGTTTCTCTTTGGACTTTCCTCGGGCGCCAGTTCGCCTAATTAGTGCCAACCCGCCTGGAAGAGCAGGTCG
The DNA here is from genome assembly GCA_963924545.1 of Pogonocherus hispidulus. Lineage (NCBI taxonomy): Eukaryota > Metazoa > Arthropoda > Insecta > Coleoptera > Cerambycidae > Pogonocherus > Pogonocherus hispidulus. Next base: position 38,178,015 of record OZ004696.1, read on the forward strand.
TGCCTGACTAATTGCTCGTAAACCGTAGACAGTAAAGCTGGAAAGAGAATTATGTAGCCACGACACTTAGTTCCGACACGAAGGATGTGGCCGCGACGTGTCTTTCGTAAGCTCGTGGACCGGCAACAATAAAGCTGCTGAAAAGAGAAGTATAATTAATCACGACACTTAGTTCCGACACGAAGAATGGGGGCGCGAGGTGTCTTTCCTAAGCTTGTGAACCGGCGACAATAAAGCTGAAAAGAGAAGTATGATTAACACAACAGCCAAGGTTCGATTCTCTCTTTGAATTTTTTCCTTCAAGCTCACTTCCTTAGCGTTTCTGGGCACTCCTATGTCTGGTCAATGGTCGGGCGGTACTGCTGGTCTAGTTCACTAGTTCTCAGGAACTCTTCTGACTGACGGGGGAACTATCGGCACTTCTTCTTACTTCTTAATCCTTCGGACAAGTAATAGCTGTGGCGACAGGCAGAACTGGTCTCGTTGCTGGACAGCTATCGGCTAAATGTTCGAGTTGGTCCCTATTGACTTGAGGACTAGCAGAACCACGGACGTGCGCAGTGTAGAAATCGGTCTTAGAATATTAGCTCATTAGTAGACAGTAGTCGGCGAAATTTTTCTAGGTACCCAATATGTGAACTTAGAGCATTTACTCACAGTACAGGACAGGGACGGGCAGTACTGGTCGTGGCGATGGACGGCAATCAACTCAATGTTCTTCTTGGCAACGGCTGGCAAGAGGTTCTATTAAGACCTCGGACATGCGCAATGGCAAAATTAAACTTGGTAGATTCTTATATCCGACAGGTCGTGAATGGTGAACATTTTGCGAAGTGGAGCTTTTGTGGACATAAAATATTTCCATACAAATATACAAAAGTCGGCGAAGTGACAATTTGTGGACGAATTTTACTTACTATTTGTTGATAGTAAAGACGGAGGTGTCGGCTGGACTGGTCTTCACTAGTGCAGGATTCTGAATTAGGTACTGTAAATTTCGTGCGCTGCTTATTCTAGCCAGCGTGGCAGGCGTAAACATACGAGTGTGTACCCCTCTCTTAAATTCGGCGTGGTAAATTGTATTTCTCTGGTCTTAAATGTTGTTTCAGGTATTTTATTTGATCGCAGAATTATAATATAAATAATTACAGGTGCCGGATCTATAAAATTTTAGATTAAATAAAATGTGCTTCATTACACCAGTGAAAATACTGGCCCTAAAACAACTAGTAATCAGACTGATTCAACAGTCTGGTATTGGAATGAATTACCTTGTTTTGACGTTATACTTTCCTTTAATTTAAAATATGTCCATAATCAAGTGAATATTAGAATTTAGGAAAGAGAAAAGGAAATAAGATTGTAATATTTGTGTTTAAGACTACTTATAATGATGTGTAAACATTTGTATTAACGCTTTAGCTTGAATTTTTGGTACCTACATTTTATTTTCATATTCATAATATATTACTGTTAATACTTCTGTGTATTTATTCTTTTACTCTAAAAATACATTGGTATTATACTTATCGTTTTCATGATTGCTGTCGGTTACGCCCAAAACATCAAATAAGGGACATAAAGATGAATGATGTACCAATATGATGTATAATGATGAACAAGATATATTCTCGTTTGATTGGTTACTTGGCGTAACAGTTGGTTCAACTTCGGGAATATAAATAATAAGGGAATAACACCATACGGTTGTTGCAGAATTGCAGAATGAAGGTCAAGCGGTAACCTTAATAAGGGTTCTTCTTTAAAATATAAAACATGTGCATATGTCAACATAAGGCAAACCGAAATACTGTTTAACCTTACTCCTTATGGGGCCTCCAATAACTCTCTAATATATAATTAGAGTAATCGAATGAAGAATGTTTGTATTAGCACAATAAAAAGTGAATGTATGTTCGTAAGGCCTTTCATGTAGGGACCCGATTTTCGAGTTGTGCGAATACATTATTAGCATGGGAAAATGATGAAAAAAATGATGCAACTCCTAGTTCTTTATAGCAATAGAACTACTTATATCAAACTATGTCTGTATATTCATGTCATTTTTGCATACGAATCTTTTCGCTTGACTCGAAATTTAATATATAGACATTCAAATAATATTTTCTAACAAAGTTCATTATAATTATTATTATTATTATTAAGATGTTTTACTGTCAACAAAATAACATAGTATAAAAGTAGTAGATACATTATTTCAATATTGTACTTATAAACAATAAATATAACGTAGATGTTATTACAATGTTATTTATTAATTTTATTATGAATGTAACTATGGTAATATGGTTGAGGCGGACATAATCTATTATTTATACAGGGTGTCCCCGTTTTTTCGTTCATAACTTTGGCAATAGATAGAGCATGTAAAAATAATAGGGTCTCTCCTATAACATTTTTTTTCTAAGACGTTTCGTTCTCGTTATACGGGGCGTTCAATTTTTAAAAACGAATCTTATTTTCTTTAATATTTACTAAACCTATAAATATTTTTTGTTGGAACTTGGCACACACTAATCGTGATAAAAAGCTAATACTTTGACGTAAAAAATATTTTTCGACTAAATACAGTGCCGTAGTTATGGGGTTTTGTGGGCATGTAAACCCCCTAAACTTCTACGCCAATGGCGAAAAATGATTTTTCGATACAGAAGTTAGTATTTTGATCCTTTGCCTAAAAAAAAGTACTCTTGACAAATATCGATAGGATTCCCCGTTTTTTAGGTATTTGGAACATTTACTGTGGATTTATAAACTCATCGTTGGCGCTGGCGGTCGCGTCCAAAGTTAAAACAGTGTTTAAATATATAGACATTTATACATGGCGTTGGTGTCGAGTTGGCGTACAGTCACTAAATAGAAATACAGTACCGCAACCTATATGGCCCATGCATTAAGAGAAAACCGATTTCACCCATAAATGACGGCTCTTTATGTCATCCAGCAATCAGTTACTGTCAAAAAGAGATGTTCTGTGTATGCATATTTTATATTTCGGAGATTTATTTATAAAATGCCTAGCTATTGCTGTCTGAAAGGTTGCAAGAACACTTGTAATAAAGGTACAAAATTATTTTAGTGTTCCTACTGGCAACCGAAATAGTGAAAAAAGACAATTATTGCGGTGTGATTTAATTGGTAGTTGGAGACAGAATTTGTGAGGTACATATTCAATTTGAAGTAATTGAATGTTTAATAGTGTAAATTTTATATTATTTTGTAGGATCATTTTTCATTTTTCACTCAATTTGAATCATCCAGGGGGATGGTATTAAATAGTTAAACCAAATGCGTTTCCGGATCTTCTAATAGTGAGTGAAGAGAGTTGCGATCTATCATCCCAAAATAAGTTGGATGGCGACTTGTATATTTAAGGCACTACCTATTGAGGAGTTTGCTATGGAGACTGCGGATGAATTAATTATTTTATAGTGATGGTGATAGTGAACTACTAAATGAATCCTTTGATAATATTAACTATCTTGTACATAAATTAAGAACAAGATTAGGGCATGCATTACGCAAATGTCGTTACTATGAGAAAAAATTGCAAGAAAAGTCTCCGACTAACCTGGAAAAATTTTTTAATCCCGATCAACTGGAATTTTTGGAAAATAATAAAGGGAGAGGAACATCTCGGTCTGAAGAAACAGTTACAAATTCCTTAAACCTTTCTCCCGTACCTTCATATTGTATAGTAGGTATGGGGAGGGTTCAGCGTGAGAACCAAATGCGGGGGCGGTGGCGTCCTTTGTCGGCAACATCAAAGGACACTGCCCCCGCACGACGCAGCACACCGAACCCAGTAAATAGGGGGCGCCGTCTAGACCAAAGACCCATGGACCTACAATTCAGAGGGGCCAAAGCTCCATAGAACTGCCTCTAGGGCCCTCAACATAACCTCAAAGCCATAGCGCCTTATGGGCACGGTTCTAAAGCAGAAAGCTAAAGATTACTTACTCTGTTGTGGACTAATCAGCCGGCACTGAACTCACGTACAACTGCGTGTAATATCTCGGTGTTAAATGCAGAATTGTGTATCTCTACGAGAGCTTCAGGTATACCACAACAAAAAAAAATATTTAAAAAACTTAACCCAACTTTCCGAACACCAGAGCTCAAGTATATAATTATTAACGAATTATTTATCTCAACGTTGAGAACAATAGCAATTTAAAAACCTAACCTAACTTTTTTGTGTGGAACAAGCACGACCGACCACCAACACGGAACATTCTAGACTGAACCACATACGCCTGCGCGCGTAATATAATAAATGTCTAATTATCTTCATACTGTCGAGAGTAACTTAAAACCGAAGCAACTGCACGCATGTAATATCTATTGATTACGTATCTCCATAAATTAAAGAGCAGCCCGAGATGATTGCGTATCTCCACAAATTAACGAGCAAACAACAGTAACTAAAGATATGTGTGTGTAGGGAACCACGACGTACAATCGCGAACTATTTAAATGCAGAATTACGTATCTCCATAAATTAACGAGCAAGACAGCGAGCATCTTATGACAACAGTAAATACCTAGAAAGATGTGCCCGTAAGTGGTCTCAAGGCAGCGTATTTTTCCGGCTTCTTGCTGAAAGCTCTACCATATTTGTTGTTACAGAATTTTCATCAAAAAACGAGCACCGGTCACAGTTACGAAGAAATATTAATAATTTCAAAAACTGTAAATGTACACAAATATTTACAGAGACAACTAAAATATTCACAATTAAAATGCAATATAAATACAATTAATATAAAATTATAATCTAAACAAAGACATGTCTTTCAATAAATCTATCTTCATCATCATAAACAGCCGTTATTCGAAAGTTGTATGGTACAGGCTCGGTTAACCTCAGCAACTCTGAAGCTGGTGGGGGTGTCTGCAGAGGTGATGGTAGCGATAAATTAAACTCTTCAGGTAGAATCTCTACAGCCAGTAATCGACCATGCAGCTCGTTGAGTAGCAAACAATCGTCTTGGCTTAGACCAGGCAGGGAGCTACTGCTGTAAAAAAAATAATAATAATAACTAAACAACCAAAATAGACAATTAATTAACAAATGTTTTTTTATTTAAAACATACTAAAAGTTTCTACATCGCTACAGTTCAATACTTATATACTGCCGTGCTACAATCAAACGCGGCATCTACTGGTAGCAAAGAATGATAAATTTAACATCAAAGTTCCCCTTGGTAGCATACAATATAGGTTATTTGAGAAAGCTGATTGCCAATGTAAAATGACGTGAAAAATCGTTTAGACATGTTTAATTTTCTAAAAAGTTCATACTACAAATCCGATACGACTTTTATTGTTAAAAATATTTGTGTACATACTATATGTTATATTAATTTAAAACGCAGTGCGACAGTCTAGCTTAGCATTCACAGGGAAATAATTACTAAAAATGTAATTACCTATTTTTGTCTTTTCTTACAAAGAAAAATCAAACTTTATAAAATCTGCAAGTATATGAAGTTTTGTAATATAATAATACAGAGTTGCCACTGCTAGCGCCTCCTAGTGAAAAAACAGGTGGCTTACTACAATATACTAAAAATAAACGCAGTATGTTGTAGTTACCGCGTTTTCAACTAGTGACGCGAAGATACCACATTTGTGCTTGATTTTAACACGAGAGTATAGATATTGTATGAATTACAAATGAAATTATGTAAATACTGATAATAAAATAATAAACTCACATCAATATAATGTTCTCCTCTCTTTCGGCGGCGGCGGCCTCGTCGTCTGGAGATCTCGCCATAGATTCCTTACATTCCAGATATGTTAAGGCATCATAAGGTTGCAGCCCAATATGTTCGCTGCCAGCGGTGTTCATGAACCTTGCTACCGTCTCAGGACAGAAACAAAAAATATTGTGGCACGCCGAGCATATGCCATCGTCAACAACATCCAGGTCCAAGCCCGAAAACAGTTCTCGGCACTCGGGACATCTCAAGGATTCATCGTTTGATTCATCCATTAGATTACTAAGAATATTATTAATATTAATACGAATTATAAATGCAAATATATATGAAACTTACTTTTCTATCAAATATCGTTCCAAACACCTTGGTGGAGTGTTTCGGTTTGTTAAATGTGACAGCGCAGTGTAACAGCAGTCCTTCATTTCTATGAACTTAATAGTACACACACTATAAGACCTGCATACGCGAAACAGTAAACTAGAATGATATTATTTTTGCATAAAAACCAACCGAGAGTCGATATATCTATCTCTGTAACCGCAGGTCCGCAAATGTAACAAAATATTTACAGGAAGTGTGAATCTATCAGAGATGCGATTTACGTAGATTTTAAAAACATGTTTTCGTTAGCTGTGGCCTCTTACTGATAAGAAGAAGAAGCCACGACCTTCTGCCGTGAATAAATATTTGTACTAATTTCGCGCGCGCTCACGATCCAAAGAGGACACTAAAATTAAAGCCAACGAATTTTACGTATAGCATATAGGGTGTTCAATTTTGCTTTTGAGAGAGAGAGACTATTCACTTTAAAATAACAACAGCAGTTCTTTGCGAATTTTACGTATAGCATATAGGGTGTCAAAACGTCAATATTTCAAATCAGCTGGTCTGTGTTTGACATAAAAATAACATATAGGGTGGTCCAACTTTTGAAGTCCAAATATTCACATCATTTGATATATTTGTATTTAACCTTGGAATAGATATATTCTAACTCTGTAGTACGTCTATTGATATCAAATAATAGTTCGACGTACAAAGTAATGCCATCAAGTCTACTTGTTTGATTATTCACCTTTACTAAAAATTGTGCTTAATAGGTGCAGGCAGTGTAAAAACGACATACCTAGAGAATTATAAAAGGTGAGATCACAGGCCTTGTACAAATCAAGGCAGAAAATAATCAAATATTGAATTATTCTATGTATCTCCACAAATATTCTAACTCTGTAGTACGTCTATTGATATCAAATAATAGTTCGACGTACAAAAATGTATAATGATTTATTCTATGTGTCTCCATTGCAAACATGTTTTTGTCACCTTGTTGTTGTGGTGTCTTACAAAGCCACGGCCCTCTGTTGATAAAGCCACGAATGAATAAATATTTGTACTAATTTCAACTCACGTAGGTATAAGGCGGATGACTCCGGCCGTTGTCTCTTATCAGCCACATGCTTTGTCACTCAGTTGAACCAGCAGCAGTTATCACCTGAATTTTATCAGCAACAATAAGTTGGCGCCAAGGTAGGTATGACGAGTTATATATTGAATTAAAGCCTGCGAGTTGCTTATTAATAACAAGTAATTGTTTTTAATGCCGCGTGACATTATAAAATTTCTTACCAGTTGCAATGTTTTAGACCAAATAATTTATTTTCAGGTCTCTACATACCTGCGTGGAAGTATTTTATCAACGACAAAATCTTTGCTGTAGGTTGTAAAAACCAAATAGGTAGAAAATTTCAGGTTGTCGAAAGGCTATTGATCATAGCGAGGTGAGTACATTTCTGCCGCCGATATATTTTTCACCTTTGAGAACAGCTAACTAATCACGTGATCTATTTTCAGGTATACCGACGTTATAAATAGGGGTACCTGTAGCTCGTCTAATCGTTCTATCTTCAACAATTGAAGAGCAAACATCGTTGTAAGAGACACATATTATCATGGAGAAATTCCAGATTGTTAAGGACATCGTGAAGAATGTGCGGCGTTTTAATCTCTCCGGACATACGCTCGAGTTCAAGCTCAAGCCAGTGCCGGCGGGCGCGGAACCTGTAGGCTGGGTTAAAGAGGCTATTAACGCTGTTATCACCAGAGGTACGGAGGGCCTCACCAACGAGGACCAGGTAGGATTCTCCTTCTGTTCCAAGGATTTCGCACGCGGCGACGGCTATGTGCGCTTTCGCCCTGTGAAAGAGGTAAAATTCGAGGACGTTTGGGAAGTTATAGCCGGCGTCTATCAGTCAAACTCTACGGGGCTCGACACGGCCACCTTCTGCTTGGGAGTGACGTCTGTCAAGATGCCGGCCGGGAAAGGAAAGAGGGTCAACACCTACAACACCTTCACCGAAGAATGTGGTATGAGACGGGGCATCATCGCCATTAAGAATAAAGACAACATGTGCCTACCTCGAGCCCTAGTGGTGGCTATGGCCTGCGTTACCAAGGACCCCGACCAGACCAAGGTGCGCCGCGACGTCGGGAAGCTGCAGACCCGGAGAGCTCTCGAACTGTTGCAGGCCGCCGGTGTGACTATATCTGAAGAAGGCTGCGGCATTCCCGAGCTGCAACAGTTCTAGCAACACCTGCAAAATTTTAGAATTGTGGTGTACAAGTACGGCTCTAAAGGCAGGGACCTGATATTCAGAGGGAACGCAGCAGAAGGCCCCAACATCAACCTGCTGTACCACGAGGGCCACTACAATGTCATTACGTCGCTGACGGCCGCCTTCTGCTGCTCTTACTTTTGCGAGGCCTGCAGCACACCATTCAACACAAAAAATAAACATAGATGTGGAGGAACCTGCGCCGCATGCCAACAGACGCCTGCCTGCCCGCAGACGCTGAAAATCACATGCGACGACTGCAAGAGATCGTTCAGAGGCCAGCAATGCTACAACAATCACCTTAAACCCGGATCAGGTGGCAAGAGCACCGTCTGCGAGACCATTAGACGCTGCGAGCAGTGCTACAGTACCGTAAAGGCGGGTCGGCGACATACCTGTGGTGAGATATATTGTAAAGTGTGTAGAACCCACGCACCTGCCGATCACCTGTGTTATATGCACCCCGACACACGCAAGCCGAAAACAAGCGACCTTCTCTTCGTCTTCTACGATCTGGAGACGAGGCAAGAGAAAGAGCTCGAAGACGGCTCTCATCTACACGAACCCAATCTCCGTTTCCCTGTTTGTTCACCACATTCTAACAATAAGAAAAAAGTTTAAGCAGGTGGTGGTTATCGCACACAATGGGCAGGCCTTTGACCATCAGTTTATTTTAAATTACGTCCTCACGCAGTCAAATCTAAACCCGGAGCCTATCATAATGCGTGGTACCAAGATAATTATGATGAGCGCTGGCAACGTCAAGTTCGTGGACTCCTTCAACTATTTTCCCATGGCGCTGTCCAAGCTGCCCAAGGCTTTCGGTCTCGGAGACGGGTTCAAGAAGGGCTACTTTCCTCATCTCTTCAACACCGCGGCAAACGCTAACTATGTCGGGCCCCTACCACCTGCAGAGTATTACAGTCCCGACACAATGAAGGAAGGCGACAGAACGACGTTTCTCAGGTGGTACGAGCAGCACAAGAACGACACCTTCGACATGCAGCGAGACCTAGTGGAGTACTGCGTGTCTGATGTGGATATTCTCGCCGCGGCATGTCTCAAGTTCCGCAGCCAATTGTTGTCCACCGGGAATGTTTGTCCAATAAGTGAGGCATGCACTATTGCCTCGGCCTGTAACAAGGTGTTTCGGCGTAATTTCCTGCGGCCAAACACCATAGGTATCATACCCAAGGGCGGGTACAGATGGCGGGACAACCAGAGCAAGATAGCAACCCAGTGGCTCGTGTCAGAGGAAAGAGCGCGAGAGCTAAACATCAGACATAGCGCGAAGCAGCAGGAGGCCATAGTACAGGGTGTCAAGGTGGACGGGTACTGCGAGGAAACCAAACAGGTATTCGAGTTCCACGGTTGTTACTATCACGGGTGCACTGCGTGTTTCAAATACTGCAGAGACGAACCCACGCACGAAGACCCCTCCCAATCGCTAAACACACGACATGAGGCCACCACAGCCAAGACAGAGAGACTGAGAACCATGGGGTATGCCGTCGTAGAGATGTGGGAATGTCAGTTTAGACGACAGCTCCAGCAGAACGAAGAACTCCGCATCTACACAGAGCAGCACCCTCTGCTGGCTAACACGCCTCTGAATCCCAGAGACTCATTCTATGGCGGGCGCACAGGCAACACCGTAGAATACTACAAGTGCGGTCCCGGAGAGAAAATAAAGTACGTGGACGTGTGCAGCCTCTACCCGTGGGCCTGCAAGTATGGGAAGTTTCCCGTCGGCCACCCAACAGTCTACGTGGGCGACGAATGCCCAAAAGACATCCACATTTTAAACGGTGTAATCAAGTGTACGATTCTTCCACCACAAAATCTCCAACACCCCGTTCTACCTGCCAAGATGAACAACAAGCTTATGTTTGTCCTCTGTCGCACCTGTGGCGAACACATGAACCAGGGTGAATGCTATCACAATGAGGAAGAGGGGGCGCTGACGGGTACGTGGATCGTGGACGAAATTAAAAAGGCGCTGGAGATGGGCTACAAACTTGTGAAAATTTTCGAGGTGTGGAATTATCAGATCGACCAGTTTGATAAGGCCACAAAGACGGGCGGCCTGTTTACAGAAATGATGAACAAATTTATTCGCGTTAAGCAGCAGGCGTCGGGCTGGCCCGCCCACTGTACCAACGAGCAGGAGAGAGACCGCTACATCGAAGAGTTCCTGGACAGAGAAGACGTTCGGCTGGAGTACGCCGAAATAACGGAAAACCCAGGACTTCGCTCTCTGGCAAAACTTATATTAAACAGCTTCTGGGGCAAGCTGGGGCAGCGGGAAAACCAGCCCAAAACCAGCATTGTGCGGGACCCCGGCCACTTCTTCGGGATGCTCTCCAATCCAGCCATCTACGTAAATAGCGCGCTGCCCATCAACGAAGACACTTTAGTCGTCAGCTGGGAACACCGAGACGAGGCATACGACCCTCTGACCACCGTGAACATTGTCATAGCCGCCTACGTTACAACACAGGCCCGGCTCAAGTTGTACAGCTACCTCGAGCTGCTGGGCAATAGGGTATTGTATTATGATACGGATTCCGTCGTCTACGTGTCGAGAGATGGGGAATATGACGTTCCAACAGGCGAATTTATAGGGGATATGACCGACGAGCTGGAAGGATATGGTCGAGGGAGCTACATCACAGAGTTTGTAAGTGGCGGGCCTAAAAATTATACGTACAAGGTGTTCTGCACACGAGACAACGACGAGAAGATAGTGTGTAAAGTGAAGGGCATAGGGCTCAATTATGCGGCCAGCCAGCTAATAAACTTTGCCAGCATAAAGGAGATGGTTCTAGCACCCGCCTCCTCCGACCCTGTATACATCACAGCAAGCCATATTCGAAGAACAAAGGAGCACGAAGTGGTGACGCGGCAGAAAACGAAAATATATAGACCTCGCTCTACCAAGAGAAAATTCCACGCCGATCACACCTCTGAACCGTTTGGCTTCAAAATGCCCAGAACTTGACCTGTTTTTAGCGCCCTGTATATATATTTAACATTATTTGTATTATTGCCTGCTCTGTATAACTTTATTATTATGTTTTTATCACCCTGTATATTATAATTATTAGTGGCTCTTATTATTATTCTTGCTTTATAAAATAAAAAATATTATATCTACGCTGTTTACTATTTTCCAAATTCAATTTGCTGGTGTCCTGTCTACGTCCGCTATAAATAAATAAATACGAGTTGATATGGAACTCGACCTTGTTGTTTTATTGATAATCTTACGTTGGCTGATAACCAAAGCGCCACGGCAGATGTTATTCCAATGGCGTTGCATAAAGGGGCTAATTTCAATGCTTTTAGTTTTGAATTATAGCAACCAATTACCTAATTTATTGATGGCGATTCTGATTGGTGTGGTCTGAATGACGTACCGAGATATGTTTTTGATAGTTTTGGTAACACTAGATCTAAACATAAATATGCAAAAATTATTCCGAAAATTTTCGTAACACCTAATATATGAAAAATAGATGTTTCTCTAATACAGAAAACAACATTACAGACTTTATCTACTGAGGTCAAAAAGCTGACATTCCTAGGTTTTACATGAATAACAACACGGGTTAAAATCATGTCCCTACCGATCAGCTCTTGTAATTGTAAGACGACGTTGGCGACAGAAAGATAAATGTGTGTGCCTTGGTCGCCCTGTGTGTACATAATTCCGAGAAAAAAAAGTACCTATCTGACACCCACAAAATTCAATATGTTCCCCAGGCGAATATGTTGGAGTCAACGTAAATATGAACACTAAATTCGCGCGACATGTAGACAGAGACTAATTATTATAATTAAACGACCGCGATTAGGATTGTGCGACGAACTATTGTGAGCCGAAGTTAAGGGCTTATGTTATTACAGGCCAGCTATGGCACTTATTGACGTCGCAGTTAGCCTTAATGTTAGCCTTATTTACGTGGCGGTTAGCCTTATTTACGTGACGGTTAGCCTTCTTTACGTGACGGTTAGCCTTATTTACGTGACGGTTAGCCTTATTTACGTGAAGGTTAGCCTTATTTACGTGACGGTTAGCCTTATTTACGTGACGGTTAGCCTTATTTACGTGACGGTTAGCCTTATTTACGTGACGGTTAGCCTTATTTACGTGACGGTTAGCCTTATTTACGTGACGGTTAGCCTTATTTACGTGAAGGTTAGCCTTATTTACGTGACGGTTAGCCTTATTTAAGTGACGGTTAGCCTTATTTACGTGACGGTTAGCCTTATTTACGTGATGGTTAGCCTTATTTACGTGACGGTTAGCCTTATTTAAGTGACGGTTAGCCTTATTTACGTGACGGTTAGCCTTATTTTGAGCCATGGTTAGCAAAAGTATTTAAGAGTATATGCCTCAAGTACACACCCATGTACCGTCTGCCATTCAAAGCGTAAACATGTATGTATGCAACATTTGCTTACAAACTTTCTCACATGGAAGCACACTTAGTCGCCACGCTATTAAACACAAAGCTGTTTTATTCCCCTGCAATTTGTGTGGCAGGAAATTTACAAGAAGAGACAACCTAAAGTTTCACAGCAAAAACATTCATCGGCCAGATGATAAAATTCCATACGAAACAAAAACCAATGGGGCACGAAACCTTAACGATGTCATAAAATACCACCCGCAGAAAGATGGTAGCAGCTGCAGCGAACAAACCAATAGACGTGCTGATATAAATAAATATCAGCAGCCTATCAGGAAATATATTTATCGACCTGAAAGCCACAATATGAATCAATATAATAGCAAAGACGCGGTTCTTACCTGGGATGACAATACTGATCCTAACGACCTAGTTGACGCAATAAAAATATTCGTGCGTTTAGGACATGATTATTCCGTATATATAAATACTTTACGTGACATGGGCTTGGTTGTATAGTGTATATGCCGTTCTATTAACTGCTAATTTACAAAAAAAACGATAGAATAAAGGTGCTACGCAACGATGACTGCACACGCCTTAGACCATATCTGACGTTGCCGTACATACAAAAACATTCTCGAGCTAAAGTTAATCAAGATATCATCTCAAGCTACTCCACCACCTTCACGCACCCTATAGGTGTAGCGCCCGTCATCAGTTGTTTTCATTTATGTTCAACTAGCCGTGGTGTTAAGACGCAATGACGACTGTTATCAAATTCTTTTTTAAATCAAAGGCCCTGAGAGAAATAAAGAAGCTTAAACTATGCGATATGTTCGTTGAACAGTGGTATCTAGACAGGCAACCCTTCTGTTATATAATTTACTCGGATTCCAAACCTGTATCGTTTGCCCTGCTGTCAAAGATGGACTATGACCCATTCAACATACATTCGAACCCAAAGATGTTCAATTACATCTACACACTACCACAAGAGCGTAGAAGAGGTTTTGCAGCGCAGCTGGTAGAACACATCAAAAAGCGAGAGCAGATTTCCGCCTTTACTTTGAATGAAGCTTCGGAAAATTTATTTAAAAAATGTGGTTTTACAGCTTGTGATGGAATGTTCAGATATCCTTAATAAATCTTTTTAAAGTTTGGTTTTCCGTTTTATTTCCAATCATGGCATTTCCCCATCATAGCCCCTGATAGTCGATAAATTGTGGTATATATCAACAACCACAAATTTTAGCGTACAATGACGTAACCCGTTCAAGAATAACTTGTGTTTTAGTCATATTTTGAATCGATAACTAATAAGGTAACTGAAGAACCGATAAAGTTCCACATCAACACCCTGTACTCATTGTACTGTTCAACTAGTCGGTAGGTGTTATTGTTTTTCTAATAGAGTCCTTGCCGTTGTTTGTATATTTGCCGTAGTAAAAAATTCTAACATACAAGGGTCGTTTATCATATCTGTGGCAACGCCCTGATTTCTATCTTTTTTTTATCTAAATTGTCTTTTTGTTAACTCGCTGTTTAATTTTTAAAAAAAAATACCAATGTTGTACTCACTATATGTTCTAAGCAATCAGGTTGCACCTACAAACACAAAAATTTCGTTTTATTTGTTTCTGTACGGGTTTTTCGTGGTAGGATATCAACACATCTAGAAAAACACAGGTCGTTTGAGATAATTTAGATACCTACAAGAAATTATTTCAATATGGAGCGGGTTTCGTCCAATCTTTTGTTATTTAATATTGTTTTTGTACGATATCATATGACTACAGAACTCGTATATTTGTGGAGATACATAGTATAAATTAATTTATTATTAAGAGTAATGATTTGATTGGGCTTACCTTATATACTTCCCTCAGTATGGTGTTTTTATTCAGAATGCGCCTATTTAGCACAATTTTCGGTGTTTAGACTTTATGGAGACACATAGAATAAATCAGTATACATTTTTGTACGTCGAACTATTATTTGATATCAATAGACGTACTACAGAGTTAGAATATTTGTGGAGATACATAGAATAATTCAATATTTGATTATTTTCTGCCTTGATTTGTACAAGGCCAGTGATCGCACCTTTTATACTTCTCTAGGTATGTCGTTTTTACACAGAGTTAGAATATTGGTGAAGATACATAGAATAATTCAATATTTGATTATTTTCTACCTTGATTTGTACAAGGCCTGTGATCTCACCTTTTATACTTCTCTAGGTATGTCGTTTTTACACTGCCTGCACCTATTAAGCACAATTTTTAGTAAAGGTGAATAATCAAACAAGTAGACCTGATGGCATTACTTTGTACGTCGAACTATTATTTGATATCAATAGACGTACTACAGAGTTAGAATATATCTATTCCAAGTTAAATACAAATATATCAAATGATGTGAATATTTGGACTTCAAAAGTTGGACCACCCTATGTTATTTTTATGTCAAACACAGACCAGCTGATTTGAAATATTGACGTTTTGACACCCTATATGCTATACGTAAAATTCGCAAAGAACTGCTGTTGTCATTTTAAAGTGAATAGTCTCTCTCTCTCTCAAAAGCAAAATTGAACACCCTATATGCTATACGTAAAATTCGTTGGCTTTAATTTTAGTGTCCTCTTTGGATCGTGAGCGCGCGCGAAATTAGTACAAATATTTATTTACGGCAGAAGGTCGTGGCTTCTTCTTCTTATCAGTAAGATGCCACAGCTAACGAAAACATGTTTTTTTAAATCTACGTAAATCGCATCTCAGATAGATTCACACTTCCTGTAAATATTTTGTTACATTTGCGGGCCTGCGGTTGAATAGATATATCGACTCTCGGATGGTTTTTATGTTTATGCAAAAATAATATCATTCTAGTTTTACTGTTTCGCGTATGCAGGTCTTATAGTGTGTGCTATTAAGTTCATAGAAATGAAGGACTGCTGTTTACACTGCGCTGTCACATTTAACAAACCGAAACACTCCACCAAGGTGTTTGGAACGATATTTGATAGAAAAGTAAGTTTCATATATATTTGCATTTATAATTCGTATTAATAATAATAATATTCTTAGTAATCTAATGGATGAATCAAACGATGAATCCTTGAGATGTCCCGAGTGCCGAGAACTGTTTTCGGGCTTGGACCTGGATGTTGTTGACGATGGTATATGCTCGGCGTGCCACAATATTTTTTGTTTCTGTCCTGAGACGGTAGCAAGGTTCATGAACACCGCTGGCAGCGAACATATTGGGCTGCAACCTTATGATGCCTTAACATATCTGGAATGTAAGGAATCTATGGAGAGATCTCCAGACGACGAGGCCGGCGCCGCCGAAAGAGAGGAGAACATTATATTGATGTGAGTTTATTATTTTATTATCAGTATTTACATAATTTCATTTGTAATTCATACAATATCTATAATCTCGTGTTAAAATCAAGCACAAATGTGGTATCTTCGCGACACTAGTTGAAAACGCGGTAACTACAATATACTGCGTTTATTTTTAGTATATTGTAGTAAGCCACCTTTTTTTTCACTAGGAGGCGCTAGCAGTGGCAACTCTGTATTATTATATTACAAAACTTCATATACTTGCAGATTTTATAAAGTTTGATTTTTCTTTGTAAGAAAAGACAAAAATAGGTAATTACATTTTTAGTAATTATTTCCCTGTGAATGCTAAGCTAGACTGTCGCACTGCGTTTTAAATTAATATAACATATAGTATGTACACAAATATTTTTAACAATAAAAGTCGTATCGGATTTGTAGTATGAACTTTTTAGAAAATTAAACATGTCTAAACGATTTTTCACGTCATTTTACATTGGCAATCAGCTTTCTCAAATAACCTATATTGTATGCTACCAAGGGGAACTTTGATGTTAAATTTATCATTCTTTGCTACCAGTAGATGCCGCGTTTGATTGTAGCACGGCAGTATATAAGTATTGAACTGTAGCGATGTAGAAACTTTTAGTATGTTTTAAATAAAAAAACATTTGTTAATTAATTGTTTATTTTGGTTGTTTAGTTATTATTATTTTTTTTTTTTTTACAGCAGTAGCTCCCTGCCTGGTCTAAGCCAAGACGATTGTTTGCTACTCAACGAGCTGCATGGTCGATTACTGGCTGTAGAGATTCTACCTGAAGAGTTTAATTTATCGCTACCATCACCTCTGCAGACACCCCCACCAGCTTCAGAGTTGCTGAGGTTAACCGAGCCTGTACCATACAACTTTCGAATAACGGCTGTTTATGATGATGAAGATAGATTTATTGAAAGACATGTCTTTGTTTAGATTATAATTTTATATTAATTGTATTTATATTGCATTTTAATTGTGAATATTTTAGCTGTCTCTGTAAATATTTGTGTACATTTACAGTTTTTGAAATTATTAATATTTCTTCGTAACTGTGACCGGTGCTCGTTTTTTGATGAAAATTCTGTAACAACAAATATGGTAGAGCTTTCAGCAAGAAGCCGGAAAAATACGCTGCCTTGAGACCACTTACGGGCACATCTTTCTAGGTATTTACTGTTGTCATAAGATGCTCGCTGTCTTGCTCGTTAATTTATGGAGATACGTAATTCTGCATTTAAATAGTTCGCGATTGTACGTCGTGGTTCCCTACACACACATATCTTTAGTTACTGTTGTTTGCTCGTTAATTTGTGGAGATACGTAATCAATAGATATTACATGCGAGCAGTTGCTTCGGTTTTAAGTTACTCTCGACAGTATGGAGATAATTAGACATTTATTATATTACACACGCGTAGGTATGTGGCTTCAGTCTAGAGTGTTCTGTGTTGGTGATCGGTCGTGCTTGTTCCACACAAAAAAGTTAGGTTAGGTTTTTAAATTGTTTTTACTCTCGTCAGTATGGAGATACATAATTTAAACTAAAAACTCTTTTTTTATTATTTATTAAGTAATACAAATTGCTTTTATAAAGATGAACACATTACAATTTGGATTAATGTCAGTTCTTTCACTAAGTATATTTTTACAAAATATTTAAACAGTTTCGTCTAAACATATATAAAAGAATTAAAATCTTTTACATTATGTCTTTTTCACTTGACCACAATCACTGCTTCATTATGAGCTGAAATATTCTTATAAGCTTCCCTTTCGTCCATCGTAAATGTATAGGTTGAATGTGTAAGATTAAGTATAAAGGTATCTACCATACCTTTATTCTTTATTCAATATATATGTAAATAAGTGTATTCAATTATAATATAATAAACTAAGCATATAAAAGAATAACAAAATAAATACATATGCAAATAAATGCGTCAGGTTATGTTTTCATTATGTTTTATCTCTAGCGTCAGAAGTGTGAAGTCCTTTTAAAAAATAAATTTAAATTTCCCGCATTATTTTCACCCATAAATGGCTGGACGTTGCGGTACTGTAATTTATCTAGTGACTGTAGTTGGCGTTGGGGTAGGCGTTCACCGGCGTTCGAGATAACTCAAATTCAACTCGTTGCGGCGGTCGTTCGTCCAGCGGTCGTAGCGAATCCGTAGCAGTGACGTTGCAACCAATATGATTGCATATTGAGGATCACGTGCTTGGAACCCTTGGAAGAAAAGGAAACAAGAAAGTATCCGATCATTTTGATTTTGACTTTACATTTGGTTAGTTTAGTTGTTTGCTGGATAATTTTATATTCTCTTTGCTAAATGAACATGGATAGCCGATGTAAGTTTAATTGATTGATAAAAAAAGTAAAAACAATCTTCAAACTAAATAGTGATGTAAACTTTTTGACTTTTATTTTAAATAATACACGATTATACAACTAATCGAACTAATTTATACAGAAAAATAATTCTTAAACTACTACTTACACATATTACACATATTACACATATTACAACTCGTGAGCTTCATAAAACTTAGAGAACACTTTCAAATCGCTAAATTTAATTTAGGAAAATTATGTAGGACTGGTAACGATTTTATGGATTGTATATAAATTGTATAATTAGTAAACGACTACATCTAAACAGATGTAATCTTCATCTTCAAAATCAATATTGAAATACGCACAAAAATGAATTTACGTTTTGGTATGATTATAATTGTTGAGAACTCTACCCTAACCTTATTTCATGAAATAAAATGAAATATCTAGCGCCAACGCCTACGCCACCGACAGTTTATAAATCGCGTGTTTCGTTTGCTACGACGACAACGCCAAGGCCAGCGCGAACGAAAAGTTTATAAAATAACGGTTATCTTATGAAATTATTTAAATCTTGGCTAAAAATTATTATTGTAGAATTATGTAGGCACTGCAAGTTTAAATTTTTAACAGCAGTATAACAGTATTGATATATTTCATGTTTAATCAGTTTGTTTAATTGTAGTTTGTGTAATTTGTTGAAATAAATTCTCATTTCAACCCCCCGCAGCTTATACGCTAATGTGAAAAACTAATATTACAAATACAATATTATAATATTTACTACAAACGGCAAAAACAATAATAATTTACAAATGATTTAATCTAATAAATGCTCAAAATTATATCCTTCTTCTTGAATGCAGAGATGACATCGATTTCTTAATGAACGTCTTGTACGAATTAGCATGCCATTATTTATTTCATTACAAGCCATTCGAATACGATTTATTAAATCTTCTCTATTGTTAACTGGGGTCGCATATACTTTTTTTAAAAAACCTCAAACAAAAAAATCTAACGGATTGAGATCAGGTGATCGAGCAGGCCAAGCAACTGGACCACCTCGACCAATCCATCTTTTCCCGTAGACAGTATTTAACCACTCTCGAACTTGCCCTCCATAATGTGCAGGACAACCGTCCAATTGCATCCAAGCATTTCTTCTCTCGTGGAGTGGTATTTCCTCCCACATGTTAAAATGATTTGTTTCCAAAAATTGAAGAAATGTAGCGGCATTAAGTCTATCCGGTAAAATGTATGGTCTAAAATACTGTTGTTGAAAATTCCAACCCACACATTGACACTGAATTCTTCTTGGAAATTGCTCGGTCTTATACCATGCGGGTTTTCATGGGCCCATAAATGTAAATTGTGAAAATTTATAACTCCCCGTCGAGTAAAATGGGACTCGTCTGTCCACAGTATTTGCCGGAGAAAGTGTTCGTTATTCGTTATTATTCAGGGAATTAATAATAAAATTGGAAAACTCAAGCTTGTACGGGATGTAGATGAAAAGCTCTTTGACGATCTTTGTGCAAAGTTTTCCAAATTATAACACGAGGTATATTAAGAATGCGAGTAGCTCTTCGAACACTCATAGATCTTGTTTCTTCAAATAACCGAAGAACACGTCTAGTTCTACCTCTAACTATATCATTATTATTATTTCTATTTTGTTCTCTCCTACGTGCAGGATCATTTTCTGAAAGATGCTGATGAACTCTTCTGAATACTGCTGGAGATGGATGTCTTGTATTCGGAAACCGTCTTTGGTATTCAGCTACAGCAGCTACGGAATTTCAGTTACAAAATCTATAAAAAAAATGTATATTTGTGTATTTTTGATTAGTAAATCTAAACGGCATTATTAACTTATTTAAACTATAACTGTAACTAACTAATTTCAACCAATTACTCAAACTAGATACATCCAACATGAATTTAAACAAACTGATTAAACATGACATAATGTCAATACTATTGTTAAAAATTAAAACTTGCAATGCCTACTTAATTTTACACAAATTTTTAGCCAAGATTTAAATAATTTCATAAGCTAACCATTATTAAATGGTCCAAATATCTCAAAAAGCGGGCTTCCTAGCGATTTTTGTCACGAGTCGTTTTTTTCGATAAAGGATCAAAATACTAACTTCTGTATCGAAAAATCATTTTTCGCCATTGGCGTAGAAGTTTACGGGGTTTAAATGCTAACAAAACCCCATAACTACGGCACTGTCTTTAATCGAGAAGTATTTTGTACGTCAAAATATTAGAATTTTATCATGATTAGTGTGTGCCAAGTTTGAACAAAAAATATTTATAGGTTTAGTAAATATTAAAGAAAATAAAATTCGTTTTTAAAAATTGAACGAACGTATAACGAGAACGAAACATCTTAGAAAAAATTTTTATAGGAAAGACTCTATTATTTTTACATGCTCTATCTTTTGACAAAGTTATGAACGAAAAACCGGGGACCTCTGCATAGAACTAGCATGTATATTATACAAACACTTAACACATCAAAGTAAGTTTGTAATGTATCTCTAACGATGATGTAATATTTCCAAGTTTACTGGGAATACAGTAGTCATGACTTTATAATATATAGTGTAAAATTTACGAGGACTATTCTGCCTACTGAGCCGGGGATCGATAGAAACACGATGGACAAGGAGCGAGAGAAGGCAGGGGAAGGACTTTCGAATGGATCGGGTGAGTGAGCGGACTTATTTTATGTGTAGACTTTGTTCTAAGTAATTCTAAAGCATGCATAGACGTATTAGTTCACTATCAATTGTAATAATCCGGCAATTTTACGAGTCTCGAAAATTTATTTTTTGTACGAATTTAACATAATATTTTTTTTCCAACCGCTTCTAATTAGCACCTCCAGTTTACCGATTCATCGGAGTCACTATCTGTTTCTATTTTTCTATTTAATTAAACTTCAATATATTATGTGACATGCAATGTCAATGTCAAATTACTTTTCGGTACCTAGTCAACTGTACAATAATCTCTTTTTTGTACAGTTGCTAGGGCGATCTCAAACAGTCCCGAAATGGCCCTCTTTTTATACAAAATAATTTAATGTTAGTGTCTTATTCGTATGGTTGGAAAAAATATCTTGTGCGAAATACTTACAGAACTACAATAACTTTCAAAAGTAATAACGCACAACAGTAACATAGTAACTATAAAAATAACAACAATACAAAACTTGAAGAGCAGATAAAAAATAACTTAAATTAGTTAAGACACACCAAAACACGCAAATCCTTCGACAGAACGTTAACCGTAAATAAGTACATTTAACAGTTGTCACTTTATCAAAAAGAAACAATTGATTAATTGGTTCGGTAAGTAGGTACTGTCAATGTCGGTAATTGTGGTCAAACACTGAAATAGGGCATTGGAACAGATAAGAATTTTTGCGGGTAGCGAAGGAATTCAGTTTCACATTTCTGTCATTTCAGTTTTAGCAAAAAATAAGTAATTAATACTTCTGTACCTACCGATTTTAAGTATTATCTACAAAAATATAGAAAATAAATGCGCCAATCAAACTTTAAATAATATACCAAATTTTCCGTCTGAAAATTGTATTTTGCAATACTTTGAACTAGTACTGAAATAGTACTAAATTGAGGCTTGCGTGAAAAGACATTCTGTATAAAATAATTAACATTTAGTGGTTCTATCAATTAAACAAATGCACTGATTAGGTTCTTTAATCGTAATATTCACAGAGAATTTTTGTATAAAACCACATCCTAAAAATTGCAGATTTTTCAAGAGTCAGTAGCGAATAAAAACTTGTTTTGAAAAAAAAAATCCGAGGCGGAATTCAAATATAGTAAAATACATATTATTTTTTTTTTTAATAAATACGAGGTTACGCATCTGTAGTAAATCCCCTGCACAATACCCAATGTTTTTAAAATATACCCCTTTGATATTACATCATTATATAATATGTTTTCTACTCATCTTGTAATAAGGCCGATATTGGACGCACTAACGCACTATTGGGCCATCATGTATATAACATCAATATAATAATATAGGTACATATAAGTTTTATACTTACTTTAGATTTAATAACTTTTAATTCTTCCTCTTTATCATGTAACATTTTAGTTAACATATTTTGGACCTTCTTTTGAGTATCTACTTGCTTCTGAAAATCGGTTACAGTGTCTAATAATTTTTGTGTAGCGAATTTCGCAGCACGAACAGCTTTCTCCTTTTCATTAGCTAAATTTTCTTTTTGAGCCTCCCACTCTTGTCTCTGCTGCTCAATTTGTTTTTGCAAGTTAACAATAGCCTGACGCTCTTCTTCATTGTATTGTTCTGAATCACAGTATTCTTGAAGTAGACCTTGAAGATCTTCCATTTCTCTGGACAATAGGTTTTTTTGACACTCCAATTTCTTTAAAATATAAGATATAATTTTTATGTGTTAAATTATCCAAGAAATCTCATCCTCGAATTGACGTAGAGGCAATCTTTTTAATGCACGATAGTACCGATAACAATTCCAACAAGTTGGATTATTTGATAGGAAAATAATAAGAAGCGGCACTATAACTACAAGATTACAGCCTCAAGATATAATAATGACCTAAACGGTGTTTTGTAAACTATATTTCATAACTTATTCCAAAATAATACCCCTAAAAAAATATTATTTACTAACCAGAATTAGATAAAGCAGTATCCAATATAATATAGATAATGATAAGGATATAAACAGTAACAGTATTGTTGTCATCGCTCCAGAGGTCGAAAGGTACAAGTGAATAATAAAAAAGTTATCACGGTTTTTAAATTAAACCGTGTATCTTACAAACGAAAAGGGATTTGTTTATCACAATGGTACCGTTCTTTACTAATACAATACAGATTGCGATAGTGATACCAAAAGTTTTGTCGCCTCTTTCTTGGGGGTGAACATGGCGAGAGTAGCAGGAACATGCGTTTTTCCATTGCATTGCAAATAATTCCAATACAGTGAAAAAATGTACTTCGATCATTTTCACCGTCAAGAATGGGGTGACAAAATGTTTGGCACCTACCAGTGTCGCAATTTATATTGTATTAGTAAAGAACGGTACGAATTTAATCACATCTCCTTTTTCTTTGGAGGATACAGGGTGTAATTCGAAAGCAGTGAAAAACGCATTTTATTGCTACTGCTGCCATCCCCCCCCCCCAGAACGGGGTTGACAAAATTTTTGGTACTCTGTCGTAATCTAATATTGTATTAGTAAAGTTCAGTCCGAATTTGATCAACGCATCCCGCTGTTTGGTAGCGAAAAACGTATGATACTGCTACTCCTGCCATTTGCACACTCAAGAACGGGGGTTATAAAACTTTTATATCACTCGTAATATATATTGTATTAGTACTGTAGGGTCCCATTGTGATCTTTTTGTGTGGAAGATACAGAATGTACTTTTTTTATTATTCACTTGTCTCTTTCAGCCTTTGGAGCGATGATAACAATACTGTTACTGTCAATATTCTTATCGTTATCTATATTATATTAGTGAATATCTGTACTGCGTTATCTAATTCTGGTCAGTAAATAATGTTTTAAGATAATTATTTTGGAATAAGTTATGAAATATAGTTTTCGAAGTGCCCTTTAGGTCATTATTAGAATAGAGTTTTATTGACTTTTACATACATAACAGTACATTAACAGTCATACCTAAGGACAAGTAAAAGAAGAAAACTCCTTGATATTAAAAAAACAATTCGTTAATAAAAATTTTTTTGTGAAAAATTGGAAGGTTTTCAGAGACATCAATTTCAGTTTCTCTTGCTTAAAAAAATTAACATATGGATTATATAGATCTATTCTAAGTTTATGGTGCTTAGTAATATTTATTCGTGAAATTTATTCGTGAAAACGGAACTATAAGATCACCACCGTGCCTAGTGTCATGATCATGAACACTCGAATGGGTTGGTAAATTAGACTTATATTCATGTACTAAGCAAAGCGACTCCAGCAAATACAGACATGGAAGGGGTAAGATCCTGTAGTTCCTGAAAATGTCTCTACTGTGAGTATAGTTTGGCACATTAGCCACTAGACGAGCGGCGGCCTTCTGTAGTATAAACGGTCTATGCGATGAACTGCTATTTCCCCACAAACCTACCCCGTACATCATGCGACTATGGAACAACGAGAAATATATCGTTCGCATAACGTTGTTGTCTACAGAAGATCGCAGCTGTCTCATGACAATATTACATTTTGATGGTGTAATATTGTAGTTGTATATTGCCCCTTGTTATTATTTCCACATCAAACAATACAACTCGTGGAAATTGTGATCTGTACTATCGAGAGATAAATTTAGGGAATCAGAAATCTTGTTTTTAAAAACTTTATTTTATTTTATAAGCACTGCACGTGTATCTCATCTTACAATAACCAAGTATCTAAGTTTCTAAGTATCTAAAGGAAGCTTATAATATCGTAAAACATAACTCCTTCCCGTTTTGATTAAAATTTACGATCTCAATAATTTTAAATTGTAATTTCCATTTTATGATTAATACTGCCTTTTTTATTTTTGGTTTTTGCAAGATTTATAATTTTTCTTATTTCTAAGTATATATATACCATAACTGTGATTAAAACCATATACAATATTACCGTGCCGACACTAATACTGGAAGGAATTGGATTATTAATAATTTGATTCAAATTTAGTTTCTGTATTTCTAATTTCTTTTCTACGTCAAGCATTTTCTGAGTATTTATTTGATTTAGACTTAAATCGGGGAAATTTATTGTTTTACTTCTAGTAGTGTCTACAGCAATCGATAATTGAGGGACAGCTCAGTAGTTATTTATGTGTAAATTTTGAACTTTATTTGTTTTTAATTTAAATTTATCAATTTCTGTATAACAATTTTCAACTAATTCAATAGCAGCTACCTTCTTTTAAATTAATATTATTACTTTTTATATTATTACATGTTTCGTAATAGTTATAGTAATAGTTTCTCACCGAATAAACAGTCATTACCTGCTCTTGATGTTTAAGCTAGCACCCTAGTTGAGTGGGGTCTCCTTTAATATATAGGAATTTTGAAATGCTGTGTCAACAAGAGCTCTAACCACCTCGGTGCGATGGACACTTTTTAGAGATATAAAGGGTGCAAGTATGTGTATCATCGTGTTTTTGGCCAAAGTTGTGTGTGTGAACGCCCACAAATAACACATCAGCTTTTCATTATATTTCTTTGTTTTATGGCCAAATTTAGCCATTGGAAACAAGCTGTTTTCCCTGAAAGGCATCCCTCTTCTGCTATAAAGTTATTATTTGCATTTTGAAACAAAGACTACTGTCATGAAGTACAGTACAGAATATTGAGCTAGCTACTTCATGAATCATGAGTTCCGCAGCAGTTGGAACACTTGCATGCTTCTTTACGTGGTTATCTGACGCTCCCACAACCCAAAACCCTCAGTTGCTAATTTTGCTAACTGCTCGTTTTCAACCTCATTTTTCAGGGGGAGTATCAACTTCTTAAGTGCACTTTTAAATGAACTGATTGAACTTTCATCTACATCGTCGGATTCTCAATTACTGAAGTTTTCAGAACGTTTCCAAAACCTAAGCAGACCATAACGCAAATATGATTCAATCAAGAATCAAGGGTAAAAGCATTGTTGAACACGTATCGTATGTTATACCTAGTGTTTCCAAAGCTCACAACTGAGTCTCAATTTGGTGATAGAGAGTAAAGATGTTAATTTTTAATTAAAGATATCAATTTTTTATATGAGGCAGTATTAGTTAAAATAAGCTTAATTCCCTGGCATAAAATTTAATTTAAAGATCATCTCTGCAGAAACTACTTTGCATATTGTCTATTATTTTTTGCATATTTTTCGATGAGTTGTCTGGACTTACCTCCAGCTACTGTAGTTTGAATAAGATATTCAAGACGATCTTATCATGAGTGTCAATAGACTTACCTTCATGTATTTTCTTTAACAGGGCCCAGAAAGCCAACCATTCCTTAATTATATCATCATGATATTTAAATTCCAAAGTGAGTTAATCTTTCGATACCTATAAACTCTGTTTTGGCGGAGTCGTGTGTTTTTATACTTGTTCTACGTATGTACACCGTTCTAGCATCCTCAAATAGCTTATCATATTTAATTCTTAGCACTATAATAAACCTATTAAGATATGCCTCCTGTATTTCGATTTCACTCTCCAGTTCAGATTCAGTAGCACTTTCGAGATTAAAATGGTGCACTAAACTATTCAATACCTTTAGTTCCTTATGTTTTTATTGGAGAAGTTCTCACGAGCACTTCAAGTTTCGCCACCCGCGTAAATGAGCTGCGTAGGTGTAGGCACTTTTCTGCGTTTCTTATTGCATTCTATTTCACTCGCCCTGAGGTTATACGAAACATACCTAATAACTCGATAAAAGTCCGCCATGTAGGTATCAGAAAACTCAATTCCAGAGAACGTTCACATTAAATTGTTTGTCAATTTACTGGACACAATACCGAAATTATAATAAAGACATCCAGCAGTTTACATGTTTACGTTACGCATGCTGAGAAATCACAAAACTAGAATTCTTGACTAGTGTCATATTAACAATATGACAATACCCAATAAAAATATGACGATATTCTGAGGAGGCCAATCTTCAGCGAAGTGATTCATCCAGTCTGATTACATACCTTGACGTTTCGCCGTTCATTGCATAGGTACGGTTTCTACAGAATAACCCCTGGTTTTATCTATGAGAATAATACATTCAACTCGCAGCGCGATGCTTGCACCTCGTTGTGTCTAGTGTAATTATTAAGCTCTGACCATGATACAATAAAATTCTATCATGGGCTCTGACCACATATAAAATGGTTCTCAAAAAAGAATAATATTTAAATTTTAGGTTGTAGTAAAATTCAATAGTGAGTTATTACAAAGTTACAATTTTTGTGTTATTTGAATTTCAGCAAGCCTCGAATAGGATATTTCATTTTTATAAATATATTTCCTTTCATTCTGCTTTTATTTTTGAGTTTCTTAAATTATTTTTTATTTAATTTGTAAGCGAAAATAAATATTTTCAGGATAAAAATGGTTTGTGTAATTGTAAATATAAGAACAAAAAGTCATAAAATTATGTCTATGATAGAGAAGCTACGATCATGTTTTGTTTTCCTGCCATTGCGCTTTGAACGAAAAATATATATTATAATTATTTTTAACAAAACTATAGTGACAAAATCTATCGACCAGTATCAGAGCTGTCCTGTATTTGAAATAAAAGTAATTGAAAAAGTATTTCAAATACTTTCGGTATTTGAAGCACTTTATTTCAAATCCTTTCGATTGTCGGTATTTGGTGCTTGGTATTTGACAACTTTTGGTCGAGTATTTGGATTTGGTATTTGATTTTCAGAATTACTGGTATTTCAGTTACTTTTCTTGGTATTTGAAATACTCTCCGGTATTTCAAATACTTTCCGGTATTTCAAATACTGCACCGCTATTTCAAGTACCTCCTACTTCTTTTCTTACTTATCCATATATATTAAAACGCGTCCATTTTGTCTCGCTCTAAATTCCGACGCCGAATCGACAAAGTTTCAAAGCTATCTCCTCTGAGAGGGGGATCACCAATTTAGGCCAATTTAAACGCCTTTTCAAAAAACCTCTGCAAAATTTTCGTCGATCGCCGTTTGGTGAGAGAGATACGGCTAGCACCGACGTTTTTGTCCTCGCGCCTAATGGTCCCGCCACGCCTGCCGAAATCCCTACTTTTCGCGGGACTCCCTAGACCCTTTTTTTAATTTTACGACTTCGAGAACCGTTTTACGCGAAAGTTCCGTCCTTTCTCTAATCCTTTGAGATTTTTTGTCGAGACCGTACGTCGACTCCTTCTACGTCTATTTCGTCTTCGAAAATCTAGAGTCGCGTCCGTCTCAACTTCTTTCTCATTTTATCTACCGGTGTGAGATTGCACTAACGAGACAAGCACCTCACACGAAAACTGTCAAATTAATTAAACTTCAGATAGGTTACTTTCCTACGAGAAATATTGGTAACGGAATCAATAGTACTGACTGCCAAACACTGATTACCAAAATACTGAAGCGAAATGCTTTTCCAATGAGAAAATCGGTAAAAATTATTTTTTCAGGTTGACACGTACAGTTTACATACTTAAACGTTTCAAGGTAAACATTTGACAACAGGCGTGGTAGCACATCGGGAAAGTCGTAGGATTGAAAACTTCATAATGCTGATTTCGCGAGTTCGAGTCACGCTGGAGGCAAACTTTTTTTTTAACTTTTTAATTTCAATTATTTATTAGTATTAGTATTTAGATATTCTGTTTCATTATCCGTAGCTTTTATTCTTTCTGCACGTAAAGTTTAGAATTAATTAATTCATTAAGGCAATCTGTTAAATTCATCATTTTATCTTACAAAAGTAAATATCTACAATATTTTTGGTCCCATTGATAAAATTGATAATAATGTTTACTTAAAAATAAATTCTACTTTCAGTACTTAAAAAATTATGATATTTTACCATCAAGAATAGAGTACCCTTACAATTCATCAAAATATTACGAAATATCGTTTAGTATAATTACATCATTGAATTAGATACATGAAAACGTCTCCATTCCATATTATCCTACTATTGTACTAATTGTACCATGTATGTAACCTCATTGGCATTATTAGCAACACTGGCAACAATAACTGTATAAGTAATTATTGTGAACACCTCATTTGCTGTTGTTGAATGTAAATATTTTGTTATCCTTTTCAGACTAAATTAAAAGTTATGTTTGTTTTATGTTTTGTTATTATTATTACTTATTTCCTCAGGCGTAAAATTTCAGCAGGTATAAATAAATATAATTCACATTATTCCAAGTACCATTTCAAATATCTATAAAAGATTTGAAATACCTTAAAATATTTATTGGGTATTTGAAGTACAATTTACGGTACTTCAAATACCTATAAAGGATTTTAAATACCCTAAAATAATTTTTAGGTATTTGAAATAAAACTTTTGGTATTTCAAATGCTGGAAAATATTTGAAATACTTTATTTGCTCGAAATTTCAATTACTTTTCTTGAGTATTTGGTATATCAAATCCTTTCTGTAAAGCAGAGTATTTGGTAATTGAAACTGCAAATACTTTAGATGGTATTTGGTATTTGATATTTGAAATACTTTTGATGGGTATTTGGAGCAGCTCTGACCCGTATACATATAAAATTATAGTTTTTGTAATGGCCTATTTAATGGCTAAACTAACTTTTAGCAGTGCGTAAGGTAAAAATCCGCCCGGGAAAATGAGGTTTTAAACGGCGTGCATTTTGTACATTCACTGCTATCAGTTCTTATTTCAACAGTTTGTACGAAAAAATAGTTAACCACCCTGCTACAGTAACGCAGTGGATTAGAAGGTGTTGTTGTAGCATTTACCATTTTTCGGTACACTGCCTATTATGGTCTGGGTTCGATTTCCAGGTCCGGGTAGCGGTAACACAATAGCACTTGTATAGGTATTATATATGTATGTTGTAATGTCTTATTAAATATATTCCTACCTTTAATTTTATAAGGACATGTTCTTTTTCATTAAGTTCTCGCTCCAGTTCTTTATGTTTTTTAAGTAAATCATTGTTAATTCTAGTCATTTCATTTTCGGCAATGGTAGTTTCTTCTCGAGCCTTACTTAATTCTGACATTTTTTCTTTGATTTGATATTGTAAGCAGCAAATGGTTTGTGACTGGTCTTCTATAATCTTTTCTTTAACCAAATGATTGTCTTTTTCTAAGCTCAAAGCATTTCTATAACATAAATTTGGAAGCATTGTTACAGGTATGTACAGGGTCATTGGTTATATTTTAGCCACCCACCTAGAGGTTCTCTCTTTAATCTGAGGAAAAAAAGTTAAACACAAAAGTTGTAAGAAATCAAGTGTAGTTTATTCCAGAATGTAAAATCTTTATACAGGGTGTTTAGAAAACGCGTGACATGCCAAACTTGCATTTTCTTAAATGGAATACCCTGTATATTATTAAGTTTTCCGATTCCACGCAAAATTTTACGACTTTTTCATATATCATACCTTATGTCTAAAGTTAACCGTTTTTTAATAAATGATGTTTAAAGATATAAGATATAAAGATAAAGGAATGATAAATAAACTAATTTGGAATCGGAAAACCAAAATTTTGACAACGCATATGACAGGTTGACATTCGGTTTTTTGCTTTCATGGCTAACTACGAATAGTAAGCAGGCGTATCTCAGATCAATTAAATTATTACAAAATTATGGTAAGGTATATTCTTAACCATCATATCTTAAAAACAGTTAACGTTAGACATAGGATATGGTATATGAAAAAGTTGTAGAATTTTGCGTGGAATCGGAAAACTTAATAATAAACAGGGTATTCCATTTAAGAAAATGCAAGTTTGGCATGTCACGCGTTTTATAAACACCCTGAAT
Organism: Pogonocherus hispidulus; assembly: GCA_963924545.1. NCBI lineage: Eukaryota > Metazoa > Arthropoda > Insecta > Coleoptera > Cerambycidae > Pogonocherus > Pogonocherus hispidulus. The sequence continues at coordinate 38,209,082 of OZ004696.1, forward strand.
AAAGACTTTATATTCTAGAATAAACTACACTTGGCTTCCTACAGCTTTTGTATTTAACTTTTTTCCTCAGATTAAAGGGATAACCTCTAGATGGGTGGCTAAAATATAACCAATGACCCTGTACAAGCACTCGTAGATAATGTTTGGATTTTCATTATAAACTCATTAGTCTTTAGAAAAAACTATTATTAAAATACAAAACTACATAATATTAATAATATTAATAATAATAATAATAATAACAATAATAATAATAATATAATCATAATATTTTTTTACCACAACGTGCATAAAAACAACAACAATAGAGATTAAAAAATAAAAAAGGTAAACAAATATGGGTAAACCCACAGGAGGATGAACTTGTGCGTGCGCATTACAATATTACATAGAACATTTAGTTACATTCATAGCAAAATACAATACATAGAACAAAGAAGCAAACCATAGCGTAGACTGCGTAGATCACAGCAACATAAGTAACACAAAGAAGGTTTGTAAAAAAAATTTAATCATTTTGTTCTCTTTTGTTATTATGAGCAGTATATTTCCGGACGAATTATTATTATATCAAAAATCCTTACATTTTATCCTTGAATACCAGCAACCCATAATATTCCACCTTGTAATGTGTTTTGTCTATCTCTAAAGTTATTTTTAATTGGTCACTTTTATGAAACATTAGAGGGGGCGCACCAAACAGGAAGGGTAGACACATCTCTTCTCTATCGAGGAGTCGGTCTTCAGCGAGAATACAAGCAAGTTGTAAATTTTTATGCTTATTTGAAGCACATGTTCTAGAATTTAATTTTCAATTTCAATCATTAATCATCATCACAATAGTTGCTGATGAATGTTTATAAATAATAGCTTGGTATCTATGATCATCGTTTTAAGCGATATTATAGTATATTTTTTTATTGTCACGAGATTCGTGATTATTGATTTTATTTACACGTGGTGTAGATTTTCTGCCGAATTTTTATATTTGCAGAGTTGCTGAGATGCTGGTCTAATCTGCCTAAGGACTCTACTACCATCGTGAAACCATCGTATTTCATGTGGAACGTCTTAGGACAAATTTGAGTTGGATTCACGAGGTTGGAGCCGAAATTTTGTATACAGGTGAGTACATTTTATTTTTTTAATAAATTGAATCTTATTAAATAAAATTGTACCCTGTATGCAAAAGTCGGTTCTCTCTGAGGAGCCTGGGTTGATTGGTGCGGGTGTATATATAACCATTTGGTTATTTTTTTTGTGATATACTATAGTTTTTTTGTCTGATAATTACAGAACATCTGATTATATCCAGAAATTTTATTTTTGTATTCACTTTCTAGTATTCTTGACCGTCTCACATTAAATTTTCCAATAGTATAATATTATTGTACTTAATATTGTTATTATTGCAATTAAAATATCTCATGTTAAATTTATACATTTTCACATTTTGTTCTCACTAGTTTTTTGTGTAGCACATATTTTGTTACTGCAATTTTGGTAATTTTTATTGTAGTTTATAGTAAAGTTTGTAAGTTAGTTTTACCTATTGAATTTTTTATATACCGTTCTTCAGACACAGTTACTCACTATTGTTGTATTGTTTACAAAATTAGAATTTCTGGATCATTTTTTGTACAACTCTGGGACTGGGCTAATCCTACAGTTTTTTACATGTACCTATTTTCACCTTTGGAGCCACTACCTGCACCATAGCTAGGTTGGACCATTGTAGTCCTCCGATTTATAAGCTCCGTAGGATTTAACTTCATCGATTAATCCATCCACAGCTAGTCTAGCTAGGCGTGGACTTGGACAGGAGTCCTTGGCTAATCTAGGGAGGCTATTTGGTGAGATAACTCCATAGGTAGGCCAGAAGACAGGTGAACCCAGCCCAGTAAACTTCTTTGTAAAATTTTGTTAAACGCCCGTCAGGCATAGACGAGTAATTTAATTTGTTTTCTTTGCTCTTGTAAATAAATTTTATTTAAAATATATTTTTATCTTAAATTAATTTGTTTGGTATTACATTTACGCATTCACAAACTTTTATATATATTCTTTTGATTTGTCTAAATTACCTGGTGCCCTATTTAATCCATTCCACGCCTTGTAACCGGAGCTATGTCCCTTAACCTTTAGGGGAGAAGCTAATAATTCCCGAGGTTCAGTGCACAATCAATTTCAACGAAAATTTTAGGCAAGTGAGAATACCACAGTTTTTATTCATAATACGGTAAGTATATTATATTATATTATATTATATTATATTATATTATATTATATTATATTATATTATATTATATTATATTATATTATATTATATTATATTATATTAATAGTTGATAAGGTTAATAATATCATAAATCTGAGTTCTAGACATGTTATCCATAAATTTTTTAATTATTTTTTTTTAAATAACGATATATATTATTAATATATAAGTTATAACATTTGGGTCTTAAGTAAAGGTAAGTTCTTTGAATTAAAGTTTTTTTCGCTCCTATGACGTGATATACCTTGTTTGATTGATATCTTGTAAGGTGTGTATGAATTATAGGTTGCAGAACAGTTCTATTTGTATGTTGGTAGATAATTGTTTTTAAAAAAATATGTAGTTACATAGTTACAAGTAAAAGTATGTACATAGTTTTACCTAGCTCCTCATTTTACTATTCTGGTTACAAAGAAAAAACCAGTTAAAAAAATAAAAGCTAGCAATGAATTCAGTGTCTTCTTATGTAAAATATATAGGTATTTGTATATTTGCTATATTATTTTCTGAAAAGTTATGGTTCTTCAAGAAAATTACATACGTTACATTACATTACATTACATTATGCGAAACAATAATCTGGATAGGATAGATATAAATACACAACTTTGGTCAATAGTGATTGCTATCTACTTGGTGAAGGCTACCTACCGCTCAATAAAATGTTTTCTAGAAGGGCCTATAATACTATTGTTATATTTTATTACGATCCTATCCCTATCATTTGATGACATTAAAAATAATGAAGCTTTAATATAGGTACCTACCTATATTTAAAGGGGGAAAATTAATTAAAGGGTAGGTAGTAACAACGTAGGCAATTTTTTAAAAACAGAATATCAATTCGTTATTACATATGTTATAGGCATACATTGCTTTGTCTAAATATTTTAAAAAGTGTTCTATTTTAATCAAGAAATATTTAGTGCAACAAGAACATTAAACAAGAAGTGCAACAACACATCTTCAAAAATAATTACTTAAAATAAAAATCCTACCGAACTACTTAATCAGAAGTTATAGGCAAAATTTACGTCCACACTGTATACCTACCATCACTTGTAGGGGAAAGTGTCCTAAAATGACATAGCATGTAAAATGACATAGCGCCCTTTATTTTGGAACTACTGGTGCTATCTAGCGGATATGTACGGTTTTGTTTAGCAAAAGACAACCGAACTTCATGTTTGCACTCGATTTGGTTTGCGGCTATAATAGGTAGCAGTTAACCTCAAAAAATCATTTTTACTGGCGTAGAAACTTTCAATGTGCTGTGCTGCAAGTGTGTTTTCATTACCAAATTGTGTTTGTTTTAAAGTGAAATCACGGTAGGATGTAACTGTAAGTGTGTACTACATATACACATACGCGGAATTGTCGTTCAATATCATATAAAAAAGTCAGGTAAGAACAAAGGACCACGTGTTATTGCGGGTAAAACGACATAGGTATGCATGAAGGTAGAATGACACAGTATGTCATTTTACAACCACACTTCGCAAATCAATTTGAATGGTATCATTTGTTATTTTTTTAGCTATACTAAGGTGGGTAAACGTGAAAGGACATCAACCAGACAATCGTGGGATGAAGAAGCAATGCGAAATGCTTGAGTTTTTTGAGCCGGCTGAGACCACAGATAGATTACTGGAACCAAGCAATACAGAAGGAGAAACATCTAATCAACCAGAAGAGTCACTCAGCAATGAAATAGAAGAAAGTGGTGTTATGAAGGAAGCGGTGCAACAAGAACAAGATGAAACTGGCAATGAAGAAAATGACGCCAGAGATGATCAGGGTGATAATAATAGGAAACAAAATCCGCCTTTAAAAAAAATAATTACCCTGCAGAAAATTTCTCCAGTGCCCATAGCAAGTGAAACTAGAAAAAGGAAGATTAGACAAACAATAACCGGAGTTTTAACAACTACTCCTAATATGGAAGGACTGGGGAATGTTCGTCAATGCAAAAGGAATATTTTAAGTAAGCCAAGTTCCACTGCACAAACAGAAAGTGAAGAAGAAGATCCGTTTGCAGCCGAGGAAAATGAGGATGAAGTGGCTTGTCTTTACTGCAATGATTTGTTTAGAAATTCGCGGTCGAAGGAGCCTTGGATTAGTTGCATGAAATGCAAGAATTGGGCACATTGTGAATGTGCTGGAGTGTCCCTGAAGATAAAAATTTTCATTTGTGAAATTTGCCAAGATTGATTTCTTATTTTGTTACTTTCGCTACCTATATTTTTAAGTTATATTGTTATTAGCATTTGTTTTGAGCGTATGTCATTTTATACCCCATGACTGTGTCATTTTACACACATACATGTTGTAAAATGACATAGTGTAAGGGTTTTTAATTAAATTTTTTCACAAGTTTTTAATAGAGATGTGATGTTTTCGTTCAAGTTTATTAATAAAGTTTATTCAAAGAAATGTGTAACATTTTTTCCAGTCCGATATTTCGAGCGGTCTCTGCAAAAACGAGTCTCAAATAAAAAGTATGTCATTTTAGGACACCTTCCCCTATAATATTTGTATAATATTTGTATAATATTTGTATCTAGATACCTACCTATAATCAAAGATTAAATACAGTAAGATGCGAAAGTGCGACAGAGAAGCTTCATTGACGAGTGAGATAGAAGGATCCTACCAATTTAAAAGGACTTTGTTGATGTAAACTGTCAAAAATGTCAAATTTCACATTTATGGTTATTTAACCAGAGATCAGAGTAATAAATAAAGTACTCTGATGTTATTTATTTATATACAGGGTGTCCACCTAGTGCGCGTAAGTCCAATATCTGGGTTAATAAAAGAGATAACTTAATTTTTTTTTTTTCAGGGTTGTCTAATATCCCGAGCTGCACAAAATGAAAATATATTTACATATTCAGGGTGTTCAGTTTTTCCTGGACAGGTACCAACTTCGTTTTTCTAAATGGAAATATATATTTTTTATTGCTTTTTCGAACTAAACCCTTGATTTTAGTAGGACTTTCATCAGCCTTCCCTATACCTAACTTAAACTGTTTTTGAAATATTGACGGGTGAATATTGACATGTTTGCAACTTTGACACCCTGTAAAATCTAAACGGTTTGAGATCAAGCAAAACGGTTTGCACATTCCTATCTTAACTTTTCATAAGCTATCGTTTGGTACTAATTTCAAATTTATCCAGGAATTAAAAATTTTCAAAATTTTCAGAAAATTTTAAATTTTTGGATAATTCTGAAATTAGTACCAAACGATAGCTTATGAAAAGTTAAGATAGGAATGTGTAAACCGTTTTGCTTGATCTCAAACCGTTTAGATTTTACAGGGTGTCAAAGTTGCAAAAATGTCAATATTCACCCGTCAATATTTCAAAAACAGTTTAAGTTAGGTATAGGGAAGGCTGATGAAAGTCCTACTAAAATCAAGGGTTTAGTTCGAAAAAGCAATAAAAAATATATATTTCCATTTAGAAAAACGAAGTTGGTACCTGTCCAGGAAAAACTGAACACCCTGAATATGTAAATATATTTTCATTTTGTGCAGCTCGGGATATTAGACAACCCTGTAGAAAAAAAATTAAGTTATCTCTTTTATTAACCCAGATATTGGACTTACGCGCACTAGGTGGACACCCTGTATGTGTTATCATCTTTGTTCTTTGGTTATCATTATTTTCGTGTATAAAATGCATGTTAAGTTTGCAACTCAAATAATGAGTGCTACAGTTTCAGCAGGATTAGAAACCTACATAAACTTAAAAGCTCTTCCAGAAGAAGAAAGAAGCCACTGGTACTATGGAATTTCTAGCACATTTTGACAATTTTTTTGATATGTTTAATGCTTCTCAACTAATTAATAAAAAAAAGTATCAGAAGCGATTCTCTGGAGAAGATTTTCAGATGGAATTTTTAAACGAAACATTGTCATTCTTAGATATTGTCAGAGACTTATAGAATCTACATGTATAAGTCTCTGATATTGTTCAGGTTTTTAATAAAAAGTGCAAAATATTTCAAAATTGATAAAATGCATAGATGGCTGGAAAATAAAAATTAATGCTTTGATAATATTATGGACAACCTTACAAGGACAAGGATTTACTTACTTATGTGTACCTACACAAGATGTATAAATCAGGATTGTCTAAAAAATTTCTTTCTAAAATTTCTTTGGCAATATTAGGCAGCAAAGCGGTAATGTTTTTAATCTTATACTCCCATTCAGTTCACAAGATCATTCAAAAAATTGTTTTTGGTACATTTTTTTCATACAAAAAATATGAACTGTCAAGAAGATAGATATGCATTATTAACCAATTTGTTATATTAACTCTAAAACAGGTAGCACAGATATACCTCAACAAGTAGAACAAACAACAAATTCTTTTAATATTGCAAACTGTGATCTTCCTGAGCAAACGGGCTCATTACATACAGCGGAGGATCAATATTTACGATTTCCTAGATATCTGTTTTAGGAATTTTCTGCCATCAAATTTTGTACGACCTATATTTGTTTTTAAGAAATTTTTTAATTCATGGTTGCTTTTTTGCAGTAATATGGTAATTTTTGTTAACTTTATAAAATATAGATCACAGTAAGATCCCTGGTTTAATTTTTTTTTATTGTTTGGGTAATTTGCCACAGTGAAAAATAAGCCGCCCTTGCCCCAGTTATTTTTGAAAATAATTTTTGCCTAATATTGGATTAACTACATAGTGGAAAAGTAAATACACGCACTTAACACAACTCATGCTTGATGAAAAGAAATTACATTTTATAGCTTACAATAGCGAATGCAATAAGCATTAAGTTTGGGAAACCGAAAGGGTGAACATAGGGATAATTTCAAAGAGGGAATTTAAAAAAATCAAGAAATTGTGAACATGCATTGGGGAATTCAGTGAAATTCTGCAAAGATTTTGGAAAATGTCCATATAGATAATTAAAAGAATATAATTTTATTAAATGAAGATTAATATATTTAGAATTACTTGGTTTAGGTATTTTGATTAGTATTTATTATTGATAATTCTGAAAGGTAAGGTGAGTAAACAGTAAAAGAATAAAAATATCAGTTAGGTAGTTGCCTGTGAAAAAGTAAATAATCTAAACGTCAATATTGAAACAATCATAAAAAGCAAAATTATTGGTAGATATTCATTACAAAATGCATAAAAATATTAAATAGATACTGCAATTATTGCAGTATTAATATTTGCAGAATAGTTTATTAATATCCATCACTCGAGCCAAGCACTCAAGCCTCAAGCAATTGTATTATGAACAATAGCCATTAGTTATTTATTTTTGTAGGAATATGTTCCATAATGAATATTGGCACATCCTACCAATTTAAAGGGCTAACCGAGTCAAGGTCATTCAAGTTGTTATTCAATTTTCCATAAGAAACCATATCAGTTTCGTATCTTTATGAATATATATTTAATCTTTGCTATAATGTACCTAGATCTAAATTGTATCTGATATTTGAAGTGAAAACGTAGTAGGTACCTACATTGAAATTTATGCGCCAAAACTTAAAATTAAAATAGTTTGAAAACGTTACATTTTCTTACTGGATTTGTGTAACGCAATAGATGATGTTTTAACCCTATATTATAAATTCGGTTCAACGCCAAGAAAACACCTCTAATATTTATTTTACAGGATTTTGTGAATGTGTGTGAAATTTGTTCATATGTTCTTGCATTTCTCAGTTATCTATTACTGTTGATTTTCTGTATTTTTTTATATTTCTTTTACTTTGCATATTCCCCTCATTTTCTTTTGTATTTTTTGTATAATTGTATAACGCACTAGGTAAAATTGCCTCTGTTCTTGTCTTTTGTTAATAATAATAATAAATAACAAAGTAAAAAATAGTAAAATATTTCGTTCGACAAAATATATGTTTAAAGCTAACTAAATATATAAATGTATTGTGGCATGGCATCCAAAATCAAAGACAATAATAATTAGCACAAAATATCTACAAGTATAATTAGTATATATTCTGTGGCTCAATACTGGTCGCGCCATCTGTTGAACGAGGAAGTTACTAGAACATAAAGGGACCGGTAATATCGTAGTAAAAGGTAGTTATCTATAGAAGGTATTAAGTAGGAAATACGATTTCCAATAGAGGAACAAAGTTGGCGGGGTTTTGGGAGTCAATTAGAGTTTGGAAAAAAGGGAGGAAGGTAGAAAAAAGATGCGCAGATTTGAAAAAGCAAGTTTGGGAAGCAGAAAATAAGGAAGAAAAGTGTTCTTACAGTAGATTTGTTCTCTATGAATTATATATATTTATTATTGTCCAGTTTTCCTATGTAATATTGTGATTATCCCATATTAAAATAATGTTTTGTTTCAATGAATAGACACGACGTCAAAATTGATGTTTGTAAATTTTGCTATTTAAAAGTTTTTACAATAACTAGTTAACATTTTACTTGTCCAATAATAGTTTTAACATTCATTAAATGTAAATTAGTAAAATTGTCGCGACTACCATTAATATTTTAATGTCGACCCTTGTTATACATAAGTTCTTAATAATAGTCCCTGTATTTGGAATATAAATAATTATGATAATTAAGTAGGTATAGGTTGTATCTACCAAATGTCATGAGTGTGATAGAGCCTTGGTGATTGAACTAATATTTTCGCCCGTGAAGGATTGAATCTGTGTAACATAAAAAAAATAACAATAAAAAAAATACACAGATCTTTCCGAACCTGCAACTGCCTCCCGTATGGGACCCCAGTACCTTTTCCCCTACTAACCCCAAACTCTTCAGTTTTATTTGAGAAATTATGTATCATTGTTTGAATGCGGTGACATGTAGTAGTGACCAAACTATACAAACTATAAACACTTTTAAGTTTTATACATGATACAACTACACAGATATGCTCATAACTTTCGTTTGTTTGCGCATGACGTCATTCATGAGGGAAAAATGGCAATGCGATGCGAAAATTCTTAAGGGCAGTGATATAATTATTTTCGTGTTTATCAATTGTTTTTCCTCGTAACTGACGTCACTATGCGCATTGGCATATCTGTGTAGTTGTATCATGAGTTTTATAATTATTTTCAAATCTTCTTATGTTGGTTGCATAATATATTTTGGGAAGTCAAGAGTAAAGATCGTGGGTTTCTCTGCCATGCTCTTTCCCCACAGGAGCTCTAAGCGAGCCTGGCACTCTCATTTCCTTGCAATTCTAATTTTTCTGTCATATCTGTTATTAAAACTGTAATTACAACTTTAATAAAGTTAGGTGTATTTACAATGTGCCGTTTTTTAAATTAAAACATTCCCCAAGTAAAACGTTAGTAGCCAGTGCTTTCTTTCGTTTGTTCACATAAAGTGCTTTCGAAAAGTAACGAATAAATTCATTATTTTAGAAATTGAGAAGTTTTCGAAAAAATCCCCTGACACGTCGATTTTGTTTTTAAAAAAGGCACTTTTTGACATACGACCCATATTTGTGACGTCATCGTTGTTCGAGATATGACGTCATCGACAATTTTTTTAAATAGCAACCCCCAATTTTGACCACGCCATTTGAAAGAGCGTATCATTCTACATACGCATCATGAAAAATTATGGTGTTACATAACAAAAATTTCAAGAAAATAATGTTTGAATCTTAAAATTTAATTTTCACAATACTGACAATGATAATGATTATGTAAAAAATCGACTAAATTAAATGTTCAAATTGTGCACCGTTGGCTGCCTGACAGTAGCCAAGACGATTAAAAAATTTTTTTTGGACATTATCTATAACTTCAGGAGGTATACGATATATCTCGTGACGATTTCTTGTTTTTAAACTTCTAAATTAACCGGTCTAGTAACGTATACTTTGCTTTTTAAGTATCACCACAAGAAATAATCTAGGGGTGTCAAATCAGGCGATCTGGCTGGCCACTCAATCGGCCCCCTTCTCCCTATCCAACGATTCGGGAACAGCTCATCTAAATAAACACGAACAGGTGCTGCATAATGGGGAGGTGCACCATCTTGTTGAAAGAACATGTCATTTCTTGGAAGATCACATCCCTCTATATCTGGATATAAAGTTATTAGTGCAGGAATGAGGTCGTCTTGAAGAAAATACAAATATCTTGCACCAGTTAGGTTGACGTCAAAGAAATAGGGACCCAGAATTCTTCCGTCGACTATGCCGCCCAATAATGGCAGTTTTGCCTATTGACATGGCCGTTCAAAACAAACGTAGCCTCGTCAGAAAAAATTACGATTTTTTATTGCGAAAATTTTATACCAGTTGTTTTAAGCCAATCAGATGTCTTGTTTTTGGCAGGTTACTATGGCGACAATCCAAATTTTTCGGAAATTTTTTCAGTCACGTAACCTAGTTGAAAAATTAATAAGTGATAATTTCTCTGGCTTGACAGCTGTCACATGCAGATATCAGAATAACAACAGTGGCATAGATTAATTTTTACAAATATTTATTATCACTTCAATAATAAGTACGTACATGTTAATTATTAACAACTTGAATTATCAATTCCAAGTTTTTCTGAAATTCATATTCCACTTCTTTTTTCATCAATGGCGAATAAAGTAAAGAGTTATGGTTTTCTTCACTAAATGTCTATGCTTCATGAAATGAAAGTAATACTTCGTTATAATTTTATTGTTCTCAATACTGGATTTATGGATGAAATATGGAATAATTTCACGAAGAATATTGCTCATACCTCTGAATAGATCTTCTTGTTCGGGATTTAAACCAGAATTGGTCACCAAATATGTTAAATATTTTATATTTTTATGAAAAATTTCAATATGCCCAGATTCCGTACAAAATGAACAAAGATTGTACGATTTTCTATTCATTTTGTTATATTTTCTTTGCGACAACAAAATTTCAATACGCTGCAACCCGAAAATACACAACATCGAGAAGCGAAGCAAACAATGAAAACCATGACAACAATTATTGAAAACAGTCGATTAAGTGGTGTCGCTATGTGATTGTGTGTTCTCGGCTGCAACAGTCACAGCCAACTTCGTAGATTTTGTTTCCTACCTAAATACATACCGCGTTAAATTGTCATCGACCTTGCAAGTCATAATTAATTTTTCTTTCTCTCTAGTAGTAGATTATTAAAGTAAGAAGGAATATGTGATTTTGAGAATCGTTTTTTTTCACTAGGGCAAAGGGAAAATGAAAAAAAAATTCAAACCATTTGAAAAACAAAACACCTATCGTCGAATATAACACATGTACACCTATATTTCCCTATTCTCTAGTACTGTAATATTGTGTGATTTAAATAGAATATAATCAACTTGATACAAAGATGCAAACCTTGTTTTACTAGAGTACAAGGAAATGAAAACACCAAACCTCAAAACAAAATAAATGCTGGCCAAATTGTAAAAAATTGTATTTTTTTAAAATAATTTTTGGTATAAAATTTTCTTACCGAATCTCCCACGTGCTTGAATTAAAAACCGGAAATTTTGTCCTCGTGCACGAATATTTTAAGAAAATTATCCCTCGTCTTCGACTCGGGATAATTTTCAAAATATTCGTGCACTCCGAAAAATTTCCGGTAATAATTCAAGCACTAGGGAGATTACAAGTGAAAATTTTATACCAGTTGTTTTAAGCCAATCCGATGGCTTGTTTTTGGCATGTTACTATGGCGACAATCCAAATTTTTCGGAAATTTTTTCAGTCACGTAACCTAGTTGAAAAATTAATAAGTGATAATTTCTCTGGCGTGACAGCTGTCACATGCAGATATCAGAATAACAACAGAAGCATAGATTAATTTTTACAAATATTTATTATCAATTCAATAATAAGTACGTACATGTTAATTATTAAGAACTTGAATTATCAATTCCAAGTTTTTCTGAAATTCATATTCCACTTCTTTTTTCATCAATGGCGAATAAAGTAAAGAGTTGTGGGTTTTCTTCACTAAATGTCTATGCTTCATGAAATGAAAGTAATACTTCGTTATAATTTTGTTCTTCTCAATACTGGATTTATGGATGAAATATGGAATAATTTCATGAAGAATATTTCTCATACCTCTGAATAGATCTTCTTGTTCGGGATTTAAACCAGAATTGTTCACCCACTATGTTAAATATTTTATATTTTTATGAAAAATTTCAAAATGCCCAGATTCCGTACAAAATGAACAAAGATTGTACGATTTTCTATTCATTTTGTGATATTTTCTTTGCGACAACAAAATTTCAATACGCTGCAACCCGAAAATACACAACATCGAGAAGCGAAGCAAACAATGAAAACCATGACAACAATTATTGAAAACAGTCAATTAAGTTGTGTCGCTATGTGATTGTGTGTTCCCGGCTGCAACAGTCACAGCCAACTACGTAGATTTTGTTTCCTACCTAAATACATACCGCGTTAAATTGTCATTGACTTTGCAAGAGTCATAATTAATTTTCGTTTCTCTCTAGTAGTAGCTTATTAAAGTAAGAAGAAATATGTGTTCATTTCAGGATTTTGAGAATCGTTTTTTTTTTCACTAGGGCAAAGGGAAAATGAAAAAAAAATTCAAACCATTTGAAATACAAAACACCTATCTTCCAATATAACACATGTACACCTATATTTCCCTATTCTCTAGTACTGTAATATTGTGTGATTTAAATAGAATATAATCAACTTGATACAAAGATGCAAACCTTATTTTACTAGAGTACAAGGAAATGAAAACACCAAACCTCAAAACAAAATAAACGCTTGCCAAATTGTAAAAAATTGTATTTTTTTTAAATAATTTTTGGTATAAAATTTTCTTACCGAATCTCCCGCGTGCTTGAATTAAAAACCGGAAATTTTGTTCTCGTGCACGAATATTTTAAGAAAATTATCCCTCGTCTTCGACTCGGGATAATTTTCAAAGTATTCATACACTCCGAAAAATTTCCGGTAATAATTCAAGTACTAGGGAGATTACAAGTGAAAAAATTTTTTACGAAATTATTATCATTATTGCATAGCTCTTGCATTTCCTCTCAGAATTGATTTCGCCGATCAAAGTCGTCTTCAGATAGCTCATGAACAAGGCATACCTTATAAGGATGATACTTTGCTTGTTTGATAATTTTGTGAGCTGTGGACGCTGCCATATTGAAATCAGAAGCCAATTGGTTAATTGTTGAGTGATGATTTTCTTGTATTGCCAACAAAACATTAACCTCATCATCTATTGATTTTGACGGTCGACCAGATTTAGGAAGATCACGAACATGTCCAAAGTTACGGTATTTAGACTCAATATTGCTTACCATGCTTTGGCTAATGAGATGTCGATCAGGATGAGTTTCATTGAACAATTCAACTACTTCTCTTTGGGTGCGCATCCTGTCTCCCAATCCGATCTTGCAAAGAATTTCAATTCGTTTTCGTTCAGTTAATTTAACCATTTTTTTTATAAAATGACAAAGTTACTACTCAATAAACCCTTCAAACGCAGTGCTTTTGCCAAACAAAAGATAAGAACTAAAGAAATAACTCAAAAAACAGAAAAACTATTTAATAAAGTACGATTTCAAGTTTTTATCTGACAGCAATAAAAAACATTCTCGGTCGCTAAGGCTACTGTCAGGCAACCATGATTTTTCATGATGCGTATGTAGAATGATATGCTCTTTCAAATGGCGTGGTCAAAATTGAGGGTTGCTATTTAAAAAAATTGTCGATGACGTCATATCTCGAACAACTATGACGTCACAAATATGGGTCGTATGTCAAAAAGTGCCTTTTTTAAAAACAAAATCGACGTGTCAGGGGGATTTTTTCGAAAACTTCTCAATTTCTAAAATAATGAATTTATTCGTTACTTTTCGAAAGCACTGTATAGAAAATATATTTATATACAATCTGGGTCCTATAAGTTTAGTAAAATTTATAGAATCTGGTAAGTTATACTACAGTATATTGTTAAGGATTCTTAGATTAGATGAAAGGTTTAGGGAAGACGAAACTTTTGAAAGAAGACATAAGGTATAGGTAAGGACGATACACGTGAAAAATAATAGTTTTGAATATAAGCAAATAATTTCTTCTTTATTTAACTACACGATTTGTGAACAGAAGTTACTTGTACGAAGACGATATTAAAATAAGAATAATAAACATTATTTTATTTATTTAATATTTTCTGCTGAAAACAGAGCCTACTATATAATTGAAATATATGCTCACCTCATCTCTTCTAATTGCTTAGATAAACTTAAGCAGGCTTCTTTTTTACATGGCCCTGTTATAGCTCTTTTTAAATCCTCAATTTCTTTCTCCAGTTCCAAACTGTTCTTTCTCAAGATTTCAATTGTGCTTTCTGCCAACCTTATTTTTTCTTCCTATATACAATTCAGGCATTTAAAGGTTTGACTAAAACATTTTTGACAAAGCGTTTAGAAATAATTTGAAAATAGATATTACTTTTATTTATCTACTAATAAATACTTTATAGGCGAGACGAGTTAGAGGTTTAGAGAGTTGAGGTGATAATTTCTGTCTAAAAATTTTAATATACTCAAAACAAGAATCTAAGCAGTGCGCCATCATCTATAAAATGAGTTACATGGCGTTAAAGGGCAAAAAACATTTGTTTCCTTGCAATTGATATCAAAATTATATATTTTTTATATTTAATAATAATAATAATAATAATAATAATAATAATAATAATAATAATAATAATAATAATAATAATAATAATAATAATAATAATAACAATAATAATAATAATAATAATAGAATAGAACTTTATTAATAGAATTTTATTGACTTTTACATACATAACAGTACATTAACAGTCATATCTAAGGACAAGTAAAAGAAGAAAACTACTTGATATTAAAAAAAAAAATCGTTAATAAAATTTTTTTTGTGAAAAAGTGGAAGGTTTTCAGACATCAGTTTCAGTTTCTCTTGCTTAAAAAAATTGAAATATGGATTATATAGATCTATTCTAAATTTATACGGTTCTTAGTAATATTTATACGTGAAAACGGAACTATAAGATCACCACCGTGCCTAGTGTCATGATCATGAACGCTCGAATGGGTTGGTAAATTAGACTTATATTCATGTACTAAGCAAAGCGACTCCAGCAAATACAGACATGGAAGGGGTATAATCCTGTAGTTCCTGAAAATGTCTCTACTGTGAGTAATCCAAGACAACAAGAATACTTTAGATCCATTCGGGGTGAATTAAAAAGACGCATGAAGGAAGATGGAGAAACAGATCTAACCATAAAGTATTAGAAAGGAATCCCGACAATAATTTACTCAAAAAAGTAATGGCCCGTTTATCAGAAATATCTATAATTTACTCCAATTTAGACTCCTTACCCTCCAAATTTCCTCATCTTCTACTTCTCGTTCAACAGCAACAACCTGATTGTATCTTAATTACTGAAACTTGGCTAAAACCGATAATTCCAAATAATTTAGTAGAAATACCCAACTATATATTATTTCAAGCAGATCGTGCAGACGGACGTGCAGGCTGTGGTGCATGCATTTTTTGTCGAATTTAAGGTTATTGAACGGAGTTGTACAGTTGCCGGTATTGACATTGTTTGCCTAAACATATCAAATAAAATGTTATCTTTTCGTTTAGTGTGCATATATCGCCCTCCTGACACTACTTTGGCACAGGATGAACGCCTTTGTGCTGAAATAGTGGAACTTAATAACTTTAGTAACCTAATTATCCTAGGAGACTTCAATTTCCCTAACATCAACTGGAATAACACCCAGTACCTTGAGAACAACAATTCATCTAGCTTGTTTTCAAATACTGTACTAGAATTAGGTTTCTCACAATTGGTAAAACAGTACACCAGATTCCGCATAAATCAACCACCATCTCGTGTAGATTTGTTCCTCATAAGTGATGAACACCTTATCTCCCTTGTTGATTATTTCCCACCTATTGGTATTTCTGATCACATCACGATAGAAACAAAATTACAATTTCTCACATACGATTCCCCAAAAAATCAAACAAAAATTATAAAGAAAATAGATTTTACAAAACTAAACCATTTACTACACAGTTGCGACTGGCATAAGACATTTGGAACAAGCATTTAATACTAACGTCATTAAATCCTCTAGAACTAAAACCATAAAATATAATACAAAAAAGCCTTGGATCTCAAATGACTTAATTAGTAAAGCTAAAACTAAGAAGCAGCTCTGGAATAAATTCAAACGGTCCCAGACTAACGATGATTATGCAGCCGACAGAGATTTTTCAAACTCTCTTGGGAAAGATATTGCAAAAGCTAAGTCAAATTACGAACACAATTTGATAAATAAGGGCCCTAAAGCTATTTACAAATACGCCAGAAATTATTTATCATCTAAAGTATCAACTCCTCTAGTACGCGACGACACTGGTGAACTATGCAGTACTAATTTAGATTGTGCCGAATCTTTCGCTAGGGTCTTTGAACATATATATATATATATATATATATATACTCGTGAGCCAAAAGGTCCTATTCCCATTCCACTTACACCTAGAATTCAAGAGTCCCTAAAAACCGTTGCGATAAATGAATGAAACATTCTATACCATTTAAAAGACCTTCGCACGGATTTAGCGCCTGGTCCTGACGGTTTATCGGCTTTGGTTTTAAAATACTTTGCAAGTAATTTAACAGGTCCACTCAGCCGTATCTTCCAACAGTCAATTAGAACATCCACGCTTCCCTCTGACTGGTTAGTGGCGTCATCGATTGCAATATTTAAAAAGGGAGATAAAACAACTAACAATTACAGACAGATAAGTATCATGAGTATCCGTCTCAAAATTCTAGAAAGAATAATTGTGTCTCAAATCATGAATTTCATTATGGTAAATAATATTCTGCCCCAAACACAACACGGCTTCACCCGAGGAAGATCTACCACTACAAACTTGTTAGTAAGTCTAAATTATTGGACTTACTTAGTAGACCGCGGGGACCCGGTTGATTCAGTTTATTTAGACTTTTCAAAGGCGTTTGATAAAAAGTGCCCAAAAACCGAAGTACTCCTAAAGCTGGATCACCTGAGTATTCGTGGCAAATTAAATTCCTGGATTGAAGCGTATTTAACCAACAGATCTTTCTCAGTACGTGTGGGCTCTGACCACTCTTCTTATCATACAGTTCTGTCCGGAATACCACAAGGCTCTGTTCTCGGCCCAATCTTGTTTATAATATATTCTTCTGACTTACACACACAATAATAACCGTTCCACATAACTTTTATGCCGACGATATAAAACTGTACGGTAACCCTCCCGTAAACTACAACTCGGTTCAAGATAGTCTTGATGAAGTTAAAAAATGGTGTGATACGTGGTTAATTCCTCTTAACACGTCTAAATGCACTGTATTGCATATGGGTAACAATAACCCCCACCACATCTATTTGCTTAATAATGAACCTATTACTTCAACCAACGAGCAAGTGGATCTAGGTGTCACTATCAATACCAAGCTTTCCTGGTCCAGTCACATTGGCAAAATATCAAAAAGAGCCAACCAAACTTGTTACCCATTATTCAAAGTTTTCCAAAATCCTACACTCGAATTATTTCGTATCCTATTTAAAACTTATGTCAGACCGCTGCTGGAATATGCTGCACTAATTTGGTCGTCACATCTCATCAAAGACATTAAACTTATCGAAAACGTTCAACGTCGAGCAACAAAAAAGATTTCTCAGATCCATACACTATCATACCCAGAACGGTTGCAGTATCTGAATCTTCCTCTCATGTCAGAACGAAGATCCAGAAGAGACATAATATTTACTTATAAAGTCTTACATGATCACTTCCAGGACGATATCAGGAATCTACTGACCCTAAACCCAGACCAGAGGCTACGTGGCCATCAATGGAAATTACAAAAGGAAAATTTTAGGACAACAATCCGGCAAATTTTTTTCTCAAATAAAGTGTTTAACAACTGGAACACACTCCCAGTTGATGTGGTAACGGCAAGTGGTGTGAATGTGTTCAAAAATATGTATGACAATTACATCAATCATGCGTTCATTTAATGTGGGTTAACTTTAACTTTATACAGTGGAGCACAATTGTATATGAACTCAGTGTGGCAGTTATTTTATAAAACTGTTAGAAGATTATTTTGTAGAACTTTGTATATTTTGCTTTCTGTTTCGCATATTGTATTGTTTTTTTAATAATTTTGTAATTGAGCAATATATGTCTTAAATGACCTCTGCTCTACTCTTGAGTATAATAATAATAATAATAATAATAATAATAATAATAATAATAATAATATTGATTTCAAGGAAAATATTGAGAAAATGATCCAAACAAAAAATATTAATTACTGAAAACTGTCAGAGTTAGGTATAGGGAAACCTAACACAGTTCGAAAAGTAATAACATTTTGCGTAAGAATAGATCATAAAATCCAGATTGTCATTTAAAATAAGAAAGATAATATCAATAATAATAATACGTTATATTATTTAATTCCTAAAGCTGCTCCATTACTATGTAACTCCATTACATACAATTAAAGGTACATTTGAAGTCACTGATACATTAACCATTAGAATTTGATCAATTAAAATAATCATTTACACTATAAAAACATTTGTCTATCAGAAACGTTTTACACAACTTATAAAACTTATTAAAACTCAAACTCGTAACATTAACATTGTTAAAACAATGAACAAAGTGATTATACAACCCAACATCGAATTTATTTATTTGCGTTGCACGAATCCTAGAATAGGACTGAATCAAATTTGTTGCATTCCTAGTATTATAGGAATGCACATCACAATGCTTTTGAAATTTGTCAAATCCACGGTGTATTTGCAATAGGGACTCGAATATTTAAATACAAGGTAGGGGCATAATTTTAAATTTTTTAAAAAGATGTAAGCAAGAGGTTCCATAAGGAGCATCTTCTATGGAGCGAACAGTAGCCTTTTGCAAAATTAGCACCCTAGCACTTGAATTTCCCCATAATGTGGTGCCATATGTTAAATGGCTGTGGAAAATTGCGAAATACACCGTGCGTAGTACATTAGATGGAAGCGAACGTGATGATGATGATGATGATGATGATGACCATTGACAGTTGCTTCAAAATAATCTGGTCCAATCACGTTGTCGCCTAGAATCCCCCCCCCCATACATTTAATCTCCGCCTATGCTGCATGTCTACCGTCTTAATTACTGTCAATGGAGAAATTTATTTGCCTTTGTGTCCTTGATAAGAAGGACGTTGTTACACGAAAAAGACAGATGTTAATAAACAATCTTTTGAGAATTATATCCTGAAAAACGGAAGAGTTTATAGAAAGTTGCCTGATTCAAAATGCCTTTGGCTAGTTAGAAGACGAGGAAGTGTCCTTGATAAGAAAGACGTTGTTACACGAAAAAGACAGATGTTAATAAACAATCTTTTGAGAATTATATCCTGAAAAAATGGAAGAGTTTATAGAAAGTTGCCTCATTCAAAATGCCTTTGGCTAGTTCCCAAGATGGCAAATCTGTAGGCTTAGCCATGACGAACAAGGCCATTTTGCATTGGATAAGACGCTTAAGAAAATCACTCTATATTATTGGTTTCCTCGAATGAGAAGATTTGTTAAAAAATACATTGCATCATGTTTAAATGATTGGATTTCTAAAGATTCAATAGATTATGATCAAATTAAACAAAAAGAACGATACGATAGCCATAGGGCAAAAGCTTGCAAATATGAAAAAGGGGCTTTAGTAATGGTTTTTAAGACCGATAAACCTCCAGAAAAACATAAGAGGTTGTTGGTTAAGTATAAGGGTCCTGAAAGGACCCTTATACTTAGCCAACAGAAGGTACTTAGCCAACACTGCCCTTATACTGGCAGTGCTGGCAAATGACCGTTATGAGGTTGAAGACCTTAGGGAAAATTTTAGGCGAAAAAAAAAACTATTATTGCAGTAGATAAGTTGAAGTCATAGGTGCTTCTGAGAGGTAAACGAAATATCAGGCCTGATCAAGAATGAATATGTGCACACTTGTATAGAATGTTTTGATTCAAATTTAGTTCTGTGCGTAGCTTGAGCTAACTTGAAACTAGCAAAAGGGGGCGGTCTTGTGCAACGCTTAGACTAACCCTTGACCGAATAGGTTTCTTGGAAAATTCTGTGCGTAGCTTGAATGTGAAAATACTTAAATGATTCAGTGCTTAGCTAAAGTATTATTGAGTGAATATTTGTCACTAATAGAGTTTGATGCTTTTCCAGCACTTTTAAATAGAGTTCGGTGCTTAGTTAGAACTTAGAAAAAAATGATAAAATTCCAAACTGTTGGTAACTGTTGGATTCCCAAATTCGAATTGATAGCGAAAGTGAGGATGACTCCTGTGGACAGTCGTCTAGTCAGGATGGTCGAATGTGAGAAAACATTCAAGACTTCACCTTGAGTGCGGCCACGACCAAGGAACGTGGCCCTTGTATAAACATACTCGGAGCTCGGGTGAAAGCTGCTGACAAGTGGATATGATTGGGATTCATTCACGAATTCGCATTAGATACTGTTCAATCGGATGTAATCGTTTTCCCTTTTCTTTTACATAAAGTTCTTAGTTTTTGGAATTGTGTGAGTTTAATTAATTCCTTACAGTATCACACTCTGTATAAATTATAAATATAATGGACTTGGAAATGTATACAGTGCGTAAAAAAAATAGTTGTGTCGGGTATTTCCAATACGCCTACGATATTTGCGTAAGATGCAAGATCTGTGAATTTTTTTTATGGGGATATACACAAAAGATTTAGTTTACCGCACACCATCAACCATACGAGAAAACATGATGAAGAGAATTCGTGGTGCTTTTGAGAGCATCTTGGAATAGTGCATCTTGCATATAAAATGTATCAGATTACACAAAATCGAATATTTATTTGACAGTTAAATAATTTCCACAACAAAATAAATTGTTTTCATAACTTACTCGACTATAATTTGTAATTATCAGTGATGGAAGCTAAATTTTCAAAAAACCGTGAATATCTCGAAACCGGTCAACTTTTCGCATAGGACATCCTAATACCATTTGAAAGGTAATTAAATTCTACATCTAATGTCATAAAAAAATTCAGGGTGTTCTATTAAAAAAAAATGAGATTTAGGCAATTTAACATTGTGAAATATAAATCCCGATAAAAATCACCCTGTATAAAATGGTCAAATATTTTCAAGTGCAGTATTTAAGGTATCCCTTGTACTAACTGACACTCCATTTTTTCTTTTTCACATTGTGTCATAGAGGAAATTTTATTTATTTTCCAATGCACTGTTAGGAGATTTTTTTCCATTAACTGTTAAATATCTCGAAAACGAAAAGAGATAGCTATAGGGAACCTTAATACAAATATGTTCTTAGTGATTCCTAGATTTCAAATATATAATAATATATACGGTGTCGCATTTGAAATAACCAACTTGCACCTTGTCCCGACTTTTTGGAACACCCTGTGTCATTGAAAATATTTTTTCAATATGCACTTTTAGTGCCAAAAAACTTTCACATAAAAAGTTTTTTGATATAATGTACCGCTTGTGAGTAATCGAACAATTACCCACTAATGACACACCCTGTATGGTATAGCATAGCATACAATGCTCGGCTCCATTTGCTCTGTCATTTACACACTACTACTATTTTTTAAGGAATCTTAGAATTTTTAAGGTTATTAATAGCTGCCATTTTGTTTTCGCATAGTAGGCGTATGTCTTTTGTTTGAAATTTAAGTATTGACAGTTATAACTGCATTTATCACTTAGTGTCTGTAATTTATACCGCTTATAATAATTGATCTGTGAATACTCGTAGTTGTTTCCTAGAAATTTTAGAATAGTTTTAAATTTCAAGAATGGCATTTCAAAATTATGAAAAATTCGACATGCTAGAATGTTATATAAGAAACAATTATTACTGTGAAGTTGCTTCTTCAGTTTATCTTATAGCCAAAGAGAAGGCAGCCACACAAATGTATTTTTGAGAGGATAAAAGAGACAGACAAGAGGTGATTGACATTACGTTGGTGTCTCAAAGCCTAGAGGAAGAAATCTCGGAATGGAGGGTAACGAAGGACATCTCGGCGTCTGATCATAGAATGATCAGATTCGAGATGAAGTTCGACCAACCAAAAATCGTCCAACGACGAAATCCGAGAGCGACTGACTGGGGGAGGTATAGGATTAACTTAGGAGGCCACAACGGCAATCAAAGTGACCAAATTGCCTCTCCAGAACAGTTAGAACAAGAAGTGAATACACTGAGTAACCAAATAGTATCGGCCTATGAGGAATTATGTCCGCTCAAGGCAGTAGGGGAGCCCAGAACTCGTTGGTGGAATAGGTCCCTCGGGGATCTTCGCCAGGCGACCAGGCGCTCTCTGAAACGAGCTGTCAAGGGAAGGACGGAGACCTCATGGGACGAATATAAGGCAGCAAGGAAGAATTTGAAGAAGGAATTAAGACGCAGCAAGAGGTCTAGCTGGAGGGCATACTGCAGTGAACTGGAGTCCCTGCCTGAATCAGCTAGGCTGATGAAAATACTTAGCTGCGAAAGAAGGGAGAAAATAGGGTCATTGAAGAGACAAGGTGGGACTTGGACTACCAGCAGTAAGGAGTCGCTGGAACTCCTGCTGGAAACACACTTCCCGGGAGAGGGTGAACCCACGATTGCACCCATGGTGGAGCCAATACCCCAGGGGGATTGGCGTTTTGCCGAGGGAGTGATCGAGGATGGCACCATAACCTGGGCAGTGAACGAGTTCAACCCATTCAAGGCAGCAGGGCCGGATGGGATCTTCCCGGCGCTATTGCAGAAGGGCTTGGATATCCTCCTACCATACATAAGGAGGGTCTTTCGAGCCAGTCTAGCGCTGGGATATGTTCCCCAAGCCTGGAGAGCAGCCTAAGTGGTCTTCATTCCCAAGGCGGGAAAAGGGGGCTACACGACTGCGAAATCATTTAGAGCAATCAGTCTTACATCATTCTTGTTTAAGACTTTAGAGAAAATTGTAGACAGGTTTTTGATGGAGGGGATGTTAACTAGACACCCTATCCATGAGAATCAGCACGCATACATGCGAGGGAGGTCCACAGAGACAGCTCTGCATAATCTTGTGCATAAAGTGGAAAGGGCACTTCATTTCAAAGAGGTTGCCCTTACAGTGTTCTCCGATATAGAAGGAGCCTTCAATAAGGCAAGGACTAGAACTATCTGTGATACCCTTCAGGCCAGAGGAACGCCAGTAACAATGGTCAGATGGGTAAGATCAGCGCTGGAAGAGAGGAGGGTTAGCGCAGTCTTAGGGGACTGCCATCTAGACATGGGGGTGAGAGGGGCGGGCTGCCCGCAAGGCAGCTGCCTATCGCCCCACCTATGGTGTCTTGTGATGGATGGTCTCTTGAGGCGCCTTACCTCCCAAGGCTTCTATACGCAAGCTTATGCAGACGACGAACTAGTCCTAGTGGCTGGTCGCTTTTTAAACGTGGTCTGTGATAGAATGCAGGTAGCCTGTAAGATAATTGAAAGGTGGTGTAGTGAGATTGGTCTGTCAGTCAACCCTAGGAAGACTGAGATGATCCTTTTCACAAAAAGAAGAAAACTAGAGGAATTCAGGGCACCCACTATGTATCAAGAACTCTGACACTCGTGGGAGAGGTGAAATACCTAGGGGTGACCCTAGATAGTAAGTTGACCTGGGGGCCACATGTTGACAAAATTATTCAAAAGTCAACGGCCACCTTCTGGCAACTAAGACGAACAGTAGGCAGGAATTGGGGTCTCAGTCCTAGGATGCTGCACTGGCTATACGCTACGGTAATTAGACTGAGGATGCAATACGGTGCTCTGGTCTGGTGGCCAAGCGTCGGCCGGGTAACGGTGTCCAAGAAACTGACAAAGGTCCAAAGACTTGCCTGCATAGGAATTACAGGTGCTATGAGGACGACACCTACAGCTGCCCTGGAAGTCCTGCTAGGGCTGCCAAGCCTACCCACATGGATAATGAGGGAGGCAATGGCGGCCTACTTAAGAATGCGGGACTCAGAAAGCTGGCAGGCGGGAGGAAGAAATACCGGTCACAGATGGCGGCAATTGCACAGATGGCGGAGAGGGAAATACCCATATCTGCCATCAGAGTAACTGAAGGAAAAGACCGTCTCAGATTAAAGAGGAAATATGCCGTTATATTTCCAGAGAGGGAGGAATGGAAGCAGGATCAGTTTAAATTCCCCCCTGATTCTCTGAGTCTGCTACACAGATGGTTCTCGTGTGGCGGACAGGTTCCTGGGGGCAGGAATTTGCCACAGTCTTCCAGGCTGAAGTCTTTGCTATCCTAATGGTAGCAAACAAGGAGGAAGTAAGGAACTGTCCGGAGCAAAATATTTACTTCTGCTCCGACAGTCAGGCAGCCTTTAAGGCTTTACCATCTCCAAGGACAAGATCCGACCTTGTCCAAGAGTGCGGAGGTACCCTGGAGGAGTTGGCCAGAGGAAAAGAGGTAATTTGTATGGGTACCAGGTCATAGTGGAATCCCGGGGAACGAAAGGGCCGATGAACTGGCTCGACTCGGATCTCAGGGACCCGGCCAGGGACCAGAACCGATTTTAGGCATTACACGGAGGCAGGTCAACATAGCTCTTAACGATTGGGCTCATGAGACACTAAGTAAACAGTGGAGAAGGAGTGGGGGCTGTAGACAGGCTCGCAACTTTATAGTGGAGCCAAGCAAGACCAAGACGGCCTGGCTGTTAAGTCGTAGCCGGAAGGTTCTAAACCAGTTGGTGGGAGTTTTAACGGGTCATTGTAGGCTTAGAAGACATCTATCATTGATAGGTGTTGAGGGAGACCCTATCTGCCCAAAGTGTGGGGAGGGCGATGAAACGCCTTCCCACTTCTTGGCAGAGTGCGCGGCTTTCGGCAGACTGAGACACGATGTCTGTGGGGCCGGGGAGTTGCAAGGGGAAGAGGTTAGTTCCCTTGAATGGACCGACATTCTGACCTACATTAGAAGGTCGGGTAGGTTTAATGAGGGAAGAGGTGATGAAGCTAGGTAGGGACGACAGGGGTAGGTAAAAAGAGCCCGCTTGTGGCCTACTTGCCAGGTCTTGGCCGCCCCACTGCTACTACTACTACTACTACTTGAGAGGATAAAATGAAATCTTATCAATATTAATCAGGTTAGGAGCAAAAAATATAATATTCAGGACGTAGAAGATGTTGAAATTACTGTTATTGCAGCTGCTGTCGCAAACCCTTCGAAAAACAAAAATATATTATAACAAGTTAAGTTGCTCTTTTATTAAGAAATGACAACAAAATAATTAAAAAATAATTTCATTCATCAAATTATAATATGAAAACATGAAAAAAAAAACTTTTCTGCCCATGAAGGACGGGACAGCTGTTACAGGTTTCTTTAAAAATAAAACAAAAAAAAAATCAAACAAACGACATGTACCTACTATGCCAAAACTAAATGGCAGCTATTAATAACCTTAAAAATTCTAAGATTCCTTAAAAAATAGTCAAGTCGAATAAATTAACCACACATATTATATATCGCTGAAAAGAGAAAAAAATATCTTTCTAACTAACTCATAGCCGACTACGATTTTCATTTAAAAAAATACAAGTTTATGTCATAACTCGAAATTTTATCAACTTATTAAAATATGGTCTGCGCCACTGTATTCCGTTTAAAAAAGTGTCTGAAGAACATATAGGTAAGTTGTTTTTTTCTAATATCAAAAATAACCGAGATATGCGCAATCACCGAAAATTTGAAAAATCGAATTTTCGCTAATATCTCAAAAACAAAAGAAGATGGGCCATTTTGCATTTCGGCATTAAGTATGTTAAGTATTTTTTGTATCTCTCTTAGTTCTCGAGTTGTCCTATAATAGCAAGTAAATTTGGCCACCCGGTACAACAGAGAATTCCAGAATGATTGTCCGTGCCGCTTCATAAAGATTTTTTATGTGCCGCCTTTCTATTTTTAGTATCTGCACTAGAATCATGAGCGCAGGCAAGGGAATTTACTGGTTTGATTTGATTTGTTCCATGCCATGGTACGTCAATAAATATAGGTTATGTTAAAAATAAAATAAAGACAATTTATTAAAAATAATATAGTTATTATTTTGTATTATTCTATTCCTATGTGTCACCAGTATAACCTATTCAAACTGTGAATTGTGGAGCGTTAAAAAACATTAATATTAATGTTCTTATATTATGTTAATACTTATATTAATTTCAACATTAATTTCAATATTAAAAGACGGCACCGCTTCCTAGGAAACCGAATCTTTAGTAGTACCTGCTGATATGTGTTGTATAGCCCCCAGGAAAATCCTTAAAGAAGGCTAATGATGCCTAAATAGACCAATCAGCAATATAATCTAGGGCAGAGCAGTAATCTTGTAATACATCTATGTCACGCAATGGACATGGCATCATTTGCCAAATGTTGTGATAGTTATAAAGAAAATATATGAAAAACGAGTCAGAGCTGTTCGAATATCATTTAAATAAAATTGTATGTAACTGAAAATAGTTTGTTTGCTAATTTAAAAATTCAGAAGTTAAAGTAAATTTTTGTTGATTTTCCTTTTTTACATATTTTTATGTTTGTTTTGTGTTTTGATTGATATATCATACAATGATATGTTTAGTTCCACTATTGGCAATGGGCCCATAGCCTGTGCCGTGAACCTGCTTGCAGTTTCCTCCTGTGCTGTGGTGCCCTCTGCCGTCTGGGTTTCCTGCATCTCAATGTGTGCCTGACTTAATATTGGTAATTACTTTCATATTTTCTTTCTTTAACATTTATTTAGCTAAAATGTTAGCTAGCAAGTTAGCGATGGGCAAAGTCGCGAATTTTCATTAGCAGTTGCGATTGCGAATGCGATTTTTCATTCACTGCGAATATAAACTGCGATTGCTAACTGCGAATAAAATGCCATTTCATATTCATATAACTAATTGCTATTCGATATCCGCCCTATTTGAACTGCGAATTGACGTAACACGTCACGCCTGGGTTCATCGTTTGGTTGTGAGTTGCGATTGCGACTTGCGACGCGACATTGTGAGTTGCGATTGTTCGCTTCGTTGCTCTTTATGAATGAGCAGATTTGCTAATCGCTATTCGCAGTTTATTTCATAATCGTTAGCAGATTGCGATTGCGAATTTTCATTCGCACTGAATTTTTCACAGTTCGCGATTTATTGCTTATCTCTAGTGCAAGGTGTTATGGTACCTAAATCATGATTTGTACAGGGTGTCCAAAATAAGATCCTCTATCCCCTTATCTCAGAAAGTATAAGCGGTAGAGAAAAAAAGTTAAATAGGAAAGTTTTCTGGCTTTACCTGAATTTTTTATTTTTATAACTCTCTTGAATACAGGTTGTTCAGTTTCTCTGATCCATGCATCAACTTTTTTTTTTAAATGGGACACCCTATATTCAATTACGTTTTTAAACTCTCCTTAAAATTGTAGGTCGACATTGTTAAAGGTATCCTATACCTATCATTTACCGTTACAAAGATATTAGCATTCAAAGAAAAAAATCTTTAAAAAACACCTACTTAAAAAATCTCAGCTAAACAAATAAGACAACGAAAAAAAATGTAAACAGGGTTTATTTCGTAGACAATTGGACTCTGAAATTACTTCACTGAATCGATATGACCCTATTAATGTACAGGGTGTATTTGAGAGATGGCTCAAACATGTATATATTAAAACTCCAGAAAATCGAAAATTTCTTATGGAACACCCTGTGTATTATTATATTTTTGGATTCTCTATTAAATTTTAACCATACTCTATATAACTTTCTCTAGTCTTATTTTGCTTAGTTTTCAAGACATTGACGAAAATGTGGAAAAAATGTCAGCTATTAATCATTATCAGCTATTATTAAAAATATCTCCACTATTATTTGGTATATTATAGTAAGTGTACCTTTAATACTGATTATGGATATATTATATTATTAAAAACTAATATTTTTCAAAATTATTTCATTAATTAACCAATATAAATAAAATGTCATCTTATGATCTGATGGGGATCTTCGGCATCCAATGAAGATAAAATGCAAGTTTGTAATGAATTAAGGTACCTGAAACCATTTAAATATTGGCCAAGAAAAACTGAGCCTAAAATGTATCTCTTAAAATTAGCGCACCAGACATGAACATTTTGTCGAACTAACGATCCATCGTCAAACTTCAAAATTCAAATCGTAGAACGCTATCTCTTGGCTGCAACTCTTGTAGTTTTGCAAATTTATATGCCTTATATTTATTAATTTGCATGGGCAAGTAAATTGTGAATCTGGCCATATTTAAATATCTACTGGTATCTCTTAAGATTTTTCAGGCATTTCCTCAAAATATAGCAGACCTTTGGTTGTGACTCTTCTGTTAAAACGCTGTATAATATATTCCTTTTTTTATATTTCACGATACCGTGATTTCGTAGATCTTCCCTAAAAAATTAATTTTTCAGGGATTCTTCTTCCAGGAAGACCAGGAAGGAAATGCTTGCTTAGAAGCTATTATGGTAAAAGCAACACTTTTGTTATTTTTTAACATAGTACTCATACATATCTAACCTTCTTCAGAAGGCCGATGCACTGGCTAAGAGAGGCTCAAGTATACAGTTTACAGGGCCCGAACCAGTGCTGGGGCTTCCGCCTAGTTATGTAGCAAGGTCCATTGGAAACTGGATCAAGGTAAGATCAAAGGAAGAATGGTCAAACGTGACTGGGCTGCGACAAGCCAGGCTTTTAATTGAAGGGCCTTTGTCGAACGCAACTCGATCAATACTTGCGCTAAGTCGTAACAGCATAAGGATTGTCACAGGACTGTTGACAGGTCACGGACATCTTAACAAGCACCTTAACACTATCGGTCTTAGTGACACTAGAAGGTGCAGGTTTTGCGGACACGATGACGAGGACTCCATTCACATCCTCTGTCGCTGTGCCTGCCTCATGGTCAAGAGACACAAACACCTGGGCCCGGCATTTCTTCTGCCTCAGGACATTAGGGAGCTTCCCCTACAACGGGTGTTGGCCTATGCGCACAGCACGGGTCTCTTCCAATAGCTCCCAACTAGCGGCAGGCACAATGGGTCGAAAGACCTGAGTGCTGCGGGTAACCGCGCCGCCTATCAACAACAACAACAACAACAACAACCTTCTTCAGAATACATTTGTCACAATTTGCATGAATATGCTAATCTACTTTCAATTGACAACTCACCGTTTCACATTTCATTATACAACTTTTTTTTTCTTTTTATGACACAATAAAATTTGGTTGGCGCTAGTAGATCAAGTATGTTCAATTCAGGTAACTTATGGAGTAAAAAAGTATTAGTAGGGCGTTTAAATTTTAACAAATACTTACATGTACCTAAGTTGATTCAAGAAAATATCTAATCATTAAATTAGTTAAAGTGGTCTTTTAAACGAAAAAACTCACATTTTCGTCAATATCTTGAAAACCAAGCAAAAAAAGAATAGGGAACGTTATATAGATTATAGTTAAAATTTAATAGAGAATCCAAAAATATAATATTACACCGGGTGTTCCATAAGAAATTTTCGATTTTTTGGAGTTTTAACATAATCATGTTTGAGCCATCTCTCAAAAACACATTTTTTTTGGTTGTCTTATTTGTTTTGCCGAGATTTCTTTAACAGGTGTTTTTTTTTTAAATTTTTTTCTTTAAATGCTAATATCTTCGTAACGGTAAATGATAGGTATAGGGTACTCTTAACAATATCGACCTAGAATTTTAAGGAGAGTTCAAAAACGTAATTGAATATAAGGTGTCCTATTTAAAAAAAGAAAGTAGATGCCTGGATCAAAGAAACTGAACAACCTGTATTCAAGAGAGTTATAAAAATGAAAAATTTAGGTAAAAACAAAAAACTTTCGTATTTAACTTTTATCTGTACCTTTTATATTTTCTGAGATAAGGGAATAGAGGATCTTATATTGGACACCCTGTACATATATAATTATCCTAATCCTACCTTTTGCGATAATATTGTACTTTGAGATTCTAATAAACCTTCTTGTTGCTTGTTTATGTTTGATAATTTTAATAATGTTACTTTATTATGCTTCACTACTGTTGTCAGCTCATCTACTAAACGGTTCATTTCAGTGCGTTCTTTTTCAAAACGCTTTTCATTTTCAATTGTTGCCTCATATTGTCGTTTGTACTTATCTTCCAGATTTCTACATCTACGGTATAATATTCAAAATTAAATACTTGTATATGATTGTAATCTTTACGCGAATTCTACAATAATAATTACGATCAAAATACTATTATATCTTGTCTATCGATAGCCTTTTCGTTTTTATATCGGATATATCGTATATGTTTTATATCGGATGAGACTGCCATTTGTCATATTTAACAACTTGAAAACTAAAATATGAAACAGGACATTTTTGAATACAAATTAAGCGTGTATCATAATATTGAGGATGCATTAGAAATTATCGAATATGGGTTTCTTTCAAACATAGGTATACGTACGATCACGACGTACGAAAAGGCATTTTAAGTCTCACTTATTTTTTGAACTCCTGGAGGAGTAACAAATTGGTGTAGTGAAGAATAAATGAGTGAGGAATTGGAGCTTCTTAGTTAATAATTTTTTCACGGACTACAACAATATATCAGATTTAAAATAACAGATGGAAAACTAATCCTTTAAAGAAAACGAGAGGAAGATGAAAAGAAACAAGAAAAAAAAGTAGAACAACGAAGACGACATGAAGAAGACAAAAAGAAATACAAGTAGAACTACGAAGACGAAAAGAGGGAAAAGAAGAACAAATAAGACAAGAGAACAAAGAACAGTGCAGAATAAGTCTAGAACAGTTACAGAAAAGCATGAATTGAAGGAGTTTGCGAGGAAGTTCGACATACCAACCAAAAGCTAAAGCAGCGTCTTCTAAAAAAAAAAGGGGATGAAACTATCAACCAGGATAATAAAAAAGGTTAACAGGATAATAAAAAAGGTTAATGTACCAACGACATCTGCCGTCCAAAGTAATCTAAAACCAACAACTTGATAGAGAAAGTTCATGGACGATATATAAACAGTAATTACTTAATTAACTGAGGCAGCAGCAATTACTAATGAATAGAGTGAAAGCCAGAAGATGACTGCATTACTTCGTCGCCAATATGAGGCGACGAAGGATGTTTTCAATCATCGATGAAGTAAAATTAGGGAGGTAAAATTTGTGCAGGAGAAAAGTAGTGAAAATGAAGAATTGTTACAAAATGTTAACAACCTGCTGAGTCTCAGAAGTTTAGTACAAGTAATGCTCAGGGTATAAGGCGACGTTAAAACCACATTTTATCACTGTAGCACAGGAGCACACATCAGTAGGCACTACCTCCGCTCCTGCTCCTAAAAATATTACATGCGGGAGAAAACCAATACCTCCCAATTATATGAGTTGGGAAACTCTACCTCGCCAGTGTAAGCTAACGAACACTAGCAATGATGTTCAAGCCCTCAGGATGAAAGTGCCCACGATATTAAGTGTCAGCAATTTTTCAAGGAATTAAAGCGACGTCTAACATCTCCGTCCATCCTGTCATATCCTCTAGATAAAGGACTATTATTTATACTGGATACTGATGCTTCACAAAACGGAATTGGAGCTCTACCTACTTTCCCAAATCCAGAAGGGTAAAGAAGTTATCATTGGATACATCGGAAATATAATGCAAAGCAGAAACTACTGTGTGACAAGAAAACAGCTTTTGGTAGTAATAAGAGCCACCGAACATTACCACATCTGATTGTAGAAAACTTATAGTGAGTTTGATCACCCCTCACAGCAGTGGCTATTGAACTTCAAGTACACAGAAAGACAACTAGCTGATAACCGAATCTGAGAAGCTACGACTTTCAAATTAAACATAACAAAGGAAGTAATCAATCATGCCAACGCTGATAGATTATCAACAAGAATTCATGCCCACGCAATGCCCATGCAATTCAAGTTATTTAAATGTGCTTACTTATTTACTTGTCTGAGGGCTAGAGTAAGAAATCGCTACTGTATCAATTGTCGCAAGGATGTAGAAGTTTAAAGAAAAGTAATTTTGCATATAATTGCTCGTATATCACGATTATAATCATTTGGATATTAAACACAGTCTGAACGTCTGAATGAATATGAGCTCATATTTAAAAAAAATATTTAACAAAATTAACTCAATTCAACTAAATTCTATAATGTAATAAATCTATTTGAACTTACTTTGAAACGCATTTTTCGTAGTCGATGAGTTTATCCTGTAGCTCATTATATTTTGCCTGTAATGTTTTTACAGACAGTTTAGCAGATTCTGCCTCATTTATTTTCGAGGATAAAACGGAAATTTCTTTTTTCAACTGATTTTCATTTTGTTTATAATCTTTTAATAGAGCTTCATACTTTTCTTTTTGTGCTTTAGTTTTTGCTTCCAATTTTTGACACATTTCGCATTGAAGATTACATATTTTCTGAAAAATAATAAGCACTGTACTTTTAGTTTTATTTCGGAAGATTTCGCTACTAATAAATTGCTACACTTATCTTGACACGTGATTGAATAATCAAATAAGCATATTGCGGAGGAAAGGTTTGTGTTACACTCCAAAGATTCAAAGCCAATCTTATGTAGAAATGGACAGGCAATTAGGTTTAGTTGTTTAGCAAAATGTTATAGTAGTTTTGACAAATATAGAGTTCTTATGTTAAAATTTAAAGTAATTTTATATATCTATCAAATCAATAAAATATTCTACTATTATTGCTACCCTGCTATCTAACATTAAATACAATATCTCAAAATATAATAATCTTTATTTGAGTGGAAGTAAGATATTTAAACTTCCATGAACGTGGAAAACATAGGGTAAAACAAGCACTGAATAAGGTATAAGAATTGTATTGTGCAGCATATGCCGTTGTTTATAAAAATAGAAGCTAGAAAAAGGTTTATTTGCACAATAAAATCCTCGTAATTAAATAAAATACTCGAGACATGAACAAAACCTCGATTTATAAAAAATATTCCTTAAATTTTTTGTAAAATACGCCACATTGAAACTGCTTCTTTGGTACACGCAATCCTTTATCCATATAGACTACTAACTATAAAAATAAGCGACCTTAAATGAGGCCGGGGGTCAAAATCATATAGTACCCAAAACAGATACACTTAAATTTGTCTCTCAATATCTTTCTCTATACTCGTAAATTCATATAAAGTATTTCTATTGAGTGCCATCAGCTATTACTTTGGCATTTCTTGGGCCCCAAATGAAATCTCTAGTGAGTATGTACAGGGTATTCGCGTATATTTTGACCCCTACCTACAGGGATTATTAAGAAAGTTAGAAAAAAGTTTAAATACAAAAGTTGTTTGGTCTTTCACGTATTATCTTTTGGCTAGGTCGAAAAAAAACAATTGAACATAATATTTTTAAATGGGATACCCTATATAATTTTACATGCTTGGGGAAACATTTTTTCCTGATTTCAAAAATATATATTTTGTTGACATTTGCACTGACAGTTTTCGAAATATTCGACAGCGAGTACCATAAAAAATACAAAAAATACAAAGAACTAAAAATATTTAACACTAGAAACCAACAGTAATAAAAAATATTTAACGATTTTCGATGTAACCTCCTTCGTTATTTAAACATTTTCTAATATTTTCATTTTTTTATTTTTTTCATAATTCATTGTAAACATTAAATATTAAATATTTCGAAAACTGTCAGTGCAAATGTCAACAAAATATATATTTTTGAAATCAGAGAAACATTTTTTCCCCAAGCGTCTAAAATTATACAGGGTCTCCCATTTAAAAATATTATGTTCAATTG
Source organism: Pogonocherus hispidulus (assembly GCA_963924545.1). Taxonomy (NCBI): domain Eukaryota; kingdom Metazoa; phylum Arthropoda; class Insecta; order Coleoptera; family Cerambycidae; genus Pogonocherus; species Pogonocherus hispidulus. The sequence goes on from OZ004696.1 coordinate 38,243,404, forward strand.
GTTTCCTCAAATTTACGACATGCAATTTTTTTTTCGACCTAGCCAAAAGATAATAGGAACGTAAAAAAACCAAAAAAAAAATTGTATTTAAACTTTTTTCTAACTTTCTTAATAACCCCTGTAGGTAAGGGTCAAAATATACGCGAATACCCTGTACGTAAAGGATTACGTAGTAAATTGGGACGCCGCATATTATTCGAAATTAACATATCTATACAAATTGACGAATCAGTTACAGATTTGTTCCTCTTTTAGCTACCAATCAATATTTTGTATTTGAAATTTGGATGCGGCGTTGCCACGTTATCTCAGAAAAACGTGTTTTTTAAGGGTTAATTGAAAAAATTAATGCGGAGCCGTATTAACAAATTAAGGGAAAATATTTTATAGACTCGTAGAACATAAGCGGTCCTTAAGTACCACAGTATGAAAATTTATATTTTTTGTACAGGGTGTTTTCCACAGAGGTCACAAGTTAATCGACATTGAAACGTCCATATCTAAGTTTTTTAAATGCAACACCCTGTATTTTTTTGTGGCATGTAATACATCACAAATAGATCTACAATATTCATTAATATTACCCTATACATATCTCTCATATTTTTGAAGATACAGCCGTTTTCCCAAAAAACTAACTTTACTTTATATTTTCTTCAGAGTTGGCTGTGGAACTGAAGCAAATTATTTAAGATTATTCAGCAATTATTAAACATGATATCTTCCTCTTCTTAATTAGCTAAAGAATTTATGTTACACATAATATCTAGCAGCGTAGTGTCTAGATGAACCTGTTTTTAGAAGGCGTTTTTCTGTTATTTTTTTTTTCTTCTCTTTAAAAACGAGACTGTAGTTTATCCTTTAAAACCATTTCTTAGATTTAAAAAATTTAAAAAGTATAGATATTCTTGACAAAATAAAACTAATAAAGTTATGTAAACTATTTATCATCAGATATCAATAATCAGTAAACATTAAAAATAATAATAAATAAAACCAAAAACAAAAATAATATTACAAATTAAACTAAACAAAGAAATGTAAATAAGTTATAAGTCATTCTCAATATATGCGCCATTTTGACGTATACAAGCATGTACCTATTCTTTTTGTACAGGATGAATTTACTCTTCCAAGCATATTTTCATCAATGCTCAGTATTGCATTTCTAATCCTAACCTTCATGTCCTCTTTGGTCGTTGGAGAAGTTTTATAAACTTTTTCTTTAATGAACCCCCATAGGAAGAAGTCCAATTTCGTTAAGGTCGAATGCAATTTGGATTTTCAGTCGCATAATATTGATAATTATGTCTGTTAACATACCCATTTCTGTGGAAAGTTGCTTCGTCGGAGAAGAGAACATTGTTAAAAAAATATGGATTTTCTAATATTTTATTATTAGCCCATTGACAGAAATTTAGTCTTCTCAAAAAATCAGTTTCGTCAACCTCCTGGACAACATGATACGGATGGAACTTGTGTCGTTGAATGATCCTGCACACTGAAGATTTATTTAAATCTATTTCATGTGCGAGTTGCCTAACACTTACATGAGGATTTTCGATAAGGCTACCAAGTACCAAAAATTAATTTTCTTCATGGGTTACAGTTGCAGTTCTTTGTCTTTTTTTGTATGAAGTAGAATTATTTGCTTCAAATCTATCCCGAAGTCTTTTAAAAACGCGTTCATCTGGATGTCGCGCTGCTGGATATTTTGCAGCATAAATTCTTGATGCTAATAAACAATTTTTATTACTCTCACCAATAGCATATACCATATTTACTAATTCTTCTCCCGTGTAATTCATTTTACCAGATAATTACTAAACTTGACTTATCTAGAAATGTCATTTACTTACAAATGTCATTAATATTTATTGTGTTGTTTCTGTTCCAAAGCCAACCCTGAAGAAAATTTTAAAAGTAAAGTTAGTTTTTTGGGAAAACGGCTGTATCTTCAAAAATATGAGAGATAGGTATAGGGTAATATTAATGAATATTGTAGATCTATTTGTAATGTATTACATGCCACAAAAAAATACAGGGTGTTGCAAAACTTAGATATGGACGTTTCAATGTCGATTAACTTGTGACCTCTGTGGAAAACACCCTGTACAAAAAATATAAATTTTCATACTGTGGTCCTTAAAGAGCGCTTATCTTCTACGAGCCTATAAAATATTTTCCCTTAATTTCTTAATACCGCTCCGCATTAATTTTTTTCAATTAACCATTAAAAAACACGTTTTTCTGAGATAACGTGGCAACGCCGCATCCAAATTTCAAAAACAAAATATTGTTTGGTAGTTAAAAGAGGAACAAATCTGTCACTGCCAAAATATATAGGGTGTTCCATTTAAAAAAACACATGTTTGATTCGTCCCTCTTCACTAGAACACCCTGTACGTTTGAAAACAATTTTAAAAGATGCTCTTAGGTGTTCCCAATAATACCCTAAAACGTCAAAATGTGATATTTAATAGAGGCTCTGTAATTGTCCACCGCGTCTTAGGTGAGACACCCTGTATATATAGAGTGTAAATTTATACGAAATGGTTCATTTTTATAATAATTTTAATTATTATATTAAAAATGTTTATGCATGTTGTAAAAAGGGGAATATATAAAGCTTGATGTTTTTTATTTGCAGCTGAGGTGATTTAATTTCAGTAGTTTTAATATTATACAGTATATATTGGGCGAGTTTTTAAATTCACTGATGGATCCACCGATGCCATCGCAAACTATATCCTTCTCTCTTATTAATCAAAGAAACAAAAAACATCTGATGAAATGCATCGATGAATTTAAAAACTCGTCCGAAGACTAAGAATTGTAAAGCATACAGTGACCATACCAGTCCATTTTGAGTTTAAAAAACTCAAAATGGACTTCCTAAAATTTAAATATCTGTATTGATATATACAAAATCGAGTAAAAGATAATATTCTCGGTAGCTACTCTTATTTTCTAAAACACACAATCATTTTGTTTGAAAAATTGTTTAAAATTTTTAGATTTCCGAAGCCCCGAAAATATATTTAAAAACTAATTTCCCCTTCTTTTTTATTTTTTTACCCGGTATATAAAATTTTTGGGAGTGAAAACGTGGAAAAACTTATCAAGTACAACATTTCCCGAGATATTTCTGACGAGATGTGATATAGGTACTGTATTATAGCTGTAAAAATATAGAAATAATAAGAAAATATGTGATGCAATCATGGCAAGTTATAAAACGATTATTATATGAAGTTTAAATTATAGAAAGTAAGTACATGTTTTATTTAATTTTAGACAGTTATGCAAAAAAGGTTATGATAAAGGTGCAAGCTGCATGCGGTTATAGACCAGGCAAATCTTATTTTTTCAATGAAGTTTAAGGGGACATTTATTTTCCAATAGGAATCGATAGGTTTTATGTTCAGGAACAAATATATAAAAATCCCAAAAAATCCGTTGTGAGCTAAAAACGTCGTTTTGAAAAAAACATGGCCGCCCCTTCAAATTTTTGAAAATGAAATATCTTCTTATCCCTTGGAGCAATTTTAACATTTTTTTTTATTTTTACAGGATTTTAAGCTTAAAAATTAGAAAAAAATGATATTTTAATTTAGATATACCTGACCAAGAATATAAATTTCCTAACAAAAAAACGAAAAAGGAAACAATTTTTTAAAATTTTTTTGACTTCCTACATTTAACTTTTTTTATCACTAACTAACTTTACAATCTAGTTAACTACAAAAACTCAGTTATTTAAAAGATCCTCGTACATATATATTTTTTCTGGCAGCCAGTTCTACATTTACAGTCACGATATACACACAGAAGATAGGATGTTGTGCGAAGTGGGCGATCCTTAACATGACGCTTTACGTCACTCTGACAGTGCTTTTCGTTACGGGGATACGCATTTTGTACGTTTTTCGCAAAAGATGTTTGTTATGGTTCGTTTTATAACTTAAAAATATAAAATGTCTCAATTTCGCGAAGCTGAACTGTTAAACATATTATTCTTACGGCAAAATTTGTTCCTCTAAGGTTTTCGCCACGAATTTCGGGAGAACTGTACAATATATTGTACATACACTATTTTGCAGAGCACAAAATATACTACAAGAAAGACTATGGGAGGGTATTATATGCACAAATATAAACAAAACACAAGTTTTAAAAATGTGGGGTTTTATTAATACAGTCAAAATTTTATTCTTTTTTTTTCTTAACCAGTTAAATTTATTTACTTTTTATATATCAATACCTAATGCTTGCATAAAATCAAACAATCTCCAAGTAAAAAGTATCCTTATCTAACCAAAACCTTACGTTTAAAGGATTGGAAAGTAAGGACCAAATATATCATATATGCCAAAATGATGGCTTACCCAAATTTTAAAAAATATTTACATATGCTAGTTTATTATTGTCCATAGCATTCGGACTTTTATATTTAAATTACCTCATAATCTTAAATTTACCAATATTTAATTTTAAATAATTTAAATTAGACAAGTTCACCAATTTATTTATTTATTAATATTTTCCTGTTTCCTGGATTGTTACACCGTTCTTGACGGTATTTACAAAACACGCGATTTAAAGTATGCAATATACATAAAAATACAACACATAATTTGATGATCGAAAGTATGATGATCCAATTCCAATCCTTTAAACTTAAGGTTTTCGTTAGATAAGGATACTTTTTACTTGGAGATTGTTTGATTTTATACAAACATTAGGTATTTATATATAAAAAGTAAATAAATTAAACTGGTTAAGAAAAAAAAAAGAATAAAATTTTGACCGCATTAATAAAACCTTACACTTTTAAACCTTGTGTTGTATTAATTTTTGTGCCTATAATACCTTTATCCGGGGCTAGGAAATTTCCTATCCATTGTTGTATTTCAAGATAGGTCCTAAAATATAAAAAAAATATTTGCTATTAATGTAATCATCATTTGAAACTACCTTAAAATATGTTGCTTTAGTGCAACTTTCGTTGGGGGAAGAACGTCCAAATCAAAAGATTTTTCGAGCGTCCGCTTAGCTATACCAATGTTGTAAAGCATATATCGTTCTTCTATAATGTCTCGGGATCCGTCTAATCCGTACATAAAGGAGACAAATTTATAACCAACGTTTAGTAGTTCATCTATATTCCGCATTCTTACCATGTTTTTTTAAATGCTGACTTTAGCTCACTTCCGATTTTTTGGGATTTTCTGATTTGAATTCTATGATAAGAGAGCTATCGTTTTCAACAAAAAAAAAAAAAAAAAATAATGTCCGCAGAAACTTCACACTTAACGTATATTTCTTTAAAATTTGCCTGGTGTATTAGGAATACATTGAAATATGTGTAGCAATCGATACATTTTGTGGTAATAGTAATAAAGGATGATAAGTAGTGTAGCCTGCTTCTATTAATTAAAAGTAACCAAATAATAAATATACAAAATATTGTATATATACAGCGTGTCCCAGTAGTGCGCGACTCTAATATCTAGGTGAAAAAGAGGGATATATAAATGGTTATTTTACGATGTCACGGCCAGATTGGTCACGGGCTACATACAAACTAAAAATATTTTCAAATATACGGGGTGTTACACTTCTCGTGGCCAGACACGAACTTTGATTTTTTAAATAGAAACATATATTTTTTATATTGTTTTTAGATTCTACGTGAAAAATAAAGGGTACTTTGTGTAAACTGGTTTTATCCTAATATTCATAGTTCTCGAGATATTTAGTTTGAAAAAAATTTTTGCCCGATATTGGCCACTTGTTATATTTTCAGTATATGTTATCGTAACATCTACTGAACAAATTTTTTTAACAAATTATTAAGACAGGTGGCTCAATAGGAAGAATGAAAAATCTCGAAAAATTCAAATATAATACCCTGTATATTTTTACATCAAAAGATGCAAAATTAAATTCCCTACAACTCTGATATACCTGCTCCTATACTTAAACTCAGTAGTTTTTCGTAAAATCTGATTTTTATGAAAATATGCACAGTTTGCAAATACGCAACTTATTTATCTGTAAAAAACGTAGGTGGCACCTGTCAAAGGACTATTTGTCACATTTTCTATTTAAATAGAATTAGTAGAGACAGTTAAGTGAAAAATGAATTACTCCAAAGAAGAATTAGTGGATATGGTGTGCACTGTAGAGGAAGCTCATGGTAGTTGTTTATTAGCAACTCGAATTTACCAAGCTAATAATTCAGATTTACAAAGATATCCTCGTACAGACTGCTTTGTGAAACTAAAGGAGAGATCTGAAAGAACGGCAAATGCTAATTATGGGAAGAATACAATTACAACACATGTATGTAGTAGTCAGGATGGGATTTGCAATTCAGAACCCATCTACAAGTGTCAGAAATATTAGTGACGAAATTAGTATTTCTAAAAGTAAGTCAATAGAGCATTAAAGAAAAATAAATTTCACCCCTCCCCTATCGTATCGAACGGCACCAATTCTTGACAAAGGAAGATTTTCAGAATCAAATACAATTTTGTCAGTTGGCAGATATAAAGCTTCAACAGGATGTAAATGTTGCTTCTACAGGATGGATTTTTTCAACAGTGTTATTTACTGACGAGTCATTATTTTTCAATACTGGTCGGGAAAATCGACATAATTTTCACCATTGCACTGATCATAATCCCAGATTATTTAGACAAGAAAATCGTCAACACGGTTTTAAAGTAAACATTTGGGCCGGAATATGCGGAGAATATGTAATTGGCCCACATTTTTTTAAGGAAACTTAACCGGTAATGTATATTTGCAGTTTTTACAAAATGACTTGCAGCAATTGCAGAGATGTATTCCCCCGATATATTAAATCGACAGTGGTTCCTACATGATGGTGCACCTGCACATTATACACTGACGGTCGACACCTGGTTCTTATCCGGATAAGTGGATGGCTAGAGGCAATCCGATTACATGGCCTCAACGATCCCTAGACCTGTCTTGCCTTGATTTTTTTTATGGGGCTATATTAAGGACAGGGTATATGAAACTCCTCCGATAGACTTAGAGGATTTACGGACAAAGATAAGAAATGCTTTTTTGACAATAACTCCGAAAATGCTGCTGAATGTGGCAAGAAATTTTTGTCACGGGATTGCTCTATGCCTAGATGACAATGGCGGACATTTTGAGCAGTTGGATGTTAATGATTAATTTAAATATTGATATAAATATTCATTTACTTTTGTTGTCTTAGAACTGCACAATGTTATATGCACAATGTTATAATTTTTCTTAAAAAACAGTTATTACAGGAAACTACTGGGTTTAGGTATAGGAGCAGGTATATCAAAGTTGTAGGGAATTTAACTCTGCATCTTTTTATGTAAAAATAATAAAAAAATATACAGGGTGTTGTATTTGAATTTTTCGAGATTTTTCATTCTTCCTATTGATAAATTGGTCGTCACTTCTTGTACACCCTGTACAACCAAGAACACTTTTTGAAATTGGATTGTAATGAGCCACCTGTCTTAATAATTTGTTAAAAAAATTTGTTCAGTAGATATTAGGATAACATGACAATTTCAGAAATGGCCAATATCGACCAAAAAAATCTTTCAAGCTAAACTCGACAACTATGACTGTTAGGATAGATATTTTACAGACTATTTTACACAAAGTACCCTTTATTTTTCACGTACAATTGAAAAACAATATAAAAATATATGTTTCCATTTAAAACATCAAAGTTAGGGTTGGGCCACCCTAACTTTGGAACACCCTGTATATTTGAAAATATTCTAAGTTTGTAGTCCTTGACCTTTTTCACCTAGATATTGGACTTCGGCGCACTACTGGGACACGCTGTATAGATATTACTTCTTGTAATTTCTTAAGTTCTTCTTTATATTGATGAGATTCACGCATTGAATTTTGTAGTTGCTGATCCAAAACCTTGACACATCGACAATATTCTTCATTGCTTTCTTCTAGATTTTCACATTTTTTACTGTTCTTACAAAACATTTCTTCCAAATTTTCAAATGCTTTATTTAGTTCTTCATATTTTACATCTTTTTCTCTAATAAAAATATTTAATTCTTTGTTGCTCTTCTGCAAGTCGTTTATTATATTTTCTTTTTGCTTGAGGCACTTACAGAACTTTTCCTTACTCTGTTTCATTAACTTAGATGATTTTACAGCTTGTTCATGTAAAAGTAAAACCTTTCTCTCATAATCATTCATAATTTCTTTTGCTTTTTCAACATCTTTAATCGAAGACCGTTGATTCTTTTTTTTCTGGTCTAGCTCCTTTTTTAGATATTTGTTTTCTATCTTCAACTGTGATATTATATTTTCAGGATCTTTTTGAATATTCAGTCCCCTACAAATTGAAATCTGATGCAATTGACTTTTTACTTTTTCGATTTCAACTTTCAATTCAGTTACGACTTCATCACTACAGACTATATGATGCGATATCTAAAAGAAGTAGGTTAATTATTATTAATAATAAAACAGTAATCGAATGCTGAATATATTTAACCCAATATATCCAAGGAAATAAAACAAAATCAAAAGTAACTACTAACTAATAACAATAACTTAATAATATTTGTGGTGTGTTTTTATGATTCATAGTTTTTTTGAAATGACACCACCTGTAAAATAACAAAAAGCAGGAAACCAGAAGCATACAAATTAAATATTCAAAGTGCAGGATCAAGGCAAACTTCTAAAGTGTGTCCCAAGAAACCACCGTTTAATATGCAATTGTGACGCTCTTTTTCCCTTCACTCTTTTGAGTCGTCCAATTATGACTCTCCCTTAAGGTACGATTCCGTTGGCGACGGCAGACCGCTGCCGTCTGCGGTCTGCCGTCGCCAACGGAATCGTACCTTTACTTTAATATCGGTTATTACCCTCAAATAATCGGTCGGTCTATTCTTTTTTTGCCTCGAGCGCCACGCATCCGTCCATCCATTATGTGGAAACGGGACAACGTGACGGATAGAGGGATACAGAATTCGAAGTTTTCCTGGAGGCATACGCACGTCACAGGTTATTCATCATGTATGTTTCATAAGTTTTGGACAGGTATAACTTATACAAATCTTCCAGGAGGCATACGCACGTCACAGGTTATTCAGCAAGTGTGTACCAAAGGTGTCGGACAGGTATAACTTATAGAAATCTTCCTGGAGCCATACGCACGTCACAGGTTATTCATCATGTATGTACCACAAGTTTCGGACAGGTATACCTTATAGAAATCTTCCTGGAGGCATACGGACGTCACAGGTTATTCAGCAAGTGTCTACCAAAGGAGTCGGACAGGTATAACTTATAGAAATCTTCCTGGAGGCATACGCACGTCACAAGTTATTCAACAAGTGTCTACCAAAGGAATCGGGCAGGTATAACTTATAGAAATCTTCCTGGAGGCATACGCACGTCACAGGTTATTCAGCAAGTATCTACCATAGGAATCGGACAAGCATAGCTTGTAGAAATCTTCCTGGAGGCATATGCACGTCACAGATTATTCAGCAAGTATCTACCAAAGGCATCGGACAGGTATAGCTGTAGAAATATTCCTGGAGGCATACGTACGTCACAGCGTATCATCAGCATTTACCAAAAGAATCGGACAGGTATAACTTATAGAAATCTTCCTGGAGGCATACGCACGTCACAGGTTATTCATGAAGACTATACCAAAGGGTTGGGACAGGAACCCTACCCATTGGAACTTACTTAAGTTGCTGGTTCGGAGATCGGCGAAATGAACGAAAATCATTACGTCTTTTATAGTGCTGGGCCGCTGACTTGAACCAATCAGGAAAACGGATTTCGTTCCATGAACAAAAATATGGTCTTAAATTTTATTAAATTTGCGGAATGGTTACTTGAAATTAATTTACAATATCGGCAAAAATGACTAATATGAATCTAATGTGTAATTAGAACATATTTTAATCAGATTTAGCAAAGCATTTGGACTTTTATGCCTTACTGCATCAACCTGCATTTAAATATCGGTTTACAATAAAATAACATATTTAAATACGTTTTCTTAACAAAACTATATACAGGGTATTACGGAAATAATATATTTAATAATTAAACAATATTAAATTCAACATAACTTAATTTAATAAGTTAATTCGGTAACAATAGGCAAATACGGTATATTAATAAATCAAACATGTCTCAGATGTATTCCCCTTAGTAAATTAAACAAGTTCGGTAAACATTTACTGTCGGAAAGTGCATTAAACATTAATAAACAAGTTAATTGTCATTATATGATTTTACGGAGAGCTATGTATTCCAAACTCTGTCATAAAATATTTTATATTACATTATGACTTTATCAAAGTTCAAGTAGCGGTTGCATAAGTATTTTTAAATAGCAAATGAATCAAATATTATCCAGTTCCAATGCATTAAATAAATATTTTAGGGTACCTACAACTCGAATGTATTTCGCTAGGAACAAAAACTGCGGCCGGTATTAATAAAATAAATGTATATTGTTTATAGTCTTATCTATCACCAAATGTACTATAATAGTAAAACTATACAATATATGAGTTGTTCATAAAAATATTTATATACTTATATACGGTGTGTTAAAGTAAAGCGGTTCATATATGATTCTTGTTTAAATTACTACGGAACAAAAAGTAACTTCGTTACACAATAAAATAATATTTGATAAATTAACTAAATATCGACAGTGGTTTTCAGATTTATACAAAATTCTGTAACTTACTTGTGGTGCAGCTGTATGATTCATTATAGTTTCTTTTGGGAATACACAATCTGTAAAATAGTTCAATTTTCCTAAACATTTCAAGTTAATTCTTAACTCTTCGTCAGTAGAAGGTTTGTATCATATGAATTTTTTGTATGATAAGAATTTTTTGTCAGATTGACATTTAATTTGAATTAAAAATGTCAATTATGTTGTTTTGACAAAACATTCTTATCATACAAAAAAATCTTATCATACAAACTTTTTACTGACGAAGAGTTGAGGATCAACTTGAAACGTTTAAAAAGTGTTTAATTTCTTTTAAATTTTATTATTATAGGTAATTATTTTATGCAGACATATTTTAAAATATGACATGTAATATTACAGAATTTTGTGTAAAACTGGAAAACCACTGATGAAATTTAGTTAATTTATCAAATATTATTTTATTCCATAAATACAGTGTTTTTTGGGGCAAACTTTAGAATTCTTTGCCTTTCCCCTTGCCCGTTTACCTTGATTCTGCACTTTGAATATTTAATTTGTATGTTTCTGGTTTGCTGCTTTTTGTTATTTTACAGGTGATATAATCCTAAGAGAAACTAGGAACCCACTGATCTCATATTGGCCTCCTGGATAGGTTAGCAATGGTCACATCACAATATGGCAATCTGGCGATTACCGAAATAGTTCATTGAATCTCCACTTTATATAGAGATCATAGGATTTTGGAGGTGGGAATGAATCGTTGTATGTTAGTTGAGCCAATATTTTTAAGCACGCCAATGGCATATAGACACCGCAGGAACGTCTCAAATTTGTAATTGAAACAACTTGAAATTAACAACTCTGATGAATTCATGGAATTGATGATATTCAAATGTAATACTTAATTATTAATTTGGGTGTTGACTAAACCAATACAACACGTCGTTCTTTATGAAAGTCTAAATTATATCTATTTTACCAATAGCTTGCAATTAATGTACATATTATAAATGCTTACACTGCACTAATCAATAAATCTATAATTATTCCAATATAATTTCGTAAGCTCTAGTTACACTAAATTAATTAAGCTATACTTATACTACACAAAAACGTTTTGTAGTTTTTTAAGTAATGAGAAGACGAGTTCAAAAATGTTTAAGAAAGAAGACAGACATTTTCAACATTTGTTATAATTACATTAATACATGGTTATCAGTTTCTCTTGCTGTTGCTTAATAAATTATTTTAATTCTTAAAAATGTTGTCTCATTAACGGTTAATTGCTATTCCATTTAGGTATATTCCCTTACAAACTTACTCATGGTTTATACACTATATTTAAATTTTAATTAATTGTAGACATCTATGTGAGCACGTAGGTGCCTACTTGATTACCTAATTGACAAATATTTTGTTACTATTCGTACTTACCTGTTGATTGTTCCCTGGTAAACTATTAGATATTTCTAATGTGCTTTGAGACTTAGTGGAAGGACGTTTGGTGTTTATAGTAATAGCTTTAGGCCTATTGGTTATACAGGAACATGTTCTATTAGGGCAACTGTTCGTCTTTTCAACATTTACAAAGCGAGATGTCAAAAGAGTTGGACATCGGGATATCTGAGACGTGTCTGCATTTCCAGAAGGATTATCTAGAATATTAAAAGTTAATAGTATCTAATACAATAACGAGATGTAGAAACAAGTTCTACTACTTGAAAGATGGGATGTACATAACATAACTACTCGTACGAATAGTACGAATCTACTTTATATCTACCATCTGCAAACGCGTTATTTAAATAAGGAAGGAAATGTGTATGGCCCGGGGTAGGTTGTTGGCTAGGCGGAGGATTTTGTTTTGGATTACCTGAAGAGTTTTTTTGTGTGTATTACTAAGGATGGGATACAAGACTGGAGTTGCATAGGTTAGGATAGGGCGTATATAGGATTTGTATAAAAGTGTAGCTTGTGCATGAGACCAGTGTTTAATCACATCGATGATTTGATGGAACCTCGAGAATGCATTGGCCTTTGTCGCGGATACGTGTGTAGAGAAGGTTAGACCCTTGTCGAGTATAAGAGAGTACTTCAGGCTCGTGGTACTAGAGATCGGGTTGTTATCTACGCTGAGAATGTTTTGGGGGCTGGATTTTTTTTGGTAAAATGGTTTATTGTTTTTTTTTTGGGGATTGACTAGGAGTCCCCAATATCTGTAAGTAGTAGTCGATTGTGACGTCCGTCTGTTTTTGTATTATGCTGTCAAGCAGGGTATTATTGAGTAATGTTGTTATAATAGCTATGTAGTCGGCGTATAGCGCAAAAGTTCCTAGTTGGTGATCGGGATCTGGGATATCCGGCGGATATCCCATATCCCGACAGTATTATTCATCCTTTACACCGCGGACATTGGACTTTTTTGGGTCCAAGGATTTAATTTGCAGCAGGACTTTAGAGGGAGGGAAATATATGGGGTCTTCAGTGGTTAGTTAGTAGCCGACCTGCCGGTATATCAGCGGCATGGTGGTCGACTAGGGCTTTGGTGTGCAGAGGGATGACATTAGGGATAAATTGACTTTAGAATTGAGAGGATAGGATCATGGATTTCTCAGAATCTGTGACATATTTAATATCACGAACCAGCCAGCAGAGGTGGAATTTGACTTTTTTTTTAAAATTGTGCGGGGTACATAGTACGGATCGTCGGGGTGTTCGAGGATAGTTTTCGCTATACCGTCGTCTCTAAATATTGTAATTTGTTGCGCTATGAGTCGCCCTAGCTTGTTAAGCTCTCGTAGCGTTTCTGGATTGTGCGTCCGTAGGAACTGTTTCCTACGTGGACGGGAATGAGTCTGGCCGGGGCCTTCGCTCTAAGGCTCTCCACCCGAAGGTGCTTGCCTCGATTTAAATAAATCGAAATAACGAAATAGCGGGCACCTATCGCAAAATATAGCAGCAGTGCGGGATAGGGTGGGTTATGGGTGGTGGATTTTCGGATTTTTTATTATTTAGTGTAAGGAATGTTGGGGATGATTGGATAGATTTAGGGGGTTGTTTATTTTAGGGGTGGTTTTTGGATTTTTTATTGTTTGTGGGTAGCAGATTCATGGGGGTGAGTTAGGATTTTTTATTTAGGGGTGGTTCTTTGGAGTTTTTTATTTGGGGAGGATGATTGTAGGGGTTGACATTAGGAAGTTTTAGGGGATGTAGAAATAATTAAGGGATGGACGGGTGGGTCTTGCGTCGAATGTATGTGTCAGGGGGTCCTGTAGGGTGGGATTGGTCTGTTGTTTTAGCGTATCTTTAAAGTTAGGTACAAGTCTGTAGTAGATGAATTCGTCAAGTGTAGGGGTGCCTGTAATGTTGTGAAGTGTAGGGATGAGTGTGGCTAGTAGTAGGTAGGTTGTTGCCTAGGCGGAGGAGTTTATTTTGGAATACCTGAAGAGTTTTTTGTATGTATTACTAAGGATATGGTAGAAAACTGGAGAGGCGTAGGTAATGATGGGGCGTATGTAAGACTTGTATAAAAGTCGCTGATTTGATAAAACCTCGAGCGCGCCTTTGCCTTTGTCGCGGATACCTGTTTAGAGAAGGTTAGGCCTTTGTCGAGTATAAGGCCTAAGTACTTCAGGCTAGTGGTACTAGAGATCGGGTTGTTCGCTCAGAATTTTTTGGGGGATGGATTTTTTCTGGTAAAAATAATATACTGTGTTTTGTTATTGTATTAGTGTTTGTGATTGGTTAGCAGTCCCCAATCTCTGTAGTAGTTTATTGTGGCGTCCGTCTGTTTTTGTATTATTCTGTGAAGCAGGTTATTGTTGAGTGATGTTCTTATAATAGCTTTATCATCGACATATAGTGCAAGGGTTGTTCGTTGGTCGTCGGGATCTGGGATGTCCGCGGTCTAGGGAGTAAATAATACAGGACCTAAGGAGGACCCCTGCGGGACTCCGGATAGGATAGGGGCTGGAGGTGAGCACTTCTCTTTGACTACAACTCGAAAGGAGCGGTTGGATAAATAGGCTTGCATTATTACCCATCCCCTAAAAAAAAAACCAACCCAATATTAACAACTCCAAAAAACCCCCACCCAAATTATCCCTACAAATTAAAAAAATTCCACTAAAAACAAAAATTTACGATATTATCCCGGCAAGAGAGTAAGTAGCAACAGTGCAACTTCCCTGCCCAATCCTGCTCATCCAGTCAAAACACACCCGGTATATACTCCCCAACGAATACTTCCTACATGTCTGAATACGCCACGCCCCGAACACTTTCTGAGGGCACACCCACATTCATATCAATATCCAGCATCATCCCAACCCTACAATCTTTTTATACCAGTACAACAACGACATACACAACAGTAAATACAACAACCACAACAGTACTTATCCACTCTACGCCACGGACGTCACCCACCCCAACTCCGACAGTACAGACCACAAAATCACTGATAGACATAACGATACAGAGTATCTTCCCAGATAACCCGTATCAGAACAGCGATACGCAGAACATAACGCCATGTCCTGAAAAGGAAAAGCCCACAAAAAAAAAGGAAGAAAACAAAAAACACAATAACAGACTTAGACGCCATTGAAGTAATCCCTGCCACCCCTACACAACCCCCTACAACCACACCACACCCCACACTCACTACACAAGCACATAAAACACCAGCTACAAAACAGAATACACAACCACCCAAAAAATCCATTCTACCCCCCATATACATATATACACAAAAACACACAACTGCTATCAACCTGATCAAGAAGCATATTAAGCCATCGCCGATCTTTAAATTCAACAACTCTGCCCTCGTATGTCACGCCGCTGACGCGGACACGCACAGAGGAATGGTTAACTTGCTTAAGGCCCACGAAGTCGAGTACTTCACTTATAACCTGACCAACTTCAGGCCGGTCAAAGTGAGTCAAATACGTGCCTACAGACACCCCAACATCTGAGATCGAGGCCGACCTCAGAATTAACAACCTACCCTTCCACTCTGTTGCTAGGGTAATGCTATCCCGTGGGGGCAAAAAAGTCCCTTCAAATATCCTTTTACTAACCATTCCCAAAGAATCCACCCAGGCATACTACGAGATGACAGAATTATGTCATCTCAAAGTTTCTGTCAGCGACTACGTACGCCTGGATATCCCGCAGTGTCATCGCTGTCAAAAATTCGGGCACTCCAGCCAGCTCTGCAACAGCGCACACAAGTGCGTGAGATACGGTGGCAGTCATCAAGGCCAACCTTGTGCCGCACCCGCCTGCAAGTGTGCAAATTGCGGTGGCGAACATCCGGCTAGCTACCGGGGGTGCCCAGCATACCTGGCAGCGAAGGCACGAACAAACCCCACTACTGCTCCCAAACCCACCTCTGCCCCCCACGAAACGTCCGGCAACTGCCCTAGTTCCTCCCCCAGCATCCGCATTCCCTAATCTACCCCCCAAACAAAGCCACAGTCAAGCCTATGCCAACCCCCGCAGATACAGCGGACAATAACCAGCAGGCGCCTCAAGCATGGAAGAATTTCCGAGCTAAAGAGAAGCCTGCCAGATAGCAACCACGATCGACGCCACAGACGAACACGTCAGACAACCCCCTCAGGGAAATACTTGACTTCTTTAAATCTATAAACATTTCGAACATCTGTAATAAGATTAAAGATATTATAACAAGACTAAAAAACGCGACTGACGTCACAGAGAAGCTACTAATAATACTAGAAGCTCTCTCAGACATTTTTTAAATGCCCACAATGACGAGACAAAACCGACTTAAGGTGGAGTGCCAATCATGCGACTGTAGCGGCTGTAGCCGCGCGGCTGGAGACGCGCGACTCTGGAGACTTTGCATCGGTCACTGGTTTACGTGTAAATATATGAACGCGTCGTCAGACGCGCCGCCACAGTCGCTGCAGACGCTTCTGTCGTCACGCTGAAGTCGCGTAATTGACAACGCGTTCATATATTTACACGTAAACCAGAGCCAGCCGCGCGGCTCTAGCCGCTGCAGCCGCCTGATTGGCACTCCACCTTTAGACTGCTGCAGCACAATAGCAATGGAGTGCTGCGACAAAAAGCTGAAATCTTGACAATACTCAGAGACGAACACGTTGACATAGGTTGTTTCTGCGAAACTCGCCTCAAACCTTCCAAAGCCTTCAGCATCCCTGGCTACCTAGTATACCGTGCCGATAGAGCCGACGGCACTGGAGGCACGGCACTGGTAGTCAAATCTCACCTTATTCACTATCAAACCCCGTTACCTACCCTTACATCCTTTGAGGCTGTGGCAATTACTTTAAAAACTGCCACAAACATCCTATTAATTATTTCAGCCTACAAAAAGAGATCGTGTAGACTCGACACCACGGACCTAGACAACATATGGCTCGTAAACAGGAGATACCTGCTGCTCGGCGATATCAATTCCAAACACCCCTCCTGGGTGCATCCTGAACCCGCATATCCGCATACTCACCCCTGATGAACCTACCAGACCCTCGGCTCAGTCTACTATAGACTTCGTGATCAGCTCCCATTTCACAAGGGATGAGGTGATGATGATGAACACCGCCGCCTAGATTGACTCCGTTTTAACTCCGTTATAAGCCTCTCGCGCCAGCTACTTTTCTTGATTCTGAAGAAACAATTGCTGCGTCCGTAGTGTGGCGGCTCCTCACGGTCGGTTACAAAATAATCAACTTTGAAGTTGTCAAATGTTAAAAATATAAGTTATGTTAGTTTTTAATGTTTTTCCAAGTCAACAAAAATTTTTCTTATATGTTTTATTGGTTTTTTCACGTTTTTCTGTGATCGCCGAGTTAATACCGGTAAAAAGAATTTTGTGAAATAAGGTATATAGGTATTTCAGTTAGTTTTTAAACTAATGAAAAAGTGCGGTGCCAGGAACTATAAAGACAAAAAACATCTCCGATTTTTAATTATCGACGTTTATTATGGTTAAAAATTGTGAATTTACAGGTAAAACATCAATTATAGGTAAGTAGATACCTGCATCAGGCAATATTTATGAAAGATAGAAGATCAGACCTAACTGCAAAATTTATTTTTACTCAGTACCTACCCACCTAGTTTTAAATATTTTTATTTGATTGAGTATTTTGCCACCACTGAAAAGAAATATTAAATTGTCTCATGTTTTGGGTTTTGTTAAAAACTCTGCCTAATGAAAATAACACGCTTAAGCCATCGATAAAGTTATTAGTTTTGTAAATAATTTAGCCAATGCTTAAGCTTAATTTATGCAGTTTTTATATAAGAATAGGAATAGTACTTACTAGAAATAGTATTAAAAACAAGATAATTCTTATAAAATACAGTACAGCTTTACAGTAACTATTCAATTCTCTAAAAAAACACACAAAATACCCAATAAATAATGTTATTGAATGTATAGAGATATCATTTATATTTCGTTTTGTGGGCATGATATTGTGATTTGTCAAAAAACACTTTCAAAATAACTGGAAGAATAAATAAAAAGAAAATGATGGTCATCACATCAGCAATAGGTAGATAGATACATACAATATTGTTTTAATATCAGACAAATCATTTGTTTATTTGTCTGAGCTTTTTATGATGTATTTTTGAAAATTTATTTATTTTATTTCTCATATAAACTATACTTCGTACTTCAGTAGTTTTATAGTAACCTAGTTATAGCATGCAAGTGATACCGACATTGTGATAAAACGAAAGACCAATTTGATGATTAAATAACACAAGTACGTAGAACTTTCCTTAAATTGTTGGAAAGGGATTTTACAAGATTCTTTAAAATTTTGGAAAGTAATATCTGCACCTCTGCATGATCCTAAATATTGTGTTGCCAGTATATTAGTTTCCACTAAACATTGACATGTTTAGGTAACTCTAATGCACCGTACCAACTGTTCAAGAGCACAATTATTACTCTGTTATAGCAAGGTATATAAGCTACTGCGTAAAGTTGGTATATGAACCACATGAAAACTTGGCCGTTGGTCGGCACACATACTTGTATTGATGATCATGTACGCAAGGTACGGAATATTTACGATGACTGCCCACCACCTAGTGGCTTGTATGCCAGTGAATTATCAAGAGCTGAACTATCATATCCGCAATAGGCAGTCATATTGTACATACAATTTTTGTTTTAAATAGTTATTTTTGAAAAATTATTTGTTTTATTTCTCATATATTTAGCATTTCATTTTTTCGTGTCATTATCCCAATAGTTACCTCATCATATAATCCGACATTGGTCCATTGACTTGTACTCTATTACCTATTTGATATTGTCTAGTATAGTGTAACCTTAAAACTACGGAAGTGATACCGATATTGTAATACAACAAGACTCATTTGTCTACTTAAATGACCAAATAACCCAAGTATGTGGTATGAGTATCCTTAAATTGCTGGAAAGGATTTTACATGATTTTGTAAAATGTTGGGAATTAGTATCTGCAGCTCTATGATCGTAAGTGTTGTGCTGCCAGTATATTGGTTCCCACTGAGCAATGACATGTTTAGGCTCTAATGCAATTTACCAATTGTTCAAAAGCATAGTTTTATTACTCTTTTCTAGCAAGGATCCTCCATATTATAACAATATAAGCTACTTCATAAAGTTGGTATGAACCACATGAAAGTAAGCCATTTTCCGGCATACATACTTGGATGGATGACCATGTTGAGAATACCAACAATGTCTGCCCACCACATAATGGCTTGAATGCCAGCGAATTATCAAAAGCTATACGAAATTAAGCGATTTGTTTACAGAAGATGTACTATCGACGATGTAAAATCGAGGTCCCTTCTATATACGATAATAGGCAATTGAAAATACCGAACCCTTGATAAAGTGGGGCTTTGCCAAAAAATTTACAAGATCATGATGTTGCTCATGTGCCGGGGGCGGTGATTGGTTTTGTCCTTTAATAATTAATGAACATTGTTTTGTATGCATGTTTGTTTATTGAATGTGTAATGCGAGGTGTAATGTTTTATACTTATTTTATAATTCTTAATCGTAAATTCATTACCACCTTCTGACTTGCCACATGCCGTTGTATTCTTTGTGGCCGATAAAATTATGTATCTATCTATATGTAAGTATTTATTGTTATTAAAATGTTTTAAGGTCAACTTTCAGCTGCACAGTAATAATTAACAATTGTTTATATATAATTGTAATTTTTTTGATGGGTTTTATTACCTTGCCAGTAAAAAAATACCCAATTTCAAAAAATTGTAGTTATAATTATCTGAAATACATTATATCCGATATTATATCTATAAAATTAAAAAAACTATTTGTTTTATTTCTTTAATTGGAAATAATTAACTTATTAAAACCAAATAGAATATATAATTTAATTAACGATTATATAGACATTACTTTACACAAAAATATAAGAGGTAACAATACTGCTGCTTTAAGTACTTTTAGGTATTTCCAATATTTTTCGCCAATGCAAAATTATTTAAAGTAAAATCAAAGAGTTCATTCAAATTCAAGTATTTAGGTAATATCCAATACAATAACGAGATGTAAAAACAAATTCTACTACTTGACAGATGAAATGTACATAACACATAACTACGAATAGTATGAATCTACTTTATATATATTGTAGTAATGTGTTATATACATCATATATGTCAAGTAGTAGAACTTGTTTCTACATCTCGTTATTGTATTCAATTCTCATACAATTAGTTTGATTAAGATTGTGTTGCGAGAACTACCAAAAGGTGGTGATATGGTATAGGAGGGTATCCGTACGCAAAACGTACCTACTACGTTAAGTACTTGGGTCTCCACATCTCTAGGTATGATCACTTAATATTGCACTGATGAGACCATAAAAGATCAGTTTGCAGTTATTAACATCCTACGATGTTGAGGTCCAAGTTAGTGTTGGGCGATCTAGCACATTTTACTGTATCGATACTAGTCGGAGAACGAGCAATGTCTAAGATGCACCCTCTATAACACTCGCGAACAACCACCTAAAAAAAATTGATTATTATGTAAATCGACCTGGCGGATCCGATTTTGGAGTTCGCCAGACAATCCGAACTTGCGAAACTGGTCAAAATCGGCAATTTCCGAAAAATCTCAAATTTTATGGAATTTTAAAAATTTTTACTTATCACCCTATATCTCCCTTAGTTTAAGTCCGATTAACTTGAAATTTTTAGGAGAGCCAATTTAGACCTGTCTTATAATGACTGACGTGACAGAAATGCAAAAACATTTACGTGTCACCAGTAATTTATTTTTTAAAAGTTGGTGACACGAAATTAGTTAAAAATGCAGCAACAAATACTCGATCGAGAAAACTTTTTTGTTTTTAAAGATATATGTATATAGTAAGCGACAAAGTTGTAGCCAAAGAACTAAAGAAACTTTTTTATATCGGTGGTTTTTTTTGATAACTGGCTTAGTTTTTAACATAACGGTGCCACAATATAGAAAAAATACTATGCCGGCCGCGGCAGCGGGCTGGTCACATACTGCACAAGCGATCGATGCGTATTATAGCTTGAGAGCGCGATGATTTGTATCGTACTAACATAGACTAACTGTTAAGACTGCTCCATTAAATAGGCAGAGTTATTAACACCATTTTTTAGTTGAACCGTTTGCTACTAGATGTCAGCGAGATTTAGTTTTCAATCCGAAATTGTCTAAAACATCACAAGCTCAGCACAACGGCACAAAAACTTCCATCGCAAACGCTACATTGTTGCCAATGTTTGAATATGATTCGCGATGCGATATAGCAGTGCTGTTGTGTTCTCGCTGTCGATTGCGGGCTACTTGTCATCTGCGTACCATGTAAATTCATGATAACAATTAATAGAAATTAAATAAATCATATCACATTCATATAACTGAAGTTATTACATTATTTAATTATTTAATTTGTACTTACTATTTTTTATTTGGAGTTACTTTTAACTCCAAATAAATTATCATAAACCAAAATTGGAAATTTTTTAATGGAAAATAAATTGCACTGCTAAAAATAGTTATTTGTTTAACTAGTACAAAAAATACACGTTTTCGGGACAAGGGAATGGGTTGCCGAACGACGCGTAGCGGAGTACGGCAATTTTACGAGTCTCGAAAACGTATTTTTTGTACGAGTTAAACATAATATTTTTTCCAACCGCTTCTAATTAGCACGTCCAGTTTACCGATTCATCGGAGTCACTATCTGTTTCTATTTTTCTATTTAATTAAACTTCAATATATTATGTGACATGCAATGTTAATGTCAAATTACTTTTCGGTACCTACTGTACAACTGTACAATAATCTCTTTTTTGTTGAGTTGCTATGGCGATCTCAAACAGTCCCGAAATGGCCCTCTTTTTATAGAAAATAATTTAATGTTATAGTGTCTTATTCGTATGGTTCGAAAAAAATATATTTTTTTAAATATTATAGCCTCTATTTAATTTTCTTAATTTATGCAAAATAAGAATCTATTAGAACAAGAAATCTTAAAATTCTGTTTAAATTAACAACACTGTTCAGTACTTAGTCTTAGTATGTTATTATTGTAACATTTAATAGAGTTGGCACTGCCAATCGGACAATTGTGTTGTCAAGCATGTGGAAAATAGTTTTAGTAGAAAATGAAGTTTTGTCATCGAGAGATGAATAAATGTTCTTGAGTTTAACAAAAGTTGCATCATTTCTTTTGTTAACGAAATTCGAATATAATGCAATTAAAATAAGCGGGATAAGTCCCCAACAAAATGGTCCTTCGTGCTGGATGTGTTAATAATTACTCGATTGGTGGGTAATTAATTAAAATTACATGTGATTGGAAGTGCACAACATTGGGTTGGCACAACATTAAACAACGTGTGGCAGATTTGGATACTTATGGTTATTGGAAACTAGAGTAAATAAAATAAAATAAATAAAAAAGGCTACAGTTTAACAAATTGGTTGTAAAAACTGTGTTGGTGAAAATACAAGGAAAACAATAGGGCCAGCTACCTAGTTACAAACGGCGACTGCGAGCGAGCGAGCGGCAGGCGGCAAGTGGAAAATAGGAGTCCCCGCAGCCTAGGAGAACAGCGACTACAGCGAGGCATCGGGCAGCGGTATCGAGGTGATAGGAGACCTGGTAGATCACGCGTGCATTAAGTGTGCGACGTTGTATTTGGTAAATCATTAGATTGGCAAAGGAGGAACGTGAGTCATTGTAATCCTATTTAAATTCTTTTCACTTTTGCTTGTGTAAGTAGTAAAATAGTAAAATGACTGAACAAACAATGAAAGAATTAACTAGGAAACGTGGGTCTATAAAGGCTAGATTAACAGGGTTTAAAAATTATATAGAATGAGTCTTGGCAGATAGTACAGATAAAACAAAATTAGAAAAAGTTGTAGTTTTGGAAACTGAAAATAGGTTAACTAGATTGGAAAATATACTTCATGAATATCATGATATTCAAAGTTATCTTGAAGTTTCAGTAGAGTCAGATAGTGATTATGAAAAACAATTAAAAGAAAGGGATGCATTTGAGAATTCATTCTATAAAATTATATCTCAGTTCAAAGAGATTTTAATAGAAACTAAAGGTGATGATGCTGGTGGTAGTATTAAGTCTGACAGTCATTCAGGTAGTGGGGGTTCTGTGGCGGCTCCAACTCAGTATAGAAAAACAAAGACTAAGTTACCGGCGATGCCAATTCCGAAGTTCAATGGGGAAGAGGTAAATTGGTTAGAATTTAGAGATAGCTTTAAGTCATTAATACATAGTGATAAGTCTATTGAGGACATTGATAAACTGTATTTCTTAAAGGGTGCTCTAGAAGGGGAGGCAAAAAAAGAGATACAATCCTTTGATATAATAGCGACAAATTATACACTGGCTTGGGATGCGTTATGTGAACGGTATGATGATAAAGAAATGTTAATTACTGAGCATGTAAAGTCATTATTAAACCCACCTACTGTGGTCAAACAGTCATCTTCTGATCTGCGTAAATTATTAGGGGTTCTAATAGAAAATTTACATGGTTTAAAGAAAATGGAGATAGAAGTAAGTACTTGGGATCCAATATTAGTTCATATATTTAGTGAAAGGTTAGATGAAAAAACAAAATTGTCTTGGGAAGAAAGTAAGGTGAAGGGTGAGTTACCTACTATAAATCAATTTCAAGAGTTTTTAAAAGAACGGATAAGGATAGTAAGCAAAGTAAAGAACGGTAATGAAAAAAAGATAGATAAAGTTGCGGATGACAATAAAAATAAACATAAAACTAGTAAATCTTTTGTTGCTACAAACAACAGTTATGCATGTGTTTATTGTAAAGAAAAACATCTCATCTATAACTGTCAAAAGTTCTTGAAATTGTCTACACGGGAAAGATTTGAAAAAGTAAAAGGTTTAGGTCTTTGTCTTAATTGCTTGAAGAAAAATCACGTAAGAAAAAATTGCCAATCTAATGGATGTAGAAGATGTGGCTTAAAGCATAATACGTTACTTCATTATGAAAATCAGTTGAAACCAAACCAAGATGTCAAAGAATTAGAACCACCTGTAGGGGCAAGTGGTGAACATAATAGTGGTAAAGAAATAGTAGGATCTGACAAAGAGTTATCAATGGTGATGAAATCATTATTTACCGAATCTACTCAGTCTGAGGTTTTACTGTCGACAGCATTGGTTCAGGTTTTAGGTTCAAATGGTCAGCTACATATGTGTAGAGTTTTATTGGATAATGGTTCCCAATCGAACTTGGTAACACAAGAATTTTGTGATAGCTTAGGGATTCGTACACAGAAAGTTGATATATCGATCATTGGGATTAATCAGGTTGTGTCAAATATTAAAACCAAATGCACTATTGAAATCTATTCTAATCATAATGGGTTTAGGGAGTCTGTGTCTTGTTTAATAGTTCCTCAAATCTGTGATTTAGTTCCTAGTCAGTTTAAATGTACATAATTTAAATTTACCCACTCATTTAAAATTGGCAGACCCTGGGTTCGCGGAGCCAAGGAAAATTGATATGCTATTGGGAGCTGGGGTATTTTATAAATTATTGTGTGTGGGACAAATTGCATTAGGTCCTTATCAACCGACGTTACAAAAAACTAGACTTGGCTGGCTAATGACAGGTTCTATAGGAGTAGGTATGCAAAAGGCAGTAGTAAAATGCAATTTAAATCTAAATAATGAGGTTCAGGAACAATTGTGCAAATTCTGGGAAATAGAAGAAATTCCAGGTAAGAGACTCTTGTCAAAGGAAGACAAGAGATGTGAAGAAATATTTATGGAAACTACTAAACGTAATGAAGTTGGTAGGTTTGTAGTGACTATTCCGTTGTGTGATTCTCCGATGAAATTGGGAAATTCGAGAGACCAAGCATTTAATAGATTTCTTTCATTGGAAAAGAGGTTAGGAAAAAATCCTACCTTAAAAAGAGCTTATGTGGAATATGAGACTTTGGGACATATGTCATTAGTAGATAATTCCTCTAAAAAACCTTCCTATTTTCTGCCACATCATGGGGTCTTAAATGAAACAAGTCTAACCACAAAATTAAGAGTAGTGTTTAATGGCTCAGCGCAAACAGATACTGGTATCTCTTTCAATGATATTCAGTATACAGGGCCTACATTGCAAGAGGATTTGGTAGGGATACTCTTTCGCTTTAGGAAACATAATGTGGTGATATGTGCAGATATTGCAAAAATGTACAGGATGATTTTAGTTTAGGATGATTTTATTGTGGAGAGCAGATTCTAAAGAGGAAATTAAAGAGTACTCTTTAAATACCGTAACTTACGGGACTAAGTCGGCACCGTATTTGGCAATCCGGTGTTTACAGCAACTGGGGTTAGATTATTCTGAAACTTTGCCGTTGGCATCTGAAACAATCCGGACAGATTTCTATGTGGATGATATGCTTAGTGGGGCAGAGACCATTGAGGCAGCTATACAGCTCTGTAAAGAGGTTGATTTAATTCTAAAGTCTGGGTGCATGGAACTAAGAAAGTGGCTTTCGAATAAAGATTTGGTAATGAGTGAACTCTGCAGTCATAGTTCTCAAGATATTTACTTTGGCGACAAAGAACAGAATAAAACGTTGGGTTTATATTGGTCGGTCAAATCAGATGTATTGATGTATCGTATTAGTTTTCCTAGTGGAATTGCTAAGACTACAAAAAGATCAATATTGTCTGAAGTATCCAAAATTTATGACCCACTTGGGCTATTGGGACCTTGTATAATTATAGCTAAAATTATATTGCAAAGATTGTGGGGTGAAAATCTCAAATGGGATGAAACGGTGTCTTTTGAGACTGAACTTCAATGGAGAAAACTAAGGGATCAATTTTCATGTTTGAATGAGCTTGCTGTCCCAAGGCAAGTCATCTGTCAGGATCCAATTGAAATTAGTATCCATGGATTCTCTGATGCTTCTATACAAGCCTATGGAGCTTGCGTTTATTTAAAAAGTATTTCACGTGATGGTCAAAGCAAGGTTACCCTATTGTGTTCAAAGGTCAAGGTAGCTCCTTTAAAATCTCTAACTGTTCCCCGATTAGAATTATGCGGATCTCTGTTGCTTGTGAAATTGGTAGCTAAGGTCAAGGAATCAATGAAACTGTCATTTAGTCAAATTTATCTTTGGACGGATTCGATGGTTGTGTTAGGATGGATTAAAACTTCTCCTAATCTATTAAGTGTATTTGTAGGAAACAGGATATCTCAAATACAAGAATTATGTGAAGGTAGTCATTGGGGTTACGTCAAGTCCGAGGATAATCCGGCTGATATCTTATCACGTGGGCTATCACCAGACAGATTAATTGGTTGTAAGTGGTGGCAAGGGCCGGATTGGCTTAAGCTTCAAGATACGCTTTGGTCTATTACAAGGGAAAATGTCGCTGTGGATCTACCTGAGTTAAAGACTAAGATTAAATCATGTCAAGTAGGAACTTTAAGAAATGATTTCCCATATGATAGATTTAGTGATTTCAGTCGTCTAATTAGAGTTACAGCTTACTGTATTAGATTTTGTATGGTTTGTAGAAATGTTGGATCCAATTCTAGTGGTTGTTTAAACACAAATGAGTTGGAAAAGTCAGTCCTGGTTCTAGTAAAAATGGTACAAAATGAGATTTATTCTCATGAAATCTTTGAGTTACTTAACAACAAACCACTAACCTCAAAGATTCTTTGTAAATTTCATCCGTTCTTAGATGGAAATGGACTCCTCAGGGTGGGGGGGGTAGGTTACAGTTGTCAGAACTGTCATACGATGCAAAGTATCCAGTTCTACTACCATCAAAACATAGATTTACTTTGTTATTATTTCAATTTGAACATAAGAGGTTACTCCACCCAGGCCCTCAGATGTTACTAAGTACAATTCGTGAAAAGTATTGGGCGATCGGGGGTAGAAACTTAGCAAGGAAAGTATCTTTTCAATGCATAAACTGTTTCAAAACAAATCCTAAGCCAGGTAATCAAATTATGGGTATTCTCCCAGAACCTCGGGTTCGGCCAGGCCCTATTTTTTATAATGTTGGGGTAGACTATGCAGGTCCGTTATTAATAAAAACCAAAGAGGGTCGAGGTGCAAAAACCAGTAAATGTTATATTTCTTTATTTATATGTCTCTCGACGAAAGCCATACACTTAGAATTGGTATCTGAGTTAACGACAGCAGCTTTCATAGCGATGTTTCGCAGATTTGTCTCTCGTAGAGGAAAGCCTCACTGTATGTATTCAGATAACGGGTCTAACTTTGTTGGAGCTGACAGGGAATTGCAGCAGTTGGGTAATTTTTTAACAAGTCAGTCTAAATCAATCATTGAATTTGTATCAAATGAAAGAATTCAATGGAAATTCATCCCAGCAAATTCACCAAATTTTGGGGGAATTTGGGAAGCAGGAGTGAAATCCTGTAAGAACATTTGAAACGAGTCATGGGAAATAAATCTCTTACTTTCGAAGGTCTAACTACACTGCTTGCACAAGTGGAAGCAGTCCTGAATTCACGCCCTTTAGTCCCTCTATCTTCAAGTCCTAATGACTTGGAGGCTCTTACTCCTTCCCATTTTTTAATTGGGCGTCGCCTCACCTCCTTGCCAGATCCTCATTTACGAGGGATTCCAAGCAATAGAGGAATCTAGGAGTTCCAAGCAATCTGGAGTCGTTGGTCAAAGGACTATATAGCTGAATTACAGTGTCGCAACAAGTGGTCTTGTAAAAAAGACAATGTTAAGGTTGATCAAATGGTGTTGATAAAAGATAACAATCTTCCTCCTTTATGCTGGAAGTTAGGCAGAATCAAGGAAGTATTTCCAGGTATAGATAACAAAGTGCGTGTAATGAAGATAACTACCCAAAATGGTGATATTCAACGTGCAGTGTCTCGAATATGTCCATTACCTATTATCTAGTCATTGACTTGTAACTTAGGATCCTTAGGTTAAGTTAGGTACCACCTATTTATCATTTCTTTGTTTGAAAGAGCCCTTTCAAGGTGGGGGGTATGTTCAGTACTTAGTCTTAGTATGTTATTATTGTAACATTTAATAGAGTTGGCACTGCCAATCGGACAATTGTGTTGTCAAGCATGTGGAAAACAGTTTTAGTAGAAAATGAAGTTTTGTCATCGAGAGATGAATAAATGTTCTTGAGTTTAACAAAAGTTGCATCATTTCTTTTGTTAACGAAATTCGAATATAATGCAATTATAAGTCGGGATAAGTCCCCAACAAACACAATTAAAAAGAAATTATCTACCTTAAAGTTTTTATCGTAGTAACAAAAAAATTTATATATGTAAATACAAGTCTCTAAAGAAAAACATAGAAAGGCAGTGTAGGTATATAAAAAGTATGCACTAAATACATCGTATACATGAGTAAACAAAGAATACGGTTTGTTCCAATTTGGATACAAAGACGGGGAAAGTTTTGCAATTCTTCGATAGTTTTGAAATCTGTCCAAATGAATAATGTTTTCGAGATTATTCCAAAAAACTAAAATTTCGTTAACACTGACGTAGTTTTCCACATAACACCAAAACACTATACACTCGACGTTCGTTTCGCCAACCAAATTGGCATCATCTGAAGATGATTAAAACTAAATCTAATCATTTCCACATGATGCCAACTTGGTTGGCAAAACGCGCATCGAATAGTGTTTTGTATAGTATAGTATAGTATAGTGTTTTGGTATTATGTGGAAAACTACGTCAATGTTAGCGTCACACTAAAGGGTCCAACCCCTTTCAAGATAAATTTGCGTTATATCTGACGTTAACTTTAGCAGCAAAGTGAGAAGTAAAAAAAAATCCCTACGAACTGTTTAACGCTGTTGAAGAAAATACGCAGAAATGGGACACCTTGTATAATATCCGTATCACTGACGTAGTTTTCCACATAACACCAAAACACTATACTGCACTAGACGCGCGTTTCGCCAACTTGGTTGGCGAAACGTGTGTCGAGTGCAATATAGTGTTTTGGGGTTATATGGAAAACTACGCCAGTGATATATTCACACCAAAGGTTCCAACCCCCTTCAAGATAATATCCGTAGTATAGGTACATTAATAACTTTTCAAATAGCTCTTGAGCATGCTTCATTTTACACTATTTTATTTTTCTGAATCTATCTAACAACCAAGTGATACCTGAATTGTACTGAAAAAGAATCAAAGTAGACGTGTTCGTGTTATATATATAGGTATTGCAATGAAAATCCATGAAAGGCTGACAACGGAAATTTGGTATTACTCATTTTACATATTCCCCGTCCCGAATAAATAATATTTTCAATATTAATGTATTTATTGTCTAATAAATTAAATTATCTAAGTAGTTTTATAAGTCAGTCTGCCTGAATTAATAATCCATATTGCTTTAAAAGAACTGCCTGTTGGAACTGCCATTGGAAATGAGTAGGTACAGAGTGATTCACTTTCGAGTGTGTAACATGGGTATCTCGCTTATTATAAAAGATAGACTGTTGGTTTAAATTCGGCAAAGTTGCGGAATTTTGTGCTCAATAAGTTGGCGCAAAGAAAACCCCCATATCTGCTTTTGTTTTTGAGTAAGAGGCAAAAAACAATTTTTTCCGGTTTTCGTTTTCTGGCCATAACTTCTATATTTTTGAAAATATTGGCGTATCGATTTCACATTATTAGGACACTTTCTTGAGACAAATACGATGCCGTAAACCGTTTTTTAAAAAAATGTCACTTCTATTGTAAATCATCGTCAACTTTATTTTTTCTTATGGGCGCCATATTAATTTTTCTCATATTTGAATAAACCGATTTTTTCTGAATACAACAATATAATATATGTTAATATGTGCCTAAAAAATAAGGGTATTATGAAGGAAAATAAGAATTTTTTTTTAAAATGTCTAGTTAGCCATGGCCATGACAGTCAATTCTTGACAAACCACAAATGTCACTTATAATTGCTATAAACTGCATCTGTGGAGTACTTTTTACATTGACTAACGATGTATTCAACCGAGAAGAAACAAGATATTATAGATATTTATTACAGATGTAACAAAAATTTAAACTGAATAGTTGAAGAATATTTAAACACATATCCTGAAAGACGACAACCATGCAAGAGATATATTACTAAACTGCACTGTAATTTAAGAAATTATGGCAGTTTTTCTAAACCATGAAATAGGTATGGACGTATAATTTCTTAAATTACAGTCCAGTTTAGTAATATATCTCTTGCATGGTTGTCGTCTTTCAGGATATGTTTTAAATATTCTTCAACTGTTCTGTTTAAATTTTTATTACATCTGTAATAAATATCTATAATATCTTGTTTCTCTTCGGTTGTATACCTACATCGTTAGTCAATGTAAAAAGTACTCCACAGATGCAGTTTATAACAATTGTAAGTGACATTTGTGGTTTGTCAAGAATTGACAAATCACAATGACAATGAGAATTGGCTGTCATTGCCATGGCTAACTAGAGATTTAAAAAAAAAATACTTATTTTCCTTCATAATGCCCTTATTTTTTAGGCAAATATTAACATATATTATATTGTTGTATTAAGAAAAAATCGGTTTATTCAAATATGAGAAAAATTAATATGGCGCCCATAAGAAAAAATAAAGTTGACGATGATTTACAATAGAAGTGACATTTTTTTAAAAAACGGTTTACGGCATCGTATTTGTCTCAAGAAAGTGTCCTAATAATGTGAAAACGATACGCCAATATTTTCAAAAATATAGAAGTTATGGCCAGAAAACGAAAATCGGAAAAAATTGTTTTTTGCCTCTTACTCAAAAACAAAAGCAGATATGGGGGTTTTCTTTGCGCAAACTTATTGAGCACGAAATTCCGCAACTTTGCTGAATTTAAACCTATAGTCTATCTTTTATAATAAGCGAGATACCCATGTTACACACTCGAAAGTGAATCACCGTGTACATTTTCAAATCTTAATTGTTTTTTTAATAAACATCTATAGTTTTTAAACTCATAATATCGAGACATTGTTTTTCAATTATTATTATGTATACACCCTAACTCAAAACAGAATAATTATATTGCTACTTGTGGCAACGTGACAACATAGGAAAACCAAAAACTTCGCGCGAAAACGAGCGGACTGGCTCGAAGGGCGCCCTCTCATATCGACTGGTATATATACTAAACGATTGTTTGAGTTTGACTGGGTTTTAGATTGTTAATACATTTTAACACGTGATGAAGCAGTCTTAACAGTTAGTCTATGGTACTAATAATAATCAATGTAACAGCGAAGTTATCAGTAAATTGTAATTTTGAAAAAGGAGAAAATATAAATAAAGTTTTAAATTAAAATATTAATAAATAAATAATAAGTAAAAATAAAGTTTTAAATTTTTATAAAGGCTACTTAGATATACTCATTTTATTTCCACATTTACTTAAGCAAGCATATTTAAAATATTGTTAACATATTTGTAAAATAGGATGATGAGACTTTACATTTATTTATTAGGTACTTATCTACTAACTATTGAGCTCCACATTTCCCTTGGCATAAACAACTAATGTTGCAAGGTACATTCGCTTTAAGGCATTTACATTTATTTGTACAAGTAAATAACTTGCACTTGCAGTTGGCTGT
Organism: Pogonocherus hispidulus; assembly: GCA_963924545.1. NCBI lineage: Eukaryota > Metazoa > Arthropoda > Insecta > Coleoptera > Cerambycidae > Pogonocherus > Pogonocherus hispidulus. Next base: position 38,275,372 of record OZ004696.1, read on the forward strand.
AATTTCTAAAAAGCTTGGCTTTGCTTCTTTTAGTTCCTTGGTACAAGCACATTGTTTTCGATGTAGTAGCCAAAATCTGTAGGCTTTGGAACATGAGGCTGAATTTTACTAGCGCTTTTATAGATCGCACATTGCAAAAACGTCCTTTTCACGTGCAATGAAAATGCATCTTCTGTTGGAGGCAAATCTCTAAAATGAAATACCAACGATAATAGTTAATAATACACTTTAGTGATCAAGAGGTTTTAAATTTAATATCGAGGGGTAATCCGCTGACCAAAAATTTGTACACCAAACTTCCATATCGTTGTGGAAATCCATGGAAATGTACCGAAGCTTCTATGAAAATCTGCGGAATTTGTACACCAGCTTCTACCAAACCTTCTACCAGCCGTTTACCTCTCGTTTAACATATTTAGGTATTTAAAAAAAATAGAATAAGAAATATAACCATACAAATTAATGTTATCCACCTAATGTCAGTTTTACAATTTGGAAATATATGCGCTCGTAATTCGTCCATATTTCCCACAAACTTTGGCCGGTCGTACAAATTTTTAAAAAATTCTCTACAACTTGTCCATAGAGTTTCCGATATTTGGTACCCATTATTACTTATAGATCCAAAGTGAATCAGGTCTAAACTTGCTTCATTAGAAATTGCAATTTTTAAAGCTTTTCTTTTGCCCTTTCCTTTTTTTGTCAGGAGTATTAGCCACATCTGTGCTTTCTGCTTTTTGTTTATAAGCCTTTCGGGTGTAATTTCTTCGGCATCTTGCATGATAGACAGGACATTTTGACAAAAATAAATCCCGTTTTTCGGTGTAATATTTCAACTTAAGAGAGATATCATTCGACTTTATAGAAACTGCTTTAAATACATAGTCCAGTGCTTCCTCTGTAACACCCTGTACAGTTTCTTCACTACTTTGTTGGCAAAATATGCATTTCATAAAGTTTAACTCTGACTGGGAAGTCATGTTACAAAAAAAAATTAAAACACCCACAAAACTGCTGACGTTGAAAGTGCTTAAAAGTTGTTCTTTGTTCAAATTAAATATTAAAACTAGTTTAAAATGTATTGAGAAGAAATTCTGTTACTTAACACTTTCCTAACGCGATAATAATAATTATTATAGCTGCAAATCATCAATTTTCAATAAGAAGAAATGAACCACAGAGACAAGTCTTGTCTCGTCTATCGGTTACAAACAACTAATTAAACGTTTTATTAACAATGACAACTATACGCATTATTTTATTCCGCGACGCGGCGTTCATTACAGCACCGTTTTCTCGAAAACTAAGTAAGTTATCAAAAAAATCATCGAAACAAAAAAGTTTCTTTGATTCTTTTTCTACAACTTTGTCGCTTACTATATACATCTATCTTTAAAAACAAAAAAGTTTTCTCGATCGAGTATTTGTTGCTGCATTTTTAACTAATTTCGTGACACCAACTATTAAAAAAAATATTACTGGTGACACCTAACTTTTTTTGCATTTCTATCATATCAGTCATGATAAGAAAGGTCTAAATTGGCTCTTCTAAAAATTTCAATTTAATCGGACTTAAACTAAGGGAGATATAGGGTGATAAGTAGAAATTTAAAAAATTCCTTAAAATTTGAGATTTTTCAAAAATTGTCGATTTTGACCAGTTTTGCAATTCCGGATTGTCTGGCGAACTCCAAAATTGGATCCGCCAGGTCGATTTACATAAGAATCAATTTTTTTTAGGCGGTTGTTCGCGAGTGTTATAGAGGGTTCATTTTAGACATCTAAGACATTGCTCGTTCTTCGACTATACATTAGATACGATACAGTGAAGTGCATCGAAACACTGTTTCGACACTCAACACACTTGTTCTTGTGGGTTGCCTGCTTGAACATTGTTTCATTGAATATACGTTTGTATGGTGTATTACCCACCGACATTTTTAGTGCCGAAGCTGGGGCTGGGGATTGAACACAAACCATAATAGGCAGTATGATGATGAGATCCCACTATTAAAAATAATACGAAAGTTCGAGATATTCTGGTTGATCTATAACTACTTATTTATTAAAATTCATTGAATTAATGTAATATAAACATCCAAAGACCTTATGTTTTTCATTACGCTGTATTTTTTTCATCTTTCACTTTGAGCTAAATACTGCTACTATTACGTATCATTACAAACACAACAATTCTCGTTAGATTTTCGGGCTTTTTTTAATAAGAATACTGAATAAGGCCAATTGAAAGATACTTTTGATTGTTGATGCTTATACGGTATATATGCCCCAAATGCTAAAATTATGCCTTTAAAGTTAATTATATTGAAAATGGTTTGAGGAGTAACAAAATTAAAATTATTCCACTTCTTGTCTAGTACAAATACATTCCATTCACTTAAACTGTTATATTTTTGCATAAGGAAGGTACTAATCTGAATAATAATTATTTCCTAATATTTTTGTTTACCCTAATGGCTAAATATCCTGGTAATTATAAAATGCCATAAAAAAAGATCTAGAAATATTTAGGTAAGTGTTCTCAGAGGGTATCTACTTAAAACATACCCAGCAGTTGATATTCATGCATTACGCAACGAGTACAGATATATTCCAAAAAGATTTAATGAATCTGTGATAATTGCTGACTTTTCTTTAGTGCTAGAAGTATTTCACTATACCTACCTATACTCAATGAGTTCAGCTTTTTGCTAGGCATCATTAACGAGAATACTTTAAACCTGCTGAATATATATTAAAAATATATATTTCATATATTTTTAGCAACTATGTCTTTATATGTAAGTGGCGCTATTTTCATATCGTAGGCACTGCACATGAAAATTGGAGATCATATGGTTTTTGTAATTTATTTTAGCCGAACCTAAAATATCTGTTCCTACCTGTTCTTCAAAAATAAGTATATTATTTTAACCTACCTAATAATTTATTTGTAGCACAGTTCTAAAATCCATCAAACACTTTTGCGAATATCTCACCTGCAAATAAAAAACTACAAACTTTTCAAAATTACAACTGCAACATCGAGGATATAAGTTTGAAAAACCCCTGTAAGAAATGTAATGATTGCAGTTCTAACATTTAATAAAGCTAAACATTATCAGAATACCTTAATACAAATAGAATACTTAAACTTCAATTAAAAAAGTGTTCTCGTTTTTATTTTGCAAATAATTCCTCAAACTTAGGATCCAACACATTTTGATAGATCACCTCAAAGAATATATATACAGGGTGTCCACCTAGTGCGCGTAAGTCCAATATCTGGGTTAATAAAAGAGATAACTTAATTTTTTTTTCTACAGGGTTGTCTAATATCCCGAGCTGCACAAAATGAAAATATATTTACATATTCAGGGTGTTCAGTTTTTCCTGGACAGGTACCAACTTCGTTTTTCTAAATGGAAATATATATTTTTTATTGCTTTTTCGAACTAAACCCTTGATTTTAGTAGGACTTTCATCAGCCTTCCCTATACCTAACTTAAACTGTTTTTGAAATATTGACGGGTGAATATTGACATTTTTGCAACTTTGACACCCTGTAAAATCTAAACGGTTTGAGATCAAGCAAAACGGTTTGCACATTCCTATCTTAACTTTTCATAAGCTATCGTTTGGTACTAATTTCAGAATTATCCAAAAATTTAAAATTTTCTGAAAATTTTGAAAATTTTTAATTCCTGGATAAATTTGAAATTAGTACCAAACGATAGCTTATGAAAAGTTAAGATAGGAATGTGCAAACAGTTTTGCTTGATCTCAAACCGTTTAGATTTTACAGGGTGTCAAAGTAGCAAAAATGTCAATATTCACCCGTCAATATTTCAAAAACAGTTTAAGTTAGGTATAGGGAAGGCTGATGAAAGTCCTACTAAAATCAAGGGTTTAGTTCGAAAAAGCAATAAAAAATATATATTTCCATTTAGAAAAACGAAGTTGGTACCTGTCCAGGAAAAACTGAACACCCTGAATATGTAAATATATTTTCATTTTGTGCAGCTCGGGATATTAGACAACCCTGTAGAAAAAAAAAATAAGTTATCTCTTTTATTAACCCAGATATTGGACTTACGCGAACTAGGTGGACACCCTGTATATAGGGGATCACCTCTTAATATTTATTTCTATAGAGAGGAAGCATGTTTCAATGGGAAATAAAAATTCCACTGCCACCATATAATTCATAATCATATATACTATTAATGACAAAATCCAGATTAATATCATATATCATTCTTACACAAACAACAAACAAAACATACATGGGTTATTAGAGGTTATGGTCAACTTTGACACTTATCATCGCATTTTATACGTCGTCTATTTTAACCGGAACACAAGTAAGAGTTGGTTAGGCACGGAAAGATTTAATTTCTAATAAACCTTATTAATATTCATAAAAGATAATTAAAATGATATGAACTTTAAGTTTTAAGAGTTTTTACTTTGATTGCATCATTGCAACAAGTTAATTTGATCCCACTCCCACAATACATAGTGACGACTATAAAAGCGAAAAACCGACTTTAGTATAAAACTATTCCTACGTACGCACAATCCCGACACGCTACGAGAGCTCAACAGGCAAAAGCGACTCATAGCGCAACAAGTGACAAATTTCAGAGACGAAGGCATAGCGTAAGCTATCATCGAACATCCCGACGGTCCGTATTATTTACCTCACATATTTCTAAGAAAGTGAAGTCAAATTCCACCTCTGCTGGTTCGTGATGTTAATTATATCACAGATTCTGAGAAATCCATGGTTTTATCCTCTCAGTTCCAAAGTCAATTCACCCTCAACGTCATCCCTCAGCATACCAAAGCCCTAGTAGGCCACTAAGCCGCTGATATACCGGCAGGTCGGCTACCAACCACTATAGATCCTGTATATTTCCCTCCATCTAAAGTCCTGCTACAAATTAAATCCATTAATCCAAAGAAGGCCCCCGGGCTTGATAACATCCCTCCTTTCGCCCTTAAATACCTTCCCCTTAACGCAATCCTTTTCCTTACCAAAATCTATAATGCCAGTCTTCGAGAAACACACTATCCCGTCCCCTGGAAAATCGCTAAAATTATCCCAATAAAAACCCCAACAAGCCCGGAAATCAGCCGGCCAGTTACAGGCCGATTAGCACTTCGCCTTCTTTCATCCTTAGCCAAAGTTTTTGATTCCTTGATCCTGGAAACTATGCTGGAGGTGATAGACGACGGCAACGTCGTCAGCGACTTTCAGTATGGTTTCCGAAAAGACCATTCCACTGCCCAGCAACTTCTCAGAGTCTGCGAAAAAATCACAACCAATAACAATCGAGGTCAGTTCACGGGGGTTGTCTCCCTTGACCTCGAGAAAGCTTTTGACAAAGTCTGGCACCCTGGACTATTATTTAAACTCCAATAAGCGGGATATTCTGCCCGTATAGTTAAAATGATACAAGCCTATTTATCTAACCGCATCTTCCGAGTTGTAGTCGAAGGGCAGTGCTCACCTCCAGCCCCTATCCTATCCGGAGTCCCGCAGGGGTCTTCCTTAGGTCCTGTATTATTCACCTTTTATACCGCGGACATCCTAGATCCCGACGACAGACGAACTACCCTTGCGTTATATGCCGATGACACGGCTATCATAACGACTTCAGTTAACAATAACCTGCTTCACAGATTAATACAGCATCAGACAGACGCTACAGTCGACTACTACAGACTGGGGACTCCTAACCAATCCCCAAAATACGCAATATCTATCTTCACCAAAAGAAAGTCCAACACCCATAAAATTATGAGTGTAGATAATAACCCGATCTCGACTACCACTAGCCTGAAGTACCTAGCCCTTGTACTCGACAAGGGCCTGACATTCTCTTTGCAAGTCTCCGCGACGCGGGCAAAAGCATTCTCGAGGCTGCAACAGATCGGGGGTGTTATCAAACATAGGCCTCCTGCTCAAAGTACACTTTTATACACAGCATACATACGTCCCATCCTTACATACGCATTTCCAGTCTACTACGCCATCCTTAGCAATACACACAAAAAAAACCTCCAAATCATACAGAATAAATGCCTCCGTCTAGCCAATAACCTTCCCCGAGCCACCCCCACCCCTGCGCTTCACAACATCACAGGTACCCCGACATTAGACGAATTCATACACCTCCGACTGATACCCAACTTTAAAAATACAATACAACACACAAACGCCACGTTACGCGACCCCCTGACACATAAATTCGACACAAGACCTACCCACCAATCCCTTAATTACTTTTACAATCCCTAAAATTCCCAAAGTCAACCCTTAAAACTTTCCTACCTAAACAATAAATAAGTAAAAAAACCACCCCTAAAACCCACCCTTAAATAAAAAATTCCTAAATCAACCCCAAGTACTTCCTACCCATAAACAATAAAAAATCCAAAAAAACACCCCTAAAACTAATCTATCCCTTAACTCACCCAATCCCTCGCCAACATCCCCTGCACTAAACAATAAAATATACAAGAACCCACCACCCTTAACCCATCATACCTCGCACTGCTTCTATAATTTAGCTATTAATGCCCGCCAGTAATATAAACATTTCTCTACGCCGATGCAAGCACCTTCGAGTGGAGAGCACCAAGATGACGGCCGCGGTCGGAATCATTCTCGTCAGTCGAGGGCTCGTTGGCTCACCGTAGTGATTGTGTGCACAGCTCGGTCTATCACCGTACGGTTGGTACAAGGGCGGTTGTTAGGTAATTGGGATTTAAGAATTCGGGAAAACCCAGTTATAGTCCTTCTCCCTAAGATAACTTTTATCTACCTTCGGGACGGCAGTGGTCTCCACAATCGAGACCACTGGCCACTGGCCAGTGATCAGTACTAAGTAGTTGTAGAACTTTAAGTTCTACATCCCTTGTGAAATGGAAGCTGATCATGAAGTCTATAGTAGACTGAGTTAAGGTCTGGTAGGTTCATCAGGGGTGTGTATGCGGATATATGGGTTCAGGATGGAAAAATCATACAGGGCATTGCTCGAAGGGTCGGCCCTGTAGTATATATCCCAGGAGGGGTGTTTGGAATTGATATCGCCTAGCAGCAGGTATCTCCTGCTTATGATCCCTATTTTGTATAGGTCCGTGGTGTCGAGTTTACACGTTGTCTTTCTGTAGGCTGAAATAATTAATACGTTGTTTGTGGCAGTTTTTAAAGTAATTGCCACAGCCTCAAAGGATGTAAGGGTAGGTAATGGGGTTTGGTGGCGCGTTAGTTGGGATTTGACTACAAGTGCTGTGCCTCCAATACCGCCGGCCCTATCGGCACGATACACTTGATAGCCAGAGATGTTGAAGGCTTTGGAAGGTTTGAGGCCAGTTTCGCAGAAACAGCCTATGTCGATGTGTTCGTCTCTGAGTATGGTAGTTATTTCAGCTTTTTGCCGCAGAACACCATTACTGTTGTGCTGCGGCAGCTTTGGTCTTTGTTGTCTGGTCATTGTGGATCTTTAAAATAAGTCTGAGATAGCTTCTACAATAATGAGAAGATTCTCTGTCGCGCCAGTCGCGTTTTTAGTCTGGTAATTACGTCTTTGATTTTTTTTTTCAGATATTAGAGATGTTCATCGATTTAAAAAGTCCAGTATTTCCCTGAAGGGGGTTGTCAGATTATGTGTTGGTCTTTGGCATCTGTTAGGGTTGCTGCTGCTGCTGTCTTGGCTGCTCTTTTGCTCGGAAGTTCTTCCAAGCTTGAGCAGCCTGTCGGTTATTGTCCGCTGTTTCTGCAGGGGTTGGTATGGTTCGGCTGTGGCTTTGTTTTGGAGGGGTAAGGAGGGGAATGCGGATATTGCGGGGGGAGCTAAGCCAGCTGTTTGAGGTTGCCTAGTGGCTATTGTGGGGACAGAGATGGGTTTAGGAGCGGAGGTGGGATTTAAACGTTCTCTCGCTGCCAGATATGCTGGGGATCCGCTATAGATCGCTGGGTGTTCCCATGATACAACTATACAGATATGCCAATGCGCATGGAGGCGTGCTCTATCGATTGATCGTGACGTTAGTTACGAGGAAAAACAATATCAGTGTAGTTGTACCGGGATATCAAAAATTATCTTGGTCAAGGGTGGTTGTGGAATGTAAAACGTGTGTCTTACTTTAAATTTTTGAATATGTTTTGTTGTGTCAGAATCTGTCAAGTCATTGTGCTGAAATTTTCTAATCCAGTTTTTGAAACATGCCTCTTACCACACAGCACAAAATTTTCATGATTGAAGCCTATTTTTGAACGGGTGCGCAAGTTAATGGAAATTGGCAATACAGTCAACGTTTGTGTTTGGACAATTTTCGAGAGCACTTCCCAAACGTGGCAATATTACCGGACAATTTTTATGCGTGCCTTACAAATTGTGTTGAAGTGTTTCGCGAAACTGGTTGTGTGACTCATAAAAAAGGTGCTGGTAGACCAAGAGTTCGTACAGAAGAAGTTGTCAATGACGTTCGTCAACGTATGGAAGAGGAGCCTGCAAAACCTTTGAAACGTCTTTCTCAGGAAATTGGATTTTCTTATGGAATATATCATAAGATTTTAAAGAAAGACTTGAACATGCATCCATATAAGATGCAAGCACATCAAGCTCTTCTGCCCGCAGACCACCCCAGACGCCTTGCTTACTGGCCATTGGTTTGTCAATAATTTAATGAATGACGATCTTCTGGACTTAACTTTTTTTTTCTGACGAAGCGTGGTTCCACCTTTCGGGATACATCAATTCTCAAAATATGCGAATGTGGAGCAATGATAACCCTCATGTTTTTACTGAATCGCCACTACTTGCTCAAAAAATTGGTATTTGGATGGCAGTTTCTCGCAGAAGAATAATTGGGCCAATTTTTTTCGATTTCACCGTCAACGCAGAAAGGTACAGACACAACTTTTTGGCTGAATTTGTGCAACAGTTAAACGATGATGAACTTCGGTACGGTTATTTCCAGCATGACGGTGCAACAGCACATACTACACGAGAAAATATTGCTTTCCTTCGCGAGTTTTTTGATGACCGGCTGATAAGTTTGCATACAGAAGTTGAGTTTCCTCCGAGATCACCTTGTTTGACAATTATGGACTATTTTATATTTCCTTACTTAAAAAACAAGATTTTCGCAACTCCGGTAAATAATTTGCAAGAACTGCAACAAAGAATTGTTCAGCAATGTGCAATCATAACGCCAGAAATGCTGCAAAACGCTTTTCACAGCATGAGGAGGCGCGTCAACTTGTGCATCGAACAAAACGGGGGAGATTTCCAACAATTACTGTAATTTAGTTTTTCTTGTTACTAAAACCGTTATTTCATAATTTGTAGTTCATTATTGTTTTACAACTGAAATAAATAGGTATGAAATTTGTAGGTTATTGATGATGTCAGTGTGACAGTGACATAATTATTTCAAATTTAAAGTAAGACACACGTTTTACATTCCACAACCGCCCTTGACCAAGATAATTTTTGATATCCCGGTATCATAGGAGTTCCCGCTGCAATTTGCGCACTTACAAGCGGAAGCGCCACAAGGTTGGCCTTGGTGAATGCCGCCGCACCTCACGCACTTATGTGCGTGATTGCACAGCTGGCTAGAATGCCCGAATTATTGACAGCGATGAAACTGTGAGCGTACATAATCACTAACAGTGACTTTGAGATGACAATGTTCTGTTATCTCATAGTAGGCCTGGGTGGACTCTTTAGAGTTGGTGACCAAAAGGATATTGGAAGGGACTTTTTCCCCCACGGGATAGCATTACCCTAGCAATGGAATGGAAGGGTAGGTTTTTTATTCTGAGGTCGTCCTCGATCTCTGCTGTTGGGGTTTTCGTTGGTATGTATTTAATTACCACTTTTACCGGCCTAAAGTTGGCCAGGTTATAAGTGAAATACTCGACTTTGTAAGCCTTGATTGAGCAGGTTGACCATTCTCTTATGAGTATCTGGATTTGTGGCGCAGCATACGAGGGCGATGTGGAATTGTTGAACTTAAACACGGGCGATGGTGTTATGTATTGGGTTATGAGTTTGATAACTGTAGTGTGTTTTTGAGTGTGTATATATATATATATATATATATATATATATATATATATATATATACAACAATGGCACCAACTGTTCCAGAATATGTATAAAAATCCCTGTACGGGAATTCAATTTTCTGATGATTTTTCTTTGCTTTCATAGGTGTAAATAGAAAAAAATAGTATAAAGAACGCGTTTGATAAGGCGTTTATCGCACTTGTCCTTTCGAAAAACCGCTTTGCGGCTCTTTTTCTAAGCTTGGACGCGTGCGATAAAAGTACGCCTTATGATACTCGTTGTTTAATATACTATTTTATTATACCTACATCCTAGTCCTTAATTAAAATACTAAAAAGCGTAAAAAACGTATCATTATCGCATACGTGTTTTAAAGATCGCTTTTAGGCAACAACTGCAATTAACTAAATTTTATTTGGCAAATTACGTCAAATATTTATTTGTTAAGTTACATAAATGTAAATTATTAATTATTGTAAACAAAATTATTTCAAGTAAATATTAAATGTGCAATTATACTGATAAATATATTAAAACGCGTCGATTCTGTCTCGCTCTAAATTCCGTCGCCGAATCCACAAAGTTTCAAAGCTGTCTCCTCCGAGGGAGAATCGCGTAGTGATCCCCGCGGGCGACCGGAGGTCGCCCCCGGCCTTTCTCTAATGCGTAGGGGTATTTTCCTTCCGTTTACTACGCGTTTTCCCAATTTAAACGCCTTTTCAAAAAACCTCTGCAAAATTTTCGTCGATCGCCGTCCGGCGAGGGAGATGCGGCTAGCACCGGCGTTTGTCCTCGCGCCTAATGGTCCCGTCTCGCCCGCCGAATTCCCGATTTTTCGCGGGACCCCCTCGCCCCTCTTCTAATTTTTACGGCTTCGAGAAGGGCTTCACTCGAAAGTTCAGTACTTTCTCTAATCCTTTGAGATTTTTTTTCTTACACCTTTTCGAAGGGCGGGCGCGGCTTCGACCCGTAGCGGAGGACCCCACAACGACTTTTTAAACGGCCCTCGCCAATATTCTCATTTTTGAGTACAGATAACATATATAAAAAATGACTGTTTAATTTAACTAACTAGGGCACTTATTTACTTAGCATAAAACTATCAAATTTTGATTGCCCCCTATTTTCGAGTATTTGAACACGAATTTGAAATATTTTTTTTGCGGTCGAACGTATTTTTCAAGAAAAAAATAATTAAAAGTCATCACCTGTATACCTTCACAAATTAATTTTAATACTAATTTGATCACTTTGTACCTAACTTAATGTGTCCACAATCCACAATGCTTATAATTAAATATATTGTTAAAAATAATAATATACAAATTTGGTGTACCTAAATTTAGGTCAAAATTATTTTAATTATTTGTATTTATTTGGTATCTTTTGTGCCACCATGTGACGTCACAGTTATTAAAAATGACCGATTTAATTAGTTCATATTGATTACTTCACATAAGGTAAGTAAATGTTTTTTTCTACAACAAATTTATATATTTTTAACAGTTACCTATATGTTATATATATTTAATTATAATCATTGTGGACACTTATATCGGGTACAGAGTGATCAAGTTAGTGTTAAATGTTAAAATTAATTTCTAAAGAGTACTTACAGAGTGTGACTTTTAATTATTTTTTTACTACAAAACTACATACCTAAGACTGCAAAATAAAATCAGATTCGCGTTCAGCATACCCCAAAATTGGGGGGTAGCAAAAATTTTTGAAAAATATGAGTTTTATGCTTAATTAAATAATTACCTTTATTAGTTCATAAAATTTTTTCCTACAATATACAGCAAATCTGTGTATCTTTAACAGTTACATAGGTATTTAATTATAAGCATTGTAGACATATATTGGGTATAAAGTGATCAAGTTACCGTTATAATAAATTATGGAAGAATACAAGTTATAAATTTATTTTTTTTTCTTGAGAAAACAGTTTCACAAAATGTTTACTAAAAAATGAACTATACTTTCAGCACTTAAAAAATAATGTTTTGCCATCAAGAATAGAGTACCCCTACAATTCATCAAAATATTATTTAAAAAAATCGTTTGGTATAATTACATCATCATTCCAGATAAAAAATTTCAGCTTTCTCTCTTTAAATTTATTATTATACAAGGGATTATCTCAAATTTCTTTAATACGTATGTATTTTCTTAAAAATAATATTCTAGAGGCTTTTGTCACCCGAAGGGTGACTCCAGGCCTGTGGCCTGGACCCCCGGTAGGGCTAGAAATGGGAACGAAAATCGCGATGGCGATTTTCTCCCATTTCTAGTTACTGATAATTAAATTCAGTAAACTGTCAAACAAACTTTGACAATAAGTACTTACTTACTTGAAAACATCAGGTAGCGTACTGGAGTCCCTGCCTGAGTCAGCTAGGCCGATGAAAATACTTAGCTGTGAAACAAGCTAAGTATTGGGGTCTCAGTCCTAGGATGCTGTACTGGTTATACGCTACGGTAATTAGACCGAGGATCCAATACGGTGCCCTGGTCTGGTGGCCAAGCGTCGGCCGGGTAACGGTGTCCAAGAAACTGACAAAGGTCCAAAGACTTGCCTGCATAGGAATTACAGGTGCTATGAGGACGACATCTACAGCTGCCCTGGAAGTCCTGCTAGGGCTGCCAAGCCTATCCACATGGATAATGAGGGAGGCAATGGCGGCCTACTTAAGAATGCGAGACTCAGAAAGCTGGCAGGCGGGAGGAAGAAATACCGGTCACGCGGCAGTCGCACAGATGGCGGAGAGGGAAATACCCATATCTGCCATCAGAGTAACTGAAGCAAAAAACCGTCTCAGATTAAAGAGGAAACTAGAAATGGGAGAAAATCGCTATCGCGATTTTCGTTCCCATTTCTAGCCCTACCTTCGGGTGACAAAAGCCTCTAAAATATTATTTTTAAGAAAATACATACGTAGTAAAGAAATTTGAGATAATCCCTTGTATATGAAATAATAAATTTAGAGACAGAAAGCTGAAATTTTTTATTTGAAATGATGATGTAATTATACCAAACGATTTTTTTAATAATATTATTATTAAAAAAAGTACTCTATTCTTGATGGTAAAACATTATTTTTTAAGTGCTGAAAGTATAATTAATTTTTTAGTAAACATTTTGTGAAACTGTGTTCTCGAGAAAAAAAAAATTCATAACTTGTATTCTTCCATAATTTATTATAACGGTATATATATATATATATATATATATATATATATATATATATATATATATATATATATCCCAATATATGTCTACAATGCTTATAATTAAATATGCAACTGTTAAAGATACACAGATTTGATGTATATGGAAGGAAAACATTTTTTTACAATACACTTAACTATGAACTAACTAATAAAAGTAATTATTTAATTAAGCATAAAACTCAATAATTGCAGTCCTACCCCCCCCCCCAATTTCGGGTATGCTGAATGCGAATCTGATTTTCTTTTGCAGTATTAGGTATGTAGTTTTGTAGTAAAAGAATAATTAAAAGTCATACTCTGTAAGTACACTTTACAAATTAATTTTAACATTTAACAGTACTTGATCACTTTGTACCCGATTTATAAGTGTCCAAAATGATTATGATTAAATATATAATATATAACTGTTAAAAATATATAAATTTGTTGTATATTAAGAAAAAAACATTTACTTACGTTATGTGAAGTAATCAATATGAAATAATTAAATCTGTCATTTTTAATAATTTTGACTTCACATGGCGGCACAAAACATACCAAATAAATACAAAAAATAATTAAAATAATTTTTACCTAAATTTACACCAAGTTTGTAGATTATTATTTTTAACAATTATATATTTAATTAATTATAAGCATTGTGGATTGTGGACACATTAAGTTAGCTATAAAGCGATCAAATTAGTGTTAAAATTAATTTGTGAAGGTATACAGGTGATGACTTTTAATTACTTTTTTTCTTGAAAAATACGTTCGACCGCAAAAAAATAATTTCAAATTCGTGTTCAAATACTCGAAAATAGGGGGCAATCAAAATTTGATAGTTTTATGCTAAGTAAATAAGTGCCCTAGTTAGTTAAATTAAACAGTCATTTTTTATATATGTTATCTGTGATTTGTATTTGCGACGTCACACGGCTATAACCACCCCATCGCCACACAAAAGGATAAATAAATAAGTAGGTATTTAAAATGCTAGTAAAAAACATGTAAACGTACCTTTTAGATAGAGGTGCATGAAGTATAAAATAGAAATTATTAAAAAAAAACGGATATTGCACAAATTACAAAATTGAATACGATATACCTACAGCAGTAAAGCACACCGAATTAAAATAAAAATATGATATAGACTTTTTAGTAATAACACACCTAGTAGTAGGTAGTAGTATACCACATTTTAGTAATGCAGTTCCTTTTATTATCGGTTACATTTGTAATTTCAAATAAAGGGTTTTTTGGCAAATTTAATTAGAGAATATTTGGCGAGGGCCGTTTAAAAAGTCGTTTTGGGGCCCTCCGCTTCGGTTCGAAGCCGCGCCCGCCCTTCGAAAAGATGTAACGGCGGCGTTAAAAAATATATTGCTGTCATAATTGTTGTAACAAATAAATATTGTAGAAGATACGTATTTTTGTAAGCTAAAAATTATGAATTTTACAGACCGCCACAATGAACGAATTAATTCCAAACTTAACCTGCAGAAAGAATAAAAACTACGGTCAATGAAACAGAATAACTAACCACTAATATCAAAGTCTACATATTATAATAATATTAATAAATAATTGGGATAAAAAATTAAAAAGAAACATTGCCTTCGTCGTGATTCGAACTCACGATCTCAGGATTACGACGTTCAAACTTTACCATTGCGCTAAACTCCCTGTTGACACTTTATTCCGCAAAATCTATTAAACATGTAAACTTACGTGTTAATCTGAACAATTAATTTTTACGGATTTTCTAATTAGAAAAGCATTTCCCATCAGTATTTTGGTAATCAGGTGTTTGGCAGTCGGTACTATCGATTCCGTTAGCAATATTTCTCATAGGAATATAATGAAAATAACCTATTTGAAGTTTAATTAATTTGACAGTTTTCGTGGGAGATGCTTGTCTTGTTAGTGCGATCTCACATCCGCGGATAAAATGAGAAAGAAGTTGAGACGGATGCGACTCGAGATTTTCGAAGACGAAATAGACGTAAAAGGAGTCGACGTACGGTCTCGAAAAAAAATCTCAAAGGATTAGAGAAAGGACGGAACTTTCGCGTGAAGCGATTCTCGAAGCCCCAAAATTAGAAAAAGAGTCTAGGGAGTCCCGCGAAAAGTCGGGATTTTGGCGGGCGTGACGGGACCATTAGGCGCGAGGACAAACGCCGGTGCTAGCCGTATCTCTCTCGCCGAACGGCGGTCGACGAAAATTTTGCAGATGTTTTTTGAAAAGGCGTTTAAATTGGGAAAACGCGTAAAAAACGGGACGAAAATATCCCTACGCATTGGACAAAAGCCAGGGGCGTCCTCCGGTGGTCCGCGGAGATCGTTCCGAGATTGCCCCACGAAGGAGATAGCTTTGAAACTTTGCGGATTCGGCGACGGAATTTAAAGGGAGACAGAATCGACACGTTTTAATATATATGGATATGCCATCATATTTCCAGAGAGGGAGGAATGGAAGCAGGATCAGTTTAAATCCCCCCCTGATTTTCTGGTCTGCTACACAGATGGTTCTCGTGTGGCGGACAGGTTCTCGGGGGCAATAATTTATGTGGAGGACAGGGGCATGCAGCAGAGCTTTGCACTGGGTTCGTATGCCACAGTCTTCCAGGCTGAAGTCTTTGCTATCCTAATAGCAGCCAACCAGGAGAAAGTAAGGAACTGTCCGGAGCAAAATATTTACTTCTGCTCCGACAGTCAGGCAGCCTTAAAGGCTTTAGCATCTCCAAGGACAAGATCCGCCCTTGTCCAAGAGTGCGGAGATACCCTGGAGGAGCTGGCCAGAGAAAAAGAGGTCAAATTGGTATGGGTACCAGGTCATAGTGGAATCCCGGGGAACGAAAGGGCCGATGAAGTGGCTCGACTCGGATATCAGGGATCCGGCCAGGGACCAGAACCGATTTTAGGCATTACACGAAGGCAGGTCAACATAGCTCTTAACGATTGGGCTCATGAGACACTAATTAAACAGTGGAGAAGGAGTAGGAGCTGTAGACAGGCTCGCAACTTTATAGTGGAGCCAAGCAAGATCAAGACGGCCTGGCTGTTAAGTCGTAGCCGGAAGGCTCTAAACCAGTGGGTGGGAGTTTTAACCTCAGATTAACCATATACAAGATAAATAACAGCCAGAGAAAAATATCCACGAAATGAAATGTAATTAAATAAACAAATCCCACTGCATGCCATTGGTTCTTTACAGTTTTTGACGGACCGAGATATGCCGAAAATACACGACACAACGACTCGTGACTTCATATTTGTTTTGAAGTTTTGTGAACGTAAATTTATTTAAGTATTTTATGTGATATAAGTGATCATCAGTCAATAATCTAGGCTGTGTTATAGATTTTAGTTTGTGGAAAATCTTTGTGGACAGTGAAATGACTATTAAATGCATAGTTTTCCATAAATCGGGCAAAAAAGGTGATGGGAGATCGTTCCACCGGTAAGTAAACAATGCTGACCATAGACGTATCATTCGTTAGGAATTCAACTTACGTATAATGTTCATGGGTAATATAAGTAATATAGATAATATTGTAGTTTTATATTGTATATTTTCTATGGATAATAGTTTCTGATCCTCATAAAATTATTTGGAGACAATGAAATTTTTATCATTTTTCTTTCATCGTTTAAGGAAAATTTCAAATGTTTACCCCTCTTTGAAAAAAAAAAATTCGAATAATTTAAAATATAGATAAGAGTATTAGATGTAGTTTTGATTTAGAATGGGAAGTGAATTACGAACCGAAAAAAATGTATTTTCTTATTTCACTTTCAGGTTTTTAGTAGGTATAAAGTATTATGAATATCTTTATATTATATCGCTACTTTATTTGGGTATTTGGCCACAATTCTGAACAAATTAATAAAATTTTGAGTAAACAATACATACTCCTCGCTAAAAGACCCATTAAAGTTTTTTTTTAATTTGATTAATCAGTTCTCATACTGAAAAATGTATAAATATCATAAAACATAGTACACACTTTAAGTTAAAATAGCACTAACATTTCGGAAACTTCACTGTCAGAAGAATGTATTGTGTTCTATGATATTTATGTATCTATATTTAAGAAAAAACTCTAACAGACTCTTCGGTGCAGAGGTTTATTTTCTTACTTTTTTATTAGTTTTTTCTGAATTTTAGGAAAATAGCTAAATAAAGTAAAGTATGCATTGCGTATTATGTTATATACCTAGCTACCTAGTTTTTGTAGATGTTAGGGTTTTTTTTTAATCGTGAGGCAATAGGTACTTTACGTTGTTATAAACACCTTTAAAAACATTAATAAACCCTCTTATTTTGAGAAATACTGGCCGCCACTGGTAGCTATTTACAAACAGTTAAATAAACACTCCCCCCTTTCGTAAATTGTTGTTTATTAGATGGACAGGCATATTAATGCTTTGGGTATTGCTGTTACTTATCTTTTACATGGTTAATCTGATGTTAGAAACACCTTTAAAAATATCAATAGACCCTTTTCTTATTTTGAGAAATACCGCCGCCACTGGTAGTTGTTTACAAACAGAGTTGAGTAAACATCCCCCCCCTCCGCAAATAACTGTTTATTACATGGACAGGCATATTAATGCTTTAGGTATTGTTGTTACTTATCTTGTACATGGTTAATCTGAGATTCTCACGGTCAGTACTTGGATGGGTGACTATGCAGGGTAGATCCGCAATGTCTACCCGCACCTTCTAGTACATAAGTGCAACATTCACAGAAACTACACACTTAGGCGGAGTTTGTGTAGACGTTTCATCCATCGTCCAATATCCAATTACATATTTTTTACAAATTCATATGTCATTATAAATAGTAATTCCTTAAGGTGCGTACAGATATGCAAAATAACACAGTAACGCAACACCGCCACCCAACATGTCTTGTTACGCGACGATGATACAATGCCGTATATTTTGAGGTGCAACCGAACATCACCGCGTATCATCAGCGCGTAACATTATGTCGCCCTCGCCCTATTCAGTTTCATGCAATTTTTCGCAAGACGGACATTGCGACTGCATTATATATAATTATACCTACTCGATTTCGAGAAGAAGGAAAAACCCTGGTGGCAGACGCAATTATAGATAAGTAGAACTCTATATAGTAGCAATAATTATTTACTTATATGGATCTGAAATTTCAAGCAGTTGGTAAATAGCTACTATGTTCTGGTGCATGTCTGTACGCACCATAAATAAAATTTAATTAATGCAAAGTACAGCTAGTAATAAATTGTAATTTACCAGTTCGACGTACTTAAATATAAAACTTAAAAACGGGTTTTTTAAATACTTTATTTGTTTCGGGACAATCAACAACTGTGCGCTGTATCATTTAGTTAGTATTATAGGTCCCATCCACGTTATTATATGGTTTTTCAAAGGTGACGCATTTTTTGTTCATCGAGCACTTAAAAATTTTTGAGAATGAGCCTTCGCATCCGTTGTCTGGACAGCAATTTATTGCTATGAAAACATATCCTGTGCAAATTCAGGCTACTGGATACCCTATTGGCAAGTATACATGCTTCATTCATGTATAAACTGGAGTGCGTTCGGATGAAGTTGTTTTACCCAGCTGAATCGTTCACCCGGGTGAATGACGTCACAGAAATGTTACTCATAAAATACGAACGATTGTGGTAAGTATAATATGGTGGCAAACTTTAAATTCAAGCAAATGCAATCCAGGTTATGTGTAGTTTACTTCGAGTGATTTTTGAGTAGGTACAATAAGATTTTATCTGTTTTATCGTCAATGGATCAAAATCGTATTCATATTTACCAGGCTGTTGTTTCAACATGCACTATTTATATGAATAACTTTATGATGGAAGACAGTAGTTCAAGTGAAGATGATGATGAACAGGTACAATTTTATTTCAATCACGGCCTTATTTGGACAGATTACGGAACTGTTTGTTAGTGGAGTATGAAGTGTCTTCAAGAATAAAACAATTTTTGTTGAAGTTACAATTGCAAATTGTAGTGCAAATAAATTTCAAAGCAATTTTCGTATGAAAAGAGCAACTTCTCTGTCCTTGTAGTGATGTTTATTATACACACAAATACATAAAATATCTAATTATACAAAATCTCTGACAATGTTAATAACTGATAAAATGTCAAAATTCAATTTACTCACATCTGCGCATGTCGTGTGATTATCGTCCCAGTTTTAACAAGGGCGAAAAGTTGTTGTCCTAACGATTCTTCTCAAATAACCGAACGGCACGCTCGTACAAAACGCCTGTTAAAACTGAACGACTTTTGGGCGAAAAGTTTCATCTGGACGTCGCCCGGGCGTTATATCCGAACGGCCCCCTGTAGCATTTATATGTATATATCGATGAAATGCGTGTTAATTATCAATTATTGAAAATATGCTTTTAATCTTTATAGACAAAAATATATAAAGGCTTACAAGTTATAGGTAACTACATATTAGTATGTAATAGTACATACCTTTATTTTGGCAATTCTGAATTGTCGCTGAGGTTCTGAGAGTTGTCCAATTTTGGGTTGACGTTGCAGGCAATTCTTCGTTGTTGTTTCTACTTCTTGGACTTTTGCTTCTTTTTCTAACCCTGCCACTGTGTATAAGCTGATGGATATTTATAATGAAAGAAAATATAATAGGAACTTACCTTAATACTTGGTTGGTTATTTGACAAGAGTGGCTTCGAGTAGGACATAATTGTAACATTCTGTGTTCACATTGAGGGAAATTACTGTTTGATTTCACTGCATTATGTATAGAACACAACATAACATGGGAAGGTTCGGGAAGAGTAGCTGATTCATGGGAATCTTTCCTCAATTTTGTTAAGTTCGTTATAAAACTCTACGAATATGAGACAACATTAACCTTTTATCGAGTTGTAATGTATTAGCTAAAGTTAGAGTTAATTTATTAACTAGATATTACTTAATTATTAATATATTAGATTTTATTATTTGGAAAGGAAATATGAATACCTTAGTCATAGTCATTTTGAAGTAAATATATTTAAGCTAAATGTCCAACTTATACTATCAATTTTGATTAATTCTGATTTTAAAAATGTCAGTGTAGCAGTTTCAAATTGACATTTCTTGGTAACTATAGTTGTTTTAATTCTGTGGTCACACGCAATAAGGATATAAGTCGACTTATTCCTGAAATGGTTTTTTTGTTATTTTACTTATGGAATCTCATATATTGTATTATGTCAAAACGATATAAGTGTACATAAAATATTAATACAGAAAAACGACATGTTTAAAAAGTGATAAGTATACATATGTCTAAAAATTACAGCTAAATTATCAAAAATCAAAACCATTGTTTCCTTTTAGGGTACAAGTATACTTGTTCTTAAAGAAAAGTAATTTTAAATTGGCTTAAATGACGTATATGCACTTATACCATTAGAGTAAAATATTTTCCTTTAGTTAGTTTTTTGTAAACTTTTGCTATAAGGGTACAACTTTACTTATACCACTAAAGCAAAATGACTGTTGGGTATAAATATACTAATACCGGTTAAGCAAATCATGTGTTAGCTGAGTCTCCAATTATTAGTTTCTTGAAACGTTTTGTATGTCTTAAGGTGGTCTGTGAAAAGTTGGTGTTTTTAAGGGAAATTAATTAATTTAGTGCTTAAAATAATGTTTCCTCACAGTTCACGGATACACAAAATAATGAAATTATGCAATGATGCACAAAGTAAGTTTAAATATACCTAACATTTATTTTTTAAATCATTCTAACCTTAAAATAATTTTTGTATCAGATGATGAACAGAATGAAGTTCCCGCCTTTGGAAATATTGAAGTACTGAATTTACAGTTACCTACGGATTCCAACGATTTAGGTAGGTAAATTATTATTTTGATATAATGTATCAAAGTATTTATTTGTGGCATGGTTTAATTACTCTATTTTTATTTTTTTTATCAGAAGTTTATTTTCATTGACTTAAGTCGGTGTTAATTGCTTAATTTGTATTAATTTTATATTTTGTTTGCAGTTGTGGCTGATACCCTATTAAAAATATAATTATTATTTTAAAAAATAATTTCACAAATTAATATTTGCGACTGACTAAAAGTTCTGTTGTTGACCTGCCTAGGTCAACAACAGAACTTTTATTGACAATAATTGTTATTCTAGTTTGTTATTGATGTTTGCTGTTTTAGAACTAAAAATTGCATTTGCAGGTACCTACCTAGTATGTTTTTTTATTACAGTTCGAGAAGAAAGTTGTTTGCCAGATCTCGATAAAATCGAAATTTTTACTGAGGACGGGTTTTCTTTAGACAGAATGAACCTTTCTGAAAATTTAAACTACGAGGATGACGCTTATGATAACAGTAAAGATATGAATATCATTTTACATAATGGTACTTCCAACAAAATTAAAGTTATTAGCAATATAGTTATAGAAACCCCCACTGCTTCTGATTCTTTGGAAAATACTGGATTAATAAATAATAATAATGATGGAGATGATAAGTTTGACAAAGATAAATCATATAGTCCAAGTAATAATAGTGAGTGTGCCAGCGATGAAAATCTTGAAAATAAAAAAAAAATATGGTCTGTGAAGAATCGTATGTTAAGAAAAAATAATCGCAATCAGGGAAAAGAATATACAACAGTAAAGGGTAAAGATATAAAAGCCAGGTGTTTAAAAGATTTAAGATTATGCCAAAAGAAATGCAAAGAAAGGATTAGCGTTGAACAACGAAAGGATATTTTTGATGCCTATTGGGCCCTTGGACTCTATGAAAAGAGAGTTAGCTTTGTGGCCAACTCCATCCGTGTTGAAAACAAAAAAGTAACTAGAGCTAAAATTGAAGGCAAGAAGCATAAAAATAGGAATTTTACTTTTTTATACCAGCTAGAAGTTGAGCACAAACAGTTAGAAGTTTGTAAAGAATGTTTTTTGAATATATTGGGTGAAACAAATCGATTTGTGACCAGTGTAATGAACAATAAAATTATGTCTCCGCTAGGTATTCCTCGAGATGATCTGAGGGGAAAACATTCTAAAAATTATTTAAGGAAAGAAAGTGTTGAAAAAGCTAAAAATCATATTTTGTCATTTCCTTCTTATAAATCACATTATACTCGTCGACATACGGATAAAAACTATTTAGGACGTGATTTGAATCTGTCTATAATGTATACCCTATATTGCGAAATGGAGGAAGAATCAAAAAGAATTTCTTTGTCAAGTTACAGGAAGATTTTTAAAGAAACTGGTTTAAAATTTAAAAAACCCGCACTAGATACATGCGGTACTTGCGAAACTTTGGCTGTTGCCATAAAATCCAAAGAAGACAAGATACGATTGGATGCCCAAGAAAAACTTAATGATCATCACGCAGAAGCAGATTTAGCATATAACATGAAAAAACAGGATAAAGATCTTGCTAAAAGTTCTGAACATAAAAAAGTACTTACCTTTGACTTACAACAGGTGTTGCCTACCCCTTTGTTAACAAGTGGTGAAGTTTTCTATAAAAGACAATTTTCCGTGTATAATCTAACAATACATGACTGCACCACAGGGATTGCAACCCACTATATGTGGGATGAAACTATAGCCAAAAGAGGTTCTATAGAAATAGCCTCATGTCTCTACCATTATTTACGTGCTTTAGACCCAGAAATAAAACATGTTATACTTTATTCAGACACATGCGGAGGTCAGAATAAGAATGCCAACGTAATTGCAATGTTTATGTATGTCCTTAGTAACGTTCCAAGTTTGGAAATAGTAGAACACAAATTTCTTACTCCTGGTCACACACATATGGAATGTGACTCCGATCATGCCCTTATAGAAAAAAAAAGTAAAAGAAGTCCGTTTCCTATTCATCTTCCGCGCGACTGGTATCAACTTGTGCGTATGGCAGCAAAAAACAACAGATTTGTTGTCAAAACAATGATTCAAGATGATTTTTTTAATTTTCCAGAACTTTTTAAAAAAAAATTGCAGAAACGGAAACTAGATGAGTCACATGAGCAGTTTAATTTTCGGCAACTTAAATGGTTGAGGTTTGATAGAGAATTTGGTGCAAATTTTGGAATATTCCCTCACACATGAGTTATAATGATATTACATTATATGAGCCTTCTGATATAGTAGATGCATTCGCCGATTATTTCTCGAAAGCTTTCAGCGGAAATACTGTCCCTTCTTTCAACTACGACACTGTTACAAATTGTGACCTATTGTGCATTCCCGAAATCTCTGAAGATGATATAATACAAGCCATTAAAAAAATTAAAGGTAATTTTACAATGGGGCCTGATTTAATACCTGCCTTTTTAGTAAAAGATTGTGGAATAATCTTTGCCAAACCTTTAAAAATGATTTTTAATGCCATTCTTAAATATAGTGTGTTTCCAGACTCATGGAAACTTTCTAGAATATGTCCTGTTCACAAAAAAGATTCCAAAAATAATATAACCAACTATAGGCCTATTGCAATTATAAGTAATTTTTCAAAAATTTTTGAGATAGTCATTCACAATTATTTATACTCTCATGTGGAGAGATATATCTGTGAGCATCAACATGGTTTCGTGAAGGGGCGGTCGACTACAACCAACCTCGTCAACAAAGTGCAGTATATATCTGAAGTGCTCGATAGAGGTAGTCAAGTAGACATAATATACACCGATTTTTCTAAGGCTTTTGATCGGCTTAACCATGATCTCTTAATTAAGAAGCTGTATTTAACGGGTGTATCTGATTCTCTCTTGACTTTGTTTCGCTCTTATTTTACAAATAGATTCCAATTCGTTCGGTACCGGGGCTTTCAGTCAAGTAATTTTTCGCAATTGTCAGGTGTTCCACAGGGATCGATTCTGGGACCTTTATTTTTCATTATATTTATCAATGATTTGACTGATTTGTTCGATGTTAATTATTTAATGTATGCTGATGATCTTAAGTTATTTATTGAGATAAACACGGCATCTGATTACTCTAAATTACAGAACAACTTATCTGTATTAGATCGTTGGTGTGAAGATAATTACTTACCGTTGAACATCAGTAAATGTAATATCATGTCTTATAGTCGTCGGAAAAATGTTCAACGTCTTGATTACATTATGCACAACACTATTTTAAATAGAGTCACTCAATTCAAAGATCTAGGTGTTACATTTTGTGATAATTTATCATTTGACACACATATTCAGTCAGTAACTGAATCTGCATTTAAAAGTCTGGGTTTTGTCTTGCGCAATTCTAAGGGGTTTCGAAATGTAGCCACATTTAATACGCTCTTTAATTGTTTTGTTCGCTGCAAGCTGGAATACGCCTCCATTGTTTGGAGTCCAATTTATGACATTCATATCACACAAGTAGAAAAGGTGCAGCGGAGATACTTAAAGACATTACATTTCATCAACTTTGGCACCTATCCGGTTCGTGGTATTCCGCAAGACATTTTGTTATCCACATTCAACTTAATTAGCTTACAACGTCGGCGCATTATGTACTCTCTAATCTTTTTGCATAAAATTATCAATAATTCTCTGAATGCACCTTCTCTGCTGTCTCGAATTTTATATCGTGTTCCTCGACTCAATTCTAGATCTAATTCAGTGCTGCAATTGCCAACACCCCGTACAAACATTCTCATAGCCTCCCCTCTTTATCAAATTACTGTTAACTATCAAATGTATGAAGATCGACTTGATATATTTTTTCATTCAACTGAATATATTAAAAATTTATTTGCATAGTCGTCTGTATATTGTATTGATGATATATCTTTGTATTTCTTATTTGTTGTTTTGTATTTTTACTCATGTTGTCTATATTATGATTTTATATTATGTATTTTTAATGTTGTTTTTCAAACCTTGTTCTGTAACTGGGATTCGTCCCGTTGGACATTGTACTCTAAAATAAATAAATAAATAAATAAATAAATAAATAAATATTTAAATACAAAAATACTCTTAAAAATGATGATCCATTTAAGGTAATGAGCTATAAAAGGAAGAACACTGACACAGCTATACCTATCACAATAAACCATCCATATAAATATATTTTACCAATATCAGACAAGAAAAAAGAAAACCTTTTATCTATTTTGGACCAAATTGATACAGACGCAAGAGATTTTTATAAAAATTTGCCCACAGAAGATTTGCCTGATATCGACCCGGATCTAGACAGATTAGAGGAAGAACCCGAATAATTTTTTTCTATGTATATCTATAAAAACACTTGTTTATTTATATCTGCTTTAAATAAACCATACTTTTTGTCTCAATTTTCTTTATTTTTTGTTATTATTGCACTTCAGTTGAATTTTTATGTTGTAGAAATTGAAAATATAAAATAAAATCTTATAACAAGAAATTTGCAATAAAGATATAAGTTTACTTAATCCTTTATTGCAAGCAAATTTTTATTTCTTCATTGCTCTAAGGATATAAGTTATATCTTTTTTGTATAAAAAACACAAAATTGTTTACTTTGGGTGTAATATTCTTATTGGATATTCTTTTAGTAGTACGCATTCAATGCATTAAAATTATAAATTGACAAAAGATAAATATTTGTTGCCAAAAATTAAAAAAAACTGTATACTGTAAATTTACCCTTTTAAACTTATATCTTTATTGCTTGTGACCACAGAATTGTATATTATATTTATGTCTATGATTGTAATTCGCTGATTTATTATGATTCGTATTAAAATGTAGTATGCTTTATCGTTTTAATTTTATATAGTCAGAAAAAATGACAGTGAATGCCAGTTGTAGTTTTTACTTTTCATATTATTGATGATAGGTATCAAATGTATAGTTATTAATTATATAAGGGGATTAACAAGCCCTTAATCCACGAGAAAAAATGGGCACTCGACACACAGCCGAGAGTTAAATTTTTTTCAAGAGGATTAAGGCTGTTAATTTCCGAATGTACATAATTCAACGTTTTATCCACGACCACGGTCAAAACCGGTCAATTAGGAGAGTGAAAGCTGTGTGAGAGCAGGTGAAAAATTCTGGTTTTGAAAAACTTCAGATTTGAGAAATTTATTTTGACCAAGAATATTGATTTTGAGCTGAAAACTAGAAAGTCTTGGAGTTATTTCTATAACATACGTTTGTTTATTTGTCAACAATACCTCGAAGCGTGGTATTATGAATTTTAATCCACTAGTGTATTAGAAGGCCTCTAATCTACGGAAAACAGACGTATTAAACCTTCCTAATACAGTAGTCGTGGATAATAGTTATTAATTATATACGGGGATTAACAAGCCTTTAATCCACGAGAAAAAATGGGCACTCGAAGCGCAGCCGAGAGTCACGGTCTTTAAACTAATACGGTTGTCTGGTAAGCTATGCAATATGGCGACCTCTACGTCACAGTGACGTCACAGGACGACTGCAAGTTTTATGTGGTATGACATTTCCATTGTATTCTTACACGGTTCACGCAGATGGTTCCCGTGTGGCGGACAGGTTCTCGGGGGCAGGAATTTATGTGGAGGACAGGGGCGTGCAGCAAAGTTTCGCACTGGGTTCGTATGCCACAGTCTTCCAGGCTGAAGTCTTTGCTATCCTAATGGCAGCAAACAAGGAGGATGTAAGGAAATGTCCGGAGCAAAATATTTACTTCTGCTTCGACAGTCAGGCAGCCTTAAAGGCTTTAGTATCTCCAAGGACAAGATCCGCCCTTGTCCAAGAGTGCGGAGATACCCTGGAGGAGCTGGCCAGAGGAAAAGAGGTCAAATTGGTATGGGTACCAGGTCATAGTGGAATCTTGGGGAACGAAAGGGCCGATGAACCGGCTCGACTCGGATCTCAGGGTCCCGGCCAGGGACCAGAACCGATTTTAGGTATTACACGGAGGCAGGTCAATATAGCTCTTAACGATTGGGCTCATGAGACACTGAGTAAACAGTGGAGAAGGAGTGGGAGCTGTAGACAGGCTCGCAACTTTATAGTGGAGCCAAGCAAGACCAAGACGGCCTGGCTGTTAAGTCGTAGCCGGAAGGCTCTAAACCAGTTGGTGGGAGTTTTAACGGGTCATTGCAGGCTTAGAAGACATCTATCATTGATGGGTGTTGAGGGAGACCCTATCTGCCCAAAGTGTGGGGAGGGCGATGAAACGCCTTCCCACTTCTTGGCAGAGTGCGCGGCTTTCGGCAGACTGAGACACGACGTCTGGGGGGCCGGGGAGTTGCAAGGGGAAGAGGTTAGTTCCCTTGAATGGACCGACATTCTGACCTACATTAGAAGGTCGGGTAGGTTCGATGAAAGAAGAGGTGATGAAGCTAGGTAGGGACGACAGGGGTAGGCAAAAAGGGCCCGCTTGCGGCCTACTTGCCAGGTCTTGGCCGCCCCACTTTTACTACTACTACTACTACACGGTTCACGGTTCTATATTTGTTAATTAGTGCTAATTTGCGGCTATAGTGTGTACCTATTTCGTGCTTTCAACAATTTATAATTATTTAGGATTTTTATTGAACCCTCGTTAAGTGTTTGCATCATTTTATTTTCGGTGTAATTAGCTTCAAATAAAAGGTGAACCGACAAATGTTTTACTGGACTCAATAACTAAATATTTACTACTTTTTAGCAATAGGACTGGAACTATTTGCAGTGTAGCGACTTGCAAAGGTAATAGTGAAAAGTGAAAAGGAAAAAAAAAGGGAGAAGTGATTAGATTTTTTACTTTTCCAAGGTCCAAGGTTTTTTAAGGTCATTATAGAAGTGACAGAGGTACAGTTACCTAGTTTGATATGTAAACAGACCCTGCAAGAGGATGCACAATATTTTGTATAATCATATTAATATACACCTTTAGGTACACAAAAAACATCTCATTTTCTCCTATATGCCTACGTGCTTTATGTTAATTTTATGTGTTTATGTTGATTGATTATATTATGTAAATTATAAGTACTTATATTGCTGTAATACCTATTTATTATGTTTTGTTATATTAATACCAAATCAGATTTTCTTTCAAATATACAGGGTGCTTCAAATTCGATGCAATACATGGGGATCTCGGAAACGGTAAGAGATACGAAGTCGGTTAAATGGAGGCAAAGGTGCGTATATAGGAGGGCAACATAATGGTGAAAAGAGAACAAGGCTAACTTGATTAGTTTTCGAAATATTTGTGAAAAAACCGAAAATTTCGATTTTCGTTTTTGTTTTTTTGCGGGCCTATTTGATGAGGTATTCAAAAATAAAGAGCACTTTTCTATAGCAAGTGTTTGTCCTTTTTCGAATGGTGTTAGTGAATTTTCCGAAAAACGTTTCGTTTCCCGGAAACCAACCTCAACTTAATTTTTTTAAATACGGACCTGGAATTTTTTTTCAATTTTTTGGAAGAATTTTTGAAACTTGATAGAATGCCACCATAAAAGGAACCAGATTTAAACGTTTTGTCTAAGAAAAATTCATCATTAATAATTTCCCGTTGTCCTCTTATACATTTAGTTTTATCTAGGCTAACGTTTCTATGACAAACACATTTCAATGTTGTGACAAACACTATCGGTACTTAAAAATGGCTTTCAGCAATCTAGAATTTTTTAATTTTATTTAAATTTTCTCATAATTCAGAAATTGTGCGCCACTACTTAAATGAAACATTTCCAAACAGATGGATTGGAAATCATGGTGCTATAGAATGGCCAGCAAGAGCTCCTGATTTATCTCCATTAGATTATTTCTTATGGGGACGAACTAAAAATGTTTTATATAAGAATCAATATAATAACATTAAGGATTTGAGAAATGCCACTATTTGTGTTCTGAATGCAATACCTGCAAGGGAAATCGAAAGATCTATTCAAAACTTAAAAAGACGAATACGCCTCTGCATGAATAATGATGGAGGATTATTTCAACATCTGCTTTAGCGTTTTTATAGTTTTAACATATTTTGTTGTTTTATTCATTGTTTATTCAATTACATCAAAGTTTATAGTTGTTAATTCGTTGTTTTATTATTAGCTTTTGCTATTTATCATAAATAAAAATGAAACCTAAAAAATATTATTCAATATCTACAATTAACAAAAGTCGAAACAAAAATACCAATGATGGATGTTTCTTTGACAAATTTTTTAAATATGGTTCCTTTTATGGTGGCATTCTATCAAGTTACAAAAATGATTCCAAGAAATTGAAAAAAAATTCCAGGTCCGTATTTAAAAAAATTAAATTGATGTTGGTTTCTGGGAAACGAAACGTTTTGCGGAAAATTCGCTAACACCATTCGATAAAGGGCAAAAAGTTGCTATAGAAAAGTGCTCTTTACTTTTGAATACCTTATCAAATAGGCCCGCAAAAAAAACAAAAACCAAAATCGAAATTTTCGGTTTTTTCAAAATATTTCGAAAACTAATCAAGTTAGCCTTGATCTCTTTTCACCATTATGTTGCCCCCCTGAATACGCAACTTTGCCTCAGTAGAATAGCTATGCCGATCGTGCTCCAAAATTCAAGATGGCGGCTGGAGCAGGATCGGCATAGCTTTTCACCGATTACGTCACAGTCCAAGTAGGCTGGCAGGTGCCACGCTTCACATCGCGTCTCGACACTGTTCGGTAGATGTTGATGAGCTGTACTTATTTATTATCATAATTTGAATTTATCTTTGGTTAATGATCTAAATAAAATACTGCAATATATAAAATCATTTATTTTGTTTATTACAATTCCTATACAATAAAACGTGTTACAATACATTGTTCTTATTAATCCAAGAATTATGTTTATCATCATAACCTAACCATTTGACAAATACTTTATTTCCTTTTTTTCGTAACACCTTTTCAACTAAGTAGGCATCGGGATGTTTTACTTTTTGTAACTCTAGTTCATAGAACCCTTCTTTTATTTCTTCACAACTCTCATCCTTCAATAAATATGTTGTGGGATTGCTTAATTTTATTTTCCTAATAATAAAAATTTCACTAGACCAATTCGGTGTATACCCTTTCTTAAAAGCTTCTCTATATTTGCTAATCCTCACATGCTCGCCTACTTTAAATTTTGTTATTCTGTCAGCTAGTTTTAAATGAGAGTATGTTGACTTTAATATAGATTTCTCATTCCTTGATGTGATTTTGTTTGGTTTTAACTTTGTTGTAGAATGAACTGTATTGTTGTATTTATCAACAATTTTATCTAACAGATGAATCCAATTATACGTCCCACCTAAACTAAAAGCGCGACAAAGCATATTTTTTATAGTTCTAATAACTCGTTCCACCATAGAAGCCTTTTTTGTACTGTAAACGCTGTAGTGGTTAATATTATACTTTTTCATGAGTTTCCTGAAATTCTCATTATAGAATTCTTTTCCCATATCGGTTTGTAGATTTTTTGGAATCTTCTTAAGGTCTCGCAGAATTTTATTCATCGCATTTGTAACATCCTGGGCGGATTTACTCTTTAGAGGCTCTGTCCATATAAACTTAGAGAAGCAATTAATAACGATTAGCACATATTTATACCCTTTATTTTCTGTTGAATATGGTATCAAATCAATTAAATCGGCTTGTATTAAGTCGTTCAGGCCTTTTATTACGGTTCTACGTCTTTTGAAATTGATTCTGGCAGGCTTGTGTAGTTCATTGACAATATCTTCTTTTACACTTCTTGTTGCATATTTATTCAATTTGTCAGGAGATTTCATATTGGATTCCAACTAATATTATAGTATGCATTCCTCCTTCTTATATATTTAATCCCACAGGAACTCGTATAAAGAATTCTACAAATAAATTACTATTCGTAGTTTGCGAATCCTTTTCTCGAAACGAGATATTGTCACCGCGACGTAACTGTACGTTGACTAGTTCTGTCAAGTTAAATTCCTTCTCATTTATAATAGTTATGATATCATTAGGGTAACCCAGTACATATTCAATCATAGCTGACTCGTAGAAGAAAACGTGGCATGTTTTTATATTAGATATTAGATATTTCTTACTATTTTCTTGAAAGGCCCCGGACTCAAATGTTAAAATAACATTATAATATAGTTCCTTCACTATGTTTTCTGCAATGTTTGTAGACATTACATCAAAATCTTCATGATCCTCAAAGGAGTGTTGTGGTTGACTTATGTGTCTACCAAATTTATCGATTGTCATTTTTAAGCTAGTTATAAGTTTCTTCTTATTACTCAATAATTTTAGATTCACGCAACTCTTCGATAATAGACACGATCTCGTTAGTGTGACCTGTATGACCAGCGGTTTGAGATGAAACTAAAAGCCGTAATCTATCAACAAGTTCATTAGGATCGTCCCAGTATACGTAATCTATTGGACTATTCGAGGCTTCCAGTAACATACCAAGACCCAATCTCTTTCGAGTTAGAGGTTGTATGCTACGAGGTCTTCGTGGTGTTAGTGGTTGTATGGTCAAAGCGGATATGATTTTCTTATATTTGTAAGATCCATTACCCTGAATTTGTTCATTTTCAGAGTAGTTTCTTTTATTAGCATTCGTTCGTTTAACAATGTCTAAGTAGTTTTTTCTATCACCTTCTGTGAAACCAACTGGATGTTTCTTAAAAACCAACTCGTATAGTCCAGGAGTCCCCTTATAAGTTAATCCACCTATAATCAAATCATTACCATCGAATTGTAAAGATGCGTTGCCAATTTTTAGCTCATTAAGGTCTGGATCATATCTAACACCATACCTAAAGTCAAACTCATTATGTACATCACCAATCATTTTATGAACATATTCTCTGGGTAAAGGATCAAGTTGATCCAAATAGTACAATGTGTCGGGTGTATTACTTAAGGTTTGAATGTAATCTTTTGCTTCTTGTATATTTTCATCTAGTTCTTCATTACTTTCCACATTATCTCCATCAGCAATATCATTATCATTTGAATTTCCTTCTGCAACAATTGACGTATCTAGGAAACTTGGTGCGTTAAAAATCCTGGAGCTATTATATTTTGCTTTGCTTTTTTTCGGTGAGCTAAAGGAGAAATTAGATTTTACTTCCTTTTTTACAGGCTCATCACTTTTTATGTTTGACTCTCCATCAAGTTTCTCGGCAATTGTTTGTAAACGCTTCGTGATAGGAAGAAACGATTGTTCTTGAATTATACTTCCTTCTTTCAAAGCATTCAGCTTTTGCTTTACTACGTTCCTCCTTTGTATTAACAATTTTTTTACTTCAACTTCCTTTCTATTCATATTGAAGTTACAAATTCTTCTTAACCTCAGTAAAAGCAGTAAAAACAGGTCTCAGGCAGTAAAAAACAGGTCTGAGGCAGTAAAAAACAGGTCTCAGGCAGTAAAAAACAGGTCTCAAGCAGTATAAAACAGGTCTGATGCAGTAAAAAACAGGTCTCAGGCAGTATAAAACAGGTCTGATGCAGTAAAAAACAGGTCTGATGCCCGGTCCCATGTAGTAAAAAACAGCTTAGTGCTAAGTGCCGGTCTAGCTCTATGAACACTAACAATGATGAATAAAGTGAACAGAACGTATCTCTCTTTATATATGTATGTAATGATCAAATCCCTTTCTATATCTACCATTACTTATATCACTATCCTTATCAATCACCATAAAACCATATTTGTCTTTCCAGCATAGTGAACACATTTCTTTAAATTTATTAAAATTCATGCCGGTATTAATGTGATCTTCATATATGTGCTTCAAATTTAAGTCATCTTGTTTGAAGACTACCAATATATTTGCGTTATCACGTATTAGATGTTTTGGAATACGTGTATAAGTTTGACAGAGATAAAAACAATCTACTTCTTTATGACGTCCCATACTGAAGTAATCTCTCATAACATTTTGTTTATCACAGGCTACATCATCAAAAATAAATATTGAATTTTGTTTTACATCTTCAGGAGGCAGAATGTTGTCACAATTATTGAAGGAGTAGTATCCAATTCCTTTTATGGGTTTTAGAAGCTCTTCTAAATATTGATATTTTGACTGATAGAGAGACTTAGAGAAAATATAAATGTTTTCAAACTTCAATCCATTAGGATGCTCAATCAAATTAATCATAATATTAGTTTTACCACAGTTCGATGGACCGACAACCAGGCAACGGATTGTGGATGGTAGCAGTTCTCCATGTCTCTTCAAGATTTTCTTTTCTTTGATATCACTATTGTTAATAGGTAAAACTGTTGATTGTTTTACAATGCGCATGACGGAGGCAATACTTCAAATAAAGCACAGTCTATGATTATCTATATATATATATAGGATGATGATACTAATATTATATCATTTGTGAATCGTTTGTAGTGCCAAATGCTTAGAACAGCTAAAAAGTCAGGCAGCGGTATATTGGACTCTATTATAAATATATTACCAGTAGAGCTCCATATTCCGGGATATAAATTTTGTGGTCCCGGTACAAAACTTGCGAAGAGGTTAGCAAGAGGTGATATGGGTATTAATGGTCTAGACGAAGCTTGTAAACAACACGACGTGGCTTATAGCAGAGAGAAAGACTTGGAACAACGCCATAAGGCAGATCAAATTTTAGGTGAGAAGGCGGTGGACAGACTTAAGTCACCAAACGCATCCATAGGAGAAAAGGCAGCAGCCTTAGCTGTGGCAACAGCAATGAAAGCTAAAGTTAAATTAGGAATGGGATGTGGTAACAAAAAAACTAAGAAAAGAAAAAGTAATGCTAGTAAACGTAAAGTGAAATCTAGAAAGGTGGGTGGATCATTACCATTTAAAGACGTAACAAAGCAAGCACGAGTGGCGCTTAAAGGTAAAAATGTGAAGGATATGAAAGATGCCATTAAAGTTGCATTAAAAGCTGTTAATAAAGTTAAAAAGAAACATATTAAAGCCACTCGAGTAATACCAATACCTAAAACAGGAGGATTTCTACCACTAATTCCATTATTTGCTGGCTTAAGTGCGCTTGGTGCTTTAGGTGGTGGAGCTGCAGGAATTGCAAAGGCCGTTAATGATGCCAAAGATGCAAAGCGAAAGCTTGAAGAAAGTAAACGTCACAATGTCGCAATGGAAGAAATAGCTATGGGTAAAGGACTATACATGAGACCGTATAAGCAGGGATTTGGTCTTTTTTTAGAACGAAAAGCACCCTCCAAGCGTTACCGAAAAAATTACCAAAACGAGCTCTTACTAATTTAGACTTAATGAGATTG
This sequence comes from Pogonocherus hispidulus, assembly GCA_963924545.1. NCBI lineage: Eukaryota > Metazoa > Arthropoda > Insecta > Coleoptera > Cerambycidae > Pogonocherus > Pogonocherus hispidulus. The sequence continues at coordinate 38,309,908 of OZ004696.1, forward strand.
GCTAAGAAATTAAATATTCAACATTTTCGAGGTGTATTTATGAAAGATAGTTTACCATGTCGGGTACAATATAATGAATGCGGCATTATTAATCTCGATAATGAAAAAGGCCCTGGAACACATTGGACTGCATATAAGAAGAATGGAGAAAAAGCAGTATATTTTGATAGTTACGGTAACCTAAGACCTCCACGAGAATTGATACATTACCTTAATACCAACGAACCATGTAAAATATTGTATAACCATGAAAAGTTACAAAAATTTAATACATTCAACTGTGGTCATCTGTGTCTGAAATTTTTATATAATTAAGAATGCAGTAGGTGTTTTTGAATAGTATATTTCATCGACACCTAAGATGACGACGAATTCATTCCTACTCTCTGGGAGAAGCTCAACCCTTACTTCTAGGTATAATCCTCCAATTCTTTTGGATGATAGTAAAGACTACGTCTTAGGATTAATCAGTTTCGAATCCTACAATTCAATTCCAAATATCGAAAAATATAAGAACAACAGATTTTATTATGGATCCGAAGGTAAATACATCGAAATTCCAGAAGGAACCTATGATATTGATTCAGTAAATAAATATCTACAACGAGCCTTAGGCGACCCCAGATGGCTTGAAAACGATGATAGTTCAAAAGAGGGGATTGTGAAAGGATATTCAAAGCTCATTTCCATTAAAGCCAACAATAACACTCTGAAGTGTAGAATCAAATGCAGTGACGATATAGATTTTACTAAAGAAGATTCGATAGGACATTGGCTTGGTTTTAAACGACGAAAATTAGCGGCATATGGTAATCACGAATCAGATTTTCCAGTAGATATTTTCAGTGTAAATACCATTTGCATAGAATGCAATATTGTGAGTGGATCCTATATTAATGACAGACAAGCTCACGTTATACATGAATTTTTTCCTACAGTACCAGCAGGATTCAAAATTGTTGAGACTCCAAGTAACGTTGTGTATCTACCCATCAACACTCGAATTATCGATCAAATTATTGTTAATATAGTCAGTCAAGACGGCGAGCTCGTCAATTTCGGAAGAGAGGTATTGTCATTAAGACTACATTTGAAGGAAGCGTAATTAATAATTACAATGGTAATAAGATACAACAAACGTGGTAGCTCTAGTCGAAGCTATATAGGAGGTGTAAACATAAAACCTTTGGACAGTTCTACACGAACCATCAAACCAATAACAATAAGAAATCGGAAGTTTCTCGAATCTCTTGGTTTTAAAGTTATTTTTAAGAAGTGATAAAAAATGGATATATTAAGTGTTAATGAGAGGGCTTATTTTGACAATTCTGTTAGTAGTGCTGAGAAACATACTCATCAGCCTTATGCATCTACGTCTTTGAATAACAATGATGAAATTCGTATTCCAATACAACAGCAGGATGTCTACACATTACCCAGTGGAAGCTCGTTATATATTGAAGGTAAATTACTGAAAACTGATAATACTCCTTCAAAAACTGCTGCATTTGTGAATAACGGTGTCATGCTTTTATTTGATGAGATCAGATATGAAATGGGAGGATATGTAATAGATCGCATTCGTCATCCAGGTCTAACCTCAATTCTAAAGGGATACGCATCATTCAATAGAAGTGATACTCAATATCTACAAAATGGTGGATGGTTTTTTAATAACAACGAACAGTCAAATATAGTTGACGATAATGGAAATTTTAATGTTATAATCGATTTACCCACTGTTTTCGGATTTTGTGAAGACTTTAAGAAAATTATTTTAAATTTGCGACAGGAGTTGGTGTTAATTCGCTCAAATTCAGATACTAACGCTATAATAAATTCTACAGAAAATGAGTCAGTTAAAGTGATATTAAATAAAGTACTGTGGAAAATGCCTCATATATCCGTGGCAGATGTAGAAAGACTAAAATTGGTCGACTATGTAGCGAGAAACAAGGAACTGGAAGTTGCCTTTAGAGGTTGGGAACTGCATGAGTATCCTCTCTTACAAGAAACCCAACGTCACACTTGGAATATTAAGACGGCAACACAACTTGAGAAACCTAGATTTGTAATTGTAGGATTCCATACTGATCGTAAAAATAAATTGAATAAAAATTTTAGTCAATTTGATCATTGTAATTTGATTAATATGAAGCTGTATCTTAATTCTGAGATGTTTCCTTATGATAATTTAAATATAAATTTTGAGAACAATCAGATAGCAACCTTGTATGACATGTATGCAAAGTTTCAACGATCATATTATGAAAAGGAAAATGAACCTATTTATACAACAGCAGAGTTCAAGAAATTTGCACCTCTAATTGTTATAGATTGTTCTCATCAGAATGAAAGCCTTAAATCTGGTTCTGTTGATATTCGATTGGAATTCGAAACTGACAAAGATGTTCCCTCAAGCACAAGTTGTTACGCTCTTATACTTCATGATCGATTAGTTAAATATAGTCCTCTTACTAGTGCTGTAAGGATTTTATAAATTATAACTACATTAATAATTGTAATATTAACTTAATAAATAAATAATAAACCTTAAACTGTGTTAAATCATTTTATTCTTTAATTTCATATAATATGCAAAGGGTTCTATTATAATCATGCAAATGTGTTGAAGGCCATGGTCCGGAATCGGGACCACAACTCCATCCTAAGCGAGCATTTGAATTTTGTTCAGCTCTCTTTATATTATCCTGAATCCATTTTAGAACATTAGAGTGATGGGCATTTGTTGATGGCTGAAATTTCCAGTTTAATTTCTTAGACTTTTGTATTGTGTACAGTTTGCGAAGTGTCCGGCTTCTGGCATAGTATGCTGCTCTAGTGATGGCTTCATCGATTGTTTTATCAATGGTTTTATAATTACTTGATATATTTTTTAATGGGAAACTGGTGTCCCCACAATAGAGATAGGGATAATATTTACCATCTAGTAACAATTCAAATAAGTATATTCTGAACGACATTTTAATTTCAGGATGTAATATTAGCACGACATCATTCAACTGCTTAATGGTTATATTCTCATATCCTTCTTTTTGACATATGGCCAACAAGTTATGAATAAAGTTGTCAAGTTCCATTTTCTTATCCATCAACAATTCTATGGTTTCTAAATGGGGTTCTATATCATGTTCCGTTAACGACTGAAAAGCTTCATCTGGTATTACCACTTCTTCCAAGATATCTTTTAATAACTTGAATCTTTCCTCATCATCAGCACAACCTTCGACGATGCAACGTTTCATAAAGTCACTATAAACTTCAACAGTTGCATAATGTAAAGCAATTTTGCACAGATTTCTTGTATCCATTTTATTTGTGTAAGAAACAAAAGCAAACTGACTTTTGTCGCTTAGCTTGCTACTTATATATCAGTAATTTGCTGACTCGTGAATAAAGCCTGCGTATTTAAACTATTCTCATTTTTTCTACAGATTCGAATACATATTCTTTTATTTGGAATATTACTTACCATCATTGTCCTGGTCTGAAATTCTTTTGTAACCCCATGGCTTTGTATCTGTATTCTTAGAATTTAAAATTCTTTTATCATCGTAAGTATTAAGAATCATCTTATTTTGTCGAATTGTGTAGACACTATGCTTTTTAGATCTAATAAGATGCTGTGGTTTATAAATAATTTCGTGATCGAAAAGAGTTCTTTTATAATCTTGGAATGAAATTTTTCTAACACTTGCTGCTGTAGAACCTTTCGACTTTTTAACTATCTTATTATTAAGAACTTTATAAGCATACATTTTTGCTCGAAGGCCAACAAATTCAACCATAATTTTTCCATTATTTTCATCCTTCATCAAACCGGGGACTTTCTTGTTTTTCTGTTCTATTCCATATGGATTATGAGAGTCATAATCAGATGTGTCAAACCTCTGATTATCTTCTTTAATATACTCATAAATATCGGGCACTTTAAATTGATAAATTAGGCTATCGGTATCTGTGTACAGGAGTTTTGCGCTATTATTAAATTTTTTTAAGATATAGTCATAATGAAATTCATATAGAAAGGTTTTAGATATATCTAGGACACAAAATCCTGCATATATTGGTTTATTAAATAAAATTTCTAATTTATTCATTTCTATGATTATCAAATCATCATCAAAAATACTACAACTATGGAAATTAGGTTTTGCAATACAATTTTGGGCTCCATAGCGCCCTTCCCACTTAGTGATCATACGGACATCTCTGTATTTCCTTACGTTTTCCATTAATTTGCCATATACAGCATTTATCATCAATTTATAAAAATTTTTATCAAAATCATTTTTAGCTTGCTGACGCAACATGGTGTTTAAATCAATATACTTTTTCAACCATGGAGCTTGTTTAAATCTGAGAACCCTGTTAACTTTCTTTAAACGTAATCCATATTTCAAATACATTTTTAAATTCCTATAATGAACAACGTAATTACGTTTTGGATACAGTGTTAATAATAATTTCTTTAACTTTGATCTTGAAGGTATTGGTGGAGTCATATGTTCTGGAGCTAGCGGTAGATCACTATGAACTTCATGTAGATGAGTGAGATATTCTAAGTCACAATCAAAAATATAGCCAACATCAGCATTGTCTGGAATATTTATTATATCTAAATTTTCAATTTCATTCTCTTCTAGAAATTCAAATTCTCCATATGGTAAATATTCAGACATTGCAGCACCATATAAATTATTTATATCAAAATACATTAGATATGTAGACTCTTGATTTGAATCATACTGATCACTCATATATTTATTATTTGCTTTTGCGTATCTATTAGAACACTGAGACACTCCACCACGGATACCTCTCTCGATAAACATGAGCTTTTCGATGTCTGTTAAAAGTTCTAAGTGTACTCCAGTCGTTTTAAGCATAGCATCGAACGCTAAACCTGGAGCAGTATAAAAATGCAATGGGTCCAATTCATATGTTAATAAACAAGTTTTTCGAAAATTTTCGAATATGTCAGCAAGAAGAAGAACATCACTTTTCAAGTATAAATCAGAATAGTCACCCAAAGTTTTTATGTCAAATGTTTTCCAAACATTAAGAGCATGCTGATAATCTTCATCTTTAATACCTTCATCATGCAATTGACTATAAAAGTTTGTTTTTGCAGGTAAACATGTCTCAGTGAGTTTTTCCCACGAATCTATATAATCGTAAGGAAAAACACCCTTTCTTGTTAATAAATAAAATTCTTGATCAGTGTTACAAGAAGCTCTAACAATAGTTTTCTTTTCATTTTCTAAATATGAAGATAATTTATCAAGACTGCTAGCCATGAAGCGAAATGAGTCGATGAACCGTAAATGTACATTAGTACCTTCAACTGTTTTAGTGAATGAAATATATTTTTCTTTATTAACTGGCAGTAACCGAATTGGACCTGCAAAACCGGTAGCCAATTGTTTCATTATAAAATTTGCATCATAGCCGCTTAAATTATGAAATACAACTGGTATATTAAATGAATTTTTATAATTTAGATTACAATCTTGATGAGCAGCACCTCTGTATTTTGAGGTAAGGTGACAATGATCACGAACTTTGATATCTTTCAATGTAAATGGCTTGGTGCATATGTGACAGTGAGTCGCGTTAGCATAATTTATTTCTTGCTCGTACGTTAAAGTTTACATTTCTTTCGAATTTTCGAGGATACTATTAACATTCACTGCAATATGTTGCAGTTCTAAAATAAACCATTTTATGCAATCATCACCTCGATATAGTTTAAACCTTGATAAATTATTATCATATGAACATTTCAAATAATATGCCACACTAAATGGTGTATGCTTTTGATAATTAACTGAATTATTTTCCACTCTTAAGGTTTCACACGGTTCAAGAATACTTTCAAGATCGGCATATATTACGAAAGGTACTCTTTCTTTGTAACTGAAATGCTTGAAGTGTAAAATTTTGTCCGACTCCTTTGGAAATTTGTGGGCGCACTTATTCATATTATTGCAGTAAACTAAATGTCTTTTAAGTAAATCGTCAGAACTAAAATGATTTAAGCATCTATAGCATATGAAAGTTTTATGTCCATGAGAAGACAGTTGTTTTGAAAGTAGTGCAGACATTCTCTTTATCCATGCAAAGTGGAAAAACACTTTATCGTTTGAAAATCTTGTAAAATTATCATTTTTGTCTGTTGACAGCACCAGTAAATTAATGGGTTCTCTGTTACTATTTCTATTATCGCTTAAACAAAGAGGGAGCACGTTCTTTTTTTCTATACAAAACAAATTAATAGATAAGTTATTTAATTTTTCAAATTTCTTTATGTCATCAAGTTTTATTGGAAACTCAATAGAATCATATTTTAGAACATCTTTAAAATGCGGATAACTTGTTACCCTTTCAGGATGTTTGTTGTTAGCTGGATATAGAGCGGAAACTACAGCCCACAAAAAACAAAAATAATCGTTATTTTCTACATTGACAACAGCTCGTTTACGTGATATAAAACCCGGTAAATTCACATAAGTTGATGTTCCCCCTTTTAAAGGTGAAAATTTGTTAATATTAACTTTTAAATGTAGAACCTCTGAAAGAGCCCAACCTGAATCTTTTTCGCTAAATTCTTCCAATTTGTTTGTTAAAACATGGATTACGTTATCTTTGTACCAAGTTTTTATATTAGTATTTATATCGATTATGTGATTTTTTGTAGAAAACGTTTTCATATCTGCATCACCACTTTGTGGTTTAATAAAATTGCATACTAATACAACATTAACTTTAAGCATTGAATTCTGACGATGTGTTTTAATTTTTCTTTGAAAATTATCGAAGGCCCTATTTAAGAAACATAATGGATCTTTAATACTTAAATTTGCAATTAGTCCTGTACACAGTCGTCCATCGAAGCAAGAATTAATCGAGTGCCAAACTAACTGTCGATTACGCTTCTTTTTAGTATTGTCCTCCAAGCCTGCTCCAACTTTACCAGAAGACTGTTTTAAGTGTTGCAATTTAGCTAAATAGTATTTTAATAATGCCAAGTTTGCTTCCAATTTGAAAGGATTTTCTGCTTCCTCTTGGTTGTTGATTCTATTTTTTATCACAGTTTCCAACAATTTCACATTACCTTTTACTAATTTTATTTGACTGATTATCTCTTCTATTCTTTTTACCAATTTTACAGCTTCACCAGTAGTTTTCACAATTGTAGAACTAATAGAGCAAATGGTTTCAGGATTCATGTTTTCTAATATCACTATACTATAGCACTGAGTCAAGAAAAACCACAATAGCAAGTACACCAGATTAGTATGCGAGGTGTAAAATAAACTGTGTGGTTTATTAAAGAACTCGAGTCATTTATATGCACAATGGTGCTAGAAGCTTGCGCTGATACAGTGAAACGTGATTCATTTTGAAGTAGGTATGCTCTTGCTTTTTGTTTACTACAAGATATGTTTTTAACTATAGCCTTGCAACACTATATTACAGAGAAATTAATAAAACCCAAAAATATATTTATTAATTTTTTATTTTAATTATAAATAACAATGATTACAGGTTATGCTAAAATAAAATTCAAAAATATATTGTACTTTATTTAATTGTTAAATAAAAATCATACAGGCTATATGCATTAGCCAACGCACATGCGCAGTGGTCCAGTCGATGGTGCCAACATTCAGGAACCTGCCGGCATAATTTGGGATGTTCCAGAAACTCCACAACCGGTTTGTTCACGTACTTTCTCAGGAACATGGCCTTCTCCCGCCCTTTGACATAAATAATGTCTGCTGATCTTGTTGCACCCTGCAGAATAATTGGTAGGTCTTTCAAGGATTCCAAACCTTCGTTCCATGGAAGACCATGATGATGTTTCAGCACCCAATTTGCCTCCTTTTTTAGGTCCTCTGATAAATGGTGGAATGGAAAAGGTGGTTTAAATAAGTAATGGTATGAAATTTTTCCGTTATATATTCCCAGTTCCTTCACAGCCCACCGATCTTGAATTTGACACTCTCTATTATTACTAATTTTAAAACATTGAATGTCAATCACGTACTGGGAAACAACCATGTTCGCAAAAGCACAACCATATTTTCAAAGTTTAATTGTAAAAAATAATGGTTTATTCGAGATACTAATATCTGTAATATGGTTACAAACGGTAGGACATGGCTTATATACTTTTCAAATGGTAGTATGTCAGCGGTTCTAATAATTATGGTAGGAGAATTAGCAATTTGTAAAACATTATGCATTATGGGTCAGATCTTGGTGGAAAACTTTACTTACACAGAAGATATTATGATAAAAAAATTGTTTGCTTCATTTAAGAAACGATTGAAAAAAATTGAAAATGTTAAAGTTATTTACTTAGAAATGTCGAAAATGTGAAAATGTGGATTTTTATGTTTTCGAGGGTGCTCTTTCAGAATTCGCGGCCAGAAATGAGGTAACTCGAAAAAAAAATATTTTTTTGAAAAAATTTTGGATTTGGAAATTTTTTTTGGATTTTTTTTTAGTATGAAATAAAAGCATCTATAATATAGTATAAAGTTACGTAGATTTGCTGGATTTGTCCAATGCTATTTTCCGAAAATTGTAATAGGTGATACCTCAAGGTCACATATTTTTTTGAGAAGTATAGAAAAATTCGACATGATTTGACATTCCCTAATTGACCATGTATTAGGTTATGTCGAAATAAAACCCCCAACGGAGATCCTATCTATACCTAAAATTTGAACATTTTTGGAAAAAATAGAGATATGCAAAAATGAAACCAATCGTTGAATTTTTCTGAAACTTTAGCAAGTGATAGTAGAGGTTGAGTAGAGAAAAAAAAGTTTATAGAAACTTCATCGTCAGACGTCCCGTTGAAGGGCTATTGGTGAAAAATTAAAATATCCCTTAAACGGATTTTTGTTATAACTCGGTTAGTACAAGAGATAGAAAGTTGATTTTTTTTTGTTAGAAAGAGGACATAAAAAGCTATCGAACGAGGGTATAAAATTTGTATTCGCAATTATTAAGAAAATCGGGGTTGGGGGTAGCACAAAATTTTGCATAAGGACTAGGGGTCTCCATGTCACTTTTCGTAGTTTAGGACAAGTATGTTTTCCAAAAATGCAATAAAAAAAAATAAGCGACTTAAAAAAAAAAAAGGAAAAGCTAACGAAGGGTGTCAGGTTACAAATATAATGTGTCACGTTTCAATATATGGTTTCAAATTACAACACGTTGGTGTCAAATTTCAAAATAAGGTGTCAGGTTACAACACGTTGGTGTCAAATTTCAAAATAAGGTGTCAGGTTACAACACGTTGGTGTCAAATTTCAAAATAAGGTGTCAGATTACATCACGTTGGTGTCAAATTTCAAAATAAGGCGTCAGATTACATCATGTTGGTGTCAAGTTTCAAAATAAGGTGTCAGGTTACAACACGTTGGTGTCAAATTTCAAAATAAGGTGTCAAATTACAACACGTTGGTGTCAAATTTCAAAATAAGGTGTCAGATTACATCATGTTGGTGTCAAGTTTCAAAATAAGGTGTCAGATTACAGCACGTTGGTGTCAAATTTCATATAGAGGTGTCAAATTACAAAACAAGGTGTCAGATTACAGCACGTTGGTGTCAAATTTCATATAGAGGTGTCAAATTACAAAACGAGTGTCAAATAACATTTTTCGCTAACTCAGCAGGAAATGGTGTCTAATTACAAAATAAGGTGTCATATTACATTTTTTTCTAACTCAGCAGAAAATGGTGTCAAATTTCGTCCGCACACCAGAAATAAGTCATTTTATCCAACACCTAGAGTTAAGTAACCTATACAGTTCAAGGGAATTCACCGGATGCTCATATTGCTCTGGAATCTGCAAGTTGCAAGAATTTGATTATAAAAGTACACTACCTTCGTTGAATACATTTAGTCTTATACGAATCACCGCAAAGACAACTTTATCGCCAAGTTAGCCAAGTGTTTATATTTTATCTTATAAAATGTCTTTGTCATTGGAAGCAATTTGTGAGCTGAGAGAAGACCAGTTAGCAATGGAAGATATTGTTAAGGAAACGTAAGTTTTTTATTTCCTATACTTATTTTGATGATGATTTTTAATATCTTAATAATTTTGTTGTTTTTAATAATATTTTCTTTTCATGTAGAACAACGGAAGAGTTAAATCTTGCCATTGAGGCAATTCGGGAAGAGGAGAATGCACCCCACCCACCCCAAGGTTCGTCCCCGTCATCAAATGCACCCCACCCACCCCAAGGTTCGTCCCCGTCATCAAAAAGGATGCGCTTGGTGGTGGCGAATGACGAGGACGACTTCGTCAGTAATTCGCCATTCCCGAATCCTGGGAAAAGAATTCATTCTGGGTAAATATTCTACAATGAATTTTTAAAAAAATCTAAAAAACACTTCCCTTTTTTTTTTCCAAATTAATATCGTTTATTTTTTGTTACAGAGGAAAGAACATGGTGGCCCTCAAAAACATGAGGTTGCCGTCACCATCACCATCGCCTTCGCAGGCTTCTACTTCGTCCGCCTCCGCTGCTGAAGAGGAAGATTTGGTTGCCAAAATGAATGAAGAGAAGCGGAGGCGGGCTGTTGAAGAAGCCCGAAGGCAAAAATGGTTCCTGCGTGTCCAGGGAGGTTTGGCTTCAATTAAAAAGAAGATTCAAAAGGCACGGGACCTCGTATCCTCGCTGAAGGGCGAGGAAAATTCCATTCGCCGGCAAAAGGAGGCTCTCAGAGAGCAGCTGAGGGTTCTCGAAGAACGTGAAGCTAATATAGAAGCGAGAAAGGCCGCCGCGATGGAATCGCTACGAGGATACGAGGTCGTCGTAGCCAAATTCAAAGATATGAATATGTAAATAATATGTAAATAATATGTAAATATAAATAGATTTATAGTTAGAAATATTAGAATAGTAGAAATATTAGTTATCATTAAATATTAGTTATTGTTAAATATTAGTTGTAGGTATGTAAAGTATTAGTTATACGTAAAATATATAGTATTATTATCTACTCATTAGTTTTCTTTCCCAATCACCACCTGATGATCTATGAGATAATAAAACACTTTTTGTTATTTAGTTTTTGATTAAAAGTAAAATAGTAAAATTAAATATGTTTTATTACAAAAATTTTGAAAATATGTAGTAACCAAAGCAAAAATTTGTATACTTAGAAAATTTAATTAAAATAAAAAATATGCAATTAAATTAATAATTATTATATATCTCTTGGAAACCATATTGATACAAATAGTATGTTTTTGAACATCAAGCAAGTCAATCAGATTATTCAATTTTATTACAAAAATATAAAAAGCTTTGAGCATTCATGAGATAGTAATTTGTCATTATTTAGTTTTTGATTAAAAGTAAAATAGTAGTATATTGTTACACAAATATTTTAACACTAAAATTCTCTTGCAAATTATATTTACCATGTACGAGGCCCGGTAGCTTGTTCGTGTTTCGTACATAGTAATTAAATTAATAACTATTTCTCTACTATTACTCGGAAGCCATATTTCTAGAAATAGTATGATTTTTTGAGCGCCAAGCTGAAGTCAATCATGAATGATTCATTTAATTACAAATATATATATATATATAATAATTTGAACATTTATAATAACAAAATATGGAAGTTTTTTTAAATTTGAAAACAAAAACATTGATACAAAATATCAAGAATATGTTTGTATAATGTTAGATTAAGTGGAAAAAAATTTTACCTAACATTATTTACCAATTGTAAGAAATTCTTAAGGGTGTTCAAGTTTCATTAATTCGAAGACAAAATAGTCACTGTATCATTTACTTGGAGTAGAAGACATGATAGTCAAGGATTTATTTTTATACTGTACATGAGGTAGAATAAAAAAAATCCATTCAATACAAATATTTTTATTTCCTACAACACAATTATAATGCATCTCCCTCGGTAAATATAACGTTCGTTGTCGTCCCAACTTTTCCCTTACTAACCAGATATACAGGTCGACTTCTTAGCCCATCGTTGAATTTGTCAATACCTTCTTTGTCAAAGTACATATAAAATCTTCGGGGTAAGTAGGTGGTAAAATCTTCAGTTTCAGCCAAAATACTATCGCCATATTTGGTTTTACTAAACCTCAACTTCACTATTTTATAACTTCGGTTTATTTCCAACTCTTTCAGGTTCTTCAGTTCTTTAAAAGCTGTTTCTTTGTTCAACTTTTGTAGATCCATGTTGATTGTAAATTAATGTTTTATTTAACTGATTGTTCAAATAAGTCTGATATATATACCACATATATCATTCCCACCCATACCTCTCCCTCCAAAGCAGTCTCCCTCTTCTTATGTTTACTCCTCCTACATGGAGGATAATGGAAGGGCTACTAATTTCCAGCTGTTAGCATATATAAGTCTGAACAAAACACATAAATGTATCATTGTTTTGACACTAAAACAATATCATAACTTGATTCTTTCATATTTCTGCTAATATGGATCACAGTGGTAAGTGATAGTAAATTTTTTAATTTGACTTTTAATTTACATATACTTATCTATTGTTACAGAATTTAGAACTTGCCCATTGGTACCGTTTCATCGCGTGTTAAGCCATCGCATGGCAAACCATCTGGTAAAATGTAGACGAAGTCTCCGTCTACAAAACGAACAAACACAGAGGCAATATTACACATGTAACGGCTGCAACAGCAGCAACAACAACAATAGCAGCACTAGCACCAGCAGCAACAACAACAACAACAACAACAATAGCAGCAGTAGCAACAGCAGCAACAACAACAACAATAGCAGCAGCAACAACAACAACAATAGCAGCAATAGCAACAGCAACAGTAACAATGATGAAGGATGGAGGCTTCATGATCAGGATTGGATTGATCCAGTAGATGATTGGTTGCAAAATCATCAACAACAATAAATTAAATAATTTTATTGTTTGTAATATATATATATTTCTAATAAAATATTTTAAACACAATTGTTTATCAGTTTTTTATATAATAAAGAAATTATTAAATTTTGATATAGAAACCATTTTATGTGATTTAACATAATCATAAAGTAAGACACACTACTTAGATATTCCTCAATTAAATCAACAAAGTATTAACTGCAACATACTTTGAATCACTTTTTGTCAAAGTAAGAGCTAGGTATATGTTTCGATTTATCTGCATCCTCAAAAAACTCCTGAGCTTCACATGGGAAACATTTTCTGTTTGGTAGGTCGCAATCTCCTCCACATTTGATACACTTATATTTGACTGGAACGGGCATATTGCAATTAACCACTACGCCAATAAATGACACCTCCGTTCAGTACAATCCGTAATAAGATAATAATTCAAGTGGCTTAGCGTCACCTACTTTTATTAATCCATTTCTCTTCACTAGATCGTCAACCCAAGATAAATTCGAAATTGTAGTAATAATATTACCAGCCAGCCACCATCTTGGACTGTCACATAGTCGGTGAAAAGCTATGCCGATCCTGCTCCAGCCGCCATCTTGAATTTTGGAGCACGATCGGCATAGCTATTCTACTTGCCTCCATTTAACCGACTTCGTATCTCTTACCGTTTCCGAGATCCCCATGTATTGCATCGAATTTGAAGCACCCTGTATAGGGTTGTACTGATTTCTTCTTGTTTGATTAATTTAGAATACCTACCTTCTATCTTTAATACCTACAATGTTCTGACTTTTCCTAGATGCCTTGTGAAATATTGAATCAACTGAAACAGTATAGTATGAATTGGTGTGAAGTTAGCAACGATTTTCTAGCAACGAATTTCGTAATTTCCACCACGGTCAATTATTGCTACGGTTAGTATAAGCGTTATAAATCTATTTCCTGTTGCGCAATGCATCTCTGTTCAGCTGAAGATATGTAACTAAAATATCCTCTATAGTTAATGAAGTCATAAAGTTCCATCCAAAAGGGAACAAGTGGCAAATAATGAAATAACGCAAACCCTACTTTGATCCTTTAATGGAGACCTATGCCAACGTAATTTCTTGGGCAGATAATTAGAGGCATTAGTTATAATTATGAACAAAAAAATTTTACTAACAACCCATCAGGGGCGTCCAAATAGGATAAATGGAAATTAATTTAATGATCATATCCATGAATCCTAAATGAAGACCTGCGCCAGTGCAACTCCGTAGGCAGTTAATTAGAGACATTAGCAATAATTAGGAACAAAAAATTTTTACTGACAATCCGTCAGGGGCGTGCAAATAAAATTTTTTTGTGTTTTAATAATAATTAATAAAACACATATTACTTGAATCCTTAAATGAAGACCTGCGTCAATGCAATTCCGTAGGAAGTTAATTATATCTTGAAAGAGGTTGGAACCTTTGGTGTGAAGATGACACTGACGTAGTTTTCCACATGACACCAAAACACTATACTGCACTCGATGCGTGTTTTTCCAACCAAGTTGACATCATCAGGTAGATAATTTTAACATAGGTTTAGTTTTAATCATCTCAAGATGATGCCAACTTGGTTGACGAAAAGCGCGTCTACTGCAGTATAGTGTTTTGGTGTTATGTGGAAAACTACGTCAGAGTTAATTAGAGGCATTATCAATAACTAGGAACAAAAAAAATTTACTGACATCCCGTCAGGGGCGTCCCAATAGAATAAATGGTAATTAATTTAATAAAACACATATTGTTGTTGGTGTTGGAAGGCGGTGCGGTTACCCGCAGCACTCAGACCTTTCGACCCATTGTGCCTTATCGAGAGTTATTGGAAGAGACCTGTGCTATGCGCATAGGCCAACACCCGTTCTAGTGGAAGCTCTCTAATGTCCTGGGGCAGGAGAAATGCTGCACGCAGATGTTTGTGTCTCTTGACCATAAGGCAGGCACAGCGACAGAGAATGTGAATGGAGTCCTCGTCATCATATCCGCAAAACCTGCACCTTTTAGTGTCATTAAGGCCGATAGGCCCAGTTCCGTTCGACCATTCTTCCTCTGTTCTTTTCTTGATCTAGTTTTCAATAGACCTTAGTACATAACTAGGCGAAAGCCCAACTACTGTTCCAATTGGGCCAGACCATTAGTACATTATAGGACCGCCCTGGAGGTGATCCTGTAGGAGACTCTCGCCTCTGAGCTCTGGTCTGTCTTAGACCCATCCATAAACCAGACGAGCCCATTCGAGACCTGAGCATCAGGATTTCGAGCCAGGCGTCCTTGTCCGGCATCTCTACTTTGAAAGGTTTATGAAACACATAAGTGGGAGATATCCTGTCGCTGGGTGCGTCCAGCAGACTGTCTCCTCCTTACAAGTTCCTTAAGAATACTTGTGTGTCCATCATCGTGGCTTTTACCTAGCCACCGCCCCAATTGCTTGACCCTATAAGAGGCTCCCCTTGCCACCCCTTCGACCACTATATGAAGTTTAGGGAGAGACAGGAGAGCCTCCAGAGCTTCTGTGGGAGCCGTGCGTATCACTCCTGTCGTGCCACCATACAATCGATGCATATAGAAAGAAGAATCTAATAACCAAAGTGTAGAGCTATAAGGTAGTTCTCGGATTAAGCCCCCACAATTTTCCACAGAGCCTTTTAATGTCCAGAAGGACGCGGTGGCTCTCTGTATTTGTCCGTCTATGTGGGGTACTCATGACAACTTTTCCTCTATGATAACTACCAAAAATTTGATCATCTTTGCACGCTGGATGGTCTTATTGAAAATGGTTGGTGTTTTAAAACCGCTCAACTTCCTTTTCTTAGTGAAGAGGACTAGGTCTACCTCAGAGGGATTAACTCTCAGCCCCTGTTCTATACACCCCTGATTCTTAGGGCCCTGTGTGTGAGCTCACTAACTGTGCCTGGAGACTTCCCTGTGATTAAGAGCGTAAGGTCATCTGCGTATGCTTGGGTCATAATCCTTTCCTCGTTAGGCCTATGAAGAAGACAGTCGAGCACAAGGCTCAATAGCAAGGGGGAAAGCACTCCACGTTG
This sequence comes from Pogonocherus hispidulus, assembly GCA_963924545.1. Lineage (NCBI taxonomy): Eukaryota > Metazoa > Arthropoda > Insecta > Coleoptera > Cerambycidae > Pogonocherus > Pogonocherus hispidulus. The sequence goes on from OZ004696.1 coordinate 38,325,950, forward strand.
CAGGGACCCTCGGCTCACAGTCGCTCTAACTGTGATTTCATTGAGGGAGGTAGAAATTGAGCGGTTTGAAAGCATGGAGTAAATACACCTAGCTATTGTATGTGAGAATCCGTGCTCCTCAGACGCTGTTAGGATGGAATTATTATCAAATGCCCAGCTATGTCCATGAAGGTTCCAATAACGAGCTCCTTCTGGCTAATGGTTTTCTCTATTTTGTAGACCACAGAGTGCAATGCCGTTTCTGTAGATCTATCTGTCTGATAGGCGTGCTGTGAGCTATGTAATGGTATAGACACTAGCGGACCCTCTTTCAGAAATCTCTCTATGAGCCTTTCTTGTAGTTTCAATAAGAACGACGTTAGGCAGATCGTTCTAAAGGCCTTCGCTTCATCATAAGAAGCTCTACCTGCTTTAGGAATGAAAACCACTCTCGCTGTTCTCCAGGGTTATGGAATATATCCTAGAGCTAGTGTTGCTATGTACAGATCGCGCAGATATTGGATGATGTATTCTGACCCTTGTTGAAAGAGAACCGGAAATATTTCATCCATACCCGCACTCTTATATGAGGCAAAAGTTTTTATGGCCCATTTAATTTATTCCACAGTGGCAACATTCGAAGCCATCCTCCAATCCATAGCTGCAACCTCTATGTGGGGAGTCCTTTGGTGTTGGTTAGAGGTTAGGACTATTGACAGAACCAGGAAAGTGAAAATCCACGAGATGATCCAACGCCTCCTTGGTGGTGCACGTGTATGTACCATCAGGAAGCCCGAGAACATCGATCCTGGATTTGTGGTTATATTTCACGATTTTATAAATTCTTGATGTGGCAGGGGTGCCTTCAATGCTCTAGCAAAAGTCTTTCTTCCTTGCCTGTTTCTTACTACTACGAGTACAGCTCTTAAATCGACGTTAACCCCTTCTATATTGGTCCCAATCAAAATTCGATTTTGTATTCATGTAAACAAATAATTTAATTTTGCATAACTTGAAGTAAAAAAATACATGTGTTCCATTTGAAATTAAAACAATTTTCGTTGTTTGAAATTACCAAAGGCTAACGTGAGTAATGAAACACTTTTTATATTATTCTCGAATTTATTTTAACTGCAGAAGGTAGAACATCTTATGCTCTTTCCACATGTCAAAGAACAAATAATGGAGATCCCGTCTATGAAAAAAGTTAAAAACGTTTTTTATAAACCCTTGCAACTGTAAAAATTTTTATAAAACAAATATTTTCGTAACCGCTGGGTTTGGGTATAGGAGGGTATGCTACATGTTTTCGACCTAAAACGTTGTTATCTTTCCAAAAATGGATAATATATAGGGTGTTTCATTTAACATAAGAAAGTTAATTGTGTGTCAAAGAATTTTTTTCTATCTCAAGAAACAACGGAGTTATAGAAGAAATACGTACCAAAAACTCACCCTGTATATTTATATACAACAATGTAGTAGATGTAATCTCAACCAACCCTTTCTCTTAATACAATTAATTTCTTGAATTAAACCAATATGAAAATCATTAAAAATTAAAAATGTCAATCTGACGAAAAGTACTTCTTTCCATATAAAGAGTTCCTATCGTACAAACATTCTACCGACGAAGAGTTGAGGATCATTTCAAAACGTTTGGAAAAAAGCTAATTAAGTGTTTAATTTCTTTTAAATTTTATTATATCTATTTTATTTACATACTTACATATTTTAAAATATGACATATAATATTATAGAATTTTATATAAATCTAAAAAACCACTAATGAAATTTAGTTAATCTATCAAATATTATTTTATCACACATTATACAGTGGTTTTTTGGGGCAAACTTTAGAAGTTTGCCTTGATACTGCACTTTGAATATTTAATTTGTCTACTTCTGGTTTTTTGCTTTTTGTTATTTTACAGGTGGTGTAATCCCAAAAGAAACTATGAATCATGTAAATCATTTTCATCAACTATTATATATTTCGTGTTGTATGAAGATAGTATACCTTTGAAACAAACAAGCAAATCACTTTTAAGCAACAGTTCACCTATTGCTATTATCTGTTAATGGTATTGCATGAACAGATAATAGTTGACAATTTTTAAATTGTTAAATTAAATTCACCATATGTGACCATGGAAAACTGTTACGATAACGTTTTTTGAGTTATTTAAAAAGTTTTTTCTCTCGGTGTACATTAAATCTGTGTGGATAAAACTGGTAGTGTTCTTAATATTCAACTAGTACTGCAATATCACTGTATATATAATGGCTAACAACCTACTGTACACTTTAATTAATAAGGTTTTCCAGGTTTCCCTTATTCTCGTACTAGATGGTAGTTAAAGCAGTGGCGGCTCTTAACGGTAAAGCATGTGGGAGGGGTCAGGCTCAGAAGTGAAAATATTGCGTCCTAGCAGGGGGTGGCAGACTTACTGCATAACGCTGCAGGCAAATTTTTTTTTATGAATCTCAAGGTCATTGTGTTTTAATGTACTGTGTTATCACTTTATCTTAATAACATTTTGATTCGACATAACTTTTTTATTTTCAAAGGTATTAAAACAAATCAAAAACTAAATTGTGGGGTTGCTTATCAAGTTTTATTTTTGATCAAAAAAAAAACAACAAAAGACTCAGTTTTAAAAGATATACAGATACTTTGATGTTTTTTTAAATAAAACAACCTATATATTTTTAATTGATAACATTTTTATTCTGATTTCAACGGTATAGCACACATTATATTTTATTTTAAAATTTTCCGATATATTTGCAAAAATGTGATCACTGAACACGTTATACATTACATGATGTGTGCCACTATATCGTGCAATTTATGCAATATAATAATATACGTGTTTACATTTTTGCAAATATATCGGAAAATATTCCGAAAATATACCGTTGAAGTCAGAAAAGAAATTGTTATCTTACCAATCAAAAATATATAGTGTGTTCTATTAAAAAGTGTGTACCTTTTAAAACTGAGCCTTTTGTTTTTTTTCTGCCAAAAAAAACTTGATAAATAACCTCACATTTTGGTTTTTGGTTTGTTTTAATACCTTTGAAAATAAAAAAGTTCTATCAAGTCAAAATGTTATCAAGATAAATGTACCGTGTTATCAACACGGTACCTACGCCAAAACGTGTATTAAACTTGAAACTCTACATCGACATTAATAAACGTACAATGCTTTAAATTTTGAATAAAAAAAATTTAAATTATTGAAACCGCGGTAATATTACATTATGATATAGGTATTTTTGGATAAAGAATTTAAATAATTTTAAGATTGCTTTGTTTTTCCCACATTCATTTGACTTGGAAATGTTTTGTTAAATGTGCCCTCTTAATGCTCTTAATGCATCGTGCCCTTGTGCTGTTTTTAGTCACCTGTTCGTTGTTTTATAATATTTTGTCTATATACTGAATTCAACTGAACTGCAATATTTACCGAAATATGACCTCTAATTATCTTCTCGAAATAGAAGAAAGCTAATTATGTGTTTAATGTCTTTTAAATTTTATTATAATAACTATTTTATTTAAACATATTTTTAAAATATGACATAGATATACCTAATATTATAGAATTTTGTATAAAACTGAAAAACCACTGATGAAATTTAGTTAATATATCAAATATTATTTTATCACACATTATACACCACTTTTTTGGAGCAAACTTTAGAAGTTTGCCCAGTTACTAGACTTTGAATATTTAACTTGTATGCTTCTGGTTGTCTGCTTTTTGTTATTTTACAGGTGGTGTAATCCCAAAGGAAACAAACTATGAATTTACCGAACCTATCATAGCTAAATCCGTACTGCACTTTATATGATTAGCTGAAATTTCGTGTTTTTTTATTTTTTGGTTTAGATGTTTTAGTTTAGATCTATAAATCCTGTTAAAGACCATGCCTTATCCATTCCGACGGTAAGTACCAGAATAAAATAAAACACATGAAAAACAAAACAGAGCATTTACCATATTACATCCACAAATCCACCCACATTCTCTTTGGAGAAATTCCTTGTAAATGTAGTGTTCCTACCTGTCTGACTGGTTGAGATTCAATTCTAGAGTTGGTCGTCCGAGTTTGGTTTTCTCTCTTTTTCTGATAACAGAAGAGTTGTAAAATTCACTTTTATTTTAAACTATTGTTTATACTAGTCTCAGTCATTGTTGCATCAATCATCAATCACAGAATCACATGTAAAATAACAAAACGGCAAAACAGCAAGTAAATTACAGCGATAAATGTGTACTTCCCCGTTGCCAAATAACATTAAGGTTCAGATAATTTGTGCCGCCAGTCTGTCCTATATCGTAGTCTAGAAATCGCCCGTTGCTCTTCGTTGAATCAGTTGAATCAGTTTTGAATTAATACCTAGTGTTCGGGAAAATAGGTGGTTAAGGCGTTGGACTGGCTATGCAGTGGTTATGTATATCTTAAAATGTTATATTTAAGTAACCATGAATTAACTTTGTCTTGTAAGACTGCCACTGACATAAAACTTATTAAGTTGAAGGCCCAGATCAGAGTAAAACACAGTAAATTTTTGAAGCTTAGCACGGATAAGCTATTGCGCAGCTTCTATAAAAATATAAAAGGTTTTAGCTTATTTGTAAAGCTCATGTTCACCTGACCTGAATCCTGTGACAAAGGGATTCAATGAGTTACCAAGATGGTGTATTCAACATACTCGTCTATAACGATGTAAGGTGCAGGGTGTGATGTAGTATGCCGGAGATTTATACATTTGCTGTCGGCTTGCGCAACATAATATACAGGGTGCGGCAGCATAACTTCCTTTTTTAAAATTCAGTCGGTTGATGTCGTAGCGGAGCGCTAGTGGTCTCGTTGAGGCCTACTTTTCGAGGGGATGTTCTGTGATCGCAACTCAGCGCGCCTTTCGGAATCGCTTTAATTTAGTCCCGTTGGCTCCTGTCCCGGACCGGAAATCAATTGTTACGTGGGTCACTACGTTCAGACAAACTGCAAGTGCGACAAGACGAAGAACTGAAGTTCCTCGCCCCATTAGATCACCTGAAAACATTGAGGCAGTTTACAGATTACAATAGTTTCAATCTACATCTCCAGATATGACGCCGCTTTGGTATACTATACAATCTTAGGCAGTTATATGTGATAGACGAGACACTAGTGTTCTAACATTCTAGGAGACATTGAGTCGATAGTGAGAAACGACAAATACCCGATTGATGGAAACGACTAGTTATATCACATGTTCATTTCTGTAGACACATTACCTAAAGGTTACGATAAGTGACTTCGTCTAGCCTGTCAATTATGGATGTCATCATCCCTAAATTATAAATAGGTTAGAATTAGTAAATAAAGGAATATAATAGTTTTGTATTAACTCGTATTCACAAGACATTAAATTTTATTTAATAAAATTATTTATGATTTGCGTTTCTTAGTGTATCGAATAAATAAATTGTGTTTTTAAAAATCCTTTCTTATACACACGAAACATAATTCCCACTGCAAATAGGATTGCAAAAGAGAAAACTTCATTGTAAATTATCTACATCTGACGATCGTGAGTCTCAACTCTTTATTTGCTATCCGAACCAGAAACCAAAACAAATCAAGGAAAAGACCAATTTTTATAAGAAAATCTGGTCTTCTTACAGACTTATTTACTTACGGTGTAATGAAGCACACTTTATTTTGCCGTTAAAATACATGTTATATAAAATATTACGTATTTACCGTAGGGACTTAGAATTGTTTCATAAAATATTAATCATTAATTGCACAATGTTACGCAACTGGGAAACTTAATCTATTTAGCTAGCGCTTATCGCTAATATTCTTAGTGTGTAACTTAATACTGCAGCTGCATTTATGCAGATTTGGAAGTCACCTTACTTTATTCCTAGAATCAAAAACTACGACGACATTAGCGTCGCCTGACAAAGCATTCCGAACTTATAAAAGGCAGTAAGGTACCTTTCAACAAGTTAGTTGTAGTTAACTCACGTAGTTGTAGTTTTACCGTTGTAACTCACTCACCATTATTATACAAGGCTCTTCGAAGAGCCTCTGTGAAACAAATAAATATTTTTTAAAAAATCAATCAATCAATTTACGATATAACAAATTGGCGCAGTCGTGCGGATTTCACGCGTTATTAGAACACGGATTTGCCTCACTGGTAACGTGGAATTCCAATTCCTAAGTGAAATATCGAACCAACGCAAGAAAACAAGAAAAATCAAGAAAAATCAAATTTCAAGAAACGAATCAACAAGAAACAAACAATTCAGGAGTCCAGTGCCTACTAGAACACGGAAATCACCCTCACTAGTTGCCGTTCTCTTGTGCCCGAATTCTACACCAAGTCCAGAGTATCCTGCTTCAGAACACGGACCTGCCTAACTGAACGAGAACCCTGAGACAAGGAAGGAATGAAAACAACAATTTGGTAAGTGCTCAAAGAATTGTCACGCTTTGCCTTACTCACTGTGTAAAACATTTTCAACGTTTACGTAATTTTAATTTTATTTTATTATACTACGGAATATAAACCAACCTATTTTCCAACTTGTACCCAATTTCAATTATTAATTACCACTTTATTATTTTATTTAAATAATATTTTTATCTAAAACATTTTATTAAAATTAATTTACAAAATGCCTAATGAAATCGAAGTTAACCAGGTTGACGAAGCAGTCGTCGAACCTTATAAATTATCTGAAATATTTTCAATTGTACCAGAATTTGATGGAAATCAGATCTTCTTGCAAACATTTTTAAATGCTGTAAGATGTGCTTTCGATATGGCCATAGCCAATCAAAAGATTCTTTTAACTCTTCATGTTAAAAATAAGCTTCGTGGCAAAGCTGCCGAAATAGTCAATTCTAGGAACCCATCCACTTGGGATGAGATAAAAACTTTACTTGAAACACATTTTGGGGACTCTAGAGATTTAACCTCTTTAATTCAAGACCTCCAAAGAATTTCCCAAAAATCAAATGAATCTGCATTAAATTTTGTATCTCGATTGCAGACACATAATGCAAAAATGCATGCCGCTGTACAAAAGCAACAGCTCAGTGCTGAACAACGAACAGCACAATCTAATCTAATAGAAACTATGACATTGAATACACTATTAACTGGTTTAGATCCAAAATTAGGATTAATTATTCGTGCTAGTAATCCCGAAAATATGCTACAAGCAATATCGCGAATCAAACGAGAACTACAGTTATCGTACTTCGAATCACAGAAATTATCAAAGCCAGGTAATATTGTTAACACTCTACTGAAAAAACCGCATAACAACACTACTCCTATTACACAAAAATTTTGTACATTTTGCAAACGAAATGGTCATGTAATAAGCGAATGTCGTACTAGACAACAACAACAACAATATTCTTCGAATTATCAAAATTTTTCAAATCAAAATTATGCTCAAAAACCAAATTTTCAAACAAATCAATCATACCAAAACTACCAAAGACCACCTTTTAATCAAAATGGCCCAAGACCTCAGACTAATCCACAACAAAATGGTTTTCAGAATAGACCATCTACAATACAACCTAACCCAAATTTTAATCAACAAAGACCCTCTATAATTAGACCTAATCCAAATTTTCAACAACCAAAAACACATCATGTCAATGAAATAGCCGAAAATGCTGATTACCAATATCAATATGATTTCGAATCAAAATATGTAGATGATACTGCTCATCAAAATCCAAATTATGTCGATGATACTGCTCATCAGTACCAAAATTTTGATTCAAACGTGATGTATACAAATGAAGAATTTGATTACCATGCTACCAATTACTCTGACTCTTATCAGGATTTTCAATCGGATACCCAATTAGACGATCCGCCCAATCAAGAAATTACCGAATTAAATACCCAAATACAAACAATGAACTTAAGCGAAACGAGTTCATTCAACGAACAGGATTTCTTATGAATCCACTATTAACAGTAAATTCTAAAAATTTATATTACATAAAGGACGCCAGTAATGAATTCAAATTATTAATTGACACTGGTGCAGGACTTTCAATATTTAAACCTAAAACTTGCGAAAAATTTACAAAACGCTTTAAAGAAAATGTTATAATTCAGGGAATTACAGATCAAAAAATTTCAATTAATGAATCAACCTTTATCCCTTTCAATGCCAAGGACCCCTTCAAAGTGTATGTCCATAATATCGACATAGAATTTGACGGACTATTAGGATCAGACTTTTTGGAACATTACGAATGCGTTATTGACCTAAAAAACAAACTTCTCATAACAAATTTTAAAACTATCCCACTATTCAAGGTTACTGACGATTTACAGATACCACACAAAACAACTCAAATAATTTCCGAAAAATCTGGAAAAAACAAAATTTCTATTGACCCTCGTACGGAACAAATTTATAAATTTACTTGTAATTTAGTTAACACAGAAGCTATACTTTTAGGACAAGAAATAGAAAAAGTTCGTTTACCAAATGCTCTTGTTAAAATCAATAGTAAAGGAGAATTTTTTACATCAGTAATTAATGCGAATGCTATTCCAAAAACTATAGAATTTTCAAATATAACTTTAGAACCTATTCAAAATTTTAAATCAATTTTTAATTTAAATGAACGAAATTCGAACGATCTTACGTACACAGACAGAACAGACGAAATAAAAAATCAACTTCGACTCGAACACTTAAACGAGGAAGAACGAGATTTAATTACAGACCTTTGTTTAGACTTTTCAGACATATTTTATTTAGAAGGAGACAATTTAACTTTTACTAATGAAATCAAACACTCTATAGACACTAGTAGTTCAAAACCTATTTTTACCAAATCATATCGCTATCCTTATATTCACAAAGAGGAAGTCAAGAATCAAATGTCCAAAATGTTAGACCAAGGAATTATCAGACCATCAATATCACCCTGGTCTTCGCCCGTCTGGGTTGTCCCAAAAAAATTAGACGCATCCGGAAAACAAAAATGGCGTGTAGTCGTTGACTATAGAAAATTAAATGAAGTAACAGTCGGAGACAAATACCCTCTCCCTAACATTTCAGATCTGCTTGACCAACTTGGTAAATGCGAATATTTCACGACTTTAGATCTCGCGTCCGGGTTCCACCAAATTGAGATCGATCCAAAAGACATTTCAAAAACTGCTTTTTCCGTAGAAAATGGACACTTTGAATTTGTGCGCATGCCCTTCGGATTAAAGAATGCCCCCTCCACATTCCAGCGTGTGATGGACAACATCCTTTTAGGTATACAAAACGAACGTTGCCTGGTCTATATGGACGATATTATAATTTATTCCCCGACAATACACGAACATATTTCCCGACTAACCGAAGTTTTTAAACGATTAAGAAATGCTAACCTCAAAATTCAACCCGATAAATGCGAATTCCTCAGAAAAGAAGTCGCTTATCTTGGTCACCTTATTACACCTGACGGAGTAAAAACAAATCCCGATAAAATTAAATGCGTTGCTAATTTCCCACAACCAAAAAATCAAAAAGACATTAAGTCATTTTTAGGACTTTCTGGTTATTATCGTCGCTTTATCCCTCAGTTTGCCAAACTTTCGAAACCTTTAACAAAATTATTACAAAAAGACATACCTTTCAATTTCGACTCAGAATGTACCAAAGCTTTCGATCAACTTAAAGAGTCATTAACATCTACTCCAATCCTAATTTACCCGAATTTCGACGAGCCTTTTGTGCTTACTACAGATGCTAGTGCATTTGCAATAGGTGCCGTTCTCTCACAAGGCCCCATAGGAAAGGACCTTCCCATAGCATATGCCTCAAGGACGTTATGCTCTGCGGAAACTAAATACTCCACAATTGAACGTGAACTTCTAGCTATAGTATGGTCAGTTAAACACTTTAGGCCGTACCTGTACGGAAGAAAATTTAAACTAATAACAGATCATAGACCTCTCACCTGGTTATTTTCAATAAAAGATCCCGGAAGCCGCCTAGCGCGTTGGCGTTTAAAATTAGAGGAATATGAATACGAAATTGAATACAAACCAGGCAAAATTAATAAAAACGCAGATGCTCTCTCTAGAATTAAAATCAATCATTTCCAAAATTGTTCCAAATTTCAAACACGAATTTTACCATCAAACAGCGATGATGAATCAATACACTCTGAAACAACCGAGATCGCACCAGAAACCATCGTTCATGAATTTGAAACGTTTATTGACCTATACAAAAACAAATCACTAATCGACTATTCCAAAATTCTATTCACTAACGATCAACTATTAGACAAAAAACACAAAGACATAGTTACATTCTTCCAAAAAGATAAACTTGAGGACCTTCACTACAAAATAATCGAAGACATATTTGAAGAAAACCCCGATTTTCACGTTAATAAAATAAATACAGTCACAAGTAAAACTGTAAAGAACCGTAAATATTATATAGTTCCTTTACCCTTCGATCCCGAAGACGTATTAGAAACACTTTTTATTACACTTTACAGAGACAAAGATCTTTTTGACTCTTCAAAAACATATTTTGTCGAAAATAACTTGGACCTTCCTATTCTTGAAATGTTATCCTTTATATTAACCGATACAGAAGTAAAATTAACTATTTGTCAAAATTTAATTCAGACACCTGACATTGACCAAATTCCAATAATTTTAGATCAGAACCATACAGGTAAGACAAACCTCCATCGTGGTATCAACGAAACGATTAGGAGAATAAAAGATAGATATAATTGGCCCCACTTAACGAAAGATGTAGAAAACTATATCAAGAATTGCGAAATTTGTCAAAAAACTAAAATTTTACGTAAAAATTTAAGCAATCCTCTAGTCATTACTGAAACACCGAAAACACCATTTGAAAGAATCAATATTGATATTTTAGAAATCCCAACACAAAATTACCTTTTAACCATTAGAGATGAATTAACTAAATTTACACAAGCATACCCTCTATCGAATAAATCAGCCAAATCAGTAGTAAACACGTTACTTTTATACTTTCAACACTACGGTACACCCCTACGCATACATTGCGATTGCGGTAAAGAATTTGATAACACTCTACTCAAGGATCTATGTACATTGTACGATATCAAACTTTCATTTTCTAGCGTTAACCACCCTCAGTCCAATGGATCTATAGAGAGATTCCATGGTACATTATTAGAAATGATACGAGCCAATAAAACAGAGAATCCAAACGAACATCCATTAACAGTGCTTCCATATGCTGTTATATGTTACAATAATTCAAAAAATAAAACACATGGTTTCACACCATACGAACTCATATTTGGTCATACCTCTAGTCGCCCTCCTGAGACGCTATATAATCAAAAGGAGCTTATCTCAAAATACGTCCGAGATTTAAATAATAGAATATCATATTACTAAAAAATTGCTCGTGAAAAAACCAATCTTCAAAAGCAAAAAGCTAAAACCCGCTTTGATAAACATGTATCAGGAAATCGTCCCGAATACAAGATCGGAGATAAAGTTTATGTAAAGGAATCCCAAATAAAAGACAAATTACAAAACAAATTTAATGGACCATTCGAAATTAAGGAAATTTTCCAGAATTCAGCAATCTTATTTAACCCAAAAACATCACAAACAAATAAAATAAATTTCGACAGAATGAAACCATATTTTGAAAGTTAAAATTTATTTTCAGGTTTCTCCTGCTGATCGGAGCAGCAGTCTCACAATATTCTATAACACCAATAAACAACACTGTTGGAATATATTACCACGAAGACAGTGGAATTGTCGTTACAAACAGACAATGGACCTTATTAGTACACAAAAACATATCATCCTTAAAATTAGCATACGAACACAATCATGAACTCTTAGATACTCTTTTAAAGGCAATTAATCCAACTTTTGAAAACATGAATTTATTCAGAGGTCAAGTTAAAACCCATGTTAGCTTATTAACCCAAATTTCAAACTCAATCCACGAAAAATTAGATGAAATTAATTTCGATAGTAAACGCTATAAGCGCGGTATTCTTAATGGTATTGGATCAATATTTAAATCAATAACCGGAAATTTAGATGCTGAAGATGGCCAATATTATACTGATGCCATAAACAAAATAACTCACGATGAACACCAAATAGAAAACCTATTAAAAAACCAAATCTCTGTTACAACATCAGTAATTCAGAATTTTAACACAACCATTCGGAAATTGCAAATCGATGAAGAAACCTTCAACCGAGATATAAAAATGATTTCAGATTCAATTTACAGAACAGCTGATAAAATAAAAATTATTGAAGCTAAATTAAAATTTTTAGAAAAATGTGAACTTCTCATGGAAAGTTATTTGTATATCGAGAATCAGTTAGATGATATTCTAAATTCAATCACTTTCGCGCGTTTAAAGATTATTCATACGTCAATAATTAACCCTGAAAATCTGATTACCTCATTGCAGGAAATATCACAAAATTTACATCAAAATAATTTACCACATCCCATTCGATTATCTAATGTTGGTAGATATCTAGACATAATAGAACTAGAAGCATTTCAAACAAACTCAGACTTAGTATTTGTTTTAAAAATTCCTTTAATCGATCAACAAAGATACACCCTCTTCCAATTATTCCCTATACCCATCCTAGACAATAGGACTGGTTTATATTACGTTTTATCGTCAAATCAAAAATATATTGCGCGTGATGACGATTCTTTGATGTACATCCCAATGTCGGATCTCAATGGATGTAAACCACTTTACTTAAACACAAGAATTTGTTCAAATCTATTTGCATACCCCATTGATGGCAACGCAATCTGTGAAGCCCGAATAATGAGGAGCCTCCGAAATCTCCCGAAAAATTGCCAAACAGCCCTGGTATTTGCCAAAGGATATAACGTCCAACAACTCATAGAAAACATATGGCTAATAATAAATTCCGAACCACTCCAAATTACAATCAATTGTCGAGAAAGACCCTCAAAAACAGAAATTATCTTCAAAAATTCGATCCTTAAACTGCAACCTGAATGTAACGCATTCATAGGCGCTACGAAAGTACAAGCCAATTCAAGAGACATTTCCGAATCAAAAGTCAATACCCATCCAATATTAATCCCTTACAATTGCTGCGAAAGAATCCCAGACAATTTCGAACTACCAAAATTAAAGCCACTTAAGTTAAACGACCTGAACATGGAAGACCTAGAAGTCGCAAAACACAAATTGGACGAATATTCAAAAACTCTAGATGACTTAATCAATGAACCTTTCGTGACCAAACACATCTCCTGGTTCACTTATCTTACCATTACAACAATAATTGCTCTCGTTATACTGTATATCTTCTGCAAGTGCAAGAATAAAAGAAGAAGACTCGCAATCTTAGTCTCTTCTAACTCTCCACCACATCCACCTGGGGACAGACAAGGAATTAGTAGGTTCACCAGCATACTTCCCAGAAGAAGACCATCAATCAGACCCGAAGATCGACTCGAAGAAGAAATCGAACTCGATCAGTGACAGTGAACAAGTGAACTTTCAGTGAAAGCATTTGACATTCACTTTTATTGCTTTATCTTTTTATATTTTACATTATTTTAATATTTTACATCATTTTACTATTTTAGCATTAAGTCAGACTTTACACTCATATTTCACATACCATTTTACAAATTTTAAATTTTCAATTTTTAAAATTTTTTCAATTTATAAAAGTTGCTGCATAACACCAACTTTTATTATAAGGGGGGAGTTGTTATATAAAATATTACGTATTTACCGTAGGGACTTAGAATTGTTTCATAAAATATTAATCATTAATTGCACAATGTTACGCAACTGGGAAACTTAATCTATTTAGCTAGCGCTTATCGCTAATATTCTTAGTGTGTAACTTAATACTGCAGCTGCATTTATGCAGATTTGGAAGTCACCTTACTTTATTCCTAGAATCAAAAACTACGACGACATTAGCGTCGCCTGACAAAGCATTCCGAACTTATAAAAGGCAGTAAGGTACCTTTCAACAAGTTAGTTGTAGTTAACTCACGTAGTTGTAGTTTTACCGTTGTAACTCACTCACCATTATTATACAAGGCTCTTCGAAGAGCCTCTGTGAAACAAATAAATATTTTTTAAAAAATCAATCAATCAATTTACGATATAACATACATATTCAGAGCCTGTGAATGATTTTTTACCCAACGCCATAAATAAATAAAAATATATACCACATAAAATCTATCATTCAACACCTGAATTGAATCCGAATGCGCACGCATTCACGCTTCACCGCTTACCCCGGCTAGAGAAATATCAAATGCTAACAATTCAGTTGCTGTTCCGCCGTCAGACGAACACGCCTGCACGAGATTGAAGCTTCGCGACCGTAAAAGGCAACATCGTGAAATTTTTATAAGTATCAAAGGAAATTGGGACTTATTTTTAGTAGTTTGTCTACCTACCAGTTATTTTTCTAAGTTCGAAAAGGGGACAAGTGCGAATCGGCTAAGTCGATTATTATTGTATATTGGGATTCTTCTTAAGTCCCTGGTTTCACTACTGCGCCTGTCCGCGTTCTCACTGACCCGTCTCCGGGCTGAGAACGATTTCTATAGTCAGTAGCTGGCTGTCCACGAGCACAACGAGCCCTGAATGTTCCACAACTGCCACCAACATATCCGCAGAGTAAGTGAGAAATATTTTCCTAACTCCGAAAGCCGACATAGTGGAATTTATATTTTTAGCAGTCTGTCTACTTGATAGAGTATTGGCTAAGTCCGTAAAATAGACAAGGTGGGATTTTTATAAGTATCAAACGTTTCATTTTTAGTAATTTGTCTACCTGATGGGATATTCTTCAAAGTCCGTAAAATAGACGAGGTATAATTTCTTAAGTCCCTGTTTCCACTGCTGCGCCAGTCCAAGTACTCACTGATCCTACACCGAGCTGAGACCGATTTCAATAGTCAGTCCGCTGCTGTACACCACGACGACGAGTGCCGCCTGTCCCACAGCTGCCCTTAGTACTCCAGGACAGTAGGTAAAATTCAGAGTCCACAAGAACGTGTGGACTTATAAATTTTACCGATTGTTGGTGTACTGGTATAAAATATACAAAGTCCAAGCTCTTCACTTCTGCGCATGTCCGAGGTTTTCATAGAACCTCTTCTACAGCTGCGAACGATTCAGACATTCAGTCTGTGGCCGCACCGCATCCAAGCAAGACCTGTCCATCTTCATCGCTGCTACCAGTCCACAGAGTCCACAAGTACGTGTGGACTTATAAATTTCACCGATTTGTGGTGTACGAGTACGAAAGATACCAAGTCCGAGATTTTCACCACTGCACATGTCCGAGGGTTTCATAGAACCTCTTATACAGCTGAGAAAAACTCAGATATTCCGTCTGTGGCCGCACCGCATACGAGCAAGACCTGTCCATCTTCACTGCTGCTACCAGTATCCAGAGAAGAGTAAGTAAATTAGTACAAGTCCCCAAAGGCATTGGGACTTGGTATAATTTCATCGGCTTGTGTGGACTATCCCAAGAATATTACAAGTTGAAATAGGGAGCTACTGCGCAGGTATCAAAAACTCACCCACCAGCCATTCCAGTACCTGCTACTAGCTGGTGCACAAGTTCACTAGTCTTCACCGACCGCCCGACAGCAGCAGACGTGCCAAGGACTAGTTAGTAAGGAAGTAAGCTAGACAACGAGTAGGGAATTGTCACTTGGTTATTGTAGTCAATGTATTGTGTACTAATTTTCTGTCTCTTTCAGATATCGCCAGTCTATAAAACAATTAGCCGCACGCGACCTGTCATTCAGGCGAGTGGGTCAATTGTTAGGATAGGAAGCCCTTGTATTTACTAACTCTCTGTCTCTTTCAGATAGCGCCGGTCTATAAAACAATTAGCCGCAGGCGACCTGTCATTCAGGCGAGTGGGTCAATTGTTCGGATAGGAAGCCCTTGTATTTACTAATTCTCTGTCTCTTTCAGATATCGACAGTCTATAAAACAATTAGCCGCACGCGACCTGTCATTCAGGCGAGTGAGTCAATTGTTAGTATAGGAAGCCCTTGTATTTACTAATTCTCTGTCTCTTTCAGATATCGCCGGTCTATAAAACAATTAGCCGCACGCGACCTGTCATTCAGGCGAATAGGTCAATTGTTAGGATAGAAAAGCTAGAGTACTAACCATACCTTTTATTTCAGTTATTGTCGCTGGCCATAAAACAATTTGTCACACGCGACCTGTCATTCAGGCGAGTGGGCCCATTGTTAGGATAGCACTAATAATACCTTGCCTTTCAGTTATTATCGCCGGTCTATAAAAACAATTTGCCACACGCGACCTGTCATTCAGGCGAGTGGGTCCATTGTTAGAATAGCTCTAATCATAACTTACATTCCAGCTGATTACAACAGTCGTAACGTAGACAATAGCCAAGTGTGTAAATAATTTAATAATAGTAGTTTGCTTTTATTTGCTTATTAATTGCTAACTGTTTGCTTATTAATAACTGCTTCCTCACCTGGTATCCACGCACGACCACCGCCCGTAGTTGACCTAGTAGCTTGTTAGCCGCCATAGATAACTCCAATTAGCTTGTTGCCACCCGCTTGCACCTTTGTACCCAGGTGTGCTCACCCTCTGCTTGTTTACCCCGCACGTGTGCTTTTGACCCAGGAAGAGAATGTCCGAATTCTGAGTAGCTTTGTACCTAGTAGGTCGTAACTTAATAAATGTATTGAAGGTTTATTGGTATATTATTATTTTTCCTGTGAAGTCTAATTTTCCATATCGACCACCTGGCGAACCGTATCTTCACTGAAGCTACCTGTGTAGTGGTGTTTCTGCACTGTAAACAGGAACTGGCGCCCGATGCAAAATCAAAGACAAACCGATCCTCGGGCACTAACGTGACATTTCCTACCGGAAAATCGGGAAGTATCCGTCACAACATACTATACTACACATACTATACTTACAGACCATTTTTCAACTTACTCCGGCTTTTGCAACCGGCTCGTGACGTCAGGTCGCCATCTTGACGAGGGGTGCTCTTCTGCAGCCCCTGGGGGTGTTACACCTACGGGGATGCTACCGGGATATCAAAAATTATCTTGGTCAAGGGTGGTTGTGGAATGTAAAACGTGTGTCTTACTTTAAATTTGAAATAATTATGTCACTGACACACTGACATTATCAATAACCTACAAATTTCATACCTATTTATTTCAGTTGTAAAACAATAATGAACTACAAATTATGAAATAACGGTTTTAGTAACAAGAAAAACTAAATTACTGTAATTGTTGGAAATGTCCCCCGTTTTGTTCGATGCACAAGTTGACGCGCCTCCTCATGCTGTGAAAAGCGTTTGGCAGCATTTCTGGCGTTATGGTTGCACATTGCTGAACAATTCTTGCAAATTATTTACCGGAGTTGCGAAAATCTTGTTTTTTATATAAGGAAATATAAAATAGTCCATAATTGTCAAACAAGGTGATCTCGGAGGAAACTCAACTTCTGTATGCAAACTTATCAGCCGGTCATCAAAAAACTCGCGGAGGAAAGCAATATTTTCTCGTGTAGTATGTGCTGTTGCACCATCATGCTGGAAATAACCGTACCGAAGTTCATCATCGTTTAACTGTTGCACAATTCAGCCAAAAAGTTGTGTTTGTACCTTTCTCCGTTGACGGTGAAATCGAAAAAAATTGGCCCAATTATTTTTCTGCGAGAAACTGCCATCTAAACACCAATTTTTTGAGCATGTAGTGGCGATTCAGTAAAAACATGAGGGTTATCATTGCTCCACATTCGCATATTTTGAGAATTGATGTATCCCGAAAGGTGGAACCACGTTTCGTCAGAAAAAAAAGTTAAGTCCAGAAGATCGTCATTCATTAAATTATTGATGTGCTTGCATCTTATATGGATGCATGTTCAAGTCTTTCTTTAAAATCTTATGACATGTTCCATAAGAAAGTCCAATTTCCTGAGAAAGACGTTTCAAAGGTTTTGCAGGCTCCTCTTCCATACGTTGACGAACGTCATTGACAACTTCTTCTGTTCGAACTCTTGGTCTACCAGCACCTTTTTTATGAGTCACACAACCAGTTTCGCGAAACACTTCAACACAATTTGTAAGGCACGCATAAAAATTGTCCGGTAATATTGCCACGTTTGGGAAGTGCACTCGAAAATTGTCCAAACACAAACGTTAACTATATTGCCAATTTCCATTAACTAGCGCACCCGTTCGGAAATAGGCTTCAATCATGAAAATTTTGTGTTGTGTGGTAAGAGGCATGATTCAAAAACTGGATTAGAAAATTTCAGCACAATGACTTGACAGATTCTGACACAACAAAACATATTCAAAAATTTAAAGTAAGACACACGTTTTACATTCCACAACCACCCTTGACCAAGATAATTTTTGATATCCCGGTACAAGACGTCTTGTTCTTTACCCCTACGACAATGACCGACAGTTCCGTGGTGCAGGCCGCCATCAGCAGCTGTCCGAACTTGCCGCAGATGCCACTTCCGGTGGAGAATGCCTCCGGGATATCTACTGAAGGGTTATTGTTGAAAATTAATGTTAGTTTAGTTCTTGCGATATTAAAATAGAAAATTCGAAAAGTCGACTTCTTTCTCTAAACTAAATTCAACTTTATACAGAAAACTGTCCTAGAATGTCACTGAAATTATAAATATCTCACGTATTTTGTGATAACTTATTATTAAAATCTACATTAATGAAGTGTAATAATGATTATTATAAACATATTATAATAATGTTAAATAATTTTCAAGGTTTGTTAGAACATGTCTCTCATAACACTGCGGTTGAAAATATCACTGATTCAAAAAGTATAAAAATTGTATAAAATTCAAGATAAGTGTACAACACATTTTTTAGATATAATCTGCAAGATTGATCCTGATTTTATCGTAATGTGTAACAAAATTTTAATCATTTTGTTCCCTTGTATACGACAAGCAGTATATTTCCGGACGACTAAAAATAATATCAAAAATCCCGGATATTTTATCCCTGAATACCAGCAATTCATAATACTCCACCCTGTGAAGTGTGTTGTCTACCTCTAAAGTGTTTCTGATTGGTCACTTTTATGAAAAGGTAGGGACGCAAAACAGACAGGAAATTAAGACATTTTTAAAAATCGAGGAGTCTGGTTTTAAATAGAGTACGAGCAAGTTGACAATTTTTACGCTTATTGAAAGCACATGTTCTTATATTTTAATTTAATTTGAATCTTGAATTATTATCACGATTGTTAGTGATCGGTGTTCTGATATAATAGAGTATTATCTGTAATAATCTTATTAATCGATATTATAGTATATTTTTGTTGTTGTCACGAGATATGTGATAATAAATTTATTTTACACGTGGTGTAAATTTTCTGCCGAATTTTTATTTTTGCAGAGTTGTTGAGACGCTGGCCAATCAATCCTCCGGACTCAATTATCCTCGTAAATCATCCTATTCCATGTGGAACGTCTTAGGACATCTTTGAGGTGAATTCACGAGGGTGGAACTGCACTTTGTATACAGGTGAGTACATTTAATTTTCTTAATAAATTGAATCTGATTAAAGAAAATTGTACCCTGTATGCAAAGGTCGGTTCTCAGTGAAGAGCCTGGGTTGATTGGTGCGTGCGTATATATAACCATATGGTTATTTTTTATATACTATAATTTTTGTCTGCTAATTACAGAATCTATTATATCCAGGAATTTTATTTTTGATTACTTGCTGGTATTCTAGACCGACTCACATTAATTTTTTCAATTTCATTCTATTTCATTGTACTTGATATTGTTAATTTTGTATTTAAAATCTCATGTATGAATTATAAATGTTCACATTTTATGCTCACTAGTTTTTTTGTGTAGCACAGTTACGAATTTTGTTACTGCAATTTTGGTAATTTTTATTGTAGTATATAGTAACGGTCATAAGTTACTTTTTTCTATTAGAATTTTTATATACTGTCCTTCAGACATAGTTACTCTACGGTTTGATTGTTTACAAAATTCCAAATCCTGGATCATTTTTTTGTACAACTCTGGGACTGGGCTAATCATACAATCTTTTACATAGATAGATAGATAAGCATTTTATTCCTGTGGATAAATATTTACATCTATATAGGATACGTCAAGAAAAATATCAGTATAGCACAAACATACACAAAATTATTTACAAACAATTAATTACATTTAGAATAAAATTCGTCCATATTATAAAAACATCCCTCGACCAGAAATGCCCTCAAAGACTAAATAAAAGCCTTTCTATTTTTACAAAGTCTAATATTCAATGGCAACCTATTGTATATATGCAAACCCACTACATTAGGTAGTCTTCTTGCTATGTTTAGCCTTCTATATGGAACATATAAATTATTTCTGTTCCTAGTAGAGTACTGATGGCGATCACCCTGTTTACCAAACGTATCATAATTGTCACAGATAAATGTACAAATCTCTAACAAAAATATTCCGGTAAGTGTCAATATCCTTAATTTTCGAAAGATATTCCTACATGACGTCTGATTAATTGCCCCCACCATGCAACGAGTAATTCGTTTCTGAGACAAAAACACATCAGACGTCATTGCGGATAATCCCCAAAAGCATATACCGTACTTTAATCGAGCAAATACCTGTGCATAATAAACACCCATTAACTGGTTCAGTGTAAGGACCTGTTTCAGATTTCGCATAAGGAAGCATACAGAAGCAAGCTTTGACGTAAGTGCGGAACAGTGATTCTTCCAAGTCAGAGTATCATCAATTATTAGACCCAGAAATTTGACATTCTTATCCTCCCCAAAAACATCACTGCCCACCTTAATATTCAGTTTAAGGTCACTATGATTCTGAGGTGTATGAAACCTCAACAAAGTAGTTTTGGTATTATTTAGATATAAAAACATGTACCTATTTCCACCTTTGGAGCCTGAAACCTGAAACCTAGCTACGTGGGATTTAATTACATCCATCCATGCAACCCCAGCAAGTCTAGCTAGACGGGGACCTGTACAGGAGTTCCGGATTAATCTAGGAGAGGCTAGTGGGTGAGATAAATCCATAAGTAGGCCGAAGACTGGTGAACCCAGCGCAGTAAAAATTTTTTTGTAAAATTTTGATAAACGCCTTCAGGCTGTAGAGTTTTTTCAATTTAACGTAAATTGAGTTGTAAATATAATTTGTAATATATACTTTTATCTTAACTTAATTTGTTTGTTTTTACTTTCACGCATTCACAACTTCAATTATTTTTTTTCTCATTTAAATTACCTGGTGCCCAAATTTTTATAAAGTAAGCTTAACAGTAAAATCCAATCCCCGCCTTGAGCCCAGAGCTAACCGGAGCTATGTCCCTGAACCTTTAGGGAAGAAGCTAATAATTCCCGAGGTTCAGTGCAAATTATGACGACCGAAACTATCAAAAACAATTTATAAACATTTTTATTATTATTTATTATCTATATGTACCTCATTGTAAAGTATTGTCTATTTTTATTTTTGTAAATAATTAATGTGTAATAAACATATGTACATAATTACTATCTCAAATTTCTTTTTTAAAACTTTGCCAAATAGGTAGATCTGAATCTCATTAGGTATATACTTATTTCTAAATTAGGCATCACCGTTTTATTCATGTCTATTTCAAAAGTTATTTATAAAATGTTTTCAAGAGTTTTTAATACGGCACTGTTATCGCTCATTTACGATAACTACAAATATTATACGTCCAACTGTGACTTCTCTTCTCAGTGTGAGAGCGATAGCGAATGTCGGTCATTGTCTATCGAAAACGGCCACATCAAATGTGCCGCCGCAGAGTGCCCGAGACGTGTGTTTATTAAGCTGTGGTATAAACCATAGCAATGGATTAAAAAAGAGAGTCATGTGATTCATGTAGCCATGATTTTTCAGAACTGTCAGTTTGAAATTGAACCTCACGTCAGATCGCTTTTTATACAAGCATATATGTCTGAAGAAATACAGTTTTAATTTTGACGTTTGAAGAGAAAATAGTATGTCACTCGGAGTAAAAAGCTCTTTATGTGTTTCGTCCAGTTTACAGAGGCTATGTTTTGTTTGTGTCCTACTCCTAGTAACATAATAATATGCTATTACAATCAACAGCAAATTAAAACAATCCAAATTCCAATCCACTAATACTTTTAAAGTAGACCCCAACCAAATAAACTTTATACCCGAAGTACTAACTAATGTAAAATCAGTAAAACAACTATGTATTTCCTAAAGGTACATTTTGTACATCTCAGGATGAATACACGCATATAAGGAAAATTAAATGGAAATTTTCCTTTTCGAAAATAAAGAATTTCATTTATTACCGGACTAAGTTTAGATGAAGAAATTGAAAACGAAAATAACAATCAAAATTATCTTTCAAAATAATTTCCACGCAATACGTTAAGTATTTGAAATATCTAAAACAGTGTGATGTAAACGCAGTATCTCTGTGCGTTATACAAAGTACTGGGGTGCTGAAATTCATTTTGTGTTAAAATATTTTTAATTTCACTGTATTTATTTTTTAAAAGAAATCGTTATGGAGATAAGGGAAGTCTCCTTTATGGAATTTTCATACAACTATACAGTGCTTTCGAAACGTAACGAATAAATTCATTATTTTAGAAATTGAGAAGTTATCGAAAAATTCCCCTGACACGTCGATTTTGTTTTTAACAAAGACACTTTTTGTCATACGACCAATATTTGTGACGTCATCGTTGTTGGAGATATGACGTCATCGACAATTTTTTTAAATAGCAACCCCCAATTTTGACCACGCCATTTGAAACAGCGTATCATTCTACATACGCATCATAAAAAATTTTGGTTGCCTGACAGTAGCCTTAGCGACCGAGAATGTTTTTTATTGCTGTCAGATAAAAACTTGAAATCGTACTTTATTAAATAGTTTTTTCTGTTTTTTGAGTTATTTCTTTAGTTCTTATCTTTTGTTTGGCAGAAGCACTGCGTTTGAAGTGTTTATTGAGTAGTAACTTGTCATTTTATAAAAAAAATGGTTAAATTAACTGAACGAGAACGTTAGTTAGTTACTTACCATTAGCCAAAGCATGGTAAGCAATATTGAGTCTAAATACTGCAACTTTGGACATGTTCGTGATCTTCCTAAATCTGGTCGACCATCAAAATCAATAGATGATGAGGTTAATGTTTTGTTGGCAATACAAGAAAATCATCACTCAACACTTAACCAATTGGCTTCTGATTTCAATATGGCAGCGTCCACAGTTCATAAAATTATCAAAAAAGGAAAGTATCATCCTTATAAGGTATGCCTTGTTCATGAGCTATCTGAAGACGAATTTGATCGGCGAAATCAATTCTGCGAGCAAATGCAAGAGCTATGCAATAATGATAATAATTTCGTAAAAAACGTAATTTTTTCCGACGAGGCTACGTTTGTTTTGAACAGCCATGTCAATAGGCAAAACTGCCGTTATTGGGCTACCGAGAATCCCCGATGGATTATGGAGTATCACACTCAAAGTCCCCAGAAAGTAAATGTGTGGTGCAGCATAGTCGACGGAAGAATTCTGGGTCCCTATTTCTTTGACGTCAAGCTAACTGCTGGTGCAAGATATTTGGATTTTCTTCGAGACGACCTCATTCCTGCACTAATAACTTTATATCCAGATATAGAGGGACGTGATCTTCCAAGAAATGACATGTTCTTTCAACAAGATGGTGCACCTCCCCATTATGCAGCACCTGCCCGTGTTTATTTAGATGAGCTGTTCCCGAATCGTTGGATAGGGAGAAGGGGGCCGATTGAGTGGCCAGCCAGATCGCCTGATTTGACACCCCTAGATTATTTCTTGTGGGGATACTTACAAAGCAAAGTATACGTTACTAGACCGGTTAATTTAGAAGATTTAAAAGCAAGAATTCGTCACGAGATACATCGTATACCTCCTGAAGTTATAGATAATGTCCAAAAAGAATTTATTAATCGTCTTGGCTACTGTCAGGCAGCCAACGGTGCACAATTTGAACATTTAATTTAGTCGATTTTTTACATAATCATTATCATTGTCAGTATTGTAAAAATTAAATTTTAAGATCTTCAAACATTATTTTCTTGAAATTTTTGTTATGTAACACCATAATTGTTCATGATGCGTATGTAGAATGATACGCTCTTTCAAATGGCGTGGTCAAAATTGAGGATTGCTATTTAAAAAAATTGTCGATGACGTCATATCTCGAACAACGATGACGTCACAAATATGGGTCGTATGTCAAAAAGTGCCTTTTTTAAAAACAAAATCGACGTGTCAGGGGATTTTTTCGAAAACTTCTCAATTTCTAAAACAATGAATTTATGCGTTACTTTTCGAAAGCACTGTATGTACCGTGTGGCCAACTAAGAATGGACGTCGGCTGTATCTCAGAAACTACTTATCGTATAACTTTGGGAAAAAATACTAATAAGTAAATCGGACAAGAGAATCGCTGGAAATTATTTTAAAGTTCGTAGGATGACCGCTAGGGGCCGCAATTGCTATGGCCAATCAGTAAATGGGATTTTTCTCAAAAATATGCCAAGTGAAGAGGTATTTTAAATAGGGGCATTGTAATCTTTCTAAAATTTTCAATATTTTTTCTATAACGCACTTTGCTCTATCTTTGAAAATAAAGTGGTGGGGGAAGGTTAAACTTATTTTCTTGAAATTTTTGTTATGTAACACCATCATTTTTCATGATGCGTATGTAGAATGATACGGTCTTTCAAATGGCGTGGTCAAAATTGGGGGTTGCTATTTAAAAAAATTGTCGATGACGTCATATCTCGAACAACGATGACGTCACAAATATGGGTCGTATGTCAAAAAGTGTCTTTTTTAAAAACAAAATCGATGTGTCAGGGGATTTTTTCGAAAACTTCTCAATTTCTAAAACAATGAATTTATTCGTTACATTTCGAAAGCACTGTATGTACCGTGTGGCCAACTAAGAATGGACGCCGGCTGTATCTCAGAAACTACTTATCGTATAACTTTGGGAAAAAAATACTAATAAGTAAATCGGACAAGAGAAATCGCTGGAAATTATTTTAAAGTTCGTAGGATGACCGCTAGGGGCCGCAATTGCTATGGCCAATCAGTAAATGGGATTTTTCTCAAAAATATGCCAAGTCAAGAGGTATTTTAAATAGGGGCATTGTAATCTTTGTAAAATTTTCAATATTTTTTCTGTAACGCACTTTGCTCTATCTTTGAAAATAAAGTGGTGGTGGAAGGTTAAAAAGTGGAAGGAAATTTTATTCAAATAAGGATAACTCCGGTTTGGGTTAACAGAATTAAATAAACTAGGGATCGTTTTTACTGAATAATCTGCAATATATACTGTTCCTCAACTTATTTTACCGTGGTAGCTAGAGGGCGCTGTTTGACATCGTAACAGTTATTGCGCGTAGATCACAACTTTAATCGCAAGTTTCAATCAACATGGTTTTATTTCAGGATGTTTCATTGTACCTAATATATTTTGTTGAACATAATATGTTGCCGAAGCCGAAGCACACGTACCTCTGTTGTTCAGGTCAACATCATTTATACAGATTTTTTTAAAAATCTTTATCTGCCTTAAATCATAAGATATTGTTACTTAAATTGTCTACCGGTGGTTTTGCAAGCATCATCGACTACCTATTTAATTTTAAAAATCTTATTTAACAGATGGGCATCAAGTCGTACATTAACAAGGTTTTGAGTATAATAAAATTGTTGCAACATCAGTTGTACCTCAATGTTCGGTTTTAGGACCAAGAAGATGCCATTGAGACTGACAACCTAATGTCAGTGATTTTACTGTTAGTATTATTATTTAGATAGGTATTACATTCTTTATGAATCAAGAATTTACTTAAATTTATTGTGTTTTTATAATTAATTAGTATAATTAGTAAATTTGTTAACTTAATATTTAGTGTAGGTAATTTTAATGAATTGTTATTAAAATGATAGTTTATATACTTAACTTTTGATATAATTCTTCATTTGTTTTTCATGGCACTACTCTTGTTATTAGTGGTAGGTATCATAAAGTTTTCCCTGCTTTAAATAAAATCCCATTTATCCGACCAGGAACGAATTTTAGGTGTAGAACATTCTACATAAACTAGGCCTGAATTTGTTCCCTAAATTCAAAAATGTATATACCTACATGATAGGGTTGCTATTTGAAAAATTTGAGTTTTGGTGCATTTTTTGGATTTCAGATTCAGATTCAGGAAAATAATGTAATAAGTTATCTCTTGACCAATTTTGCCAAACAGTTCTTATAATAGCGAAAAAAAAATAATTTCTTGAAATTTTAGAAGGTTTATAACATAAAGTTACCCTAAAATTTAAAGGAAATTCCAAAATAAAATTATTTATAGGGTGCTCTATTTTTGAAATAAGGAAGTTGATGGCTACTTTCGGTATTTCCGGAAATGGTCGGAAGTGAAAATATTTTGCTTAAAACGCTCGCATCCAGTAACCCCCGCACACAAATTTTCAGTTTTTATTTTATTTGATTATACACTTGCCCTAAGGTGGTCGCGCCTGACTCTGTATGTATATACACCAGGCAAATCTTAAAGAAATATACGTTAAGGGTGAAGTTTTTGCGGACATTATTTTTTTTTGTTGAAAACGATAGCTCTCTTATCATAGAATGCAAATCTAAAAATCCCAAAAAATCGGAAGTGAGCTAAAGTCACCATTTAAAAAAACATGGCCGCTCGCGTTATTTTTAAGGTGTAAGAAGCACACATTCATGTATGACAAATTGTTAATCTTCACTGATAAGAATGCGAATCTAGATGAACTACTAAACGTTGGTTATAAATTTGTCTCCTTTATGTACGGATTAGACGGATCCCGAGACATTATAGAAGAACGATATAGGCTTTACAACATTGGTATAGCTAAGCGGACGCTCGAAAAATCTTTTGATTTGGACGTTCTTCCTCCAACAAAAGTTGCACTAAAGCAACATATTTTAAGGTAGTTTTAAATGGGGATTGTTGTTGTTGTGGTTGATAGGCGGCGCGGTTACCCGCAGCACTCTGGTCTTTCGACCCATTGTGCCTGCCGCTAGTTGGGAGCTATTGGAAGAGACCCGTGCTATGCGCATAGGCCAACACCCGTTGTAGGGGAAGCTCCCTAATGTCCTGAGGCAGGAGAAATGCTGCGCCTAGGTGTTTCTTTCTCTTGACCATGAGGCAGGCACAGCGACAGAGGATGTGAATGGAGTCCTCGTCATCGTGTCCGCAAAACCTGCACCTTCTAGTGTCACTAAGCCGATAGTGTTAAGGTGCTTGTTAAGATTAAGGATTGTCAACAGTCCTGTGACAATCCTTATGCTGTTACGACTTAGCGCAAGTATTGATCGACTTGCGTTCGATCAAGGTCCTTCGATTAAGAGCCTGGCTTGTCGAAGCCCAGTCCCGTTTGACCATTCTTCCTTTAATCTTACCTTGATCCAGTTTCCAATGGACCTTGCTACATAACTAGGCGGAAGCTCCAGCACTGGTTCGAGCACTGTATAGGGGCCTTCAAATGGGGATTACATTAATAGCAAATAATTTTTTTTTATATATTCAGGACCTATCTTCAAATACAGCAATGGATAGGAAATTTCCTAGCCCCGGATAAAGGTATTATAGGCACAAAAATAAAAAGAACACAAGGTTTAAAAATGTAGGATTTTATTAATGCAGTCAAAATTTTATTCTTTTTTTTCTTAACTGGTTTAATTGATTTACTTTTTATATATCAATACCTAATGCTTGCATAAAATCAAACAATCTCCAAGTAAAAAGTATCCTTATCTAACCAAAACCTTAAGTTTAAAGGATTGCAATTTGATCATCATACTTTCGATCATCGAATTATGTGTTGTATCTTTATGTATATTGTATACTTTAAATTGCGTGTTTTGTAAATACCGTCAAGAACGATGTGACAATCCAGGAAAATATTAATAAATAAATAAATTGCTGAACTTGTCTAATTTAAATTATTTAAAATTAAATATTGGTAAATTTAAGATTATGAGGTAGGTAATAAATATAAAAGTCCGAATGCTATGGACAATAATAAACTAGCATATGTAAATATATTTTAAAATTTGGGTAAGCCATCATTAATGGACAAGGACAAGTTCATTAATAGATAATATTTTTGTAAATTCTGAAGATTTCTCAAATTCCATGGTAATAAATTCTGCATCGTCCGATCATCATGGGCAAATGTTGAAGTTACCCAAATCGCACATATCTCAGTGTAAAGATACATGGGCCATTAAAAGAATTTTTTCAAAAAATAAAGTAAGTAGTCTGCATGATATGATGTCGCAGTGTAATTGGGATTTTATTTATAATAAAAGTAATGCAAATGTGGCTTACAATTCTTTCAGCGAACATTTGAAACTGATGCAAGATAAAATCTTTACTAAGAAGAAAATTAAACAAGTGAACAAAACAAAGGTTTCTTGGATCACACTAGGTATAAAAATATCTTGCCAAAGAAAACGTATAATGTACAAGCAAAAAATTGAGGGAAAAATAAGTTCTGAAAATTTCAATATTTATTCTAACATATTAAAAAGAGTTATTAGGCAGGCAAAAATAATGTCAAACGAGAATTTCATTTATAATGCAGACAATAAAATGAAAGCAACTTGGTCAGTGATCCGATCTATAACAACAAATAAGGTAACAAAAAAAGTAAACATTATGGACAATTTATCCGGTGGCAGTCATGACTATGATGCTGTTACTATCTTGAATAATGTGAATAATTTTTTTATAAATGCTTGTCCCAATTTAAACAACAGAATTTTCAAACAGATCTAAATCATGTTAAAAAACAAGACAATAGCTTTTTCTTAAATCCAACAACTCCAGAAGAAGTCTACGACTGTATAAGATCATTAAAAAACAAGAAGTCAGTTGGAGAAGATGAAGTCCCAATCGTTGTATTAAAATCAACTGCAGATATTATTTCACATCCCATATCATATATAGTGAATCTATCATTTTCCACAGGTATTTTTCCCCAAGAATTAAAAACTGCTCATGTCAAACCGGTTCACAAAAAAGGTCCTAAAAACCGTCCATCCAATTATAGGCCTATTTCACTGTTGTCAAATGTAAGTAAAATATTTGAAAAACTTATTAATACTAGATTGATAGCCTTTTTGGAGAAATATTCTTTGTTATCTAACCGGCAGAATGGGTTTAGAAGGGGAATGTCTACTGTTAGAGCATTGTACCAAGCTATAGACGAAATTATGAATTCTCTAAACATCTCTAAACAACATTCTCTAAACAACAGAAGGTCTAGGTCTTTTTAATATAAAAAATAGTATAATGCAAAGTGTAGAAAGTACATCTTTTTTGGGTTTAACTCTTGACGTTCGCATGGATTGGAAGGATCATATTGGATTTTTATCAAAGGATATGTCAAGATATTGTTTTGCCCTCAAAATCGTGTCCGATGAAATAAATACACAAACAGGCCTCTTAGCCTATTATGCCTATGTGCAATCCAAGTTGAAATATGGAATTATATTTTGGGGAAATTCAGTAGATGCATCTCGCATATTAATAATTCAAAAACGGTGTCTTAGAAATATTTTTAAAATAAATGGAAGGGAGAGTTGTAGGCCAGTATTTATTGAAAACAGAATACAGACTGTAATAGCTTTATATATTTATGATCGGTTATATTTATTGCAAATAATAAAACCCTTTTCACGGACTGTATTAGGAAACACTCTTTTGACACAAGATATAAAAATGATCTTTTATCGGTGGGTAAGCCTAATTATACTTACACCCAGAGAAGTGTGCATTTTGACATTATAAAATTATACAATCATCTACCTATTGAATTTAGAAATCTTTCAAATAGGGCCATTAAAAGTAAACTGAAAGCATATTTGTCTAGCAAGGCATATTATTCCCTCGATGAATTCTAAAGATGGAGATATAGTAACCATTGCCTCTTTCAAGTGATTGGTGAATCATGTCTTGTATGTCCATTCCACAGACTTGTGAATAATTTTGTAGATGCCAGTTTTCTGGTTTTGTCTTTGTCTTTTTTGTATTGTTTTTTTATTAATATTTGTAAATAATAAATGGCATGTTCATTTTGACATGTTCCACACCCAATAGGGTATATTGTACATCATAAGATTGTATTTTGGAACTAATAATAAAATCTATCTATCTATCTATCTATCATTTTGGCATATTTGATATGGTCCTTACTTTCCAATCCTTTAAACGTAAGGTTTTGGTTAGATAAGGATACTTTTTACTTGGAGATTGTTTGATTTTATGCAAGCATTAGGTATTGATATATAAAAAGTAAATAAATTAAACTGGTTAAGAAAAAAAAAGAATAAAATTTTTACTGTATTAATAAAACCCCCACATTTTTAAAACATGTGTTATGTTTATATTTGTGCATATAATACCCTCCCATAGTCTTTCTTGTAGTATATTTTATGCTCTACAAAATAGTGTATATGCAATTTTACTCTATATTGTACAGTTCTCCCGAAATTCGTGGCGAAAACCTTAGAGGAACAAATTTTTCAGTAAGAATGCGTAACGCGTAACGCGTCATGTTAAGGATCGCCCACTTCGCACAACATCCTATCTTCTGTGTGTATATCGTGACTGTAAATGTAGAAATGGCTGCCAAAAAAATATTTATGTAGGAGGATCTTTTAAATGACTGAGTTTTTGTAGTTAACTAGATTGTAAAGTTAGTTAGTGATATTAGAAAGGAAAATATAGGAAGTCAATAAAATTTAAAAATATCGTTTCCTTTTTCGTTTTTTGTTAGGAAATTTATATTCTTGGTTATATCTAAATTAAAATATCATTTTTTTCTAATTTTTAAGCTTAAAATCCTGTAAAAATAAAAAAAAATGTTAAAATTGCTCCAAGGGATAAGAAGATATTTCATTTTCAAATATTTGAAGGGGCGGCCATGTTTTTTCAAAATGACATTTTTAGCTCACCACGGATTTTTTGGGATTTTTATATATTTGTTCCTGAACATAAAACCTATCGATTTCCATTGAAAAATAAATGTCCCCTTAAACTTCATTGAAAAAATAAGATTTGCCTGGTCTAATATGTGCATATGTGTGTGTATGTTACTATGTATACATATGTACTAATATGTAGGATTTTTCACCGTGATCATAATTTTAAATTTTGGGAGATGTCATTTTAACAGGCGACCTATTTTTTTTATGATTGTCGTTTTTTTCTACTTAGGTTGGTGCACCACTGTTCCATTAACCAATAACTAAAATTTTCTATTAATCTATACGATACAACATTCAGTTAGGTACTTTCCTAGGCCTAATCTATTATATAATATACCGGGTTATTCACGGTGGATGGAGTAAGTATTAGAATAAGTATATCTGGACCGGGTCAACAAATTGTTTTGAATATTTGGTTACCAAAGAAACCAGACATGCTCTATAGGTCTAAAATATTTTTGAGAGGGCGGTGTTGCCGGTTGTTAAAACTGGTAACGTCTTCGTTAATTTAAATGAAATACCCTATATATTTTTTAATTTTTGGATTCTACATTAATTTTGAGAAAATCTGAATAACTTTTATTAATCTTCCATGTACCTATGTCAATCCGTCTTCTAGATGTTAATTAATTTTCAAATTTATTGAGCAAAATCCGTCTTTAAATAAATCGTGTTGCCTGCCTCTCTATCACAAAATAATCGGCAGTTAAACTTTGAGATACAGTTAGGCAAGGACTGAGGGTCTCTCATCATTTAGTCAAGTATTTGAAGTAATATATAGGGTAGTCTAGGTCTAACTTTTTTTAAATGACTTATAGAAGTGATTAAAAGCTAATTCTCTTAAGTAGCATGGCCTGTATATTATAGCCATTTCAGAGAGCTGACATATTCCGCTATTCATCTATGTATACTGTAACTATACCTAACTAGCAGTGTTTTCGATTTATAAGCTTTTATTATCTTATAGCTTATTCTCTTATAGCGGGTGCGGGTAGATCATGAACTTTTTTGTCTTTACAGCAATGTCAAGTACACATCTTGCTTATTTCTGATTTTTCCATAGTAATTGGGAGTTGATAGCCTAATGGCAGAGAATAATTATACAAATACAGTTTTAATAAATTTATTTATTATGCTTGGACAGTGTGATAGAATATCAGCAGAATGTATTGCACTTTTGTTTGATATTGAATTTAGAATGCTATACGCTTAATTTAACGATAAATTAATATTTATAAAATTACTCCAGATCCGTATAAATATTGATGGTAATTTGTGGTGAATCCGGGCATGGATTCATGGGAACATTTAATGAGATTAAATGTTCCCATGTTCTACAAGTTCTGCTGATATTCTTATCACACCGTCCATGCATAATAAATAAATATTAAAACTGTATTTAGATAATTATTCTTTGCCATTAGGCTATCAACTCACAATTACTATAGAAAAGTCAGAAATAATCAAAAAGCGTAAGTGAATAAATGACATTTCTACGAAGACTAAAATGTTCATGTCCTACCTGCTATAAGAGAACAAGGGCTATGTATGTATTTCTGGAGCAAATTTATAAATAAAACTTATAAATCGAAAACGCTGCTAGTTAGGTATAGGTACAATATACATAGATGAATAACGGAATATGGCAGATTTCTTACTCGGCAATAATGTACACGGCATTATATTTAAGAAAATTGGCTTTTGAATAATTTTATGTCATTTAAAAAAGTTATATCTAGACCACCCTGTATATTACTTCAAATATTTCACTAAATGATGAAAGACCGTCAGTCCTTGCCTAATTGTATCCCAAAGTTTACCGGGTATAATGTACGGAGAAAGGAATTTATTCGTGTACTGCGAGTGAAAGTTCAGAGTGAGACGCAGCTAGATAAAACTAATGTAGCTTGTGAATGCAAATACATGGGACGACGTAGCCAAACTTTAGCCCGGGCTGGCACCTGTCAAGTACCGAGATGATTTATGACTTCTTCGTCGGGATCTACACTGTTATTAAAAGAATTATTAGGTACTATATTCTTTTTATATGAATTTTTGAATTGGCAATTGAATAAATATGTAAGGCGAATAAAACATGTTTGAAATGTATCTCATATTTAAAAAATTATACAGAAATTAAGTACCTACTTACTACTTACGATCCGAGCCTATAATTCTTAAGTAAACAAACGTCTTCTAAACAAAACTTTTATACAGGGTGCCCCATCTAAGATTCATTGTTTCATAGCTCTCTTATCTAAAATTATATCTGAAAATGTTAAATGTAAAAGTTTCACCGAATTATGTAGGTCGTCTTCAGAAAATATTTTTCATTATACCGGGTGTTTAGTTTAACCTGGGCGCTATGCAACTTTGGTTTTTTAAATGCAACATACTGTATTTTTTTACATTTTCGGGAACAGCATGCAATTCTGAATTAAAAACATGTAGCATACCCTATAAACTCAGCCCTTTCGCAAGATATCGTAACATTCTATAAAAAATTTGATAGTTTCAAGGGTTTGTAAAAATCTTCATAATTTTTTTCCTATAGTAGATCCTTATTTGCCTTTGACAACGTACAAAAAACACAAACTGTGCTACCCTCTACATTTAAAATAAATTCAAAAATATTATACCAAGTATTTCTTTTTTCACATTACATTCTGACAGTTTTAAACGATAAAAACTGTTTTAATTCAAATGGCACACCCTGTATTTTTTACACCAGGTAGTGTGAAATGAAATTATCTTTTGTCTTATATAGCCATTGTAGGGGTTTATATTAAAATTTTTTGCGATATTCGCGATTTTCTCAAATTTAAAA
Source organism: Pogonocherus hispidulus (assembly GCA_963924545.1). NCBI lineage: Eukaryota > Metazoa > Arthropoda > Insecta > Coleoptera > Cerambycidae > Pogonocherus > Pogonocherus hispidulus. The sequence goes on from OZ004696.1 coordinate 38,360,011, forward strand.
AAATATAGGAGGAAAGTTTATTAAACATTGATTTCAAAATTGGGCAGGTTATGAAAATATTATTTTAGCATTGTTTACATTATTGTTTATGGTTTCAGTTACAAACTATCTAAATGTCAGATCGCGTTTTAAAGTTGGCGGTTACATTTATAATATCATTTAGTGTTAAAATAAAGACAAAAATACCACTTACAAGAGAGGAATTAGTAAATATGGTTTTGGTTCCAGACTGTGACAGGAAACCATTAATGGCGTAGAGGGTTTATGTACAACCCCATCGGCGCTACCCCATAATCGGAAACATTCAGATAAGAGTATTTGATTCAGTACTCTTTCAGTACTCCAAAGAATCGCAAATATTTGCAATATGTAATTGAGTCGATTTCAAAAGAAGGAATCGTTATTGTACTTACGGATGAAAATCAATTTTTGGTGGTATTGGGGTGCATCCAGGAAATTTCGCAAATTAGTGTGCGCCAAATTAGTAAAATGAAGTAAAGGGTTTTTCAATAGGAACGCTCGATCTTTGTAATGTAATAAAACAAATTGTATAAGTTAAACTGACATGTTTTTATTTTTATTTTAAAACATATGTGAGCACATTATGTTTTAAAAATTATATCAGCTAAATGTCCGCCGCGGCTTCGCCTGGTGACTCGAATCCTGGAGATCCAATTTTCGATGACGTTATCGTATAGAAGTGGCTCAATTTTACCTATGACGCGTCTGATGTTGGCCTTTAAGGCGGCAACCGTCTGTGGTTTGTCGGCATAGACACGAGTTTCACATAGCCCCAGAGAAAAAAATCCAGTGGCGTTAAATCGTATGATTTCTTTTCGTCCAAAATTAGGATCAACCTCCAACTGCTCTAGCGCCCACTCAGCGAATGCAAGCCGCTGTCTATAATCGTTGGGCTTTAATTCTTGGGTTAATTGCACTTTACAAGGGTGAAACCCTAAGTCCTTATGCAAGATTCGCCAAACTGACGTCGAGGAAAGGCCAAGTTCTTGAGCACGTCGTGGAATGGATTGTTGTGGACTCTGACGCACACTTTTCCGGACTGCAGCAATATTTTCAACGGATCTTGCGCTTCGCTGACGCACAGGTGTTGTTTGATCTAACAGTGACCCGTTTGTTTCAAATTTATTTATTAGACGGTGAATTGTGGACTCTGAAGGACGACCATCGACACCATAAATTGGCCGAAGTGCATGAAACGTTTGCCGAATAGAACATTGATTTTGATAATAAGTTTTAACCATTTCGAGGCGTTGTTGAATCGTATAGCGTTCCATAATGAAATGTAAAGACTAACTGAATACGCCTGTCAAAGATACAACCTGTCTGACTACCGAATTCATCATACACTGTTGCCAAACATCGAGCGTTCCTATTGAAAAACCCTTTACATAACTAAATCGTCAGTGCATCATAGTATTTTATTGTTATAATATTAGTCACATGTAGTATTTTTATGGAATATAAAACCAACTGTTGCTGCAATATTTATTCTAATTATACAGGGTGTTCCACGAAAACCTTCGATTAGACGTTTCTAGAATACTACACATACTGGAATTCTGAAAATTTATATACGTAGGTTTCTCACAATTTTCTAACGATAAAAAATATTGTCGGTGACGTCACACTTCCGGTTCTAACGGAAGTAAACATCAACTCGCTTATTTCAAATGAAATGTACTAATTTTTATTTCATTTTTGGATTCTACATCAAATTTAAAGGTAGGTTTTATAAGAAAACCCTATTCCTAAACTCAATCATTTCTGAGATTTTCAAACATTTTGGAAAAAACATACTTACGCTTAATCGGTTGTATCTCTTCTAGTTTTGAATATAGAGGGCTAAAATTTTAGACGAGAAATACCAAAAGGTATCCAAACATGTGTAATGTTTGAAAGTAGATGCAAGTTACAAAGAGTGTCGAAAAAACACCGACCAATTGTGTCAAATTGAAAGTTCAATAACTCGCTTATTTTAAATACAACACCCTATGTTTTATAATGCTAATGGATGTAGCTTTTAATTCTCTTTCGATTGGTATTAGCATTTCCTATACCTAAATTCCACCGATTTGAAGATATTTGGACATTACTGCTGCAACGAAAATAATCCGCCGGTTGGCTGCAGGTTGGCTGGGGAAAAACATTAAATGTGAGGAAATTTTTATCAATTTTTAAATAAGCACAAATTAACATTTCGGGTACGTTTTTTAATTAGGTTTAAATAAGTTTCAATTTTTTATTTAATTTTTAATTAGGTATTGATTCTGAATTAACATTACTTTAATATTACTTATTAAAACATTGAAGATGAACCCAACAGAACTCAAATTGTACTTTTTGAAATAATTTAACACAACTAATACAATATGCATTTATTAGAAATATCTACAATATTCAGCATTCACCTAATGGTAACAATAACATTAAGAATAAAAAATAATATTCTTTAATAGTCATTAATAGTCTTTTTTAATATTCAATTCTTTAATAGTCTTCTAACCATGTCCTTAGCTGGTCTGTGTTTATCTGGACTCTGCAAACACACGACATGTTCTACTACCAATTCGATTACAATCCCCATAAATGACAATTAAATTTAAAAAGTCTTCGTTTGTGTAACCGGAGTATGCCATAATTATTAAAAATATTACAACTAAATCTAATAAATCTAAAGATTTAGGTATAGGGAATGCTAATACTAATCGAAAGAGAATTAAAAGCTACATCCATTAGGATTATAAAACATAGGGTGTTGTATTTAAAATAAGCGAGTTATTGAACTTTCAATTTGATAAATTGGTCGGTGTTTTTTCGACGCCCTGTGTAACTTGCATCAACTTTCGAATACTACAGATGTTTGGATACCTTTTAGTATTTCTCGTCTAAAATTTTAACCCTCTAGATTAAAAACTAGAAGAGATAGAACCGATTAAGTGTAAGTATGTTTTTACAAAATAGGGATAGGGTTCAAACCCTATCCCTATTTTGTTTAGGGATAGGAGATTCTTATGAAACCTACCTTTAAATTTGACAAAATCCAAAAATGAAATAAAAAATAGTTCATTTCATTTGAAAGAAGCGAGTTGATGTCTACTTCCGTTAAAACCGAAAGGTCATCGGCAATATTTTTAATCGATAGAAAATTGTGAGAATCCCCCATATATAAATGTTCAGAATTCCACTACGCGTAGTATTCTAGAAACGTCTAATAGAAGGTCTACGTGGAATACCCAATATGTATCTACAAAAATATAATTTTTACATGATATTCTTTATCTAAGGTACCTATATAAATTTAAACCTACAAATTTTAGTCAATTTATATATTTCATCTCATTATCTTTAAAGAAATAAATCCAGGAAATAACAAATTATTCATCATTGTATTCCTAATTTTATTTTTTATTGGTTACATATAAACGATATTTTTAATTTAAAATTAATATTTACAATTTCAATCAACACTGAAATGGTGAGACATCAAATATCCTAAAATCTTGGTAAGGTATTGACACTTCAAGAGAATTAAAATTTTTACAGTGTAGCAGGTAGCTGGGCCAGGAACCCGAGAAAATTTATGGGTACAAAAAATTATTAGTAGAATATACAAATCTGAACCCCTGAAGTTAGGCAATTTCTATACAGAAAATTGCTTTCGTAGATGGCAAATTCTGATGTTGTTAATTAAAAAAAATAAAATTTGTAAATAACATCTTCTAGATAAAGGTTCCATGTAGGAACTCTCAAACCTATTTTTTCAAAATTTCTTTTTATAGCTGCGCACTGAAAGGTTAAAGTTACCTATTTTTGTGACGTGTTTTACAATCCGGAAATTTTTTTTTTTCTAAAAAAGGGCGTTGCTGTGTCGTAGAGCAAACCTTGCTTTGTATTCTCAATCTTATTTTGGTTAAATTAGAAGTCTCAATTCTTTTACGTTTCTTGGCGCGTAAACGCCTGCAATTCAGTCCGCAGAAATGAGAACATTTGACCCTTAAATTTAACTTCTGATTATTTTGAGGTAGAGGGGCAATATGATTTGTTTAAAGACGGATTTTCCTAAATAAATTTGAAAATGAATTAATATGTCTAAGACGGTTTGATATAGGTATAGGGAAATATTACAAAAGTTACCCAGAAATTGATGTAGAATCCAAAAATGGAAAAAATATATAGGGTATTACATTTAACGCAAAAAACTGCAAGGAAGACGTTGCCAGTTTTACATACAACTGGCAACACCGAAGCATGTCTGGTTACATTGGTAAATAAATTTTTAAAATTATTGGTTGACCCGTTCTTCGTATACTTCTAGTACTCCAGCCACCCTGAATCACCCTGTATTTAAAAAAACTTTCTAGCATATGTGCTCACACATTTATTCTAAAATAACAAAATTGTGGACTGATATTCCATCCAAGTATGTGTTTCCTTAAATGTATACATATATTTACCTCATACCGTATTAAATTCTTGAGCTATTCTACTATCAATAAGAATTAAACTTCTTAACCAGTTTAAAAATATTTTATTTTTTTTTGCGCAAGCAACAATGGTAGGTCCTTGAAGATGTTTAATTAATTATATGCTTACTATAAGTGCCTGTCTATTTATTGTAAACAAAGTAATTAATAATACTTGCGTCTACAACGATTCTGATTATTAAATTATAAATAGGAATTCATCAATTATGTTTTAGTAATCAGGAATTTATTACATTTTTTGTAGCAAGTAGGTGTTTGTAGTGGAAGTAGGTACCTATTGACAGTAATATTAATTTTTTACTAATAACAATATTGATCTCGCTTTCTCAATAATAGATATCTATTTACCTATATTATCAAAAAAATTAATAACTCAGTTTAAGATTAGTTTGTTTTATTAAAAGTATTTTAATTTAATGAATAAAAAATTTTTCTAAAACCTTACCATACATGATTATATGTATATCTAATATACGACAATCAACCGTTTTAATGTCTTCCAAGCCTTTTCAGTTGAGACAATGCTATGAAATTATTATTATCTTATTATCAATATTTAATTTATCAACTAGGTGTACCTACAGCTTTCCCAAAAATTTAGAAAAATCACATCTGTGTCCGGTATTTAAAGAAGGTGATTACAGTAATATTGAAAATTACAGATAAATTTAAATGACATGTAATTTTGCTAAACTACTTGAAACGATAACCCTTATTCTCACATTCAGGGAAAGATAACTATCCATTAACATGGTTTTATAAAAAAACATATCGACTCTTACCAATCTTTATATCAGTATATCGCCGAATACGTTGATTTAAACATACAAGTACACTTTTACATAAGTTTAACCTTGACGCTGTATCACCTACTGTGGTTGGATTATTTAAATCATATCTCAATAATCTTATCATTAGCTGAAATTGTGTAGTTTGCTCTATCTGTTTTATATTTTTGTAAGATTCTAATTCAAGTTTCTATATGCATTTAATAAACAGACTATACAGGGCGTTTCTGCATTTCTAGATAATAGATAAAGTATTTTCTTCAATGACAAAACTTTTGGGTTCTCTATTCAAGCAGTTTTCTGGTATCGTGTAAAATCGTTTTCATGAATTAGGAGGAGGAGAATAATTATTGTACGTTAGTTATTTAGCAAACAATGGATACTAATATTTGGTATGTATTTATTGACCAGTAGATTTTCAATGGAGTTTAATACTTAAGTAGAGAGGATTTGATGGATATAAGATTTTCAAGTTTTAATATTATGAGTTCGGAATCTAATGGAAAGTTGTGTGGATAGGTGTCTTGTTTAATTCTAAATAGTTATTTTCGTAGTTTTTTACTATTACAGTGGAATTTTTTCCTAAAATTTTAGAGGCTTGTGCTGGTATAAAAGCTACCGTTCTATAATGATGATATTTAAGTGTTGATTTTTAAAAGTTATAGAAAACATTTGGGTCGCCATGATTTTAATGACTTAATGGCTTGTGTCTTTGAAACTTATTTCTGCGATATTTTTTGGAATTTATGTAGGTAACGTGTTACGTCATTCTATAAATTTCATAGCAATTTACATGAGGCGCTTAACATCCAAGTAATACTCCCAAGAGTATATCGTAACATTACGTACATTTTCGGATTAGTTTAGGTCCTGTAGTGTCCGAAAATCGGTATGGTGTGTATTATTATTATTATTTGACATTACTTATTTACATGAATTTATTCTGGTAGATGTATACTGGTAGCTGAGGTATACTGGTAGATGGTTCGTTGTGTACAAGGGTATGAACTCTTTCTGTTAAGTCGTCATTGGGGTTGTTTGTTGTTTACTGTCTCTTCTCTCTTGAATCATTCTGCTAATTTCCTAATTATCTGTTGGTAGGTACATCTGGATTGTCCGTAGTTTCTCGTAGAGCATTTTCAAGTTCGTGAGTGGTGATCTGGTGCTGACATCGGTGGTTATATTATATATTATTGAAATCTGTAACATGTAGAATTAAGTTGTCACAGAAATTTCTTACATTTGTTGAATTCTGAGATAACTTCTTGGAATATTATATATATATATATATATATATATATATATATATATATATATATATATATATATATATATATATATACAGGGCGCCCTATTTCTTGACCCGTTGCATGGGTAACTTTTTTATTAGTAGAGATACAAAAACGCTTAAATGAGCAAATTAGTGCAGTTTCGTATTAGTAATTCTACGGTAAGGCGAAAAATTATATACGGGGGAAGGTTGAAAAGTTATTGACAAAAAACGAAAAATCCAACTTTTCTATTATCCCTCGTAGCTCGTTCATTTGAAGAGTTAGAGAAAAATGCTTCACATGTTTTTTGCAGTATTTTTCATGTAAAATGACATGCACTTGCTACTTTTTATATATCTCTTAAAATGGTTGAGAATTACAGTAAAATATATTTTTTTTAAATGTAATGGATAGGTGGCTGTGACATTAACCGAAAGTCCCCTTTATTCTCTTTCAGATGATATAACATAGTCCATATTTTATTCTTACAAAAGTAATAATAATCGTTGTTTTTAAAGAAAGTTTATTGTCACATCAAGAATGCTACATATGGAAATAAAACAAAAAATAAGATTCCTGATATTTTTAAAAACGTCTAGTTGGCATTTAATTATTGACAGATCATAAGTGACATTTTTAGTTTTTGTTAAGTAGTTTATTGTTTATTATTAATACTGCATACAAAATAATAGTGTTGCAAATATGTACACCAACGAAGAGAAAAATGATATGCTATTTTGTTATTATAACCAAAATCGAGATGCACAAGCTGCAGCGAATCTTTATTTTGAAACTTACATGGAACGAAGACAACCCCATCATAGAATATTTAGACAGCTGGAAAATAATATACGATTATACGGTTCTTTTTCAAAGCCTAAGGATGAAAGAAACTTCAATGAAGACACTGAAATAAATGTTTTGGCTTATGTAAATTTTAAACCTGATTCTTCAACTGCAGAAATTGCACATCACTGTAACACTTCCAAGGAAACTGTAAGAGCTATTTTAAAAGGTAACAATTTAAAGCCTTATCATTATTCCATATGCAATACTTTATATCCAGCTGATAATCAAAGAAGGATAACATTTTGTCGATGGTACATTTCAAAATGCGAAGAGGATCTAGACTTCTGGAAAAAGATTTTATTCAGTGATGAAAGTAGATTTACCAACAATGGTATTTTTAACCGCCATAATAACATAATGTGGTGCCGAGAAAATCCACATCTTGTTTCTGAAAGAAGAAATCAACGTCAATTTGGGATAAATGTGTGGTGTGGAATTTTTTGTGGCAAAATTATTGGCCCATATTTTTACGAAGATAATTTGAATGCGAATAATTACCTTCATTTTCTAAGGAATACTCTAACAGAGGAATATTTAAATGAATTACCACTTCATATTTTTAGAAATCTTAAATACTTCCAACACGATGGAGCACCTGCGCATAATTCCCGCGAGGTAAAACAATATTTACATGAACAGTTTGATAATGTTATAGGAAATAGAATGGATATCGACTGGCCAGCGCGAACACCTGATTTGACCCCCTTAGATTTCTTTCTTTAGGGGTTATTGAAAGATACAGTTTATGTGACAGCTCCTTTAGATATAGAGGATCTAAAAGTCAGGATTCAAGATGCAATTAGAAGCATACATGGACATACAATAAATAATGTTTTAAGAAGTATCCAGAAACGTTGCTTACTATGTATCCAACAGGATGGTGGTCATTCCGAACAATTACTTCAATATAATTAATTAATTAATAATTTCTGTTCTCAAAACATTCTTTTGTTCCATAATCCATAGCATTCTTGATGTGACAATAAACTTTCTTTAAAAACAACGATTATTATTACTTTTGTAAGGGTAAAATATGGACTATGTTATATCATCTGAAAGAGAAAAAAGGGGACTTTCGGTTAATGTCACAGCCACCTATCCATTACATTTAAAAAAAATATATTTTACTGTGATTCTCAACCATTTTAAGAGATATATAAAAAGTAGCAAGTGCATGTCATTTTACATGAAAAATACTGCAAAAAACATATGAAGCATTTTTCTCTAACTCTTCAAATGAACGAGCTACGAGGGATAATAGAAAAGTTGGATTTTTCGTTTTTTGTCAATAACTTTTCAACCTTCCCCCGTATATAATTTTTCGTCTTACCGTAGAATTACTAATACGAAACTGCACTAATTTGCTCATTTAAGCGTTTTTGTATCTCTACTAATAAAAAAGTTACCCATGCAACGGGTCAAGAAATAGGGCGCCCTGTATATATATACAGGGTGGGTTTTTGAAAACGAAACAGAGCGAATAACTCTCAGGAAAATTATTTTTTCGAAAAACGCCGAGACAGGCCGATTTTTGATCAAAAGGGGACATCTTTTCCCATACTTTTGATGCTCCAGTCTCACCCCCCCTAGGGAGGGGGGGCAACCCCCCCAAATATCTTAATAGGGAAGGAGGATTAAATGACACATCATTTGAAAGGTACTTCAATTCTCTACACAACCCTGTATTAGTTTTTTAATTTGACTGGTTAGTTTTGAAGATAAAGGTTGTTAATAAAAAACTACTTTTTACGGTTTTATTTGCAAACTTTTTCTACATCAGCCAATTAAATATTCAAATTGATGACCTCCAGCCTCCATACAATAGTCGTCCATGAGTGTCACCCCTTATGTCAGAGTGACATTTCCTTTTATTATTCGCAGTAAATTGAAATAATAAATAATACAATCAGAACGGGTATTGAGTGAATTATTATTTTATTGTTACCTGTACAGTTTGTCGACATTATGGTTTATTCGATTCCAGAAAGAGTGGAAAATTGCTCTTTTTTATGCAAATAATCGGAGTGCTAATAGGACAGCAGAAATATTTAATCAGCAACACTTGGGTAAAAATGTTCACAGGAAGTACATTTTGGAGTTAGTGACCAAATTTCAGGAGACCGGATCTGTAAGTAATAAAAAGCGACACCCCGAAAGAAATGAAGCAGAAGATGTAGCTATTCTAGGCCATGTTGCTATATATCCTAGAACGAGTACGAGGCAAATGGCAACTGAATCCGGTTTTGGGCGAAACAAAATTCGTAAAACTTTGAAGCATCATAAATTCCATCCCTATAAGATTCACCTTGCACATGAACTTAATGGAGATGACTTTGACCGCCGACTACAATTTTGTGAAGTCATGAGTGAACGAGCTATTAACAATCCAGATTTAATTTTTAATATCTGCTTCTCGGATGAGTGTTCATTTACTGTTAATGGCAATGTCAATCGTCACAATTGTCGTTATTGGTCCGATTCTAATCCCAGGATATTTTATGAGACTCATACACAACATCAGGAAAAATTAAATGTATGGGCTGGAATTTTTGGTGACCACATTGTTGGTCCTTTTTTCTTACCAGGTAATCTCACCGGGGAGATGTACCTGGATTGGTTGGAAAACTCCATTTATCCAGAGCTGATACACATTATAGAGAATAATGAAAATTATCTAGAAGACCAGTTGATATTCCAACAGGATGGAGCCCCTCCTCACTACGCCTTGCCTGTTCGGCAGTATCTCGATCGTACGTTTGCAAATCAGTGGATTGGGAGAAGAGGCGTCATAGAGTGGCCTGCGCGATCGCCCGATTTGTCCCCTTTGGCATTTTTCTTGTGGGGTCATTTAAATTCCAAAATTTATGCCGCTCCACCTACTTCCCTTGAAGATCTACGCCAACGCATTATTAACGAATGCCGCCAAGTTACTCCAGAAATGTTGCAAAACGTACGTGATCGCATTGTGCAAAACTTATACTATTGTATGGAGGCTGGAGGTCACCAATTTGAATATTTAATTGGCTGATGTAGAAAAAGTTTTCAAATAAAACCGTAAAAAGTAGTTTTTTATTAACAACCTTTATCTTCAAAACTAACCAGTCAAATTAAAAAACTAATACAGGGTTGTGTAGAGAATTGAAGTACCTTTCAAATGATGTGTCATTTAACCCTCCTTCCCTATTAAGATATTTGGGGGGGTTGCCCCCCCTCCCTAGGGGGGTGAGAGTGGAGCATCAAAAGTATGGGAAAAGATGTCCCTTTTTGATCAAAAATCGACCTGTCTCGGCGTTTTTCGAAAAAATAATTTTCCTGAGAATTATTCGCTCTGTTCCGTTTTCAAAAACCCACCCTGTATATATATATATATATATATATATATATATATATATATATATATATATACATTATTTGTAGATGTTAAAAATATTGTATTAAACTTACTGGCTTAATTATTCTTTAATGACTAAGGGAGATACATGCTTTTACTAGTATATGTTTTTAAATTAGAGGAAGCTGTAAACTGCTCTCATGTAGATAACCAGAAATAGATATACCTACCGTAGGTAATAATTACGTTGTGCAGCAGAAATTTTGCTCAGTTACCAAAAGTTACATTTAATTTTTTTTTAATCACTAACGTTTAATGAAAAAAGATAGATTAATTCTAGATAGAGATCGTGACAAAAATATTTAATGATTCATCATGAAATATGATGTTTTACCTAAAGATGATGTAGTTTTTATTAAATGTACTAAAACCATAGACTTAATAAGAGGAGACCTCACGGTTCATTCATAAATAACCTTTTGTTTTGTATCAATCATTGGCAATGTGTATGACAAAGGATACCGAGAGAAAGAACGGCAAAATTCCGACTCCGTGCAACGTTGCAAAAGTTTTGGGAGAACTTGCTTCCGACGCCAAAAGGCGTTCTGTTTTTGGAAGGGTTGGGTATGATAATAAAACATCAAAAAAGGAATTTTAAGAAAATCACTACTATACATTGCAACAGCAAAAGCTTGTGAGATTAGAAATTAAATTAGTTTTAATGTAGGGAATATAAATTGAAACTTGAACACTTAAAATTCTGAATTAAGTAAAGGTGGTATACCTACTCCATCACAAAAACTTATATATATCTATATATATATATATATATATATATATATATATATATATATATATATATATATATATATATATATATATATAAGTATATATATATATATATATAAATACAGTAGTGTAAAAAAGTATTTTTCAGTTTTTCAAAGATACTCAAACTCTGTATACAGGGTTCAATTACATTTAAAAGTGAAATATAATTTAAAATAGGAAAGATGTACATGGTGTTAGTTTTTAATTCAACTTTTTGTTTCAAGTTATTTGACTTACTGTTTTCAAAATAACTCTTAAAAGCCTGATAATGGTGATTTTCTCTTAGATTAGTATAAAGGGTACCTTTAAAAATTACCTTGGTTACGCAACTGATTTTAATTTTTGTGTGCAAACGTTGCATGTTGGCTTCACACTTACCAAACATTATAGGTTTTTTAATTTGTTATGCAGCAAAGTGCTGAATGATGTCTTAGCTTCTTGCTTGGATTCCTGTTTTAACCATATTTAAGTATGTGTGTAGGTAACTCCAAATACTAACACATCAGCCATATTTTAAAAAATAACAAAAGCAGTTCCATAATATAATATATACATACTATATTCTGTAAAATGATAAGGAAGCCAGCCAGCACGCCCCTGAAAATTCGTAAATATGGCGTGACAAATATAGCGACCGAATAACAAAACAAAACTTGGCAAAATTTACCTGTGGAAAGACAGTTTTGAATATAAAGAATTCACTTTTCCATACACTTGACACTGACGCACCATTTTCTGAAGAATAGTAATAAAATCTTTACGAAAAACACTGAAAAATTCACAAAAGCAAAATTCCGACTCCCAGCAACACCGCACAAAAGAAATACTATAAAATACTACAATTCACGTGCTTGTTACCGGTATGAATGAACATGCGGATTTGAGTAGGGAGCAATGATGTCTGTTCATTCCATTTTTGCGTTATGAAGTTAGTTTTTATCGCAACATTTTTAAGAAAATATGATTTATCTACTTAAGTAGAAAACGGAAAAATATTTTTATGTAATATTTTAACCTTAACCCATAATCATGGTAGTTTAAATGTGAAAATATAAATTACACAATTGACAGTTTGGCAACAGTTTTTCGTACAATCATAAAGTAGACCTTGCAGTTGACCAGATAAAGAGTAAACGAGGGGTTCTCTGATTGCTTTAAAATGTAAACAATTACATCTCCCTTGTCTTATAAATCTATGACTAAAACCCAACCTTGTAGATATTAAACCAAGCAATGCGTGACTAACAATCATTCAATTGTTCCGCGGTATTCGAATTATTAAATAGGTAGGTACTGTCCGAAGGATGGCTATCCGGCCTGTGTTATGTGGCACTGCCTTGATGACAGATTTCAACAACTGTTTTTATCTCGTAAATCGTAGTGTACAATCTGATGGTTATTTCTTTGTGTTTGTAATTTTGAAGGAAAACACATTATGTCATGCAAGACATCATGGCTACTATTTATATTTCGCCTACCTAATAATTTTCTCATTCTTTCAAGTTATTTCAAATATATTACCAATCACAACCATTTCGTTTAAAGTTACTAGTAAATACCCTCTTATTAATTATGTATTCTAATTTGGTTTCATTTATTATTGCAAGGTTTGGAGTGTTGATGGTTGCAAATTTTAGTGAAGTGCTCAGTGCTGCTCTTGAAAGTATAGGTGTAAAAAAATCATTATACGATGTTCCTGGATTAGGAAATCGCCCTTTGATTATTAAGGCTTATCCTGCTATTGATAATTTTCAAAGTGACTTATTTGAAGTATATGCTGAGCCGTATATTTATGTAAGTAAATTATTTAGTATATTAGTAATAGTTCGGCAATCAATCTGTAATGAAATGTTGGTGATTATAATATTATGAAGTATAATTATTCTATCAATGATTGAATTACAGATTGTGTAATATAAAATATGTTAGGACTAAATGAAATGTACCGTGTATGGTAGCAAGAGTTTATTATTGAACTTTCCTTGGAATTGTCTCATTTAATAACTATTTCATTCTTATCTTTTAAGTTTTGCTGTTGAACCATTTCTTCTATAGTTGAGAATGTGTTGAAATCTAGGTCGTAACTATACATTTAAAACAAGGATTTGAGTTATTTACGTATGACTCCAAAACTAACTCCGGAATCGCAATTGTTGATGAACTGATATGATATTCAATGTCAAAATTTTTTCTAGATTACAAACAATTTTGACATTGAATTTAATCTTGTTTCAAAAAATTTTAATTGTCATGAATTTCTGGTAATTTAACAATTCCTGGATGATAAGAACTTCTGCCATACATGTGCCTAAAAACATCGGAAGCAGAAATACGTATCGTACATTAGACTAAGTAGGAGTGATACAGTATCAGTTTTATCAGAAAAAAAATTGGAACACGTAAAAAAAAAATTTTTATTAAAAAATGCAATACAAAATCATCATGATATCACCATGAATACGTTTTAATGTTGTAAAGTAGATACTTATTTAATATTTTGATACTTAATAAAATATGTAAATAATAATAATAATAATAATAATGGCAATAATAATAACAATAACAATAATAATAATAATAATAATAATAATAATAATAGTAATAATAACAGGGCAGGAGGGGGTCATCCAACACCTAAGACCTTGGTGAGCAGCGACATCACTTACCTGATCTAAGGGTGCAAAATCGGATCGGCAGCACCTGAGCACCCGGGAGGGAAAACAACTTCCCTTCTGATGTCGTACGTTGAGCTTGCTGGGCTAACCCCCCAACAAGCTGCCCCCCTGGTTCCTAGCAGCCAAGGAGAGAGCCCCCACAATCGACCCCGTCGGATGATGGATAGGAAAAGGTGAAACCCGTTGGAAGAAACACGCCCCGAATATTTATATTACTCGTATTTTTGATGAAATTATTGCCCTAAACTGTAAAATGAAGTTAGCAGCGAAAAATTTTGCTCGCTTTAGAGATGCTAATCCAACTAATAACGTAGAAATATGCGTCTTGTTGGGTTTATTGTATATGGTGGGAATTTACCATGCTAATCAATTAACACTGAAAATTTATGGAAAAGAGGTGGTTCTGGTGTGGAAATCTTTACACTAAAAATGTCATTACAGATTCATTAAAGATCATTACAGAAGATTTAGATTTTTACTGCGCTCTCTAAGGTTTGACGATAGACACTCGTTTAGAGCGAAGATCCACTGATAAGTTAGCAGCTATACGTGTCGTTTTCAATATCATTTGATACCAATTGTAAACATGGTTACCACCAGTCTGAATTTGTCACAATCGACGAGATGCTTGCGGAATTTAGAGGGGAATGAAGCTTCGTTAGTATATATCCCTTAAGCCGAATAAATATGGCCTAAAAATACCTGCGTTTTCTGATTTTAAAATGTTTCATACCAGCAAAATGGAAGGGTACGTAGGAATACGGCCAGAAGCACCATATAGGGTATCAAACAGTCCTTATGATGTTGTTTTAAGTCCTTATGATGTTATTTTAAGATATTGTTAGATCTGGGCGTAATACAACAATGGACAATTGGGTCACGTCTGCGTCTCTTTTTAAAAAATTGCTTAAAATTTGATTTTGAAAATAACCAAATTTTCAAAATCACCCTGTAGGTACTTTTCCATATATCGCGACCCTTTCTGGTGAGACACCCTGTATATATATATATATAATTTTATTAGATCATTAAACTAAATTAGATATCCGTAAGATAGATAGATATTTGTAAATAATAAATAAATATTATATTTTCAATTGTAAATCTGAAAATAAGTATAATATATTGATAAATTAAAATGTGTAAATGTATCCTATAATCTAGTCTTTACACAAGATTTACTTTTGATATTCAGTTGGTGTCACACTTTTGATACTATAAATATATAATATAATATAAATATATTAAAATATACACTTACTTATGAAAAATAAATCCCTTGGCCAGAAGTTCAGCGGTTGGTTTTATGAAAGCTAGTGTGCCTAACCAAAAATAAAAATATTCACACTGAAAAAGAGTAGATTACTGACAAATTTGATACATATTTGTTCTTATTTTATAAAATTATATTCGACTCTCTTAACTTTATTTTTATACAATTTATTAAATGGGAATTCCAAATTTGTCAATACAGTTTGTTCTATGGAAGCAGATAAACTAAAATTGTTAACTATCACATATTTGATAAATAAAATAATTTCAAGTGCTGTGTTGTGTTTCGTGTACGTTAATAGTTATCAGCTATTTTCAGTGTAACAAATTTATTTTTGGTTAAGTCAAATTGTATTTCAAAAACCAACCCCTGTGTGTTTCTTTTGGCGCAGTGATTTATTTTATGTTTTTGTAGTTTTTAATAAATACTCAATTAATGGAAGAATGTATAGATAATGTTTGAGTTTGATATAATATATTATTTACAGAATCTAAGGCCACAATTGGCGATAGCCATAATTGAAGGAGAGGATGAGAGTGAGATCAAGGGTGAACTTATATTTTTGCAAAAACGTCCATCTGCCGGCCCAACAGTTATTCGTGGTAATATAACAGGATTGCCCGCAGGAAAGCATGGTTTTCATATACATCAATCAGGAGATTTAAGGCAGAGTTGTCAAAATCTGGGAGGACACTTTAACCCATATTTAGTGAGTATATAATAAGAAGTCTTATTCATATGTCTTTTTTGTATTACATAATGACTAAATAACCAAACAAATTGAAAAGATAATTAGTTATACAAGAGATTAAAGCATATGAACGAGTGTCTATTACACAATAGTATATTATTCAACGAGCATATAATGATGGCTATTATTCATGAGGGTGATGTAAATCACCCGAGTGAATAATAGCCATTGTATGTGAGTAGAATACTATACTTTTTCCACGGCTATAAATGATATAAATTTTAAACACTATGAATATGATGAGACGCACAAATTTTGTCGTTTTAAATCAATAAGAAAATTATGCTTTGACAAATTGTCATGTCTTTCTAATAAAATGTTTTTAGGCACATAGTTAAATATTATGTGAATTTACCCATTATTCACTCCAGTGAATACTCATAAGAGCTACACGTCTGAATTTTAATTATTTTAGAGTGGCCACTTACATTTTGATGTTATGAATATGTATAAGTAGTTTAGTGTATATTGTACTATAAGTGTAGTGCCAGTATATGAAATATACAGTATATAAAAAAATTCATTGGAATCGCACTTACCAAAATTTTTTTAGAAGGGTGTCCTGGTTCTTAATGGGCTACACTGTATATTTCAAATAAATATAATATGAGTTTATCAAATCCATAAATACAACCCAAACCCAGAAATATACAGGAAAGAAATAAAATTATCAAAAATTATCAATAGAAGTTGCAGATAGAAGAGTTTGGAAACAGAAACAAGTTTCTCATCATTATATTCATTATATCAATGAAGGGTATCACTCCCGTCAGCATCATCATAAATCGGGTGACGGGTATCATTCATAAATCACCTCACTCAGCTTAGTCTGGAAAGGGTATATGCCACTCACAAAAAACAGTGACACTTTATACATGCAATACGTAAGATCATTTCTAAACCACAAATAGTTTCTTGATAGACTTGGTAGGTACCTACTAAGTAATCATAATATGAATTAAATTTATATCGTATATTTTCTTTGAATATAAACTTTTTAGAAAATTAGATTGCGGCAAATATACAGGGTGTCCCATTAATATTGCGAAAAAATTCAGGGGGAGTTTCCTTAACCAAAAATAAGAAAGAGTTCCTTAGAATTTAGAGAAAATACAAGGTTTTTCCTAATATATTAGTAAAAACCTTGTATTTTCTCTCAATTTCAACACCCTGTATCTCGAAGCATTTTCGGACAAAGGTTTATAGGAACTTTCTTTCTTATTTTTGGTCAAGGAAACTCCCCCTGAATTTTTTTGCAATATTAATGGGACACCCTGTATAACTTTTAATAAATAGTAGATTATGAATACTAAAAAAGGAGATGAACTAAAGTAAATAAATATACGTACCTCAGCTTATAAAGTATAGATATGGTTTATCGTATAAGCGATGTGGCCTATGAATTCTAATATATCGTCCAACGATAGACTACTATTCATGGTACACCATAATTTCTGTTGCAGCAGGGTTTGATTCTGGCGCTATACCTGATTCAGGCTAAACCCCGCGCGTTTGCCGCTAAATGAATAAATGTTAGGAAACGTATGCTAATCCCATTAGGATACTGAATCAACCACTACCCACTACGCATTCCAAGTCTTAACTAAACCTTATTCTGAATTAAGTATTTGAATCGTTGAAGGGGGACCAAGGTTTCAGAAATAAATTAACATAAAACTTAGGGTAGTACCTTCATTAATTTAGAGGAAAGTGGTGCACATCCATATAATTAATATTTGGATTAATTTCGTTTGCGCAAAATAATAGTACCTATCTATTTATGGGCCTTTAATAATATTTCTTTTTATTTATTACTTTAGTTGCAACATGGTGGACCAACAGACCCGGTACGACATGCAGGGGATCTGGGTAATATAGAAGCCGACGAAAGTGGCCGATTTCAAGTTCATATAATTGATCCGCTTATTTCTCTCTCGGGTGGTCCAAGAGGTGTAGTAGGGCGTGCCATAGTTATCACTTCAGAACCTGATAATCTTGGGCGTGGAAACAGTGTTAATAGTTTAATTAATGGAGATTCTGGAAAACCCATAGCATGTGGTGTTATTTCATACATTAGGTAGCTCCATGGATGAGGCAATAATAATTGTACTTTTGAAATAAATATAACTTATAATTTATGACATACGTGTAAAATTTGAAAATTTGAAAATTTTCAAAATTCAAATAAATAAATTTTTAGTTTGCTTTCAGAAGTGTTAATTTTGTATTAATTTTAATGCTACCCTTTTTTAATAATCTGGACGCTACATCACGAAATTTTATCATTACCAAATAAAAGACTACTAATAAAACACTAAGAAATAATTCATTAAGGCAAAGAGAACGTTGTAAATATGTTACTAAAATATGTAAATTGCATAAAATTATTTTTTAAGTAGGTCAGTAGAAGATTTTGTATCGGTAACTTCCATTATCCAAATTATATCGGTTGGAAGTAGCTACATACTTTTGAGGTAGGTACCTTAATTTGTGATGAATACCTTAATTTTGATATAAAATTGTTTAGACACCATAATTGATGTACCTAGTATAAAATATTTCTTTATGTTTTTATTTATACAGTTATGATATGTACAGATAACAATTAACAATTGACCACTATTAGTAAACTACTTTGCAGTATTTTATTACACGGAAAATTATAAACTTATGAGTAATGAGTAATTTCAAAAGTAAATATAAAAAAAGCGAATAGAATAAATTAGACTAGAAATGATTTTTTTTATTAAAAAAATAAGTTCAAAATTAACTGATATATTTAAACACAAACATTCCCATATAATTATTTATTTAAGTGTTTTGAAGAAGATACAGAGTTAGTAATCGCAATATTATTAATGAAAAGTGATGTGTTATTTCAAAATTGGTTTTTTTATAGTTTTATGTTAAGTTTCTTAATACAAATTGGCAAAAATATTTCAATCTGCACATCAACAGAGCTTCCTAATTTAAAACTTTCTAGTAATGAGAGACACATTTCTAGAATCACATCTAGAATTCTCTAATGGACAAATTTGGAAGGACTTTTGCGAAAGCATGAATTACAAGTTTCAACTTTCTATTTGTACATATGTTTGTACCATCAAGGAGCACCTTGTGAACCACTACTTTTCTGAATCCACTAGAAGTATTGGCACCCTTCATCTTCAACAACGTCCTATATTGAAAGCCGCAACTACGGATTAGATAATGTCCTCTAGCATCGTTACTAAGAGTATTTGATCGAATTACACAGGCTATTTACAGCTTCGTAGTTTAGGTACAAAAGTGCGGGTACAGATTAAATATTTTCAATAAATGTCGCAATATGTACCACTAACTTATGACAGTTAAGTTCTAGAAATAACTTTTGAGAATAGTGTGAATGGTCTTCATTGCCAAAACAGGACAGGCTTCTTACAATAAGTGATGGCATAAAGACATCTCCTGAACGACTTTTATTCTAAAACTGCAAGAAAAAACTGCCAATCTAAAAGTTGCCTATTTATGAGCATGTTCTAGTGACACTCTCAGGTCACACTTCATACGCAAAATGAGAAAATCGCCTTTGAAACTGAAACTTTTGACATTACTGCGTATAACTCCACTTACAGTATGAATTTTCACCATATTAGATAAATCAAAACCATAAGCTCAAACTGCCTAATGACTATCTCTCTCAAATTAGGACACAGTCTAGTTCTTTCTCCGTTTTTGTGGTGTTTTGTACTCAACGGTTTTCTCAATATGTTTAACGAGAATAGGATCGTGACACAAGCTTATATCATTAACCTTAACTGTTCTATTACTTTGAGGGAAGTAGCTCGGCAATATTAGTGTTTAAGCTTGGCTCTGTAATATTAGTCGTTAGTTCCGCAAATGTGTCTATTTTATATCAATAGTTTTGATCTGCATTTTTTCAGCATTCAAGTGACAAAATCCATAATATTACCATACTTCGTGTAAATGAATTTGTTTAGCAATATAATCATCAAATGTAAGACGTTATTCTACAAGCAAGCAGACTATTTTGTTCGCTATTATAAAAATAATATGTATACAGTTCACCATGAGCGACGCTTCCGAAGCTCGTTTACTGATAATTGGCCGGAAAAATCCCATAATTTTAGAGAGTTCAGTTAGAGTGACCTACAAATAATAGATAACTTGTATACAAAACAAGGACTTGATCATTTAAGGTATTGCTGTTTACAAAGAAATGGAAAATAGTGAAATTGAAAGAGCAAAACATATTCAATAAACTCATAAATCTAGATGTAGAAGTGGGTAGCGGCTATTTGGCAAGATGTAGTGGGTCGTCCTCACTTTTCACTAACCTCATTATGCTTCCTATGTGACACTCTGTTGTGTGTGGGTCTCTTGAGCTAGGTCTTTCAGGTACCGCGCGTAACTAAACATCTGCATACTTTTACTTGCATAGGTATTAGTATAATTATTATAGATTTCTCTTTCTCCAATGCACTGGTATGGAATTAATTCGGCATATTAATAAGTCATTGCCTTTCATTCTACAATGTAGTTTGGAAGAGCAAGATCAAAGTAATTTTTTATGTCGTTATTATGGGTGACAAACTACTAAAGTAACGTTGTTGCCGCCAATTAAAAGCAAAGTTAGATGTATAGAATTAGAAGATAATATTGGTTACTTTTATTCGAAAATGTAAAGCTAATAAATATCAAGATTGCAAATCAACAGTGTATTTGATATTTTTGCAAAGAGTTTCCCCACCCTAAGAGCCAAGTATTGTTTTACGATATTTTTTCTTGTAATGATATAACAATATACTTAATGCGGTGAAAATGCGTTTTACTTTTTAATACTTGGATGACATTTCTTTCTATTGATGATTTGGATTTTAATACTGAGATAATCATAGGTACTCCTCTATGAAGTAACTCAAAATAGCTACATCCAAATATATTTTCTTTGTAAGTAAATTAAGTACAACGCAACGTAGCTACTTTAAGTGTTATTTTCAAGTAGAGATAAGCATGTAAATACTTAATGTGTATTATTTTCACGTAGAGATAAGCATGTTATATTCTCATTAAATTCACATCTTCAGATATGTACCTATTGTTACTTAAAACTTAAGTGAACCTTTCAACACTTTTTCTTTATTTTTAGTTCTTAATAAAGAAAATAATGTTTTATATGTCTAATGTAGATAAGTTTGCATAATATATTTCTTCCCTCCTTTATATTGTAACGAAGTTACCTTTTTACAGTTAGGATTTATTATTTGGAGTATAGAATTTAATATGTATTAGTTTCCGCCGAAGAATATTGTAAGTGAGCTCCGTAGCGCTGTGCAAAGCGTGCCAACTTTTCAGCCGGAAGATCCGAGTTCGATCCTCGGCCGGGTCAAGTTTTTGTATTACCGCCGTTGTTTATAACATTCTACTAATATAGTAGCTAATTGTTAAAATAATTAAATTCCGAGTATGAAGTAGAAAAGTCACTTACAAGTATTCCGTCAATTACATTTTTATTAATATTATAAGATTGTTTATTTTGCCGAGTTTAGATCCCCTTACTTAAATATATTTTAGTTTATTTCAGGTCTCTACATTATTTTGCAGAGCTTAGAATAATTTCTATTTTCCGAAATGATTTAAATAAGTTGGAAATATTTATTTATTATTGTTTAATATTGTAGAATATATTTAACTTATTTAGGATGTGTTATAATAAGAATTTAGTTATTTCTTGGAGTTATAAAACCGTTCTTTTTGATAATGATATTTAAAATAAGTGTAGAAGCCCGTAAATCTATCAAAATATTATTTTATAATTTGTTTATATTATTTAACGCTGTGACTAGGCTAGCAATAATATATTGAGTAGATTAGTACCGTGTACCATTAGGTTGGCCGAATTTGAATCAAAAGTTAAAATATCTGCGCACCCAATGCGCGATGTTTCTCCCACATGATTTACAGTCACGTGGTGTCTCCGATTTACTACTTAAAGCATTGTAACTGCCTAGAAAGTACCTTTTGACCGTCCGATCTTTTGATCTTCTGATCATTTCCGCCAGCACCAGCACCAGCACCAGCAGGAGTAGGTAACCCTTAGTAAGTCCGACCGCCGCCGACAAGCTATCTTCAGGTTCACTTGGCTGCGATCGCTCTATGAGCGTTTGACATGGGCGAAGAAGCTTTGTGTGAACTTGAAGACGCTGTTCGACTGTACGCTGTGCCTAGTATATACTTCACTAGGTGTACCTCTTGGTAATGGTTCCTCTATGAGCGTTTGACATGGGGAAAGTTGCCTATTAGAGTGCATTAGTTAAGTGTAGCTGGTTACCGAGTATAGTAAATAATATTAGGCTTGTATTTTGTCTTTGGGAGGGCGTTTCACTAGGTGTATCTCTTGGCAATGATTCCTCTATGAGCGTTTAACATGGGGAAAGTTGCTTGCTAGAGAACATCAGTTTTACGTACCCAGATTCCGGATACATAAAAGCCTGGTACCCGTATTTCAGTGTCTTAAGTGTTTTATCATATGTGCCTTGGCAATGGTTCCTCTATGAGCGTTTGACATGGGGAAAGTTGCTGTTTAGGTACATTGATAGAATACCGTCAGAGGCTGGTACAGTAAACCGATAGACGGAGAACAAGGTATTTTGTTGCATTATTAATTTATTGTGCTTAGCTTTTCTGGTTGCTACCGCTTTGTTGCTAATTATTGATTGCCGAATAGGTTTACCTGAATAATAATTATTGCTTGTCTATTTACTGCTGCTTGCTACCATTTGTTGCTAATATATTTCCGCTTGTTTATTATTACCGCTTCTATGAATAAATATATTTACATATATTGCTATTAATATTTTGGTATTAACTGCTTTATTTACCGACCGATTTATTTAAAGAATAAATAAATATTTTAGGAGTTGGAAATGTGTGACTTTTATTACTTAGGTTAAGAAACATTGACCCTCTGGCAAGTGCAGGTATGCACCTTCTTCACTGCAGTTACCCAGCCTTTACTCATAAGCGAGTAGAGTCCGCGTGGACCATTCACCACGTGAAACCCATGTTTGGTGGCGCCCGAAGGCAGAAACCCGACCATTAAAATCCGAAACCGATTTAAGAGCGTCACAAATTGACACCCTCGAGTAGGGACCGTCACAAATGGCGCCCTAGAGCAGGGACCGTTTTCTTAACCTAGGGTAGTAATTGTTTTTTTTTCAGCTTAGATCCAGGAGACCTGTGGAGGTCTGATATTTAACGGTGTAAGTGGTAGTGCTTGTGTTTGATTCTTTTAGCCTTCTAATTCCGTATTAAATTTTGTTTATTGTTCTATTTAAACATTATTTTTTTATTTAACATTTACTCAAACTTGTGCTTGTTTGGTATCATTTGATAGAAATTCCGATACCGATTCCGACCGAATGCCGTTTTACCCTATCAAAGAACCCTGTTGTGTTTTGAGCAAATTTCATTAAAATCCGAATTTTCAATGTACAGTTATTATTAGTGGTGGCTTGAGAATCTAACATTGTACGACAGCGGAATTTGAGTTTTTTGTATAGAAATTCCTGAGTAGTTAACCGCAGTTTGTGTAGATTTTTATGAGTAGTTTTTTTTATAGTAGCACATTTTCTTTTCCGAGATAAAAGCCGGTATTTTGCTTGAAGTATACAAGAATAGTTTGCTTTGACAGTGGTCAGTATTCAGTATCTTTTTAGTAATATTCAGAAATATTTTTAATAATTGGAAATTGCTGGTTTTAGATTAAAATGAGTTTCCCTGAACTCTCTGTTGAGGGGTGCCTTTGCTGAAAGTTTGTTTACCGACCGACCGCTTCCGTATAGGTACAAGGGGTGGAGGTACCGACCTGACCGATTCCAACCTAGTACTCCTTGGGCCTTTTAAAAGCAAATTTCAGTAAAGGTGAACTTGTCATAGACTGGTGACAGGGAAGTCAAGTGGCATTTGTCACTGCCGTTTTAGTTAAATTTTAATTTAAGGTTGAGCTAAGTCAACATGTACCGAGTAAAGCAGACTTATTCTTGTATAGTAGTAGTTCATTAAAAAGTTTTCCGTTAAAATTTCCGTTAGTAAATTAGGCAAATTAAATATTTTTTTTTTGCAAAGCAGAAATATTTTTGGTAGAGTAAAATATTTTGAAAATTGTAACTTATAACAAGACAGTGTACCGAATCTGTTAGCACAAGCTTTTTGGATTATAAGTAAATAGTGAAGTACTTAGTTACTTGATAGACAAATAAATTAAATTTTATTTTGAAGTTTGTCTGGGACCGAGTAGTTAAATCCGGGATTATTTATTGTTTATAAATAAACATTTTTCTATACGATTTCTAGTGGTTTGAGTTAGATTCTTTCAAATACCGAAAAAGAAAAGATAAGACCGATTAATACCGACCATACCACCGATTGTAGTACCGATTCATATACCGCTGAATCGTACATACCACTAGAATGTCGTCTGATTCAAAAACTAAAGAAGTGCCGCCCCCAGACATGCTCATGAGAGTGAGGATTCCGACGAGAATCCCCAGACCGCTAAAGTAAGCTGGATTTACACTTTAAAGAAATCCGAACTCGTAAATGAACTAGAAAAATTTCAGTTGAGTAGTAAAGGCACAATGCCAGTACTACGTAAACGTTTGGTCACTTTCTTTAAAGAAGGACCACCGAAACACCAACAAACTTGTGTAACAGATGCAGGGCCGTCTACCGCTACCGTAACTGACAATGCACCACCCCCAGGTTCCGTTCATGAATTTAATAACTCCGGTGATGAGGTTTCACATCCGCTTATAAGGGATTGGGTTAAAACTTTAAGTAGGGAAGAACTTGTAACTAAGTTAACCAAGTTCAACCTAGATATCCAGGGAGAGACGTCTGTCTTGAAAGAAAGACTAACCGCTGTCCTCTGTGAACCAATTCCAAGGGCACATTCCCCGCCGCCGTCACCGATTTTAACTCCGTTGCCCTCCGAACCTCGTCCAGCACCGTTTCAACCGAATCACGAATCTACTTATAGAACTACATCGTATCGTCTTGGCAACGATGTATGTACTAGAGTTAGAAAATGGGGACTTAAGTTTAATGGTAAAACCGACGCCGTAGAGTTCCTGGAAAAATTATGTGATTTCCAGGAAAATAGCGGGCTAACTACCATTGAATTATTACCGGCCTTGTATGAAATTTTTCAAGGGAATGCTCTAGCCTGGTACCGCAATAACCGAGCATCTTGGACTAGTTGGCAGGATTTCCTAACCGATTTCAAACATTTCTATTTACCAGCCGAATATCAAACATTTTTAGAGGAACAGATACATAACCGCCGCCAGACACCTGGTGAACCTGGCCGTCACTACGTAGTCGCCATGCAAACGTTAATTCGAAGGCATGGTGAATTCTCGCAAGAAAGAACCTTGCGCCGTCTCTATGGAAACCTATTACCGGAATATCGACAATATATACGGCGGAGCGATGTGCAAAGTATCCAGGATCTGGTGATCCGTATCGAAGAGTTTGAAACTCTTCAAAAAGAACTTCACCCACGTGGTGGTAGTCCGTCAAGTAGCCAGAGTCCGGTGTTACCTGTTACCGAACACCGCTCCCCGCCGCCTGTTCAAAGAATTCCTTTGAACAACCGTCCCCGCCATACTATACCGATTACGACACCCGAAGCAGCCCCCCGAAGCAGGGTCCCTAATCGTACCTATGCAGAAGCCGCTCAGAGTAGTAACACCGTCCGTCCGGAATCTGTAAACACGCCAAGAGAGGCGCAGGCACGCCCTCCTTCGCGACAAGCAAGGCAACCGAGTACCCCTTCCAATAGACCCGTCTGCTGGAGGTGTGGACAGTCCGGACATTTCCGAACCGAATGCCGAGCACCTCCGAGACTATTTTGTTCACGCTGTGGACGAAATGGGATTATGAGCCGAGACTGTAATTGTCGCAATCCGGAAAACTAAACTGGAGTCGTACTGCTGCGAGGCCAGCACACTCCCGGACTATTACAGCCCCGCATAATTCCGCCGTTACCGAAATAGACAACCGACCGCACGTCACCGTCAAAATAAGAGACAGGATGTTCTCTGCACTCGTAGACACCGGCTCCGTCCGATCCTATGTTGGCGATAAAGTCGCTAAATACTGTAGAGACATAGAAATCCCGTTCCAAGAAGTTTTGACGTCCGCTGCGAAACTGGCAAATGGATTAACAGTAAACATACAGGGTGGTTACTGTTTGGAATTTTCTATAAGTGATATTCACTTTTCCGAAACAATTGCATATTTGCCAGATCTGACGTCCGATATTGTGTTAGGCATGGATATCCTTTGTAAGAAGAAGTTTACCATGGATATGTTGACCAACACACTGTATCTAAATGACCAAGTAGTCTTTAGACAACAGCCGACACCATCATGTAGTCCGATTGGAGGACTAGGGATACAGTTGACCGACACCGCGGCGACTGATTTAAAAGCTAGCCTCCAAAAGATAAAGTTAAAGGGAGAAACAGAATTTGTGTTGCCACCCGACTTGCCCGAACCTTCTGCCAGTAAGGATATCGAAGAACTAAGTGACGTAGAAGGTGCACTTAGATGTTCTTGGTATCAACGCATGAAGGTGAATGTTGAAAAAACCCAAAAGAATTTCCGGATTACTGTGTAAGTAATGACCGGCTGTACCGTTACTTTTGGAATTCTAAAGGCTTGTCCAGACCGAGCAATGCATGGAAACTCTGTATGCCGAAACCGATGCGTGAAACCGTTCTAGCCAAAAACCACAGTGATCTTGCTATAGGACACTTAGGGGTAGCAAAGACAAAAGCGCGCATGGCCCTCCGTTATTACTGGCCAGGAATGTTTCGTGAAATAGCCAAATTCGTAGGGAATTGTATGCATTGTCACCAGAAACTATCCTTGCCTCCGACTCCCATAACTCCCGAGAACTCCCGTCACCGAAAACCGAAACCCTCCGTTAACCATCACCACTGGAAAACTATCAGTAGAAATTTGGTAGGCCCCCTACCCAATTCCGCTAATGGAAACCGTTTTCTGACAGTTTTCCCAGACTGTGTTTCAAAAAGGGTTCAGGTAAAACCGTTGCGTAAGACAAAGGGACAAGGTATTGTGAAAGCGCTTCAGAAAGAAGCTAGCTGTCGGTGCGGCTGCCCTCGCAGGATTTTCAATAACCCTGGCACTCAGTACAATGACCGTTCAGTTCCCAATAGACTTCGACTACAGCAGAGTAATAGCACACCGAATATTCCGACCGATTCCGATCCGTAGTTAGCAATGAATCCCCAGTAACAGGGGAAGAGTTCATAACACTTCTATGTCTAATATGTGTTATATTGCAGTGGCTCCTCGGCGAATCCCCGCGAAATTGACATGTTTGGGAGAACCACCCAAGGGTGCCCCAGTTCCGCCCGTGAGGGACCCGGTTTTTGACGCCAAATACCAACAAATGAGGCAAGAGCAAATTAGAGATATAGTACGCCAACGAGCGAGATTACTAAAAAGGGCCGAAAGAAAATCCTCATATCCAGTACCGCCGCCCGTTTTTCCGCCGCCAGCTCCAACCCAGAAGCCAACAACCGAGGACGTGGTTCCGATCGCACAAGACGTCTTGTCGATAACACCCCTGATATGTTCTATTCCACTACGGCAACTCCCCGAGGAAATGGAAAAATCTCTAAGAGAGGGAAACAAACCCTTGCCCGCTCCCCAGCAAGAGTTATTAAAAAAATCATCAACAACGTCAACACCGGCTTCACCTGAAGCACTGACGTCATGTCATGGCGTGTTGAGTGACCTGTTACTGGAAAATCGACGACCCGAATTATGGGATTCCGACATGCGGGCACGAGTAGCCAGCCTATTAGACTCTTGTCGTCGCAAGCGATGCCGTTTGGTCTGCCATACCACAACGGGTATAAAATTTCGGGTGACCGTCTGGCCACATCACTTGAAAAAATAACTCTAGATATCTGGTTGTGGTAAAATGATTTTCACTAAAATATTTAAATTATTGTGTTTTGTAGTACACCCATACTCATTTGTGTCGAAAACAAAATATAATTAATTTGTTTATAGGCAATGGACAGCCCCGTGTTAGAGATGTACGACCAGGAGCTTCTACGCGATATTGAAGAATTCCTGGAAGGTGAACTAGAAAATCCAGTGCCGCCGCCCTCGAAGCAGCCGACCACCGCACCGAGTGTAGCCGAAAAACCGGCACATGTAACTACACCGCCGCAGGCAGGTGACCCCTACGATCAGCAATGACTGGTCGATATACCGTAAACCCACACCGGAACCGCACATTTACTTCCCTGTCAATATATATGAGCTATGTTGGAGGTGCGGATATCCCGGTCATCGCCGAGATAATTGTTCCGGCATTCCGCGACTTTTCTGCTCCCAATGTGGAAAGTACGGAGTCATGTCCAGGGAATGTGATTGTAACTATAACATCCGTCGCCGGCAGAACAAGGTAGAATCACGATCCAGGGGTGTACAGTGCTGTTTGTATCTCCGTACAAACAAGCAGATACAACAACATAAATCCACCCAGTGCGGACCGCCGACTAAAAAGCATCGCCGACATTCCTGTGACAAATAATTTTGTCCCTTAAAGGGTGTGTTTTGGGTTTTTGTTTTGAATAAAATTTATTTTTAGTTTCTACATTTTTTTTGTAAAAGGTGTACGTGCCCCACAATAAAGTGTAATATTTTCTTTTTAAATTGAGGGTACGCGCCTTGGTAGGGAGGTTTATAAGTAATAATTTAGTTATAGGTTGTATAAAAAAAAAATGAAATGTTTTCATTTTTTTTACCGAAGTAAGGGGAGGGTGTAACGAAGTTACCTTTTTACAGTTAGGATTTATTATTTGGAGTATAGAATTTAATATGTATTAGTTTCCGCCGAAGGATATTGTAAGTGAGCTCCGTAGCGCTGTGTAAAGCGTGCCAACTTTTCAGCCGGAACATCCGAGTTCGATCCTCGGCCGGGTCAAGTTTTTGTATTACCGCCGTTGTTTATAACATTCTACTAATATAGTAGCTAATTGTTAAAATAATTAAATTCCGAGTATGAAGTAGAAAAGTCACTTACAAGTATTCCGTCAATTACATTTTTATTAATATTATAAGATTGTTTATTTTGCAGAGTTTATATCCCCTTACTTAAATATATTTTAGTTTATTTCAGGTCTCTACATTATTTTGCAGAGCTTAGAATATTTTCTATTTTCCGAAATGATTTAAATAAGTTGGAAATATTTATTTATTATTGTTTAATATTGTAGAATATATTTAACTTATTTAGGATGTGTTATAATAAGAATTTAGTTATTTCTTGGAGTTATAAAACCGTTCTTTTTGATAATGATATTTAAAATAAGTGTAGAAGCCCGTAAATCTATCAAAATATTATTTTGTAATTTGTTTATATTATTTAACGCTGTGACTAGGCTAGCAATAATATATTGAGTAGATTAGTACCGTGTACCATTAGGTTGGCCGAATTTGAATCAAAAGTTAAAATATCTGCGCACCCAATGCGCGATGTTTCTCCCACATGATTTACAGTCACGTGGTGTCTCCGATTTACTACTTAAAGCATTGTAACTGCCTAGAAAGTACCTTTTGACCGTCCGATCTTTTGATCTTCTGATCATTTCCGCCAGCACCAGCACCAGCACCAGCAGGAGTAGGTAACCCTTAGTAAGTCCGACCGCCGCCGACAAGCTATCTTCAGGTTCACTTGGCTGCGATCGCTCTATGAGCGTTTGACATGGGCGAAGAAGCTTTGTGTGAACTTGAAGACGCTGTTCGACTGTACGCTGTGCCTAGTATATACTTCACTAGGTGTACCTCTTGGTAATGGTTCCTCTATGAGCGTTTGACATGGGGAAAGTTGCCTATTAGAGTGCATTAGTTAAGTGTAGCTGGTTACCGAGTATAGTAAATAATATTAGGCTTGTATTTTGTCTTTGGGAGAGCGTTTCACTAGGTGTATCTCTTGGCAATGATTCCTCTATGAGCGTTTGACATGGGGAAAGTTGCTTGCTAGAGAACATCAGTTTTACGTACCCAGATTGCGGATACACAAAAGCCTGGTACCCGTATTTCAGTGTCTTAAGTGTTTTATCATAATATGTGCCTTGGCAATGGTTCCTCTATGAGCGTTTGACATAGGGAAAGTTGCTGTTTAGGTACATTGATAGAATACCGTCAGAGGCTGGTACAGTAAACCGATAGACCGAGAACAAGGTATTTTGTTGCATTATTAATTTATTGTGCTTAGCTTTTCTGGTTGCTACCGCTTTGTTGCTAATTATTGATTGCCGAATAGGTTTACCTGAATAATAATTATTGCTTGTCTATTTACTGCTGCTTGCTACCATTTGTTGCTAATATATTTCCGCTTGTTTATTATTACCGCTTCTATGAATAAATATATTTACATATATTGCTATTAATATTTTGGTATTAACTGCTTTATTTACCGACCGATTTATTTAAAGAATAAATAAATATTTTAGGAGTTGGAAATGTGTGACTTTTATTACTTAGGTTAAGAAACATTGACCCTCTGGCAAGTGCAGGTATGCACCTTCTTCACTGCAGTTACCCAGCCTTTACTCATAAGCGAGTAGAGTCCGCGCGGACCATTCACCACGTGAAACCCATGTTTGGTGGCGCCCGAAGGCAGAAACCCGACCATTAAAATCCGAAACCGATTTAAGAGCGTCACAAATTGACACCCTCGAGTAGGGACCGTCACAATATGTATATTTAAAATATTAATTTTAACATAAATAAAATTATTAAACAGAAGTTTATTTTTAATACTTTAATAAAGATAAAATATCAATAAAACAAACAGGTGGTGTTAATAAAAAACTAAAAAACAAGAATAACAAAAAAATTATAGTGCAAATACGTTTGCTTGGTTTTTCTTTGTCGCAGTAAAGAAAATCTACATTGCTCTTCATTCATTCATTCTTGCTCTACATTGTTTTTCAGCTTCCACTGGAGCTTCATTGATGAAGTATTTGAAATCTTTTTTTGACCGTTTATGAGCAAAAAAAACTAATAAAATGTTTTATTCATTTGTGGCATTCATTTAAATTTCAATTTATAGCATTTTACTGATTATATTAATTTTTGATAGTAATTCATACCAAATTAAAATTGTACGTATAAATTTGAAAGTTTTGGTTTTATCTAATAATGATAGTACCGTATGTTTACTATTCATATCTCTTGAATTATCATCCGTCAAATAATGTAAAATATTCCACTTGTAAGGAGAAGCAGAAAATAAATTGAACCACTATTGAAAGATAGAAAAAAATACAACAGTTTCATATATAATTTTAACGGAACCATTGACAGTTAAATTTAATCTGTGAGCTTAATAAGGTACAAAAATTGCTTTGGTGTTAATATTTCTTATTATTTTAGTTTAAAGACCTACTTGTCTACCAGCCATATTTGCATCACTGTCTAATACCTGACCCCTCATGTCTCACAAATTTATTTCAAGTTTTTAAAAAATCCTTCACCTTTTATGTATTTGTAATTTGATAATCTATAAAAAATGTTAAATTAAGGAATAATATTTTGCTGTTTTTAGGCAGTTTAAAATTTCAAGTTGAATATTGTTTGATAACAAACTGATTAATTTATTTTGAAAATGATGGTTGATTGAGTTTTTAAATATTATTTATGTGTTGTTTATGTTGTTTATGTTCTAAAATAACTGGATTAAATTTTGCTAACATTTCGATCAACTTAGTAACCAGAAATTAATTTATGAGACTGTTAACTAAATATTTTATAAAAAATGCAACAATAAAACAAAAGCAAAAACAACATTGCTTTTTCTTAATAAACCGACCAATTTCTATTTACTTCTTTTTCGCCGTTTGCTAACCTTCGAATATCAATGCTCAACATTTTCTGCCAGTTCCATCTGCAGCAAAATTTTCTATAATTTGAACTGCGCTTTTTGTAATAATTATTTCAATTACGCAGAGGTTTAAAAAATTAGGACATGTAGCGGGATCATGTAGCATAGTTTTGTTCTCAATATTTTCAAGAATTTTATTTTCATCAGTGTTTATTTCTAAGTGCTGTTGTTGTTCATTAGAACTCGATGGCTGATCTTCGTCAATAAATCAATGGCTCGGGCTCGAACTCGAAATTTGTAAAAATGTTTACTTTTTACCGAGGGGTAAATCACTAAAAAAAATTGTATACTGAAATTCCCCCTGCAGTGAAAAATCCCCAAAATTCCCTGAAATATCCCCAAACGTTTGAAATTCGCAATTCCCCGAAATTATCCAAAATAACCCACAATTCCCCATAGCGATTTGAAATTCCCAACAAAATATACCATTATTATGTGCCACTGAAAGTTAGACACAAATTAAGTTTTTGTAACATTTATTTATATCATATTAAAAACAAATAAAACACACATATACCATAGTATATTTATTTATACTATGCATATGCCAACAACAAAACATAAAACGTTCTTTGGTAAAAAATAAAACTAAACTAAGGTAAAAATATATTCATTCATACAAAAACTGTCTCAAAAATATAATATAAAATATAGAATCCATCACAAAACATTTTTAAGACATACCCTATAATCTTGTCAACAAAAAATATTTTCGTAATTTAAGAAGTATAATGAAATCTAGCAAAAATATAACGTAAAATATTAAAAAATGTCGAGGATTAGGTATAACCTCAGGTCACGCCTCAGGCATAACAAAATATATATAAAATACCCTGAAATTCCCCAAAATAACCTGAAATTCCCCGCAATGCCTTGAAATTCCCCAATATTTCTCAATTTTTCTCGAAATTCCACCTGCTTGTACACTAAAATACCCCAGTGATTCGTCCCTCCCTTTTTACTTTTACTTTTTAAAAATTTTGTTCAAGATTCACTAAGTTTCTGCTTTTTTCTCGATTCGACTTCTTTTGTGTTGAACCTCAGATATTTTTTTCTTGTGGCGTCACTCATTCCTAATTTGAAAAATAAAATAAAAATAAAAAACATATTCTTAAAGAGAATTTTATCTAATCTTAATTTTATAGAAAGAAAATCGAAGATGTAATATTTATGTAAAATGACTTACAAAAGTATGGTCAATTGCAAGGATGCAAATGGTTTCATCAGTGTACATATATATTAAGTACCTGTGGACAGAGATCTAGCGGCATTTTGATGTTAAAAATTTGCCGCTGATGACCGACAATAAATTTAGCATTCCTTTTTATTTTCACTAATAAATGACGGTCGTTCATAAAAGTCGAATTGACAAATCAAATAAAAAATGACAAATTCAAAGCCAATCACAGTCCTGCACACTGGTGGTGAACTGCTTGCGTTTTTAGAAGGGACGCCATGATCACATATTGGCAAAATACTCGCCTACTGAGACAAATTTTCGCAAAATAGGCTAGTGTCTATAAAAGGATCTAATTATTAATTATTTGTTTCACTTAGATTCTTAAGGCAAACTCAAACCTTAGGGTGTATAAATGGTTGTATTCATGGATTTTCTAGGCAGATTATATAGCTTCATTTTGGTTAAACTTCAACTGATCTGGAGGTAGAGATCTTACTTGAAAAGATGAATGGGATGAGTTAAAAATTAAAGAAGGCAGTTTAAAAATATTTAATGAATTATGGCTGTAGTTACTGTAAAATAATTTCTTTTTGCACGATCAAACTTTTTTTGTTCACTTACCATGTTTGTTTCTACGACAGTAGGATACGCTTACTGGTTGCCAAGGCTAACAAAACGGTAAGTAACGGTACCGCTCTAGAACGGTAAATACCATAGACATATAGTACTAGGGGAGACAGAACATTCCATTAGAAAAATACCATTTGTTTACAATCATACACAGTTTCACACTTGTACATAAGTTGGAAGGAGATGGGTTTATAAAATGGCAATGCTGTAACCTAGGCGTCCACGTCCGATGTTATCTTTATCAGTGGTGTGCAGTTTCTTAGTGATCATTAAAATAAGTTTTAATTTAAAGGTTTATTTATGTTAGAACTTAAATTTGGGTGCGAGCAAATAAGACATGTATTACTGCTTGGACCTATATATTCATAATGCTCTACAAAATCATTATTAAAATCTCAGCAGAATGTTATATTCAGCACACACTTATAAGGGTGTTTCATTCATTGTCCTTGGTCTTGTCCTAATATTCGGCCTTCCTGTGTTTCTATTGTATCGAAGGAAGTTTTGCCCATGCCTAAACGAATCCTACCTGTAACATTTTAAAAGACATAGGTATGAATGATTTTTGAGAAACTATTCTGCATAGTAGAGCGCTATACACGCGTTTCTCTACTGCAGGTTTTCCTTTTGTTTATTGTATGGCAGTCAAGCGCTATTCACACATTTCTCGACTGCAAACCTTATGAATGCAAATCATTCATTATCAATATAATTTATTATTTAATTTCCTTATTATTATTATTCAACAGCTTTAAATTGCCTCAGTAGTTCCACAAAAATATAGTTGGATGTTTATACAACTATAAAAAAAATATTTATTTTTGTGGGCGCTATTCACGAATTCCCACTTAAATTTATTTTTATAAACTTTTACCTAATACATATATCCTTATACATTTAAAGAAACACATCGGCATTATCCAGCTTTGAATTACACCTTTTGTAACCTTTAATACCTTTTTACGGAATAATTTCCTAACTATTATTTCCCAGTAGCGGTAGTTACCGTGTACAGCCCGCCATATTTTAATTTTCCAGTTACCTTTTCGCCGTCTGTAACAGGACTATCCCAAAGACAAGATAACTTTTTTGTAAGTAACATTTCTTTTTCTTATCAAACCCTTTCTTCATTTCTCGACTGAAAAGCTTATGAATGCAAATCATTCAATATCAATATCATCAATGATCAAGTTTTCTCCTTACTTTATCTCTCATAGCTTGAATTTCTGTATTATCTTATTGGATTTGTTTAAACATTTACATTTACAGTATTATTTATACCCCAAACTCCATCGGGAAGCTTTTCCAACCACTAAAAAATTCACATTTGTCTGCTCTCAGGATTAACAGGAAAGCTACAACAATAATATTCTGTATTAAAATATAACAAACATCTAATAGGTTTATTTTTCTGCATTTCAAATAGGTGCAACAAAATTATTTACTGTTTAAATACTGGAAATCCAGCCTGAAATTGGACAATAATTTTATTACAACGCTACTACATCATTTTTCGGTCTAAAATGCTTTAATTCCAAAAATTTGATACAAAACAGATAAATATTTTTTGCAATAATTTACTGAAATTTAGTTAACAACACCACTGCTTACGCTAAAAAAACATAACCTTACTTACCGCCGAAATACCAGTCCGGGGTTAGAATAGTCGACTTTTTTTACAGACCACACACTGTTGAACTATTGTAGATTGATTATAAAAGGCTCTAAATACCTCTACTGCCAAAAAAACACTGCAAATAAATAAAAAATCCCAAAAGATCACAAACACAGCACAGCAACATTGTAACGTCAGCTTTTGACATAAGAAACATAATTTCCCATCAGTTTGCGTCATTTGATAGCAAAACAGCCGTACAGCATTGCCATAGTATTTCCCTAACACGATAATAATTTTGTTATTAGAAAATTATAAATAATTTTAAAAGTAGAGATTATGTATTTCAATTAAAAAACATATAAATATTTAGTATATTATTTTTTCTAAGTTACACATAAAAAATTCAGATAAATATAATTAATATACTCTTCGTTTTCAAACACAGGCGGTAGATCTAGGGCAATCCGCATAGATTTTACATTGATTTTTGTTGAAAACGATGTCTGATCGGGATAAAATGTAAACAATTCTGTCTCCCCCTTCTTATGTCTATGGTAAATACATATTTGTCAAAATAGACATTTTTAACATCGAATTGATTTAGAATCGGTTATCTAGAATTCAGTTTAAAATTTAATTGAATTAAAAGAATCATGTATTTTTAAATCTATTTATTGATGTTGAAATTAAATGTGCAGTTTGTACAATTACTTATAGAAATTGTCTTTCATGTCATGTCTTTCTTAGTAAATACACTGGCTTTTTTTGATCGATAACCAACATTTTTCCGTTTGAGGTAACCAATTAATGTCGAAAATTTGGAAATGTCAAGGGAGTCATGTACAAAAAATGTACTTTCTAACATTGAATACTCTGCCTATAAGCTTCCTGGAGCTTTTAATTCTTCATTCCTTTGGACAAAGTACGCCACCATAACTTTCTCGCTAATATGTTGGTTTTCTGTCTCATACCATTTCTTGAAAATCTTGTCTGTATTTTCATATCGCTCCCTTGATTTCTCAGGAATTAACGTGGAACATCCAACACTCCATGCTTCATCTAAGTCTGCATCTAAGGATGGGTCGCTCATTTTACAAACACTTTGCTCTTTTAAATTCTCGTAAATGTAACAACGCGTCGTAAAATTTGAGAACTACCAATTGCTAATAAATAAACCATAGCTACTAGTTCCAGAATTGTCAGTTTCGTCAATTTAGAAAGCCGTGACTGAACAATAAACATCAATAGATTTCAAAAACCTGCTTCGCAAATTTATTCAAAAGCGTTTGACATTACATAAAAAATTAAATACGTATGTAAAACTTCGTTTTAATTTATTTCGATCGTACAAAAAATAGTATAAGCATCACGAACGTTAAGGGTTATACCGTTCTCAGACAAAATTGGAGGTTTCGCTTCGCTCAGCCTCCAAACATTCTCTTCGAACGGTAAATTACTCTTACCATTCTTAATACTTAATATACTATTGCTTGTCAATATATTTTTGAATGAGCCTATTTCTATTTCGAAGAACATTTGTTGCCAAAACATCGATAAATCTTAAAATATAATAGATCAGTAAAAATAAAACAGTATTACCTTATAATAATTCATGTCGTATAGGATGATACGATATGTGTTAGGTGCGTGCACTTCAAATGACCGTAAAGTTTAGAAATTACAATCATTTGCTCTATTATTATTATTTACTTATCTTTTATTTAACATTATATATTAAGTAAATATTATTTGCAGGTGATTGGAGGTTATTATATGAATGCATTAAAAATAGAAAGAGGTTGCCCTTTAAAATTACGCTGTGATTTAGGCACAAAAAATAATAGTGTTGAAAGAGTTCAGAAAGAATTATGTATTACTCACTTGTACCGGGGACTCAGATAAACCATCATTTTTATGTGAAAGAAGTACACAAAATCAACGCATAGAGGCATGGTGGTGTGTACTTCGAAAACATAATTCCCAGTTTTAGACGAATTTATTTTAAGATCTTATAGATGACGGCCTTTTTCATGGAACCTTTCTATACAAAACTCTTTTTCAGTTTTATTTTTCAAATCTTATTCAAGAAAATAGGTACCTATTTATATAAATAATGTATTTCGTTATTTTTTAATATTATGGTGAACTTTGTTGTACCTTACATTTTCTTCTTGTAAATAATATTAAACATCACCATACCTTTCCGTAAACAAATATTTTGGAGAACTATATAAAAAATATAGTGTGCCTAATTAAAAAAATATGGTTTATATTTAAGTAAAATTAGTAATAGAGCGATGAATATCTCCATTAAATGTGTTTTCAAGTCGGTGCATTATGAAATCTAAAGCAAGATACCAATACCAAAGCAAAATCAAAAAAAAAAATTGTGGCAGTTTTTATATGTACAGGGTGAGTTTTTAAAATTAATTGAAGAAGAATTATGTAGTTTTTGAATTGTCCTGTATATTTTTTTATATATAATACTACAATTTAGTTAATTGTTTAATAAAAAATAATATATAAAATAGTTTCATTAAATTTATCGGTCAGCTACACGTCCGTCTGGAAACTTTTATTTTTTAGAAGTTGACATGATATAATATCTGTTAGGTATTTTATGTAGGTATCGTATAGAAACTCTAAAATTCCTTTACAAATACATGAACAAATTCAATAATTTCTCTATGATACAAATGAAGAAGAATATAATACCTTGTTAAGTTATAGGATATTAAGTCACAGATTCGCTTAGAGGTTCGCAAAATTTACCCATTAATTGCATCTCGTGGCTACCGATCAAATAGCGAGTTTATTAAAATGGAACATAGCTAAAATTTAGGTAACTTAAAAATTATTTTACTATTCCATCTGCAGAAGAATTACGTCGAACAGTTGCAAACGCAGTAATTGGAATTAGGTAC
This sequence comes from Pogonocherus hispidulus, assembly GCA_963924545.1. Classification (NCBI taxonomy): domain Eukaryota; kingdom Metazoa; phylum Arthropoda; class Insecta; order Coleoptera; family Cerambycidae; genus Pogonocherus; species Pogonocherus hispidulus. The sequence goes on from OZ004696.1 coordinate 38,398,634, forward strand.
TCCAAACATGGTAATCAAAGATTATGACGAAGTTCTGAAACGATATACAGGAGAGCGGAGATTTATTCGAAATTTTAAAATTTGACAGTTGTTATTGGTTAATGAAAAGCAACCCCATCCATTAATAGAGCTTTTTCGTATCACCTTTTCATTTTGTCTTTTTTTATTTATTGTAATGTGAGGAGCATGTAAGGTAAAAACAATAAATAATATCTGACTAGACTAGACTCATTACTATTTCAGTAGGTTAGGTTAGGTATAAAAGTGAGTGGGCCGAAAACCAGACCCTCCACCGCGACCATGTGGTCTATTGTGGCTCACACCTATTTATATTTCACCCAACAGGTCCAGCCTCTTAATGAAGCTGATCACCTTATTGGGTGAGAACTTATTCAGATCCTCTGGCAGAAGTTGTCCTTTGCCAAATAATGAGTATCTTATCTTTTCCCCTGCGGGGCAGGTGCTAGTTCGGGGCAATTTTCCCCCAGTCGAGGATATTTTGGTTTTGCCCATCGAGGTTGGTGGTTTAGCCTCTGATCTTTTTGGTTGTTGGGGCAGGTTCTTTCCCCTTTACCCCTTTGATTTTTGGGCGGAATTGGACCTGCCCAAAACCAAAGTAGGGCCTATTGTTCAGCCTCTCCAGAGCTGCCTTGGACATCTCGTCAATAGAGAATGTCCAGATTTGCCCTGCCTACTCCACTGCATTCCTTTTAAAAAACTGTCTGAAGAACATAGAAGTTGTTTTTTTCTAATATCTAAAATAACCGAGATATGCGCAGGTATCGAAAATTTGAAAAATCGAATATTCGCTAATATCTCAAAAACAAAAGAAGATGGGCCATTGTGCATTTCGGCATTAAGTTTGTCTCAGAAAAAGAGCTCGAGAAAGGGGGGTTAATTTTTTTGTATCTCTCTTAGTTCTCGAGTTGTCCTATAATAGCAAGCAAATTTGGCCATCCGGTACAGGGTCATTGGTTATATTTTAGCCACCCACCTAGAGGTTCTCCCTTTAATCTGAGGAAAAAAAGTTAAATACAGAAGTGGTAGGAAATCAAGTGTACTTTATTCCAGAATGTAAAATCTTTATACAGGGTGTTTCAAAAACGCGTGACATGCCAAACTTGCATGTCAGGGTGTTGCAAACACCCTGTATAAAGATTTTACATTCTGGAATAAAGTACACTTGATTTCCTACAACTTTTGTATTTAACTTTTTTTCTCAGATTAAAGGGAGACCCTCTAGGTGGGTGGCTAAAATATAACCAATGACCCTGTACAGTAGGAATAAACCTTAATAACCAAAACAAGTAGCTTAACCAATTGAATTTAAAATGTTGAACGAAAATAATAGTTAAAACTTAAAATCCAGAGTTTGCCTTTAATAACACGTTTAAACACAAGATTCTTAGTTCATATTTGGGATTCTGAGTTTAAAGTCAGAATAGTGAGATAAAGTAGGAATTCTAAAATTGAAGTCAGAATTCTGAGATTAAATTCGGAATACTGAGATTAAATTTTGAAATATGAGATTACAGTCAGAAGCCTGAGATTAAAATCAGAATTCAGAATAGGTGTAACACTAAAATAGGTGTAACTCTTTTTTCTGTTTTTTAGTGATATTGATAACAATATGAGATTGAGAATTATTTTATTTACTTATCCAAATTTAGGAAGTCAATATTTAAACAAAAATACCATTTTTCAAGGCAAATCAATCAATCTTGTCTATAAAAATATTAAATAGTCAGGATAAAATTATTCCACAATATTTATTTCTCATTCCATCAGTAAAATAGTTTAACAGCTTATTTCTGTTAAGTAGTTGACTAAAAAGGATGATAAGGGTTTAATTACAAATACATGAGGTTCAATGAATAGCAAATCTATATACCTACATCTCTCTCTAAAGTAATGATCAACCTGCAGTCCACCACTCTCAATATTAATAATATTTCTGAAATGTAAGCAAATATTGTATATAAAAGGAACAATTGGTGGTGGTGGAAAGGTAGTCATTATTTGACTCTGAAATGCCAATTTCAGCACTGCAGTATTCATAACCCATCCTCTAATGGGGATCTCTGGGTTAGTTTCTTATTATTGTTTATTTTTTATGTCCGGCAGTTGTCCACTTTATTTTATTATTAAAATAAAATAAATTTACGCTGAGGCAACTCTGTAAACTGTAGTTATTAAACAGAAGTGTTTGGCAGTCAGTACTATCCATTCCGTTAGCAATATTTCCCATAGTGTGCCTCGAGAATATAAAATTCAATGAAATGTAATAGCCCATGCTAATTGCCATTAGTCAGATGATATGGGAAACCCGGTATAATAGTCTTAGAAGTGAGTATAACTGAATCTAAAGACATAATTATTACCACAGTAAAAAATGTAAAACATTATGCTTTTAAAAAATACATTTTTTTATTTTTAACGTTTGCATTTGGGGAAGCTTCAGTTCCTGACCAGAATGACTTATATGTGGCCAAAGCTATTATCAAACACTTCGACCAAAGGAGTATTCTCCATATTTTACAGATGAAATAAGAACAAAAATGTCATTAAAGTAAACTAAAGTCTGTTTCGTGAACGTTTAATTTGATATACCTCGATATACGTAGAAATCTAAAAGCATATACTTAAGCTACATATAGATCTTACTTTTTAGAAACCGAATGTATAATAGTATTCAGACAGTAAAAACTTCTATAAATATATTAAAGAAAAAAGGTCGCCTTCTTCCTGCTCTGCGACGTTTTACGATAATAATTTATCAATAATTCTAACTTGCTGTCTTTAATATACTTCAATGTTTCTTCTAGAAATACCAGATTTTTCAAAATACAACAGCTTCTATATATCCAATACGTAACTCCTTCATATACTCCACTTATGTGTCGTATAATCAATTAGGTATCGTGTAATAATAATGTCGGCTTATTTTGGTCACTGAGTATATTTTTGCTAAGTATAAAAAATATTTTTTCTGTAGATAACGCCGCCCTAAAGGCTTTTGGCTTCGTACGCCTACAGCTTATCTACTTACCTAGTTTTGTAAATGTTGTATATATACGACTAAGGTGGTATATGTGGATGAATCTAGGAATTGCTTAATATAATATAATGTTTGCCGCATTTGAATCTCTATATCCTATTTATGGATCTAGTTTAAATATACTTGGCGATTTTAATATTCGTTAATATGCGGAAAATTCTTTTAATGGGATTCTTAGTCGTAACTCTACTTGTTGTCTTCAAAATTCGATGAGCTACTTAAATATAAATTCAATATAATTCTGTCCGTAATGCTAATTATGGAATTCTGGATTTTGTTATGTGCGATTTTGTTATGTAACCCTTGTATTGTTGTTCATTCAAATGACATTCTTTTACCCGAAGACAAGCATAATCCAGCTATTCTTATCGAACTTTCGATGACTAGTAATAAAAAGAAAACATACCCGCTGAACAGTTCTTCTGGTAATCTGTTAGATCTAGATTATAAGAAAGCTAATTTTTCAGCCTTATATTAGGAATTAATACCAGTTGACTAGTCAAGCTTATCTTCCATCCGTAACGTTAACGATGCAGTAGAAATGTTTTACACCACACTAAGGCAAGTTATTTCTAAACATATCCCCGCCAAAAAAAAAGTTCCCTTTAAGAAACAATTTTCAAAATGGTTTTCCAAGGAAATTATTACTGAATGGAAACAAAAACATAAGGGTTTTAAAAATATAAATCCAATAATCTTCTAGAGAATTTTGAGGATTTAAGTGACTTAGGTCATCTCTCAAAAAAAAAAATATATAAAATATGTGTTCGGCAAGTTTATTAATGATGTCGAGAAGTCTGTCTAATCTAATCCTAACACCCTTTGGACATTTGTCAATTCTAAAAAATACGACCTCTAGTCTCTCCAATGTGGTAAGTAATAACCAAGATATAGCAAGTAATTGTTGAGACCTTCGCAACATTTTCTTTCTAGTACTTTTGTTACCTCTAGTAATTCCAACCCTTCGTCAGTGTGCCACAAAAAAAATCACATACTAAGTGTTCTGGGGTATGTCATACCCAACAGAAAAATTCACTCAAAATTTTGATATTTTGTAATTATCTTATTTTAATGATCAAATGTGGTTCTCCTCTTGCTGTTGAATTCAATAAAACAAAAAATATCAGTAATAATAGCTTTTATTCGGAATAATTTTAAAATTGTCCAAAACATCAATCTTACTTCTAAAAACAACCGAAACTACCCTATTATGAATCAAATATTGCTAACCTACGTACTACTATATTAAAAATACACAGTTTTTTAAGAGAAATGTCGTACAAACCAAACACAACTTTTATTGAGGCATTATCATTGCAAATAAAATAGTTATGATCTCTCGAAAGTGGCACAATTTTTGCAGCTCAAAAACGCCTGCTCCAAGCACAGTGGAATGTCACATTGCATACAGACATAAAAGGTCTTTCTATCCTTGTTTCTCGGAGAAACAGAACATCTTCTACTTATCCTACTCCGTTTTGAGCCGGGTTCATGACGTTCTGATGGTTGCAACTCTTGCAGTCCTCGCTGTAAGCAGGGGTTTTGTCTTCGCTGACTTCTAAACTCTGATATCAGCTGCATTCCAAGTTCTTTCAAAAGCGCGCGTCTTTTTATTTTGTAACCTTGTGTATTTGCTTTATACAGGGTGTTCCACGTAGACCTTCCATTAGACGTTTCTAGAAAACTACAAATACTGGAATTCTGAAAATTTATATACGGGGGTTTCTCACAATTTTCTATTGATTAAAAGTATTGCCGATGACGTCACACTTCCGGTTCTAACGGAAGTAGGCATCAACTCGCGTCTTTTAAATGAAATGAGCTATTTTTTATTTCATTTTTGGATTCTACGTCAAAATTTAAAGGTAAGTTTCATAAGAATGCCCTATCCCTAAACTCAATCGTTTCTGAGATATTTCGACTTTTTCAAAAATTTTGGGAAAAACATACTTACGCTTAATCGGTTCTATCTCTTCTAGTTTTTAATCTAGAGGGCTAAAATTTTACACGAGAAATACTAAAAGGTATCCAAACATCTGTAGTATTCGAAAATTGATGCAAGTTACACAGGGCGTCGAAAAAACACCTACCAATGGTGTCAAATTGAAAATTCCATAACTCGCTTATTTTAAATACAACACCCTATGTTTTATAATGCTAATAGATGTAGCTTTTAATTCTCTTTCGATTGGTATTAGCATTCCCTATACCCAAATTCTACCGATTTGAAGATATTTGGACATGATTGCTGCAACGATAAGAATCCGACAGTTAGCTGCAGGTTGGCTGGGGAAAAACATTAAATGTGAAGATATTTTTATAAAACGTCATTGTCAGTGTTTAGATAGTCATGTGGAATTCAAATTAGAATTTTGCATACGTATTTTAATTAGGTTTAAATAAGTTTCAATTTTTTATTTAATTTTTAATTAGGTATTTGTTCTGAATTAACATTACTTTAATATTACTCATTAAAACATTTGACACAACTAATTCACTATGCATTTATTATAAATGTCTACAATATTCAGCATTCACATAATGGTAACAACAACATTTAGAATAAAAAAATAATATTCTTTAATAGTCTTTTTTAATATTCAATTCTTTAATAGACTTCTGACCATGTCTTCGTTTGTGTAACCGGAGTATGCCATTATTATTAAAAATATTACAACTAAATCGGCAAACTCACTTTACAGCAATGACTGCAACTTTGCTAAATAAGGTTGTGTTCCGATATTAAACTTGGTTAACCAAAATCCCGGTTAAGCGTTCCATTAAATAAAAATTCCTGAAAATTGTTTAATTTTGGAACTGTGGTCACCTGAAAAAGGTTAACCAAACGTCAAAATATTGACCGTGCTCTGGGAGCGGTGCATTGGTCAACCGAAGAGTTAGCAGGTTAGGTTTTAGCATTGAGAGAAGAAATATCAATTCTCTCAACGATTTTAATTATATTTTGTTTAGATGGTGAAGGCAGATGGGGTGGTGTTCTTGCGTTAAGAGTTATACCTAATAAATATTTATAAATTCTACTTTTCTGTATTGTATTCTGTAGTCCACTTGACCAAGTCGACTGAAAGCTACACTTATATCTACTTATAAACTACTTATATCTTACTATAATATACCAAATTATCTGCTGTTTCATTTATTTTTTGACTGAATACTAGAGTAATAGTTAAGCACGGAATATGAAGGTATTTAAGGTTGAATGAATCCCAATAAAAACAATTCATCATCCATGTTGATTAACCAGCCAGTTCCTTAATTACACATTTTTCAGGTTTACCAATATTTCGGTTAACCGAAATCCTGGTTGGTCGCGGATAATATCGGAACACAACCTAAGTAAGTAAGCCAAGTGACATTTAAATTTTTTGTTTCACAGCCAACCTGCAGCTGACTGTCGAATTATTTTCTTTGCAGCAATAATGTCCAAATATCTTCAAATCGGTGGGATTTAGGTATAGGGAATGCTAATACCAATCGAAAGAGAATTAAAAGCTACATCCATTAGCATTATAAAACATAGGGTGTTGTATTCAAAATAAGCGAGTTATTGAATTTTCAATTTGACACAATTGGAAGGTATTTTTTCGACGCCCTGTGTAACTTGTATCAACTTTCGAATGCTACAGATGTTTGGATACCTTTTAGTATTTCTCGTCTAAAATTTTAGCCCTCTAGATTAAAAACTAGAAGAGAAAGAACCGATTACGCGTAAGTATGTTTTTTCCAAATTTTTTGAAAAAATCGAAATATCTCAGAAACTATTGTGTTTAGGGTTAGGGTATTCTTATGAAACTTACCTTTAAATTTGATGAAGAATCCAAAAATGAAATAAAAAATAGTTCATTCCATTTGAAATAAGCGAGTTGATGTCTACTTCCGTTAAAACTGGAAGTGTGACGTCATCGGCAATATTTTTAATCGATAGAAAATTATGAAAAACCCCCGTATATAAATTTTCAGAATTCCACTACGCGTAGTATTCTAGAAACGTCTAACGGAAGGTTTACGTGGAACACCCTGTATATTACCTGGGCATTTACTCCGGTGGTGTACAAGAATGAAAAAAATAAAGTAAGAGTCCAGCGACGACTGTTTCTGGCTACACTGTAATTAGCGGATAGTTCGTCCAAAGTATCAACGCCACCCTTTGTCGAATTATAAAAATCTACAATTTCAGGCAATTTTTTATCACCAGATTTTTCGACTATAGTACCATCATGGTGTAAAGTGGAAAAGAGAATGAAATGTTTAGATTTTTTTGGAACATACGACACAGCCGTAATATCCTCCTTAAAGGAAAATATTGAACTACGAGGTTCTCTGGTTCGTATGTTTAGAAAAGCTGACGGTATTTGACGCTTATTTTTCCTTACTGTTCCAACTGATGTAAGCCGATGCGTCTTGAGTAGATTGATCATAAGAGGGTAGTTGGTGAACCAGTTATCGAAAGTAATGTTCCGCTTTGTTGCAGATGCTTACTGGTTCAATCAAACGTTCAACTATATCTTGTGGGTGGTTACTTTTTCGGAAAGGACCCTCTGGCTGTATGCCAACGTACACTTCCATGTTCAAGCAATAGAAGGTTTTTGCGTCGACGAGAGCGAATACCTTTAACCCATATTTTGCAGATTTATTAGGGATATATTGAAGGAATGACACCCGTTCTCTGAATGGTTCCAACTTCTGTTCAATTGTTAGGTATTCACTAGGCGAATAATGCCTCTTACAGTTATCAACAAAATGTTTAAATACGCCTCGAATTGCTGCCAATTTGTCAATCTCTTTACGTTGTGCTCTGTTAGCGGCGTTGTCAAATCGCAATGACTGTAGTAAAATATAATATCTTTGTTGTGACATTGTTGTACGGAACAAATCAATGCCACTACCATCGGTGTTCCAAAGATCAGCGATATTTTGCCGATTTGCCTTATATAATCCAGTCAAATAAATCAGACCAGTAACTGCTGTGATCTCTGTTTTATCAGTCTGTTTTACTAAGTATTGATGTTTTTCATTATATTTAGTAGCTTTAGTTGCCAATTTGACATTTGTGTATTGAACAATACAATCCAGCACTTCTTCTACGAAAAATAGTAGCCAACAATCAAGAGCGGTATTCTTTTGTTGTGCGACGCCCTTTACGCCAGGTAAATGAATAATTATATTTTCTGATCTCGTTCTTACGTTTCGGTTGTTTGAAAGTTTTGACCATTTTGATTTATCTTTATCCAAGAAATATCTGTTATTGTCGACAAGTGCATCATTTTCTGAGTCTTCCGATTCCACAACATTTTCAGGCAATACGTCCACTTCCTCATCTGTCTCTTCTCCATTTTCTATGTCTCCTCCGGCTATCACTGGTTCCTCTTCCGCTACTACTGGTTCTTCTCCTTCGGACTCACTGCTTATAATAGGTTCACCACCCTCAGACAACCCACCAAAGTCGTCCCATAACTTCTGAAGCATTCGCTGACCTTCTTCGTATGCCATATTGATAAAATGTATCACGGTAATAAATAAATATTGAGAAATAAAATAAAAACTCTAATATTTATCATCCAAAGCGTTATACACCAAAAATTACGTAACTAGTGTACCGGGGTACACCATATCCCGACTGTCTTTGCGGACACCTGATGTCGAACTAAAAGTTCATAAGCAGCTTATTGCGCGCGCATTCTTTCAAAATATGTATGAACTTAAGCTATTGACTCCCAGAGGTCTCTGGCTTTTCTAATCTTGAGTTTGTAACTATAAATAGAGGCACTGGGGTATGATATACCCCGGATATCTCTGCGGCTGATATTTTAAATAAAAAAATTGAAAAACCACATGTGTATGGGTTCGGATTTAATTCCAGCATTTCTGCTTAGAGATTGTGCCATAGTCTTCTGCAAATCGGTGCTAGATTTATTGAGCCTTATCACTGCATCTGGGGTATTTCCTAATACGTGGAAGTTGTCCCGCATAACTCCTGTACACAAAAAAGGTACCAAAAGTGACTTTAAGAATTATAGGCCCATAGCCAACTTAAATAATTTTTGTAAAGTTCTCGAAATTATTTTCCACAACCTCCAATACTTTTTGATTATAAGATGAATGGTACCAGTCTCAATAGACCTGATGATTTCAAAGATTTAGGCATTCTTTTTTGTCCAGAATTGAATTTCTTGCGGCATATCCAATTATATGTAGCTGATGCTACATGATTTGATGACAAAATTCTTGGTTTTGTTTTAGGAAGCTGCAGTTGTTTTAAAAATCGATCCGCCCTTCGTTTCTATTTACTACTTTTGTGAGGTTCAAACTAGAATATGGATTTATTATATGGAGTCCTATATATGTTACATATACGTCAATGATTGAGAGAGTTCAAAGTAGATTTTTTAAATCTGCTATTTTCTTGTTGGAAGGTTGAAATACCCTGAGTGCACCTCAGCACCTACAAACTCTCGCCACCAGACGCACTATGTACTCGGTAATATTCTTGCATAAGTTAATTCATTACAATATTAGATGTTAATCGTTTGTTAGTGTTATTACATATAGGGTATCCAGAATTAACAGCAGGCACAAAGCCTTATTTATGTTCCTTATAGTCCTCGAACAAATCTTCTGATAAAGCCCCCCACCCCCCTGTATCAGATGTTACAATGGTAGTAACAATGGAAAATATAGATATTTTATCGTGAAGCCATTGAGTTTATAAACCTATAGTCAAAGGTGTAGCCTAAATGAAATTCAAAAATTATTTTCAATAGCTAGTTTATTATTGTTCCTTCTTCTCCATTTAACCAATGTTTGTTTTTATACGTATATATGTATATTTTTTATATCTTACTTTATACCATATATGTTTTTGCAGTTTTATACATTTGTTATTACCATTTTATTATCTAGTTTTACGTATATATGTCTTATTTATCCTGTAATTGGGCCTGTCCCGTTGGATATTTCATACCAATAATTAAATTTATAAATGAATGAATTCTGCACCCTTCAGTCTCTTTTAATTTGAAACTTAGTTTTCTCTTTTATATGAGTTTTTTATTGCACTGTATCATTACATATTATGCTTTTATTGTATTTCTATGTAATTAGACATTCCTGCATGTTGAGAAAATAAATAAATAATTAATTAAATGGTCAATCACACTAATACTGTTCTCCGTTACTAGTTGGTTTATTAATATAAGAAAATAGTTCATATTTTTCAATGTTAGAAAGATAATTGCTAATATTTAAATCTAAGTTGTTGAAGATGTTTATATTTACATCACCCATAAATATTTCAATACGTTCCTTTCTTAATAACCTATAATATCTATCCAAATCATTTATATAGGTACCTACTGTTTGAGGTCTGTCTCGGTAGGTAAATTATGTAAGACAGGGTTAATCCAAATGACATATTATTTATATCCAATAAAAGTCTTAACAGATAAATTTGTGTCATTTTATCGACATAACTGAAACATTTATATTATTTTTTACGTACGGGATCACCCCATCATTTGGGTTAAAATATGATACATTATAATACAACTAAATTCTTCAATAAGAAAATCACTTATCCCCTTCAACTGCCATGTTCCAGATAAAACTATGATATTCAAACTACTTTTGAATAGCTATGAATATGTACATATATAAAAGAAATTCATTAACATTTTTATTTAGACTTTTTATATTAAAATGCACAATATATAGGAAGTTTTCACTACTAATAGTTCTCATTCCTTCAATTATGTTTTCATCTCTAATATAATATCTACGACAAAATCAATGTATGTCAACTAAGTAAAGAAAAAATATACAAATAATATAAACAGTCAGTAATCTTATTAATGAGAAAAACTTGCTGAATTGCGCCGATGTGCCAATATATTATAATTTTTTATTAATTATACACTGAAAATATATATTTTCAGTTTCAATACTCGATTTCAATACTAATATTTTCGAATTTTTATTGTTTTAATATGTAATGAACCATATTCATTTTTCCATGTCTTAAAACCGCTACATAAAACCTGAGAATATAAATTATCACGCTGTCCCGCTCCGAAGGTATTCGAGCGCACCCGAAGCCTCACGTTTTACGCTGATTATACTAAGCACCGTATAAAATTCAATTTCACTACTTTCACCAGTAGTTCCTATCTCGCAGCACACCTAATCAGTCTAGTCGATACCTCGCCTGATAATCACCAGTAAGTAAATTTTCTAAGTTCACAAATCGACAGAATAATTTTTACCATCACCAGCGTGTTGTTAAGCTGGTATTCTCGACTAGTAAGTCCGACTTTTGCCATTGCGCATGTTCCGCTGGACCTCAAGCCCACAGTGACTAACTCAATCTGTCAGTCGACAGACCTTTATCACTCCGACTAGACCTGCTCGCTGCTACACCTGCTACTAGTAAGTAAACAGTTCAAATACCATATAGAAGGTAAATATTCCAAGTCTCAACGAGAATAATAGACGTTGAATAATTTCGTCAATATCGGTGCGCAGCTATCCAGTGTAGATTTTCCTAAGTCTGGTACATTCCGTATGTACCGAAACTGAGCTGACCACCAGCCTGCCGTAGTTAGGCCGTACATTTAGTCGATCGCCGTCCAGCACACCGACCAGTCCTGTCTGTTCCTACAGCTGACCGTACGAAGATTCCAGAGATAACTGTTCTTGAGGTAACACTAGTTCTCCACGGCCAGGCACAGAAGTTCCTGAGAACTGTTGAACAGGCCCAGCAATACCGTCCGACCGCTTACCAGATATAGAAGTGCCCAGAACCGCTAAGGAAGTAAGCTCAAGAGAAAAGTTCGAGGAGGGAATTGAACCTTGGCTATTATATATTGTGTTAATATTAACATACACACCTCTTTCCAGCTTTTCTATTTAATCATACCTATAACCGCCAACATAGTAAACGTCTGGCTCTCAGAAATTCAGTACAACATCTTGGCATTGACTCTACCAACCGACCGGTTAAATCTTGCAGAATATTGTCCCATTTTTCTTGAAGTTGTGGAGTCTTTACTTAAAAATTTTCTGCTGGTTTTCAATCTGTGCTTAAGAATACTCCAACGATGCTTGATTGATTAGTTTGTCAGAACTATTGGCTGCCCATACCATTCTCTCAAGATTTTGCTGTTTGAAAAATTTGAAAAATTCTGTCTTGTAAGGGTGGTGAATTATCCTGTTGCAGAATGAAATATGGACCCTCCTGATTTGTAAATGGCATGATATTGGGTGAGAATCTCGCCAATGTATCGTCTTGGCCGTTATGTCCTATTTTCGAAAATATACAAAGCGATTCGTCGGTTTAAGCTTGTTCCACCCCAAACCATCACAGAGTCTGTAATGTGTCCCCGATTAAATTATAATAGAACATAAATAGACCAATTAAACAGTTTCCTGAAATGTTTATAAGGGAAGGATGACTGCATATTTACTTTACAACAAGTTCGTATGAGGTACGACACGTGCAAACAGAAAGGCTTTTCTTTAACTCGGTGAATACAGAATCTTCACAACAGAAATCCTAGCACTGAATGACTGGTGATTGTTATTGAGAGGTTTAAAAAGGGAAACAAATCGCTTCAAGCAGCTAAAAAACTCCCATCAACTTGTCTTCAAAACTTGATTAACGTCGTCGCCATGTCGTCTTGTTACTCCCTCTCTCTGACCACTCTGTCCAAAGAACGGCGAAAATCAGGATCTGCGTCAGCGGACCGAGCATACCCATCGATAGCATGGTCAATTTACAGAGATGACGTAATTTCTTAGTACCAACTTCACACAAACATATTCACTAGATTACGTAAATTAGAAAAACTTTCATTTGTAATTTACAAATGTTACAAGCTTGTTTCTAAATTCTTTATTCGAGGATTTTTAACTTCCCAATAATGCAAGTATTATGCCTATTATAGACTCCACAATTTGTGAATCGAGTTCCATCAGTCCATAAAACTTTCGAAGGGAAATTGGGCACTTACTGACACTTTTCTATAAACCACTCACATAATGCCATTCTCCTTGTAAAATCATTTTCACTCGACCTTTGAAAATTCTAGGTTTATAAGGACGAAAATTATTTTTATGTAATATTTTCTACGCAGTTGCTCTAAATATATCTAACACAGTTGAAATTTAACTTGTTGAGGAGGTAGGATTCCCATTTATACTGTTAATTACATTATTATCGTGCTGTTCATCATTCATTTTATTGGATTGGTTACGTTCAGCATAATTGTCTTCATATCTTGTAAACGCTTCAGAAGCATTTCTATTTAATTTAATATATTTTTCCAGCATCTCTTTTCTTCATTGGTAAATCTTCGTGCCATAATTAAATAAAACTTATTAATATCTAATTAAAGATTAGTAAAAAATAAAAATTTGTGCCAGTATCCTAAATATTGAGATATGAAGAAGAGATTTGAAAATGCTCTAAAATTTCAGAAATATCCAACATGGGGGTCATATGAAAAATCAGTGAAATTTATTGAGGTAATTGAAATATAATAATAATAATAATAATAATAATATCTCTACTCCTCATTCTAATCGCAAGGATTAGCCCGAAAGTCTGAGACTTGTGTGGGAGAGGGGGCGGCATATTATTGTTTCGTGGGCTGCATTTGCGCCTCAGGAACGACTTACGTTGGTAGACCCTAACCACTATTCAGTGCTGGAATGAGGGAAACCTGGAAAACCTCATTAGTTAGGGGGACAAGTCAAACATCAATTAATTTTAATCTCTCACATTAACACCAAGTTGACATTCTTCCCATCCTAGGCCATCGCCAGGATGGTTGCCAAGCCATCCCTGCGAATAAGCCTTGATCTACGAGTAAACAATTTAAAGAAAAATTGTTTGGCGGAATGGGAATTAGAACCCACGACCCCAGGGTTGAGCGATCGAGATGCTAAGCCCTGAGCCACCGGCCCGATTTGTGAAAATCATGTTAAAAAAATACCTTAAGAATATGCTCACAAAAATGTTTCCAGATCTTTAGTTAAAAACATAGATAAGTTCAAATATACATAGAAAATATAGTTCAAAAGGGACGATTTCAGTTTTTCCCAGACAAAAACTATACCCGTTAGATCAAATCTGAATCACACAATCGAGGTGCTCGTAAGATGCTCTAAAATATTTCCCATTTAAGCGTTTTTGTACAACAATAACCGATATAGCAATACACGCAGAAATGCATGCAGTAATTGCATGCATTTCTACAACACTGTAATGTATATGTATCAAGGAATTGGAACTTATAGACAGACTGTACCATTTTCGACTGAAGTCATGGGCACTTCTTTAGAATGCAATTGAAAATATAATTGAATTGAAAATTGGAGGTGGTGGAAAAATAATTGAAAATATTAGAGGTAGACAACAAAATCTGTTTTCTAGTACGATTTTCAAGACTCACTTGTGTACCTCTGAGCATAAATAAGTAGGGACAAATTTATGGGCATAAAATCAAAAGGTAGGTAGAAAGGGTTTCAGTTTCTTAATCGATATTAAGGTTGCAAACGTGAGAAATAAACTGGTACTTTTTTAAATACGAATCATAGTTGACTAAAAATTTAGTAATTTTTTTTTGTATTTCAATGATTCATCATAATACGTTAGACGTAGTTTCACAAATGTAAGAAGTGCGCAATGTGATTTGTATATTGATTCATTATATATTTATACCTACCTATATTGAAAAAAGTCGTTGGTTAACAGTAATAGTTTATGAACGTTTATGTGAAATAAACGTTCATAATTGTCTTGAAAATCAAACCTTGGAATAAGTTTTTTCTCTTCATCTTTATCTTTTTAGAGAGAGCTTCTAAGAGATTATCTTTTAAAATGAGACGGACACACAGTTAATCAAATTTATAATAATAATAGTTTAATAATGACAACTCTATCCCTCTTTCTGATCACAAGAATTAGCTCGAAGTCTGAGACTTGTGTGGGAGAGGATGCGGCATATTATTATTCAGTGGCCCGCAATTGCGCCTGAGGAACGAATTATGTAGTTAAGCCCTAACAAACATTTAGTGGTGGAATGATGGAAACCTGGAAACGTTGTTAGTTAGGGGCCAGTCAAACATCAACTAATGTTAATCTCTCACATTAACATTAAGCTGACATTCTTCCCATCCTAGGACGCACGCCTGGTTGTTTGTCAACTCACCCTTGTGAACCAACCCTAATCGAAGAGTAGACAATTTAATTAAAAATTGTCGGGCTGAATAGGGATTCGAACCCACGATCTCTGGGTTAAGCAATCGAGACATTAAACTCTGAGCCACCGACTCGATTTCACGATTTCTGATAAATTTATAGATAACTTAAAAATATTTTCTTATAAACAGGCATTCATTTACATACAAATTAAGTATAATTGGCCTTTAATATCATTACTTCCACATTCCTATCCTTCAGTAAAATAGTTAATATTTAATATAAATATAATAATTCGACAACATATTAAACTATACAACTAATAGCATATATAGTCTAAAACACTGTCAAAATACTGGTGTTTACTTAGTGTTTGGCTTAAGTTTCCAAATAAACACAAATAAAATACTAAATGATGACTTGACCTGCTTTATTTGTGTTTCATTTTGGAGAGAGAAGTTAGTAGATACCTTTTATTGAGATATCAGAGATTTATTGGGTACTGTGCTAAAATGTATCATTTTACATTATATTATGAAATGGTTAAGGGGCCAGACTACCTCCTCGATTCAAAGCGGAAAAAGTGATTAAGCAGAAAAATTCTCACGCCGTTATTTATGAAAATTAAGAAACAAAATTTTATGGTTTGGTAGATAAAATATAAATCGATGCTTCTATGGAATTAGTTTTTTTTGTTTTTTACGTTGTTTTTTTTTATTATACACTACATATGTACGAAAATCAGCAAGTTGCTCAAAGATTACCGGAGCCGTAGTCGAAAATTTAACTCCATAGAATCATCTACTCATTATTTTTCTTTCCTCGCACGTTTACAAAATATGAATAAAACCACAAACAACATTTTGACAATCTTTCTACTGAACGCTTACAAGGCGAATTTCTCGAAAAATCGGTCCTCGATTTGTGGCGCCCTCAAGCGAATCGAAACTGCATATTGTGTGAAGGCGTGTTTTACATACTGCACGTACTTAAACTTTTTGTGGGCCCTTTTATTTATATATTTGGTATTTGATGTTTTACAATTTTCGTAATTCTGATGAAAGACTATATTGAGACAAAAACTTTCAATTATTATTGCATATAAAAATGCATTTACATTTCTACTTACCGAATTCGCCTCGATTTAAATTTATAACTTAGATCATAACTTTTAATATTGCCATACCGCTTTAATTTATTACTCCCTCAAAATTATTAAAATAAAATACAAATCACAATGATACTGTTTATTAACCACATAAAAACCGTATAAACGATAAACTGCCTTGGTCATATCAAATGAGCAATTACAACATTTTTTGGTAGGTCCAATATTTTTTATTACGAAAAATTTCATAAATCTGTGAAAATTAATTTTTCTTATTTTTTAACACATACATCGTAACATCTCCTAAACGAATCCAGATACAGCCAACTTTTTTTTATCGATAGAGGATATGTATGCGAAGAGTACTATGTTAATTTCGTTGTTATGGAAGAGCCACTTTTTTGTAAAACTAGGTAAAAGTTTAACATTTATTTTTTTGCTGCAGAATTTTGAGTAAGCGAAAAACTTTTTTGTTGTAAGAAATGTTGCTATACCATCTGCGTATGAAAGAAAGCTAAAGCTCCAGGATGTTTTTAAACAAACAATCACCTTATAGTTTTGAAATTATCCTTAATTAAATTTGAAAGTTTCCCCGGACGCGCTGCGTGGTGCCGCATACTAGGTATGTAGCAGTCGGCTGTAGGTACTATATCCAGAGCGTTATACCTTGTAAAAAAAATATTTCGAGAAGGAAGCGACTTTTTCTCCGTTTTTCAGTCCACTATTAGTAATATCAGTTATTATCATATCTTATTACCATACCTAGTAATATTTATTACTAGTAATTGACAAATTTGTCATTAATAAATAATAATATATTACTGCTGAGCCCTGCTATACAGTGTGTCCAAGATAAGGGTGAGAAATATGGGGATCTCGGAAATTATATACAAATTGGGTTAAATAAGAAAGAATTGGCGCAATCTATAGCCCATTAATCTCCCATTTGCAAATCATAGCTTTCTTGATTAGTGCTTGAATTTTTTGGAAAAATCGAGAAACAATTTTTATTTTTCAAGGTAGTTAAGGAGATATGAAAAAGCTGAAAGAACTTTTTCATTGTCACTTTTTATGGTCTATCACGTGATGATCATATGACCTTTGTTATAATTTCCGAGATCCCCATACTTCATCCTTATATTGGCTTTTTAGCTTAACATTGAAACAAAGTATGTGAAATAAATATTTTACTTGATAATTAGTTTGTTATTAAGTTGACACGAAATACAACAATGTTAATAGATATGCTCAATGTGACTTTTTTTTTATTAATTTCATTTAATATATAGTTCGGTTCTCTTATTTCCATGTTCCTATTCTTTCTACTATCTACTAGTTCCGGGAAAATACAATTCATGTAAAACATTATTAGTTTGTCCTCCATGTTTGCCTTCCAAAAATTGTCATCCCTCATTATAGTTTCTATCTTTAATCCCTTATTCGTCCATGTTGCAAAAACACAATACTGACGGTTAGTTACATGCAGTTGTCCTTGTACTTGATAGTACCACTTATGATTGGTATTTATGGATCCATCTTTTGACCAAAATGTTATTTTCCTATTTTGAATAGCATCCTCCGGTGTCAGATTTATGGCAGACCAAGGACACTTTATTTCAACCAATCCCTGTTCATCTATATAAGGCTATCTGGTGTGGCAGATAAAAACTGATTGTGTCGATCAGTAATCATACCACAAGGCTTTACTTTTTTTGAAATTACATTTTCCAACTGTACGAGTGCGTTTTCCTCATTATAATCCCATGGTCGATTAATTAATCCCATGGAAGACTGCAAGGTACTTGTAACGATAGGATTAATGTTAGGCTGTAACAGAGTACACAAATTAAGTATATAAACATACCTACTAAAAAAACCTTATTCGATTATTTAAAAATTGCAAATTATACTTGAAACATAGTTGTTTTCTGTACTGGAACACTGTGTGCTCCTAGCTACATTATTAAAAGTCTGTAACAGAATAAGTTGGCAAATTGTCTTGTAAGAATTACGATTTATATAAATTAGCACATTTGCTTTTTCAAATTAATAATAGGCATTTTTTGGCGTTGACCAGTTCAGCGAAATTCCTCACCTGGTTAGGAAAGTCCTATTTTCGTGTGTAGTTTTAGGATTTGGTTATTAAACGTGGCAACGTTGCAAAGCATTTTGGTTAATGACCAAAATTGTTAACCGGCTCTCAGAATTGGTTTTAGGATTGTGGCCAACGAAATTTTTAAGTTTTAATGTTATGTGATGCAAACAGAAAAGAAAACTGAAAACTGTTAAAGTTGAGTTAATAGATGGTTGATGGTTTAAAAATGTACTTTGAAGTATAACTTTTCTTTATCTATAATCATAGATATACCTATCTAATATAATAATATCTAATCAATATAACTACTCATATTTTTAACCCACAGATAAAGAAAATTAATTAGAATTTGATATTTGAGGTTAACAAGACACAAAAACCCATCTACAACCGAAAAATTATCTATTTTGACGTTTGGTCAAGAAGTGTCCGTTATGACGTGTTCAGACAATGACCAAACCTTGTGACCAGGTCAACGCCAAAAAATGCCTAATAATTGTCTTGTCAATAAGACATAATTTCATAAAGATCACAAAGTGTTGATAACTAGAAGAGACACCCAAAGTATTATCTGTTTAATAAAAACGTTAACAAAATTTTTAAATAATAACAAAATTAATAAATTAAATTATTAATTAATTAATTTTTATTAAATTATTAATTAATTAATTTTTATTAAATTATTAATTAAAAAGGTATATCACAAGCACATAACTCAGTATTAGACCCGGTCATGGCACAAGTCTGCACGGGAATTATAATATTTCTTGTGATGTTGCGTTTATAAATTTAAATTTTTAAATACATACCTTCTGTTTAAAGTAATCAAACGTAACACAGTTCAGTTCACAAATAAGAAATAACACAGTTTAAGCACACACAAATACACAATTTGTCTACAATTTGTTTAAAATACCTACACAATTTATTAAATAAAATAGGAGACAGCTTGGTAATAAAACATAGAAATGAGTCCAACCCTGTGCAATATTGCAAGTGAATAAAAATTGTTGGAGTCTGCGCGGTGCGTTCAGTGATTTAAATTGCACACGCCCACCGGTCGGTCGGTCCCCTGTCCGCTGGACCCCGCGACATGATCCACATCAGCGTTGCCAACCGTACGATAATTATCGTACCTGTACGATAATTTTACCCTGGGTACGATGTACGATTTTAAATCGAGTATCGTACGCAAAAATACGATAATTTTGTCTGCCCATAATCATTCAATAATAAATAGCGATAGTCAACGATTGTTCATTTTAGAAAAGTACTTAGAATGAAAGCATGTTCATACCCAGGTCCTAAAAGTCACGTATTCATGTACTACATACATATATACATAACATAATCCATATTCTGTAATTCCATGTAGGTCTGTGAGCAATGACCATAAGTAAAGTGTAAAGTAATGATCATATGAGTTCTATGGTTCCATGGTGCTCGATGTGTGGTTCTATTTTGTGCACAATCCATCCATGATAATCCATCTACATACAATAATTATAATAAAAAACGAAGGAAGGCGAGGAATCTTCAGTTCCGCTGTGGGACTGAAGATTGTTAATACGCTCATAATTAAGCGTATTAACAATTATAAATATTATAATCAAATTATTAATAAAAATATAGAAATATTTATTTCTACAATAAAATGGATGTGATACCTAATAGATTTTAATAGAAAATATTTAATATTCTCTGGTTTTTAAATGTCTTGTAAATTTAATGAAAAATGATATATTTTGCAATACTTTAATGCGATTGATCAGTAGCTGCTGATATAACAAAAGTTTAAATTCAATCTACGTTCTTCAAATTTTCTAACCTAAACTAACCTAAAATTTGTCAAATTACTCAAATTTAGTTTAAAAACGTAAAACACTAAATGTACGATAATGTACGATAATTTTACCCCCTCTGGTACGATATTTTTGACGCGCGAGGTTGGCAACACTGATCCACATTCAGTCTACGGGAGCCCATTAATTTTCCATAGCTGCAATACGCTTTATTATTATTTGTAGACATTTAGTATTTCAAAATATACGAGTATGCAACTTCACGGATCTATTGTTTTATCTATTTTAGATGATTAATGAAGTTTACACGCCATGTAAAATCACGTTTATCTAATTACATTTAGTTATTAATAATTATGTGTAGTAAAAAACATTTGATCCTAATAATAAATAAGAATTATATACCTATGAAGAAAAATACACATTTTAATAGTATTTTGTTCCAAAATCGGTTAGTACCTAAATATTTATACTTCTGTCGCTATATTCGTTTGAGAATATAAAACTGTTTAAATACCTACGTAAAACTTTAAATAGTTCGCTGAGAAATTCTCTCATTCCTTTTGGAAGGATTATAAAACGTGTTTGTATCTTTATGTTGAAACTGCGACTGCGGTTTTAATTGTTATCATTGTTAAATCTTTATCATACGTATGTATTGTATAAGTAGATAATAGATAAGCGATACATTGTGCTACATTTTATGATCAAACTGGTTTAGTGATTAATCGTTGATTATAGTTTACGCTAAGTAATTTTGCGCTGTTACACTATAGTAAAAAGATCCCGAATACGTAAGTGTTACTTATATTATTTAACAAATGATTGCTTGCTCTTACCTACTTGTATATTTAGGTACTTACCTATCTTTAAAAATACTGAAATAGTACTATTGTGGTGTAACTTGTAAGTAGGTAGATAGTATTTCATAAATAATAATTTAGTATTCTTTTTTGTTTTCTTCATGTTTCATCTTCATGTTTCTCAAGTACAAGGTATACCACGTAGGCCCTCAATTAGCGGTTTCTAGAATACTATGCGTACTGGAATACTGAAAATTTGTATAAGGAGATTTTTCGAAATTTTCTATCGATTAAAAATATTGGCGTTGACGTGCGACTTCTGGTCAACCGGAAGTCGATGTCACTCACTTATTTGAAATGGAATATGCTATTTTTTTATTCCGTTTTTCGATTCCACGTCAAATTTTAAGGTAAGTTTTATAAGTATAGTCTGTCCTTATACTTAATCCTTTTCAAGATACTTTAATTTTTTGAAAAAATTCTCAAACAACATAGTTGCATTTACCCCTTCTATGTCTTTCAGTTTGTAACCTAAACACTTGAAATTTCAACGGAGTAATATTGAAATGTATCGAAACATGTAGAAAATACGAAAGCTAGTGTAAATTACACAGGGTGTCCAAAAAGGGCCGATCAATTGTGCAAATTCAAAACCCAATAACTCACTTATTGTAAATGGAACACCCTGTGTTTTATAATCCTAACCTATGTACATTTTAATCCTCTTTCGATTGGTATTAACATTACCTATATCTAAATTCCACCTATTTGAAGATATATCAGCCCATAATTATTTTATCAAACTTTGCAAAGGTCTTTGAAGTCTCCCTCTACACGTTGATATATAGTAGTATAAAAGGTATAATTGCGGAAACCCAACATGGTTTTATGACTAATCGTTCAACTATTTCAAATTTAGCCGTTTTCACACAGTACACTTCCGAGGCCATAGATATCAATCAACAAGTTGATGTGATCTGATTTTTCAAAGGCCTTTGACCAAATTGATCATAACATCATTTTGCAGAAAGTTGCTGCTATCGGATATCAGGAAATTAACAAATTTTATTAGTTCGTACTTGTCCAATTGTTGTCAAAGTGTTGAATATATGGGTTACAAATCATCCACGTTTATAGCTAGATCAAGGGTCCCACAAGGTTCCATCTTGGGACTTTTGCTGTTTAACATCTTTATTACTAATGATTTAGCCGAGAATTTTATATGGCGATCAAATTGTGGCGATGGTTTAAAATTGTTTACACTTATAAACACTATAGAGAATTGTAAGACTCTACAAGAAAATTTAAACCATTTAATAGAATGGTGTGCATTCAATAAGTTAAACTTGAATGTGTCTAAGTGTAAAGTCATTACGTTTACAAAGAAGTTACATCCGCTTAGTTATGATTACTTCATTAATATCTATGAACTGGAAAGATCTTTTAACACTTCGGATTTAGGAATGACATTTGATAGCACACTTTTATTTGACATCCACATAAATAACATTGTTTCCGCCGCAATGCGTTCACTGGGTTTTATAATACGATCGTGCAAGGATTTTGATAATATATATTGTCTAAGGTTACTGTACTTCACGTTTGTTAGATCACAGTTAGAATATGCAAGTCTTATTTGGACACCTTATTACCAGATTCACAAAACCAAACTTGAAAATGTTCAAAGGAAATTCCTTAAATATTTACATTTTAAACGATATGGTATCTCTCATGAGCAGAAATTTGGTCACATTGTTCTCTTGTCCCAATTTAGTACGTATACTCTTGAATTTAGAAGAATAGTTGCTAGATTGGTATTTCTCTAGAAACTACTACATAACAAAATTGATTGTTTGCATCTTCTTTCCAAAATCACATTTCGAGTTCCATCATTTAATGCTAGGAATACACATTTTTTCTATATTCCACAAGCAAAAACAAATGTTACGTTAAGGTCTCCTTTTTACTCTGTATGCAACAATTTTAATTTAATGAATAATTTCCTAGATATATTTAATGTGTCTCAAAATAGTCTTGTAAGTGCCATTTATCGGAATAAGCATTTTTTTGTTATTCAATAATATTAATTTATTTTTTCTACGTTCATGCAAAAAACAAAACTTTATTAAACTATATTTAGTGAAAAAACTGGTTCTTTATTGCACTAGTGCAATAAACATTTTATTGCACTCATCTGTCATTTTACTACAGCGTTTTGTGATCATGACAAACATAAACGCATAGATTTATTAAGTCTATGCATAAACGTCAAATCGACGTGACACTTAGTGCCCCCTAAATAAAACATTTTTTTGTTTTTGTATGAACGTAGAAAAAATATTGTATGCAACTCGTACAAAAAGTGTTTATTGAACTTGACGTGTTGTCCAACTCGGCCTAATAACTATTAGTATTTAGATAAGTATTAATATCTAAATTTAAGAAAAATGTTCTACCATGTTATGTACTTGGTACCTAAATGTAATGTAGTTTTTAGTTTACATTTTTGTTCTTTTCATTTTTTGTCTTTTTATTTTTTTGTGTCTGTAATTATGGAAATTCAGCCCTCTTAATGGACTTACGTCTGTTGGGCCTTGTTCTCAAAATAAATAAATAAATAAA
This sequence comes from Pogonocherus hispidulus, assembly GCA_963924545.1. Lineage (NCBI taxonomy): Eukaryota > Metazoa > Arthropoda > Insecta > Coleoptera > Cerambycidae > Pogonocherus > Pogonocherus hispidulus. The sequence continues at coordinate 38,422,336 of OZ004696.1, forward strand.
TAAATATATGGACATAATCGGTCAGTTAGCTGTCAGGATGGCTATGAAACTCAACATTTGAACGCCATCTAATGTCATTTACTTATTTAGCAAAGTCACTATCCTATCATTGCTGTAAAGTGAGTTCGCCGATTTAGTGTCAGTAAAAGGAAGTGTTTGTAATAATAATGGCTCACTACAGTTACACAACCGACGACTTTTTAAATTTAATTATTATTTACCTAAGATATGTAATCGAATTGTGAGCGGAACATGTCGTGTGTTTGCAGAGATATCAGGATATACACAGACCTACTCACGACCATGATACAACTACACAGATATGCTCATAACTTTCGTTTGTCTGCGCATGACGTCATTTGTGAGGGAAAAATGACAATGCGATGCGAAAATTCTTAAGCAGAAGGCTATTAAATAATTGCTCTGTTGCCATTAAAAGCCATTATTGGACAACGAAGAAGATTAGAGAGTGTAAAAGAAATTTTCATCTATCAGTAGGAAGTATTCTGAATTCACAGAATTCTGAAGAACCATATCTGATCACAATTCAATTACATTCCTTGTAAATGATATTAAATTAAAAAAAGCATCAACTGTTAATATTATTTTGATTCTTTGTAATCTTGCTACCATTCTAATGAATATTCAATATTGTAAATATTTATAATGCATTTTGTATCAGTTGTGTCAATTACTTCAAATAGTATAATTATTGTTGTACTTCTGACAGGTTGTTGATTTTCACTGTTTTAATGAGTAATATTAAAATAATGGTAATTCAGCCCAAATACCTACAAAACTGAAACTGTATCATAAAAAACTATTAAAATTTACGCCAATCCAATATTGGGAATTTGACCCATAATATTAAAATGGGATGAAATTAATTCTAGTGTTTAAACTTATTTTTATTTACTTCCTTTCGCTCATGACAAACTTTTATATTTTAAGTATAAATTTTTTTTTAAATATAGAAAGGGGAAAGCTATGTAAATGTCTCTCGAACATAATGTATTGAAGACTGCCCTCGAAGACAATTATTATTGTCCGCAACTATTGCACTATCTGAAGACGTTCAAATGTTTCGTTTCATAGTCAATTTGATATCTAACGACCGATTATTCTTATTCCGGTAATAATGTCCAAATATCTTCAAATCGATGGAATTTAGGTTTAGGGAGTGTTAATACCAATCGAAAGAGAATTAAAAAGTACATGGGTTAGCATTATCAAACGCAGGGTGTTCCATTTACAATAAGTGAGTTATTGGGTTTTGAATTTGTCACAATTGGTCGACCCTTTTTGGACACCCTGTGTAATTTGCACTAGCTCTCGTCTTTTCTACATGTTTCGATACATTTCAGTATTAATCCGTTAAAATTTCAAGTGTTTAGGTTACAAACTGAAAGGGATAGAACGGGATAAATGCAACTATGTTTTTTGAGGAATTTTTGAAAAATCAAAATATCTCGAAAACGATTAAGAATAAAGATAGGGTATGCTTATGAAACTGACCTTAAAATTTGACGTACAATCCAAAAAGGGAAAAAAAATAGCAATTCCATTTGAAATAAGCGAGTTAACATCTACTTCCGGTGGAACCGGAAGACGCACCTTAACGCCAATATTTATAGTCGATAGAAAATTGCGGGAAACCCAGAATTTACAGAATTCCAGTAGGCGTAGTATTCTATAAACTGCTAATTGAAGGCATACAGGTGTGTGGTACACCCTGTGTAATACAACATTTTTAGTTGTACCTGCAATTACGTCCATGTTATATTAATGTTTCTGTACATTATCATTTACCTACTTTTAGTAGACCTTTATTTTTTTGCTAAATAGGAGTTGATGCAACTACTGCAGTAATAATTATGTTGATTAGGTTTTTATTTACTTAATTTTTCTCACCAACGATCAAGGAGGCAGGACCGGCGCTTGCTATTTTGCCGCCCTGTATAAACAAACACTATGCTGCCCCAATGATAAAAACGATGGAATCATCACTTTTTGTGATATTATTAATAACATTCTTGTCTAATTGACATTATCTAGTAGACATGTTATTTATTTGCAAAATTATGAGTGTGTAATTATGACATACTTAAGTAAATATATTTTCGTATTTAAGGATAACAATTTCTTAAACGTCGGTGGATTGAATTTTAAATAGAAAGTGGTCGAGAATGGATGATATCAATAAAATCAATGTTTATGCTCCTTCATTCTTAGGTAAACATTAATATTTTTTTAAATTAGTGCATGATTATTTATTCATTGTTATTCACGGAATCTATTAAATGTAACAACTATAACAAATCATTGTCTATAGATTTTTACAAAACATGTTTTCTATTCATTACTGAAATTAATAGAATTCTTACTAGACATTTAACGACAAAGAAAATTAGGGATGTGCACTTGTATGAGATTTTTAAGTAAAATCAATTATAAAAGATAGCCTAACAGTGTATAAATTTAAGTTTAAATTAAAAAAGATTGCAAGGACGTGATGGCGACTTGGCGTTCATATTTCGATATGAGAACCAAGCAACGTTTGCCGCTGTTAGTACTTAGATAGGCGACCATGCAGGGAAGACCTGCGTTGCCTACTCGCATCTTCTAGTGGCCTGTACGTGGGCGAATTCACAGAAACTATGAAAATTTAGTAATTTAGGTGTGATTTGTGTGGAAAGACGTACCATCCCTTAGATAGGATGTAAAGCCGGAGATCCCTTGTCTATGATATGATAGGAAAGTAAAAGATCCTTACCCTCCTACAAAAGTGGGGGTTCGGCAAAATTTCCAGATTGGGAGTTGCTCGTCTCCTGGCGTCGGTGATTGGTCTTAGTCGCGGAAATATACCGACGTTAAATAAAAAAAATGATAGTAGGCTATATTTAAGCATTTGCTTATTAAAATTCAAATAATATTCCGACTTCCGATCACTGGCGTTGAGCGCGACAAGCGACATATTCCTTCGGAAATGATCCCTCCCTTGATATTTAATTAATGATAATTGCCATTTAAACAATATTATTTTTGATACCTCATCTGCAAGAAGTAATGTATGAAGAAGATTTTGGTTAAAGTCCAGCGTATCACATAATTTGCCAAATGTTGGTGTATTTTATGCTTATGGAGTACATAAGCACAAAATAATTCCGTAACGTCGCTAAAATAAAACGCAGAAATGTAATCAATAAGTAATAAGTAATATTTTTTAACATTAATACGAAAAATACCTCTTACTCTTATGTTATCAAAGATAATAATAAAGAACTTTTTTTATGTTGTGATACACATTTCAGCGTGGTTATCTTTCTGAATAACGCTATTATTGTATTATTACAGTTTACTACCTAAAAGCTTCGCCGCGAGAATGACAAAATGTATCACAGAAATTATACAATATATATCTATATATAGAAGAAGTATACGATATACACTCCTGGAAATTGGTAACGACTCACCTAAAACTACAATCATTTTTGTATGGTTATATTTTCTAAACGCTTTTATCAATTTAACCAATTTTTTTTTATTTCATTAAGCCATTATTGGACTGTAATGTAGATTAGATCAATTGTCATATAACACGCTTAAAGAATATCTACAGGGTGATGTGTAGGAACGTGTTTTTTTACCAAAATGTATGCAGATATCTAGGATGCACGCAAAGTAGGGAGATAATTTTTATTGTGTTTCTTTGTATCTTTGTCACGCAGCCGTTTATTTTTCTAGCCTTAGTGGATTTTGGCTTACTATTAACTTTAGTGACAATATTTGTTGAGATTTAATTTCTGCAACCTTCTCTGGCATATCCTTTAGAGACCACACAAAGCCTGGACTACCTTAAGGATCTACTCGAATCAAACAATCTTAGTCAAGATGTAGTAAAAGAATATCTTCAACTCACTAAACTTTGGATGAAACAAAATTGCTTTCGATTCAATGGTAATTTCTTGGAACAACATGAGGGTACAGAAATCGGTAACTCTTTGTCACCATTCATTGCCAATCTTCATGAACAGATTCGAAACGGAGGTAAAAGAAGAATTCGAGTATTTCCCCAGGATTTGATTTAGATATGTGAGTGATATATTTGCAGTGTTTGATATAAAAGTCACGGATATTGACTTTGTTCCTAAATTGAACAGTCGTTTCATGTAAGTTAAATTTACATATGAAAACTCTGGCCGCCTACCACTCTTAGATGTATTAATAATTAGAAATAGTGAAAATAAGTTAGATATTTGACATATACAGAAAAGATACCAGTACTTTAAGATATATCCCTAAGGACTCTCACCCTTGTGTTCAACACAAAATAGCAAGTTTAAATTTTCTAATTCATCGCCTATTAAGCTTCCCCCTAAATAAGGAGAGGTTTGAAAAAGAGAAGGCATTAATTAGGAATATAGCTGCGAATAATAGATATTCTTTAACTTTAATTGATAAAATAATTAGAAAACATAAATTTAAAGAGACACTTCGAAATTTTTCGGCATTTCAAAATGAAAGAGAAAATCCAAAATTAATATCTACTCCATACGATCTTCATTTCACCCGTGGTTTTGGTAAGGTTTTTAAAGATATAGATGTCAGTCGTTTATTTATCGGGAAATAAACTACAACTTTTAGGCAATTCAAAAGACAAAATAGAAACTAAGGAAAAATCAGGGATTTATGAAATTAGTTGTGAAGACTACAATCAAAAGTATGTTGAACAAACTAGAAGGTCAATTACCATTGAATCGCCACAGTACTAGATTCAAGGAACATATGACTCATCTCAAATATGATAGAATAAATTTATTTTATGATAAGTCTAGTGTCGCCCAACATGCGTTTGAAAACAACTATAAAATAGATAGTAGCAATTTAAGACTAATTAGAAATGTAATAAATTCCAGACGGCTGGATGCATTTGCAAGTTTGGAAATTGATAAGTGTAAAAATAGTATGAATAGTGACAGAGGACCAATCCCATATAGCCCATTTTATTGGTTAGTAAATCACGGTTCAGTGATCAGCCGCAACGGTTCACCGTAGCAATAGTTTATAAATAGGTATATGTAAATAGGACAAATGTCAGCATAGGTTTAGTTTTAATCATCTCCAGATGATGCCAACTTGGTTGGCGAAACCCGGGTCGATTGTTTTGGTGTTGCTTCCACAACTACGTCAGTATTATCTTCACACCAAAGGTTCCAACCCCCTTCAAGAAGTAAGTTTGAATAAAAATATGCCAATGAAAATTTACCAAAATCTTTGACTAAATAATCGTGCAAGTCTCATGTAAAATAGTCATAGATTGTCAAAGTTGAATTAAAAATAATGTTTTTCTTCAAGCGTATAATAATACAAAGTTATCATAATGTAAGGGATATATTTCAGCTGATGTATTTTTAACAAATTAAGTTAATAACAGGAAATGTGAAAGAAATTCGATTGGTTGAACAATTGGATGTCTTATGTCCAACACTGGTTAACGCAAATGTTCGATATGTCGTCCATTTTGCTGCTGTACAATCATCAACCGTTCCTGCAAATTGAACACAGCATTATTCAGCATTCTTGATTGAATTACAGCAATTTGCTCCCTAATAGAATCTTTTAATTCTTCCAGCGTTGTTGGTCGTGTTCTAAACACCAAATTTTTTAAGTAACCCAATAGCTAGTAATCCGCTTGGTTAATATCAGGTGATCTTGGAAGCCATGAATTTACAAAATGTCTGCACGATTTTGGAAAACATCAGTTAAAAATTCTTAAACTCGGTAAATATGTGGGGGGGTGCTCCATCCTGAACAAAAATCATGTTTTCAATTCCTTCGTACTTGTTTTGTATCCGTGAAATGGTATAATCTTGTAACATATGCAGGTATCGTTCACCAGTGATAGTTACACATAAGGTCTCTCCATTCTGTATCTCCTCAAAAAAGTAAGGTCCAATGATAAAATTAGTTGTAAAACCACACCAAACGGTGACTTTCTTGTCATGAAGACCTTCCTGAACGACTTCATGTGGATTATCTGTTGACCATATTCGACAGTTTTGTGTATTGACTCAAGACATTTAGAGAGGAATGGGCCTCATCTGTCCATAAAATACGGGATAACCGTGCGGGTTCAATTTTCATTTGAGCCAATATTTGTAAATAAGATCGTACTTACGCTACTTCAGTGGATTGCTAACGGATTAGTGTTGGCTATGTTTTGATTTTTCCGAAGAACTTCTTCAACTTGGACATCACTAATCCTTGGTCTGCCTGATCTCGGTAGGTCAGTTACAGACCCTGATCTTTCAAATTTGCTAATTAAGTTTGGTACGCTTTGATTTGATAGGGTTCTGCTCTCAAACCCATTTTCGTATGAAATCTTCGTAATCCAGTAGTGTAATTTCTGCCGCATTCGTAATAACATTGTACTAAACCAATTCTTGTTCCTAGATCCATGTTATTAAAGTTAAAATCGCTTCAATTTACGTTTACGTGAGTTATATTTTGAGAACAATTCTCTAAATCGCAGTGATCACGTTTGACTCTTCTCTTTTGTTTTCCATAGATTCAGTAAAATCCAATTATTGAGGCAACTAGATTCCATTTACTTTTTGCTACTAGCTTGATTTCTTAAAATTATATAAGACTTTAAAGTATACCCCTTACTTTATGATGACTCCATATTTACATTATATTATGTAAGACGTATTATAGAAAAGGTGTAGTGTTTTACTAGTAAAGAAATATTCTCATTTTTTTACTAGTACCTACAAAAAAGTAAAAGTGCAACCATAACAGTGGATTAAAAAAGAGAGTCATGTAGCCATAATTTCTCAGACTGTCAGTTTGAAATCAAACGTCATGTCAGATCGCTTTTTATACAAGCATTAATGTCTGAAGAAATACAGTTTTAATTTAGACTCTTGAAGAAAAAATAGTATATGTCACTCTGCAGTATAAAGCTTTTTATGTATTTCGCCCAGTTTATACTTAACCTTGGCTAACGCCCCAACTGTGTAAACTTCTGTGCTCATCAAATCATGTTCACCTTCTTCTCCTAGTAACGTACTATTTACTATTATATACTATTATTATACTATTTTACGTACCTATTTATGTTAAAAATTACGTTTTTTGTGCGTCACTGATATACTTTGGGTTCCGCCAATCCTGACTGGGGTTGAACTAAAACCTACATTTCTTTTTACATACAACTTTTGCGTACAAAAATAGTAATAAATGACGAAACTATTGAAATATTTCACCTGTGACTATAAAAAAAAAACAAACTGTAAAGTGTGCAAACAGCCGTCATAGCTTTCACTCGGCCTATATTTACAGTGGATTTTAACTCGGATACAGTGAAATTGTAACAAAAATATGCTTGGAATAAATTAATAATAATGGCGGATTTTTACAAACTTCTATATAGAAACCACGTGATTTAAGATGTGAAAAGTTAATTTCGTACATTTCCCGTTAAGTTATTCAGCAAAAATGTATCTGGCTACTTCTAGAGCTTTAACATCTGCTTTCACTGAAAATCAATCTTTTTTTTGTTATATTTTCAAATATTTTGTTGAAAAAAATAGAATTAACGGCTTAAATATTATATGTACATATCCGTAAAAACATGTTGAAACATATTATTTGGAGAAGCATTTTAAATAAAATAATGGGTGAAAAAAATTTTAAAATAATTTTTCCATATAACAGTGCTCTTTCGATTACAGTTTCATTTCAAATTTTTATTGATGATAAGTATACAAAAGTATTTACACAAGTCAAAAAACAGACAAACAGATAAACTAAGTTATTGCAAAAAACTAGTGAATAGTGTAAAAATAGATAAAAGACACGATACAATTATTATTACAATACAGTAACTATAAACCAGGAGATAGAAAATGTCTCAATGTACTAAAATACTAATATATAACATAAAAGCAAGCAAGTTTTATCAATTTGAACATAAAAATAAGATTAAAGAAAAACCACAATTTAAAAATTCTTGTATGCTAAGAACGCTTTTTGTAAAGGAAATACTGCTTACCTTTCATTAATTTAAAATGCTACTTAAATTGCTGCTATAGTATTTAGTGGTTTACAGGTTAATACAGTTATGTGAATATGTATATAGTTGTGGATTTTACAATACCTTACTTAAAGGTAAGGTATTGTAAAATTTAATTTGGATTAATGTTTACACCAAGACAATGTCTACATTATTTTACAATCTTCTTGCCTTTGTGATAGACGTTTCATATACCTAGGTAGGCTATAAGCTTCGTGGTGTGGGCGTACTTCTTACACAGACCTCAGGAACAACCTTTCAGAGAGGTCTAGGTTTTCCCAGTTTATCACCCTGTGATTTTTACTTAACCTTTAGTTAAAATTTCAATTAATATCGGATCTAATTATATTTGAATTCAACTCACCTGGTTTTCAAAAGGAAATTATAAGAATGAGTTTTGATATTTTTTATCTATAATATCTGAAGGTCAAATCGATTAATAATTTTACTTTTAATAGTTGTGCGTCAGGTCTACTCATCTTATGACTGCTTGATATCAGCAGTCAGACATATTTACTTCAATTAGAGGGATAATGTAAAAACGTAATACCTACCTATTAATTAATAATGTTCTTTTTTTAAAATATTAAATTAACTTATTTCAATTTATTTCATAAATGTTTTATAGTAAAATTTTATTTTTAATGATGATGAATTTTGAAATTAAAACGTAATATTCCGTAAGTTATATTTTCCCAATACATCGGGCGCTAATAGGAAGTTGAATTTAGTTAAATATTATTACGACATTATTTTTTTCTATTACTTTCGTACCTTAGCATAATACTATTTGGTAAATTTTCTAGTATTTATCCTATTAGTAAGTTAAGTTGTTTAGTTATGTTTCATTAGTAACGTCGTGTAAAACAACGTTCGAGTTCACTGGCACTTTTCAATTTTTTTTTTTGTTTATTACTTATTACTTAACACTGGTTGACGATCAATCTTGACGAATCACTATTTCTTACTATTTGAAATTCATTCCTAATCGCATTATATTGATGCAACAGAGTGTTATAAACTGGAGGGTACTGTTGGTATCCTTTTTATTGTTTAGACCTATCAACCATATTAATCAGCAGATTAGTGCTATTTACTATTTTCTTATCTATATATTTTTTTTTGTAATTTATGTAGGTATAACCACATTATATAGGTAACACTTGCATTGAAATTGAAAATACAATTTTCCCTTAGGTATTTGAAACTGGAAAACACAACATATTTTGCAGAATAAATACACTATGCAGAAAGATTCTGCATAATTTTCTTTATAAAAGACTAAAAACGTGAAAGCTCATTATGGTTTAGAAAATTTATAGTAAAAATAAAATGTAGTTTTATGTGTTGTTAGTAACAAGTGCTTAAATAAAGTATAATATATCGTTTTGTGGGAATAAATATTTTCAAATGAATAGTAACGGTAGTATGGTTTTTGACCAAATAAATAATTACGTGACGAGGTTGTTTTGCTATATGGACTGGCACTATAAAAGTAAATACTTATACATTATAATATATAGTTATAAAAAGTTATATAGTACAGATATAATTGTTATGAATGTATAAAAGTGAGGATACCAGTATGTTTTTCTATAGCATGGTGTTTCATCTGAAGTTTTAATTTCATGTTTAATGAAGTTGATAAAGTGTAATTGACTTGTTTAATTTTGGAAAACGTCTGCATATTCTGAACATAAATTTAAAATTGCTTGTTTTTCTTCTTAGTGGATGTGGTCAGCTCTAATGAAATTTTGTACGTAAATATTTGAATAGGAGTATCACAATGTTTGAATCGATAGGATTAATTTCATAATTAAATATCTCATAGCTCTGTTCGACGAAAGGTTCAGATTTTTGGGGTTCTTGTGTGTTAAACAAATTTAGGTAAATTGGTTAAATTGTGAACTTCTATTTTAGCAAGGATGATTGTGCTGGTTGATAAGGTTTCAGGAACATAAGTATTTGAATGGATTTCTGGAATTATTAATGGTCATTCTTTACAGCTAGTGGAATTTGAATCGTCTGATCTGTAAAGTATACCATAAAGGGGAATTTGTACAGTATCATTTTCTACAGTTTTGTTAGAAAAATATATGTTTAATTTAGCATTAGTAAGTTGCTGTAATCCTATTAGTCCATCAAAATGGAAATCATATAAAGCACAATTTATCGGTGTATTGGTTTGAAATTCTTGAAAAAGTGGGATGGTTGCTTTATAAATGGCTTTGGTATTATCAGTACATGTCTGCAAAGTAGTTGCAGTAGTTGATGAAGATAGATAGTATGGGGAAAATTTACTTCTACTACGGCTGGTCTTATTATTCTAAAAGAATAACCTGTATCTATAAGGAATTTGTAAGTTTTATTTTTTAAGGTGATGTTGATATAAGGATGGTCATTAACTGATTTTATGTCGGGTATTCTGTCAGGTCGGTATTGATAAAATTTGGGTCAGTTAGGTCTTCGTGTTCAGTGTCATATTCGAATTCTTGCTGATCTTGTTGGTTTTCCTGCTGGTAATCCTGATTTTTATCATTTTCTTCGTCTGATATTCTCATCGGGAAGAAATATCTTCATATATTTCATTTAAGATTGCTTGATTGCATTCATAAGCTTTTTGTTGGTAAGGTGGCACTCGATCTGTAGCTTCAGTATTATGTAAATAGCTGATACCGGACATGGGTGTTGGCTTTTGGTGACTGTTTTGGGTGATGGAAGATATTGGTGTTCGTTTGGTCTGGTAAGTTACCTGTGTTTTCCGTTCTTTGTCTTGGTTTATCTTTTTGACTGCGCCAGTGAAGAGGGAGCGCACACAATAAACTTTCAAAATCAAAATGTTACTTTAACGTATATTGCTACAATCTGAGCTTTGAAAGCCAATGTAAATTATTTATATAGAAATTATTACAAACTTAGCATTCTTATTTTAAAACAATAAGCTTCTCCTTTTATATAATAGATAGTTATAATAAAGGTTACAGGAAATTTGATAAGAAGCGGGTAGGGCGGAGCTAATATAACTAGATATCTACTTGAAATATACTTGGAAAAAAGCCTTTCACAATTTCATAAAATACTGTTTTATTTTTACATCTCCAATGTAACTTCAATGGGAGAAGTGGAAGCCATATTTTATCTAACAATATGGTTTCCCATGACATACAATCACTATTTTCAACTATTTAGGGAATAAGAAATGGTATATATAAACCAGATAGAAAAATACCATACCCATGGGTATTATTCGAAAATGTCAAAACCAGAATTATGTGTGGCAGCCATGAAAATATATTTTCTGTGAACCAGAACATTATGGAACAAGACGCCACGTCTACATTTTTCTCTTCACTTTTCTTTGTTACATCGTGATTACCAAAATTTTAAAATAGCTTTAGTAGGTAAGATTATATTTTGTGTTTTGTTGACAATTCAATCATTTCTGAAGGTCTCAAAAAATTATTGTTATGATCATAAGTGATGTGTCTGACCAAATGATACGCAATTTTCGGGCGGGGGGCAAACGTTAACATACTATAATCTTTACAATGCTGGTAAAAGTAATAAATCAAAGTTTCATCTACTATTAAAATTTTTGGAATAACTTATGTGTTAATATTACAAAATCAGTCGAACCGTTGACTGATGAGATACGCCTCCAACATTTTTTTGGCAGTTAACACCTAGAGTTTTTTAAAACAAATTCATCGCCTAGAATATTTTCACCGCTCTCTGCAAAAATGGCAGGTCTCCCTTATAAATCTAACGGTAACTTTGTGATAATTAAATATCATAATCGTGAACCAAACTATTATTTAGTATTTATTATTATTTAGTATTTTATTTTGTTAAAACTAATTTTGGCAGTTCTGCACTTATGTTTAAAGACTTACTTAAACTTAAAATCTTGACAAGTTTTTAATTAATATATATCATATGATCCATATAATCAGCCAATACTCCAGTTAGTTCTTATTTTATTTGTATCCATTTGCAAGTAATTAATAAATAACCAGAACATACTTAAATTAATAGGTAACTTACATGTAAAAAGAAAGACGAAATCCACTATACGCCACTGACAAATATGTATTTTTGGAAGAACTAATATTAAAAATGTTTATTTAATTGTCAAGAGGTTTCAAACATTTAATTGAATTTGAAAATGAAGGCATAACACCGCAATAAAAAATAATCTTACTTAATTTATCTACATAACAATTTTATTCAATATTATACATGAAACAATAAAATTTGCACAAAATGTAGTGTAAGTACTGTATGTAAAAATGTTTTTATTGGCTCCGGTTATTGACGAAAAATGAAGGCGTCTATAATCTCTCGGAAAGACCCCTCAAATATCATATTTTCATCACAAAATGCAGAATATCACCTTATTTTGGTGGTGGAAGATAAGAAGGATATTTATTTTTAAACAGTGCCTGGACAAAAAATACAGGGTCACTAGTACCGTCCTAAAAGTTACAATAGCTAGCAAAGGTAAATATTGAACTATACTAATTTCTGGACGTAAAAACGATACTATAGTACTCGGCAAATTAAAAATAATTTGCTGCAAGCGTGAACTCAAAAATACTTGTCAAGGAAGCTACACTTTTTATAATTTTTCACAAACATGATATGCGACACAATATCAGGGAAAGGCTAATTGCAATAAACTACTATTGAGCTTACATATTTTTGACAGAGCCGTTGACCGATGAAACGGATGAAACCAACTTTTAACTGCTTCCACCAAATCTTACCTTAGGGAGTGAGAATGAGTTATTGTGAGTTTTTCTCAAACAGAAAATAGCGACAGTTTATTAAACTCATTAACTTCAAAATTTCAATTCTCATCATATATCTCATCAACTTTTTCTAATTGCTCCTATATTAAATTGGTGTGCATAAAACTGGTAGCATTCTTAATATGCAACTAGTACTGCAATATCACTGTATAAATGGCTAACAACCTACTGTTCACTTTAATTAATAAGGTTTTCCAGGTTTCTCTTATTCTCGTACTAAATGGTAATTAAAGTTATAACATCGTAATCGTTCCTGGGCGCACTCGCGGTCGGCAAAATAGTAATATGCTGCTTCCTCTACCACACACTTCTCTGAGTTCCGAGGTCATCATCAAAATGAGAATAAAGGATATAGATATTATTATTATTATTGTTATTATATGTCATTTACAGTCTTCAAGCTTCTATGTTTCTATGTAGATTTCAGTATATTCTTATAAGTTCTTCATTACAAAAAAATAAACGTATTAATTTAGTCTTGACCACCAGTCGCTTAGGCGTTTGATACGTTAACCAATCATATTGTGATTGTTGATCGATATTCTTGATATTCTTTATGGCTAAAATGAACATTTACTAGATACTTGAATATATCCCTACATAACAGTATAACAATACTTTGAGGAGTATGTTGCAAAATTTGACATGTTTGGATGGTACATAAATCTGTAAATTTTTGTAGGGTATTTGAATATAAAATTAAATAAAATTAACTTTTCCCCAAACTTAACTCACACTGCACCTTAAATTATCTACTTGTCCTTTTTATGTAATATTTTCATCTCCTCCATGGAGAAATTAATTTTATCCATCTTGCTTTTATTTTATAATATAATTGCATATATGTATACACAGCTATATTTACAAAATATTTACTATAATTTTGTTTTAGCAAACATGTGGAAGACTGCCATTCTAATCACTATTTTAGGACATGCTTTTGCAGAAGTAAGTAACCTATTAAAAGTAAAGTTTTGTCAGAATTTATTTTTCTAATTACAAGGATAAGAAAAAATAAAACCAGAATAGTTTATCAAAATAATAGCATATAGTATACATGCTGTTATAAATTCTCTTCTCACTACAGGGATTTCGGAAACAGTAGGAGATACAATGTTGTTTACAATGGTACAAAGCTGCGAAATAATGAGACCAATAATATGTCTAAAAAAAATTAAGGCCAACATAATTCGTTTTTAGGATATTTAAAAAAAATCGAATTGAAAAAATCGAAAAAAAAACTTGTTATCCCGTAAAAATAAACAGTAGTTATTTACCACATATTCTTTTAAACCATGAGGTTTTTCCTTTGCGTTCTTAGGTGATAGATAACAAGGAACATTTACAGATCTGCGAAAGAACATACCTGTACCATACAACTTTATTATTTCACCAGCCCATGTGCGACCTGGAATGCTAATATAAACTTCCATAAGAAAATCCCAGAATCATAATATGAATGGCAATCACTCCTGCAACAAATGACAGGCAGGTGTTTCGATCTATTTATTAGATCTCCTCAGTACCGTACAGGTGTCAGAATGAAGACAACTCATTGTGGTTTGAAGATAGCGTTACTTACTCAGGAACTTGTATCTTTTTGATACATGCTTTAGGTATATAATATACAAGGATCACATACGAAACTTCTTGCTGTAGACATGCAGTTGCGGAAAAATACTCAAATAAAACAGTTCATCCAGATAAAACTTTTGTGTTGCTCTATTGCACCGTAGATGGCGATACTTATGTCCAGGCTTGTAACGTAAACTGTAGTGTATACGCCAAGCCACAATGAGTTGTCTTCACCCTGAGACCTGTACGACACTAAGGAAATATATGATCACCATAAAGTAAGGGGTACACTTTAAAGTCTTATATAATTTTAAGAAATCAAGCTAGTAGCAAAAAGTAATTGGAATCTAGTTGCTGCAATAATTTGATTTGACTATCTATGGAAAACAAAAGAGTTGTGTCAACTGCAGATACAAGAGTCAAACGTATCATTGCGATTTACAGAATTGTTCACATTTTTTAAATTCATGGCCTCCAAGATCGTCTGATCTTAACCCAGCGGATTACTGGCTGTGGGGTTATTTAAAAAGGGTTATTTCATGTTTACAACACGACCAACAACGGTGGAAGAATTAAAAGACTCTATTAAAGAGCAAATTGCTGTAATTCAACCAGAAATGCTGAATAATGCTGTGTAGAATTTGGAGGAACGGTTAGTGATTTTACAGAAGCAAAATGGACGACATATCGAACATTTGGGTTAACCACTGTTGGTCATAAGAAATCCCATTGTTTAAGCAATTGAATTTCTTCCACATACACATCCTAATAATCTGAAATATATCCCTTACTTTATGATAACCTTGGTTGTCATTCATGTGGTGATAGTGCATAAATTTCTGTGTATGTACTTAGTATGTAAATGATGGATGTTCTCAGCAACTTGTATCCTGTTTATTAACCAAGTTATATTAATACTTTGTAATATTTGTGTTCTTAAAACAATTTTGCAAGAAAACATGCATAATACATGTATAATGTAATGTATAATAATACCAATGACTCATTTGTATCCTGGTCGTACGCTGTGATCACAGATTATACATATACCAAGATGGAACGTTTTTATAAAACAAAAATGTTTAATTTTGTATACGATAATCAGGCCAGACACAATTGTTCTTCATATAATTTTGTTTCCTTGGTTGTAGAGATGATGAATATTAAAGCGTCAAAATAACACTCACCTATGTATATCTTTAACTTTGGAGAAATAAAAATCAATCAAAGATCTATGTTGCGTAAGGACTGTATTTATGTTATATCTGTAAATTCAACACCCATAGACAAATTGCCCTTTCGTTGGGTAAAAAATGTATTTCTTTGGGAGACAACAAATGAGCGAAATTAAAACGAGCCGCGTCTTTCTTACCTAATCCATAGTGAGGTGTGGGACTCGGGAAAGCTTTTCTGGATATAGTTACTTCGAATGGGCCGGCCAGCTAGACAACGAAAATATTAAACATTCATACTTTACACCTAAATTTAAAAAACGGTATACTCGACTCGAGTTCTAGAACTGCATTGCTTTTCGCGAAACATAAATAGTTAGGGCACATTCCTCAACTCGACAGTGCATTGATAATAACTGATAAGTAAGAGAAAAAACAAGTAACTTATAGTAATATTTAAAACTAAGACTATTTTAACTAAATACTTAACAATCTATTTTAGCGGATTGCTGTAGTACATCTACGTGAGCCTGATGGACTTAACAATGTCACTGGAACTATTAATTTCACAAAGACAGCTGACGGAGTTGTCATAACAGGTGAAGTAAACGAACTTAGTGCTGGAAATCATGGTTTCCACATCCACAATTTGGGCTACATTAATTCCGGCTGCTTGGGAACTGGAGGACACTTCAACCCTCATAACGTAAGTTTGAAAATGTTTAGTTTGATGAACCCAAAGTTTTGCGCATTACTCTTAAGGTAGTTGTGATGATCTTAATGAAACCAGAGTTAGGTCTTGACTGTCTTTATTCTTCTTGAATGTCTTATAAAAAACTTTATAACTATATAAACTACATAGAACTATATAAAAATAATATATCAGAAAAACCATACAAAGGAATGTTCACATAACTGCCAATATACATATTATATTGATTAACTAAATGTAACCCTATATCTATTTATTTACAGTGACTTACGCTAATTGTAATCTGTCAGGTTGACGTACAATTCTACCAGAACTAGTGATCTGTGTGTCACTATTTTCAGTTTCGTTTGTCTTTAAAGTTAGGGTTCTTGTCATTCGAAATGCAGCTGTCATCATCTGTCAAGAATAGTTTGTATTAGAATATTGCTTTGCAGAAATACTTTCTGCATTTCGATTAATCAGGTTTTTAGTTTAATTTTATAAGATCTTGCTTTTTTTGAATACTTTTGCTTATAACCTTTTCTGGAATATTTTTAGAATTAAATCTGTTAGGGTTTCACATGTTTATCATAAAAATATTTTTATTTTTGCTGTCTCCTTATTTATTATATCCATATATATTAAAACGCGTCGATTCTGTCTCGCTCTAAATTCCGTCGCCGAATTCACAAAGTTTCAAAGCTATCTTCTCCAAGGGGGGATCGCGGAGTGATCCCCGCGGGCGACCGGAGGTCGCCCCCGGCCTTTCTTCAATGCGTAAGGGTATTTTCGTCCCGTTTCCTACGCGTTTTCCCAATTTAAACGCCTTTTCAAAAAACCTCTGCAAAATTTTCGTCGATCGCCGTTCGGCGAGAGATATACGGCTAGCACCGGCGTTTGTCCTCGCGCCTAATGGTCCCGTCACGCCCGCCGAAATCCCGACTTTTCGCGAGACCCCCTCGCCCCTCTTCTAATTTTTACGGCTTCGAGAAGGGCATATTTATAACTTACCCCTAATTTTATTTGTACTAACCTTCTTAATAGATTTTAGGTAACAGGTTTTTAACCTGTACCTAAACAGGTAACAGGAAACTTTTTAGAAACCTTTAGTAAAAAAGTTAGGGATCAGTTTTAGTAACTTCACATATTTTTATAGTGTTCTTTATAGTCTGAATAGTAATTTCGGCTAGACCATTAGATTGTGCATGTTACGGGCAGGATGTTTTGTGAGCAAAACTCCATTCACTGCTGAATGACTTGAACAAAAGAAATTTTGAAGACGGAGCATTGTTTGAAAACAAAACATCCGGTCAACATTACTTGACGATAAAATAAGTTTTTTATTCCAATTATGATCGATTGTGAAGGCAAACTGTTAAGCGGTGCAATTTCAAAAAAAATTTGAAAAATGGTCAACAAGAATTAGGTTTTGTTTTTAAATTCAAAAACATCCATCTCTACATTTTGCCATTTGATATTTCATGTTGTCTATGTCATATTAGGGTTTTACCTGGAAAAAATTCCCTTAAATTGGAAAATTTGCATTTTCATAGTACTAGTGCCCAGTAACAACATACCAAATACAAAACAACAAAAATCAGCATTCGTGCATCTTGAAAAATGGTGGATGTTTTTCAGTTTTTAGTACTATCTCACTAACGGATGAGAATATCGATACATACTTTAGACAAACGTTTAGGTAAAAGAGCATTATAAAATGTATATTTTTGTAAAAAAAAAAGTTCTCAAAGCACTAATGGTTAATCGGTTATACGGCAAAAAATGTAATATAATTAATTTGATTTAAATTTTTAAGTATCTCTTTATTTGTTTTTTTTTACTTTACATATACACTCGAAACAAGAATCCAAGTGTTGAACGCCATAAAGGATCCACAATGTTATTTTCCAGAAATATATATTTTTTTTAATTTTAATATACCTCAGCATAGCTTACACTAACGTGATTTACTATGACTACGTAATTATAAGAAAATAAATGCTTTTGGTTCTTTAACGTCATATAAATAATTTAGTAACTGATGAAGTGCAACGCTTGGATTTTTGTTTTGACCATGCTTAACTTATTTCTAATTAGCTAGAAAACTGAAAATTGGCAGTTATTTTGTAAGATGACGGCGGTAGCACTTCGAATACTTTAGAATTAGATTAGTTGAGATTTATTTTATACATACTCCAGTCTAATTTTTAGTATTACTCATCCATTGTTTTAGATTTTGGTAAAAGATAATTTTAAATAAGTGACATGGAAGAGAATAAGTGTATCCTTTACAGCTCAAGCCTGATGGCTATAAAAAGCAATTTAAATATTGGAGATGCTTCCCCATAAAGGATGATTGTGATGTTTGAAATGATGTATGTTGTGTAACCGTGGACTGTATGTTTGGGTGAACAGGTGAACTGACTCAAAACACTAACTGAACACTTATTCTATTACTCTCGAAGTATACATTATGTTATACTAAAAACTAATAACAGTGACTATAAAAAGAATTAATTAACCAGAGTAGATCAAAGCGTCTGTCTGAACTTGGCTGCTTGTTCGGCCATGATGATTATATCAAGTCCCAAAGGGATGCTGACGTCACGTCCTTCTCCCGGTAAATTCGCACACTCCTCTTTACCGCGATAGATGGCGGCATCGCCCCATTGAGTTCGAAACGTTCACAACTTCTGTCTATGCCCCCCGACTTGGAAGCTTGTCTTCCGAAATTGACACTAAAGGTTTTTGTTGTTACACACTGGCAAAACACAAAGTCTGGAGAGAGCCCTTCGTATAATACCATTTACTGTTTTTACGTCTGCCACACGAATTATACCATCGCTCCCTGGATACAACTTGCAAACTCGGCCTAACATCCATTGTTTAGGAGGCAAAATGTCATTTTTAATTAGCACTAAGTCATTTATTTGTAAATTGACTTGATTCTCGTTCCATTTATTGCGTTGTTGGAATTGACTAATGTATTCCCGTTGCCACCTCTTCCAAAAATGTTGTTGGATTTGTTGAATTAGTTGAAATCGTGTGAGACGATTAACCTTCACACTGGTTAAGTCTGGTTCTGGAAGTGAAGTGGATGGTCGTCCCAGCAAAAAGTGAGATGGTGTAAGTGGGGTAAAGTCATTTGGATCGGTCGATAACGGACATAACGGACGGGAATTTAGAATCGATTCGATCTGTACCAATACAGTGTACAACTCCTCAAAGGTAAAAATAATATTCCCCATTACCCGGCGCAAGTGATGCTTGCAACTTTTAACTCCGTTTTCCCAATTACCTCCCATGTGTGGAGCATTAACAGGAATAAAGTGCCAGTTGATATTTTCTGACGCTAAGTTATTTTGTACTTGATTGGTGAATTCCTTGCTACAAAGTAGGTTCCTTAGTTCAGCGCAAGCGCCTATGAAATTTGTACCATGATCCGAATATATGTGAGTTGGTCTGCCTCTACGGGACACAAACCGTCTTAGTGCTAACATAAATGAATTTGTTGACAGTTCTGTGACCAGATCAAGGTGCACAGCTTGTGTTTTCATACAAATAAATAGACAGATCCAACATTTAGAGGATTTTGCGCCTCGCCCCTAATGCGTTTTAATCATAAATGGACCTGCATAATCTACGCCAGTTACTTCAAACGGAAACCCCGGTTGTACCCGATTTGCTGGCAAATGTCCCATGATGGGATTTCGCACTACAGGTTTGTACCTGAAGCAACAAACGCATTCGCGAACAGTCCGTTTTGCTATATTGCGACCTGATACTGCCCAATATCGTTCACGTATGGAGGCCAACAATGCATGAGGGCCTGCATGACATAGTCTCAAATGTTCATGTCTGAAAATGAGCATTGTCATATGATGGTGAGGTGAAATTAAAATGGGATGCTTTTTATTGTACTCGAATTGAGAATTATTTAAGCGTCCACCGACTCTAATAAATCCGTGTGAATCCATAAATGGAGACAAATTAAAAATTTTGCTTTTAGTTTGAACGCTTTTTTGGTTTGATAAATCCGCATAATCGCTAGGAAATGATTCTCGTTGTGCAATTTTAGTTAAAGCATTAAGTGCAGTGTTAAGTTCAATGACCGTGAGTGATCCGGCTAAGTTATTGTTTGGAAATGAACAATGTGCTTAAACCTCAGTATATACGCCATTGTTCGCTTTAAACGCGTAAAACTTGAAAAT
This sequence comes from Pogonocherus hispidulus, assembly GCA_963924545.1. Lineage (NCBI taxonomy): Eukaryota > Metazoa > Arthropoda > Insecta > Coleoptera > Cerambycidae > Pogonocherus > Pogonocherus hispidulus. Next base: position 38,442,873 of record OZ004696.1, read on the forward strand.
CGGCTAAACGGAAAGTTTTCTACATTATCCATAACATTAAGTGCACTGATTTTGTGACATAAATCAAGTAAGTCTGTTGGCTCAAAATTGTATTTCGAGTCTGGCCATTTGGAACACTCCTGTTGCAGAAATGTTGGTCCTTTCCACCAAATTTCTGCATACTTAATTTGGCTGGGCCTGACGCCACGTGATAACAAGTCCGCGGGATTTAGTTTAGTGTGAACGTGTCGCCACGAAAATGAACCTGTAAGGGCTTGAATCTCCGCAACCCGGTTACTGACAAACGTATTTAACTGGTTAGGCGCTGTTTTCAACCATCCCAGTACAATAGTAGAATCCGTCCAGAATGTGCATGAGTACGTGCTTAACTTCAATGAATTAAATGCTTTATTGGCTAACCTGGCAACGACTAGAGCACCGCAAAGCTCTAAGCGTGGCATGGTCTGTGTTTTTAATGGTGCCACTTTGGATTTTGAACACAAAAGTCGACAAAAAATGTTGTCACTTGCATCTCGGGACTGAACATATATACATCCACCATAAGCTGATTGAGATGCATCTGAAAAACAATGAAAATGAATTGAAATCGCATTATGACAAATTACCTTTCGTGGTATTTTAATATTGTTCAATGCTGGTAATTCTGATCGTAATTGAGACCAAGTTTTCTGGATATTACTGGGAAGCGCCTCATCCCACGATACCTTCACTAGCCCAAGTTGTTGTAGTAGTATTGTGGCACTTATTATGCATGCCGATAGTAAGCCAAGAGGATCAAAAATCGCGGCAATGTTTGACAAGATAGTTCGCTTTGTTATTTCACGCTGGCTTGAATCGACTTTAATTTTGTACATTAAATGGTCTGTAACACTTGACCAAACTAAACCTAGCATTTTTTCCTCAGAACCGAATGGAATTAAATGTGAATTGAAGTCCCTATGTAAATTTTCAATATTACACTGTTCATTCGACCGCTATTTGCTTAGCTCAAAACAACCTTGCTTTAGCATGCTCGAAACTTGAGTGCATAGATCAACTGCCTGCGTTATTGTATCCACCCCTATTAATAAGTCATCCACGTAAAAATCTGTCTCAACAATATTCGCAATTTCCGGATTGATATCTCGATTTTCTATTGCCACCTGTTTGAGGCATCTTGTCGCTAAAAATGCTCCCGCAGTTGTGCCGTATTTGACTGTATTTAATTTGAATATTTGCAATTCGTCTTGTGGATTCTCACGCCATAAAATTCTTGGTAATGGTTTATCCGATTGATCAACTAATACTTGCCGATACATTTTTTTCACGTCAGCTGAAATTGCAAACTGATGTTTTCTGAATCGCAAGATAATTGCTAATAGATCCTCCTGTATGGTGGGACGAATTAGCTGCAAATCATTTAATGAGTAGCCTGAACTAGTAGACGCGTTAAGAACCACCCGCAGTTTTGTACTGCTACTTTTCTCCTTGAAGACTCCATGATGCGGCATATAATACGAAACATTGCCATTGAGATTTGCCTTATGTGTAACATTTGTCATATGCCCTAACAACTCATATTCCCTTAAAAATTCTGTGTACATAGTACGCAATCTAACATTGTTTTGTAATCTGCGCTCTAATTGGCTAAATTGCTTCAATGCGTTTTGCCGTGAATTGCCTAATATATTAATGTCATGTTTGAAAGGAATTTTGACTACAAACCGATCGCCTGTATCACGTTTGGTATTTGCTACGAAATGATTTTCACACTCAATTTCTTCAGGTGAGAATGCTTTGTCGAAAACCCCCTCCTCAAGTTCCCAAAATTGTTGTAATTGATTCTGAATATCGGTAGTTTTCAAAAATTTACAATGTACATTCTTCGCCTCATTTATCTGAATTGAATTAAATGGCCCTGAGACTATCCACCCAAATACTGTTCTTTGAAGTATCGGATATCCTATGCCAATATGCTTAATACCCGGTGAAATGATTTTCCAAAAGAGATCTGCGCCAATTAACATGCCGACTTGCCCCGGTATATTAAAAAACGGATCTGCTAACTTATAGCTATTAGGTATTTTAATGTCTGAGATGCTAAATTTTGTATTCGGCAAATTTCCTGTAATTTTTGATATAACAAAACAATTAATATCTGAAACGAATACATTGTCTAATGAACTAATTTTTGTGTTTATTTTACCCTGTATATTAGAAATACTGTTTGATAATCCTGTAACCAAAATATTAACCTGCTGTATATCTAGCTGCAACCTGTCGCATAATTGAGCTGTAACAAAACTGGATTGCGCCCCAGAATCCAACAAAGCCCTTGCTACCTGCGGCTTACCTTGTGTATCAAAAACATTTACTAAAATTGTTGATAATAAAATTTGATTGCTGTTGCTGCTACATGTATATACAGCCATTGAATCACTTCCCCGAATTACTTGTACTTAATTTATTTGAATCCGCATTGCTAATTTGGCTCGTTAACACAGTCGCGCCCTGTGTATCTTCTTTAGATCTTTGTACTTCACGAACCTTGTCAACGTACAACAATGAATTGTGTTTGCCTTTAGAATGTTTACAACATCCAAATTTACAAAATTTACTGTAATGGCCTGGATTCAAACAATTCATGCAAAGTCCTAAACCCTTAACCTTTCCTATTCTGTCATTTACAGAAAGTTTTAAAAAATCTTGACAATTATAAAATGGATGATTATCTTTGCAAATTACACATTCTGACTTTGAAACTACGAGTCCTCTGTATGTATTATGAGATTTATTTTTATAATCACTATGTTTTATTTTGAGTTCCCTTTTTGTTGAATTATTTCCCTCCCATGCTTCTAATAGATCTGCTCTGTCTTGTAAGAATTTTTTGAACTCTGATAGAGTAGGTTTTTTTGTAGGCTCATTTTTATCAAATTTATGTTCGTCCCACAATTTTGATGTAGAATGGTCCAATTTTTCGTAAATAATAAAAATTATCACGGTATCCCAACTTTCAACAGGTTCACCTAACCTTTCCAATTCCTTTAAATGATTAGAAACCAATGTGCGGTTATTATTATACCTATTGTAAACTGCGTTCCATGCCGCTGAATAATTTTCTGCTGAAAATTCGATCTCCTGTATGACCCAAGCTGCACTTCCTTGTAAAGCTGCTCTTAGATAATGATACTTTTGTATGTTACTTATATCACTGTATGTATTAATGACAAATACGTGTCCCTGAACTCAAACCAACTCTCATAATTCCCATCAAATGATGGTAACTTTATCGTGGGTAATTTAACAATACCCTGTATGGCACTGCCAGGACTCTGCCTGGACTCGCCCTGTCTATCGCGAATTGAATCTATACCTGCTGGTATTTTATGAAGCTCTAATCGTTTTTCCGAGAGGGCCATTGCCTCGTAAAATGTTTTTTCAAATGAAAATCTCTGATCTACCTGTAATTCTACGTTTTCAGCATCAACTAGGCTCTCTATCCCTGCTTGTGCAATATTAAATTCGTCTATTAAACCCTTTAATTGCGAAAACCTTTGCCTTAATTCAATTAATTGGACGTCTGTAAATGTATCTCCCTGTAAACCGCTTAAATATTTTGTGTAACAAGTTAAACGGCTTTTTATAACGCCCCTTTTTTTGATAAAATCCGCTAGATCCTTTTCTGAACTCATTTTTACTTGTTAAAAGTAAACTAACTATATAATAAATTACTATTTTATATATGGGAGTTGTTACTGGTACAAATTGAATAGACGGGATGCAAATACGAATGAAAAATGGAATTGACTCACTTTGACTGTATGCTGTACTGAAATGTCTCCGGCGTCCCCCTTATGATAACTCCACGTTGTCGTACTATGCTGCCTTGCCCTTAGTTAGTGTTTGTTTGTTACAATCCTATTCTTGCTGATGAACATCCGGCTCGAAGGACCAAATTTTATGGAGATGCTTCCCCATAAAGGATGATTGTGATGTTTGAAATGATGTATGTTGTGTAACCGTGGACTGTATGTTTGGGTGAACAGGTGAACTGACTCAAAACACTAACTGAACACTTATTCTATTACTCTCGACGTATACATTATGTTATACTAAAGACTAATAACAGTGACTATAAAAAGAATTAATTAACCAGAGTAGATCAAAGCGTCCATGATGATTATATCAAGTCCCAAAGGGATGCTGACGTCACGTGCTTCTCCCGGTAAATTCGCACACTCCTCTTTACCGCGATAGATGGCGGCATCGCCCCATTGAGTTCGAAACGTTCACTACTTCTGTCTAAATATTTTAAAGGGAAGACTCTCCATATGCTATTACCATCATATTGGAAAATGCCGGCCGATATTATACTGATTATTTTTCATTCAACTCATTATTCAACTCATTAAAAAAATAGACACTACATGGGATGCAAACTGCACTAAAGATAGTGACTTCAAATACATATCACTTCAAGATTACCTTCATTTTAAACTGTAAGTTCAAAAATTATAAAGAAGATCAGGTACACTTATTGACGCATGGTGTAGTGAATAAAATCAGAAGATTAAACGACTTACCTGAAGTGATGTTCAATGTTGATTACATGTTCCGCCTCGTTCGAAATGATCACAATGTAGTACCCCTACTTTCCGCCAGATGAGACCACAAACTTTAAAGCTAAAATAAATAATTCTGCTGTTTTCCTCTAGAGTACTAATATCTCGTTCCTGTGTCATTTCTTTAAAGCCCCCATTGTCGCAACTTTTATGGACAATAATGGCAACTAAATCCAATTAGGGAATGGGTGGACGTGATCACCTCGAACGAGGCGGAACATATAATCAAGATCGACCATTACTTCAGATAAGTCCGTTTGATCTTCCGATTATATTTCCCACCTCGTTCACAATATCACAATGTAGATGTTTAGAGCTAGTTGCGACAATAATTATAAAGCAATAAATTAAACATTTTTTATATTTATTGAAACTTTTAACATAACATTCCATACAGTGGAAGACAAATATACAATATTATCCACGTTTAATAATAAATGTCTATAATAAATAATTTTATGTATACATACATAATAGTATATTATGAATTTAGTTTATAATGCAACAGATTATGGCATGAGTGATTGAGCTATAGCGAATGCGCTAATTTTACAAAGAAGTACAAGTCATCGTCGTTATGGTGTATGTTACGAATCAAAAAAGACATTCAGTCTTATTAATAAGAAAACTTAGAATGTTCTAAGACGTGACTAAAATGTAATTAGTGAAAACTGCATTAATAATACCATTTAAATGCATCTTAACGCTAAAATGATGCTAAATCACTAGTTATCAGTTTGGGTATGTTTTACAATACGTTAAAGTTAACCTAAAAGTTTGACAAAAATGGCAGCAGTTTTTCTTTTCCCTCCCAATTAACAAATCAAGAACGTTTTTTTGAAATATTAAATAATTTAATGCGAAATTTTCCGTATTTATATGTCAGTAACCTCAATAATTATTATAAAATTTTATTATGGTATGGTTACTTATCGAATTCATTAGGGAGTTTTATTTTAGCACGTCCGTCGTTATCGTTATTCTGAGCATGTGCAGTTCCAAAAAGAGTATCATTTTTGACACTGCGCGTGCTCAGTATAACGATTCCGATAACGTAAGGTAAAAATTGAAGGTGTTCAAAATCTCCCTATTATAAAAGGCAAAGTTAATGCTTATCTAGGGCGGATTTACCATGAATTCAAATGTTACATTAGCAAAAACGTAATTAGTTAAAAAAATATAAACGTAGTTCACTTAAGGATATTTTATTAAACGCTTCTATTTGCTATTTCATGTTTGTCCAAAGAAAAACGTTCCTATCTAAATGCACAGATAATTTCTAATTTCACAACATTTTTTTAAAATGTGGTTTTTTGAGATACTCCCCCATGTTGAAAAGCTAAATCCGCCCTTGATTGCTTATTAACACAAAACAGTCTTGTCACTTTGCGTAAATGTTTGTAAATGCAGGTTAGATTTATTGCAGTGAAATTAGCTCTATATATAGAATGAGATGTTGTCACATTAACTTCTTATTTAGCATGCTGTTAGTTATTTGTCTATAAATATTTGATTATTAATATGAACTACTTAGATTGATTTAAGAATGCGGTTAGTTGTCATTAGTAAACTTGATGTTATTGTGATTTTTATTAATATGGGTGGTGGTTTTTTGCTCACATACAACATACATGATGTATGTTGTACATCATTTATGACATTTGACATACTCATGACATTTTCAACATACTCCCCCATGTTGAAAAGCTAAATCCGCCCTTGATTGCTTATTAACACAAAACAGTCTTGACACAAGACACTTGTCAGTTGTCACTTTGCGTAAATGTTTGTAAATGCAGGTTAGATTTATTGCAGTGAAATTAGCTCTATGTATAGAATGAGATGTTGTCACATTAACTTCTTATTTAGCATGCTCTTAGTTATTTGTCTAGAAATATTTAATTATTAATATGAACTACTTAGATTGATTTAAGAATGCGGTTAGTTGTCATTAGTAAACTTGATGTTATTGTGATTATTATTAATATGGGTGATTGACATTAGTAAATTTTCTAAACTTACTGCATTTTTGAAGAACCGCTCGGTTGGTTATTTACCGAAAAAACCTCCAGTATTTCAAAGGAGCAGTTAATGGATTTTTTACTCCATGCTCCAGATGACAAATATCTGCTTTTGAAGGACTGTCATACTTTTATTAGTTAGCAAAAAAGTTAACAAAATAAAAATTTTATTAGTTGCTATTTTTGGATTATTTGATGCTTGTCGACGTATGGAATTCTATAATTTAATGTGTTGATGATATTAAGGAGGAAGGCACCGTTTTTGTGGTTTATGTGAGAGATACTAGAACATAATAATATATACCCAGAACATTTACAATTTTAAATATTGACGATAGTGCAGTGAATTATATTGACATCATTAAGAAGTATGTGAATATAAGACCGAAACATGTGAAAATTCAGAAGTTCTTTTTATTTTAAAATGCCGGTAAATGTACCTGTAACCCTATTGGCATTTGTGGTACCTCACTACAATGCAATAAAACACCATTTTCGTCAATACCACTATTTATTTATTAACTATCAATAATATCACTATAACAATCATCCTACACCCACTTCTCATATTAATACAATACGACTTCTACTATTTAGGAGGTGTTGATTAATATATTAAAAACTATTAATACCCTTTGTGACAGGTCCATCACCACGGTTTCTTCATAACTAACCTAGATACTTTATCAGTTATCGCTGGTCCCCACATTCCGTCCTTTTTTTACAAATTTCAGAGATGGAACTTTTGGTCCTGACAGCTGGTCTCGTCCATGGTGGCATGCTCGGTTAACCTAATGGAATCTTCAGTGAGCCGATTTGGTAATTTCTTTACATGGGTAGTGTATCGTTTGAGAACTTTCTCATCCTTTGTTATTCTTCATTCTCTATACTTCATTCACTCTTCCTTCAATTACTTCGTATTCTTCGTTTCCAAATCTGCTCTCTAAATTTATTGGAGGTACACATATTTTAAATAGCTATCTTTCGACCCTCTCGCCTTATCTTCTCTCGCCTTTCCTTTTTGTTTGTTGACAATGCCATTATCTTTAGCTTCTTCATTAGCTTCATCCATTACAAGGTCAGTTATGGATGGAATTTTATCTTGAATATTCCTACCGAACATCAATAATTGAGATGTGGATTTTCCGGTAGTGCCGTGAGGGATAACGTTATACATTAATACAAACTTTTGTGTCTCAGTTTTATAGTTAGTTCTCTTTGCATGTGCAATTTGTTTTAGAATCGACTTATTCATATTTTCTACCCCTCCATTGGATTGAGGCGAATATGGTGGTGTTTGAATAATTTCAATATTGTTGTTGTTACAGAACTGTTTGAATTCGTTGCTAACGAATTCCCTACCATTATCGGTCCTTATGCTTATGGGAAAGCCAAGTCTCGAAAACATCTCGTATAGATGATTAATTATGATGGATGATGTTGTAGTAATGAGGAACTTAATTTCCTGGTATTTGGAATAGTAGTCAATTATTACTAATACATTGTCCTTGTTAGATAACGGTTCCATCAAATTTATTGCGATGCATTGCCAAGGCCCTTCTGGGAATTTATGCCTCGAAATAGGTGGGGGAGTTTATTAGGCCATGACACCATGAGACAATCTCTGCAGTTTTTGATGAATTCTTCTATCTGTCTATCTATAAGGGGCCACCACACTTTTGCTCGTAAACATCTTTTCATTACGCTCTCCCCTGGGTGTCCTGCATTAGGTAATTCTAAGGTTTGTTTTTTTCAATTATTAAGGCATAACAATTCGGTTACCTCTAAGTAACACTGGCCCCATTGTGGAGAGTTCCGCCCTAAAAGAGAAGTATATGGTTTTGTCTATAGGACTTCATGAGTCTTTGTCAATTTTGCAAACTGCTTCAGTGATATCTTTGTCTGTTTTACATTCTGAAACAACTTGTGATATTTTAATTGATATTTCTTCTATAATTGAAAGTACGTGCCGCTCATCTCCCTTGTTAAAAGATGGTTCTTCTTGTAATTTGCATAACCTTGATATTGAGTCTGCGATATTGAGTTTGCCTGGTTTAAATATGACCTTGAAACCGCAGCAGTCATCTTTCGATGCATGCAGGTGGTTTCGATGTGGGCTTAAATATCGCTTCTAAAAGTTTGTGGTCTGTCACTAGCTCCAACTCTAATCCTGCTAAATAAAAATAAAATCGTTCCGCCGACCATACCAGGGCCAGGCTCTCTTTCTCTGTCTGTGAGTATCGTCTCTCTACATCTGATAAACTCTTACTTGAAAAAGAAATTACCCTCGGATTGTCCTGGTTGTCAAATTGTAATAGGACTGCTCCTAATGCCACGGGACTAGCATCTGCTACCAGTCGAGTTCTTTTAGGGTCAAAATATGCTAAAGTTGGGAGTTTAACTAGAAATTTTTTTCTCTAGCTAAAGCAGCTCCAGTTGATGATAAGCACTCATCAAATCTAAAGTACTTTCCATCCCTTAACTTAGTCATGAAGGAGTCAAGTTGGTAAGGGATAGTTTTCTCTTAATATAGCCTCATTTTCTCTGCGCATGTCCACCCATATGCAAATATTTCAGGTAGATTTAAATATAACTACGATAGGTGATATCCAGGGCTTTGTAATGCTTCATTCAATTTGTCTTCCACTTGAGATTCTACAGATAGTGGAACCCTTCGCACAGGTTATTGTACTGGCTTCACGTAAGAGTCAATAGATAACCGCACCAGAACATTTTTTACTTTAGGGAAAGGGGCTGGTGTTTCAACTCTATTTATTGTGACGTATACTTCCAGATTCTAGCTAGGAATGATCAGTTTGACGTCTGAGTGTCAGTTATCTTATTTTGCCTCAGGCGCCAGTTTCTGTTTAAAGTGCAGACCCACCACTACACAGGTAGCCACGGTACGCCAGGCGTCGATAGGGAAAATTAGACTTCACACAACAGATAGTAATTATAGAACCTTTAATACCTTTTTTATTAACCTAGAACCTACTACGTACAAAGCTAAGCAATATTCTTGCAGTTATCAACTGGGCAAAAGCACAAGGCCGGTGTAAACAAGCAGAGGGGGTGAGCACAAGCGGAGTGGCAACAAGCTAAGTGGAATTATCTACAGCGGGTTAACAAGGAACTGGGTCAGCTACGGAGCGGTAGCCGTGCGTGGATATTTCCACACAGGTTCTGGGCACGTTTTGCTAGTTCGGGCGGTCGGTAGCTACTGCCTAACTTGTGCACTAATTGGTAGGGTTGTCCTCAGGCACTCCGCTCGCTGGCTTAGGGGAACTCGGATCACAAACTTAGATTTATCTCTAAGTCTGTCGCATAAGTAGTAGCGGTGACGAATTGAACTGCTTGCAACGCTGGACGGAGCTAGACTGACTGCATGAGTCGATCGCTGTTACCTTTAAATCCTTAACGGAAGCTCGGACATGCGCAGTGTGTGAAACGGAAATAGTGTAGTTATGGCGTAGTAGACCCCAGCTGAACTTTTCCCAAGTATCAACGCTCTTGTGGACATGTAATATCTACTCACTTATCCCAGGTGTTGTTAGCAGCGGCGGGCAGGACTGATCGTGGCGACGAACGGTAGGCAACCCTTTATCTAAATTGTTCTCAGCTCGATGAAGAGCCAGTGAGAACTCGGACCGGCGCAGTAGTGAAATCAGGGCCTTAAGAAATTATCCCAAATATATATTTGATATTTATAAAAATTTCCACTTAAGTCGGTTTTGTGGAGTTAACAAATTTTACTTATTATTCCTATAATGGAGACGGAGGTGTCGGCTGGACTGGTCTTCACTGGTGCAGGTTTCGGACTGTCTGTAAATCTCATGCGCTGCTTAGCGCATGTTTCCTCACGTCAGCGTGGGACGTGAGGATTCGAGTATAGTCGAATGTCTTCGGGTCGAGTCGGCGCGGCGTAATAAATTATATATGCTGGTTAATATTTAATAAGTGTCTGTTCCAAAACATTTCAAAATCCCTAACTTTTTAGCAGTGTCTTTTCCGATTAAAGAAATGTCTCCTTTCACTATCACATAGAAAGAGGTGATGATCTCTTTATTACCTGGGATATTAATTGTTGTTAAAAATCCTGAGGCGATAAGGACGGTTAGTCGTACTCCGCCTATAAGACATCCAATTAGATTGTCAGGAAGGTTCTGTAGTGATGTGGTTGTTCTGGGTTACAATCGATTTTAAAGCAGTCGACACTTCTTATATTATTATCATGGTATTCAGTTTCAAAGTCTTCTTCTGCGTCAACAAAGTTGATACCAGTCCTGAATCGTGTACGATTTTTATTGGATTTTTATGAATGACGACGATCTCTTTTCTGATTGTCCAGTTTTACAATATCCCGCAAAATGTTCTTGAAATCCACACTTCCGAAATTTCATGTCCCTAGCTGCACAAGCTTTTATATTATCTGTGTATCCTGATCTGCCACATCTGAGGCAATGATCAAATGATCTTTTGTGCTGTACGCCAAGTTTGTACACCGACGATGTGCTTGGATCACTTGTTGCTGTATTCATTGCTGTCGTCTGATTTCTTATCTGTTTATGAACTTGGCATAATTCGATGATCCCGTTCAGTGTACGTTCTTTCTTATAAGTTTCTTTCTTAAATCAAGTGAAGCCCAACTATCAATTATTTTATCTTTCATATTTATTTCCACAACTTCTGTTTCAGTTCTACCAAATGAACAACGCTTCGCTTGCTGTCTAATTTTTAAGAATTGGTTGACATTTTCTTTTTCTTCTCTCTTGATGTTTCGAAATACATGTCGTTCAAAAGTGGAATTCTATCTAGGAGAAAAGTATTCTGATAGCTTATCAACAAGTATTTTAAAAACGTCTATCTGTTCCTCTGCATTATACTGGTCCTGGAGCAATTGAGCCAATTGCTCCAGGAAAACTTAAGGCAACTTCTTGCAATTCTGTACCTCTTAAATGTAAAAACTTGTTCCTTTTTTTCAATATCTGTGATATCTTCAGATGCTAGATATAGTTTTAAATATCTTAACCATCTTTCCCAATCACTTCTAATCACAGCTTTATCAATGCTCTCGCACAGAAATGGTTTGATACCGGTTTCTGATGTACTCCCCTGTAAGTAAGTAGATGAGCCACGATGCTAGCTAAGCAAGCATCGTGGCTCAGCTCCTCAATCAATCAGTTAAGCGAGTTTTAGATCAGACAGTTTCTTTGGCAAGAATGTTAATGCATAAATATTACATAATTTGCTGAGTAAATTATACTAAAATTTGGCCAAACAAATTTTCCATGTGTTTTCGCAGGTTCCTAAAGGTTTTAACACAAGTTTTACCACAAGTTTTACCACAGAAAGGTAACTCATTGTATATTGTGTATTACAGTGTATATGAATTTTGACTATATAATACATCTTCAATAGACACTAAATAGCGCGTTCATTTTTAACTAGTCTCTCTTTCTGAAATACTACACGAAACTGTCTCACATTTGAACTACTTTGAAAATGTACAAGGTGGTCGTTTAATATGGGCCTATACCTTATCTCAGAAACTACAAGTTCTACAGAAAAAAAATTATATGAAATTGTTTTTTTCAAAGTTATCTTCAATTTTTTTATATTTTCAAACTTATAACCTGTTTATATACAGGGCGATGAACTAAAGTTCCTTTTTTTTAAATAGCACACCCTATATATTATTACATTTTCAGAAAGCCCCTCTAAAGACAAGTTCAATGATATATGACATGATTTGTCTGACGCCCACCGTTTCGGAGTTATTGAGAATTATCTTCAGGAAATCGCCTATATTAAAATCGTGCTAGAGAAATTAATAATTAAGTTTTTGAGCATCAACTTGCGCCTAGAGAATTCTAATTTTATTTATTTTATTACGTAATTACTCAATATTCAGTTTATAAAAAAAAAATTACCGTGTTGCCACATTTCGAAAACCATAAATTCTCACGATTTTTCAAATGGAACACCCTGTATATTGTTACATTTCTAGAAAGCCCTTCTATGGACAAATTCAGAGATATATGATATGATGGGTTTGTATCCCATCGTTTCTGAATTATTATCCTCAGAATATGGGATTTTAATATTGACTATTTCCCGAAGATAATACTTTTTTTAGAATAGAAAATTCGCATTTTCCTAGTTGATCAAGAAGGTCAGAAGTATTTGGTAAGGGGTGTTTGTCGTAAATGGTCAATTCGTTTGACTTTTGATAGTCAATCACTTCTTGCAATTATTAATAAATACGAAAATGTGTAAAATTGGAAGTGGCATCATTTAAAATTATTATTAACTATACAGGATGTCATATATAAGCGCGACTATATAAGCAAAGTCTATAGATATAATAAGTCGGGTCACGTCCTAGCCACGGCCAAAACTTCCTCTCCTGCCGATGCTTCACAATTTCACGCCGACGCTTTAATTTTTCTGGAAAATTCTAAATGGTACGTATTCCACGATATGTTGTTTCATAATATTTCTAGTTATATCAGACTTACTAATATTATATGCTGTAGTTTCTAAGTAATTTAGGGTTATAATAAAATTTAGGGTTATTACTTTTTGTATATATTTTTTGCTCCTAATTAATTTTGATTTAAATAATATATATATATATATATATATATATATATATATATATATATATATATATATACATGCATAACTATCACTTTCGCCTCCACAAACATATAAGGCGCCCTGGACTCTATCTTAATAAACATAGTCAGAAAAAATTTTATCATGTATATTGCATTAAAATGACTCCCTTATGCCAAGCAACCCTAGAGGGGAAATAATTTTTAATAAATATTTTATACAGAAACCTATCAATGAAGCATAATCTTTTTCATCTTAATATTAAACATACATTTGCGACTCATATTTGTATAATTGAGATATATCTAATAGCTTTGTTCGCCTCCAGCAACATTGCCAATTCTAACGGAGTAGAAAATGTATTATAGGTATGTGCGAATCAAATATTATTTTAAATTAAAACGGAAAATAAAGCATAGGATGATTTCTTGCAGTCCTCAGTAATAATCTTCTTAATGTTGGTAATGTTTTAAGTTACAGGATGTTGATTCCTGTATTAAAAATTAATACGGCAATTTCAGTAAATGAATTATTTAAAGGTGGTTGATCCGTAGTCTAAAATGTTGAGATTAGACGTAATTTTAATAATTTTAATGTGAGAATGTTTAAACTGTGTTTAAGTTACATTGAATAATGACCACTGAAAAGTAGAAGATATGACTTAGGTGTCCCAGCTTCTAGTTTTTAAAGTGGATACTCGAAGCGGATGGTTATTTATGAAACATCGTGAAAATAATTGTTTTGAAAAAAACATTGATCTCATTTAGATGTTCCAATGTTATTTCTTGGAACATCTAAATGAGATCAATGTTTTTTTCAAAACAATTATTCTAGTTTTTGTTTTTTTACCTAGTTATTGTAACTAATTATTTTTATAATGACTTGCTATAACTTCTTATAAATATTAGGATAATAGATATTTAAATAGATTTTTATAGATATTAAAGGAAAAAGTTTTATCTTTCTTATACCTCCTTCAAAAAATGTTTATTAAAACACAGTTTTTAACGTTGCTCGTAGCAGTACAAACATTTTACGTCGTGTAAACTTTTTTTATTGTAAAGTAGTAAAATAAAATGTTCGATTGAAGTTATTCCAAGTGAAATTTATTTTTCTTCAGTCGTTTGATTAGGGAAAAACAAACTCAGAATTTCCTAATTCTTTTTTAAGAATGCAAATTAATAAATAATGGTTGTTAATAATAATTGTATTTATGCTGCATTAGTTTAATTTTTATTAATTTATTCGGTAGACAGATATCAGTCAAGAACAGAGGTCTATATTTTTCAATCCTATAGTGGGCAATTTATACTTTAGTTTGATATACAGGGTGTTCATTTAAAAACGAGCAATGTTCTGTAAGTATGGGCCTAAAAAAGAACTAAAAAATTTCTCAAAACCGTTTCCAGGGTATGTGGGGCGATTAGTATGACCACAAAAATGGCCTTCACTAAGCAACCTCTGGGGCTGTAGCCACCCCAACTCAATTTTTTTAAATGGAAACACCCCCTTTGTGAAACCTCATTGGAAAGCTCTTGGAAATTGCTATTAATTTAATTAAAATATAGCATGTAAGTAATTAACAATTAAAAGTATAATAAACAAAAAAGCATAATAATTATGCTTTTTTTGTTTATTATACATTTGTTAGAATTATTTTGTGTTCTCCAGTTTTTTTACGAATGTTTTTACAACCTTATTTGCACCAAAATGGTTTAATTTGATATTTGTAACGAGAAATTCGAATAAATAATTATAAAATTTATTTTGCGTATTTTTCAAAAATGAAACTATTAAGAAGTATTTTGTTTAGTACTGTTAAATAGCAATTTCCAAGAGCTTTAATCCAAGAGCTCTTACTCCAAGAGCAAGAATTTTAATGTATAAAACAACCCCCAAACGTCACCCCTATGTGCGTCACATCAACCCTCTTAAGAATTTTTTCTTTAAAATTCTTAATACATCAAATTAAAGGTATTTTTATCCTGTAAACAACCACCTTTTTATTTTTGATGTGCTGATCAATGTAAAAGAAAAAATTCTGTTTGAAATAAAAAAGCTGAAATTAAACAAAATCAATTTTTATTTAATGACTTTCTCAAAATGGCCCTCATTAACTTTCAAACAATAATAAATCCTATCATTAAATGCTCTTCTGACATTACTGAATACCTTAGGTGTTATTAATCGGCATTCTTCTACAATTCTTTCGCGCAATTCTTCTAATGTCTCAGGTTGCGCAACGTACACCCGCGATTTCAAATGGCTCCACAGGGAAAAATCAAAAGGAGTTAGATCAGGTGATCTGGGTGGCCATTCAACGGGACCTCGTCTACCAATCCAATGCCCTGGAAAACGCTCATCCATAAATTGCCGCACAGCAATAGCATAGCGAGGGGGGTGCACCATCTTGTTGAAAAGTTAATTCATTTTCTATTAAATTATCGTCATTTTCTAAAATTTCTGTTATCATCGGATCAATTGCGTCTTCCAATAATTGTTCCCATTAAGAGTGCCCTGAATAAAAATGGACCATTTTTTATTGATGATGACGTTGATTTGATTTTTTTGACAAGATGATTGCCCAAAATTCAGGCCCAAACATCCAATTTTTGAGGAGCCTGTGTATGACATTCTCTGATCAAATGAGGATTAGTATCATTCCAATACCCACAATTGTGTCTGTTTACTTCACCATTTACCATAAATGTACATTCGTCCGACAAACAAATGTTGTAGAGGAGATTTGGGTTCAGACGGAGTTGCTCACTAAAATCACGCAAAATTCAATGCGATGATCAAAATCATCTTCATTCAACTTCTAAACCAGCGTCATCTTAAATGGATGAAACTTCTGTTTTTTCAAAATTCTCTAGAAGTAGATATACCAGAAGCTTGAGAAACTGCATTGATTGATTGTGTATTATCCATTTGCAAATGACCTAAAACTTTCACTTCAACTGCTTCATTTCGTACTGGGCAGTTCACTTCGCGTTTCTTGTTTAGCAGCAAACCAATTGCAACAAACGTATTGATCACTTGCTTAACATACTGCTGGCTTACATTTCTTTCCGTGTAATTTTCATTGAAAATTCGTGCTGTAGCTTTAGCGCAATCATTATTTCGATACCACACGGTAACTTCCACTCTTTCTTCGATAGAATACACCATTTCGAGAACACTTTTAGGCATTCTTTCAAGAACAAACTACTACAACAAGTTGGTAGTCACAAGTGAAAAATAGCAGCAAATTTATTGTATTCTAGAAAGAGATAAAATAGCAATTTTTTGCCTTCATCAAAAAAATTACAATTTTGTTAGCATAATTGTTTCTTTATCTTCAGCATCTTTATTTTAAACTTTCCTTATATATTTTTTCCTTATACTTTAATCAGCGCATCAAAAACAAAGAGCATTTAATGATAGGCTTTATGTTTGCAAGTTAATGAGGGCCATTTTGAGAAATTCATTAAATAAAAATTGATTTTGTTTAATTTCAGCTTCTTTATTTCAAACTGATTTTTTTCTTTTACATTGCTCGGCACATCAAAAACAAAAATATTGTTGTTTACAGGATAAAAATTCCTTTAATTTGATGTATTTCATGACCCCTCGTGCCCTTTAAAATTCTTAAGTGGGTTGATGTGACGTGTATAGAGGGTGACGTTTGGGTGTTGTTTTTTTCATTACAGTTCTTCCCCCTCAAAATGTGTTGACGTAGTTTGGTAATTTTTCGGGAAATTCTTACTTCCCAAAATCAGGGGGGGGTCAAGTTTTGGTTGGATGACCCTGTATTTACAGTGTTATGATAAAGTAACGCACAAAATTTATAACTTTTATAAAGAGTGATTTTTCAAAAAACGCCGTGACAGGTCGATTTTGTTTTTTAAAAGGACACGTGCTGACATGAAAAATTTTGTTTTATCTGCCTTCGTTTTAGCGTTTTGACGTCATCATACATTTTTTGAAACGGAAAACCATGTATATTTTTATATATTTGGTTAGGGTGTTCTCTAACGAATACATTGATATAGGGTTTGATGGATCTAGCTCTAATAGTGAGGGAGATATACCTTAATGAGTGTTCCATAAACATAATGAGTTAGAAAGAGAATATGGATTCGTTGCTAGGCTACAGCCCTTACAAAGTATTTCTCTAACACATTGCTCTTATGGAACAGTATTTAAGGTATATATCCCCTACTATTAGAGGTAACTCCATCAAACCCTATCCCTATATCAATGTATTCGTTAGAGAACGCCCTATCCAAATATGTAAAAATATACAGGGTGTTCAATTTACAAAAATGTACGATGACGTAAAACAAAAGCAGATAAAACAAAATTTTATCATGTGAGCATGTCACCCTGTACACTATACATGTAATTGTACGTAAAATACAGTAATTTAAGAATAATTATATTGTCTTATTCTCATTCTCAACTCTACTTCACATACCTTAACACATTTTCTTGGACATGGTCTTGGACATGGTCAATTGGTCAGTCCATTTACAGTATGCAATCTGAAGAATACACAATTAAAAGCTTTTCCCATATCCATATGACCACTTTCTGCCGCTCAGCTACAGCTACTAATAATTCACATCACAATATAATTAAATTAATATATTTTTTGTATCTGTCTACCTACACATTTCCACTCCGTGCGACGTTGCCAACAAAAGGAGTCTAATAAGTATTTTAAGTTTAAAGAGGCGAGTGCAACTGTTGAATATATTTGATTATATCTAGGGTAAAAAGAGTGGCGCACTCTGGTGTGCGATGATATGTACTAGAGTGTATATATGTAGAGATGGAACATCATTTTCGACTCCATACTAAAATCTGCCAAATTGACAGATGGATGGTAAAAATTCATTTAAACCATATATACACGGCAATTCGTTTTCGCCTCCACTTTTTCCATTTCGCCTCCAAAATCGGAGGCGAGTTCTGTCAATGCCTGTATATTTGGAGGCGTATCTATATGTTGTGCATATATATATATATATATATTAATCACAGGGTGTCCACCTAGTGCGCGTAAGTCCAATATCTGGGTTAATAAAAGAGATAACTTAATTTTTTTTTCAACAGGGTTGTCTAATATCCCGAGCTGCACAAAATGAAAATATATTTACATATTCAGGGTGTTCAGTTTTTCCTGGACAGGTACCAACTTCATTTTTTTAAATGGAAACCTATATTTTTTATGGCATTATCGAATTCTACGTAAAAAATTAGTGGGACTTTGTGCATAACACTGCTATTGAAATATTGATAGTTTTCGAGATATTTGACTTTTAATTTTTTTTTCTTATGTTTCGTCACTTCTAATAGTTGACATAATTATGGTTGTATGACAGCTAGAAATTATTTTTTTTCAGAAACTGTAGAGTGAAGATGGCTCTTTCGAAAAACGTATCAAAAGTTGACCTGCGATATACAGGGGGTAACAGAAATCGTGCCAAACCTGATGGTTTAAAATTTAAAAAATCTCGACTTTTTCAAATGGAACACCCTGTGTTTTATGATTTCATTAGATGCCTTTCTGTAGACTCTACAATTTTATAATAGCTTTCCCTATACCTAAGTTGCGTAGTTTTTGCAAAAAACCCACTTTTATGAAAAATACCCGATTTGCGCACTCCTTTGACGGAAAAAATATTGTAAGGCTATTTATTTTCATAAAATGTATTAGTTTACACTTCTTAAAATAAAAATAACTGAAAAATTTAGATAATTTCAGTTTAATAAACAAGTCTTTATGGAAAGTTACCATTTATTTGTAAATAAAAGTAAAAAATCATAAAAGCTCTACATGTAATTAAGAATTAGCAAAACTGGCGTATGCTTTAGAAGAAGTTCATGGGAATTATTTGCTAGCAGCATGTATTTATAGAGATTCCCACGTGCTGACTGTTTTGAAAATGTGAAAGAAAGATTTGAAAGAACAGCAAATGGGAATTATGAGAAAACTACCAGGAGACATGGGAGTAACAACGATAATATTTAGTTTAATGTTGTGGTTTCTGCTGTTGAAAATCCAAAAATATTAGTATCAGAAAATCAGTAGAAATCTTGGAGTTTTCAAAAGCTCGACAAATAAGATATTGAAGAAGAAGTTTCATACGTATCATATTGAAAACCAAACGGTGTTACCGTAGTTAGAAAAATTATTAGTGAAATGGATGAATATACATAGAGTATTGAAAAAGGAATACGCAATACTCATACAAGCAAGCTAACCTAAAGTAAATGCTCAAAATGTCCACCGTTGTTTTCAACACAAAGCATTAATCTACGACGAAAATGAATGTGAACATTTCTTAACATTTCGGGCGTTATGGTTAGAAACTCATTTTGGATCTTTTCTTTCAAGTCTTGCATATCCGTTGGTGGTACTTCGTATACTCGCTCCTTGATATAACCCCACAAGAAAACGTCCAGAATATTTAAATCAGGCGAACGTGCAGGCCAAGGAACTGGACCACCACGACCTAACCACTTATTTGGATATACGTGGTTTAGGTGTTCTCTAATCTGAAATATGAATAGATAATAGGAAAAGTACTACAACAATAAAATAATCACAGTACCGCCAAAGTGGAATGTGGAGGGGCACCATCATGCTGAAACCATTGTTGAACCAAATAATCAGCGGGCATATTCTGTAGCTGTAGAAGGGGAAGTTCGTTTTGCAAAAAATGCAAATACACATTGGCATTTAAATTGCCTTCAAAAAAGTACGGTCCAACAATATGTTCTCCACAAATTCCAGCCCACACGTTCACTTTGAAACGATGCTGATTATCTAGTACCCTCAATAATCTTGGATTATTGTCAGCGTAGTGATGAAAGTTGCGACGATTGGGTAAGCATGTGTTTGAAAATGTTGATTCGTCAGTAAACAAGACATTCATAAAAAAGTTTGGACTTTCCTGAATTTTATCCAATGCCCAGTGGCAAAATTGCAGGCGGTTTAGGTGATCTTGAGGTAACAGTGCTTGATGGTTTTAAATATGATACGGATATTTTGGAAACTCCAAGATTATTACTGATTTTCCTGACACTAATATTTGGATTTTCAACAGCAGACGCCACAACATTAAACTGAATATCGTCATTGTTACCGTCATGTCTCCTGGTACTTTTCTTATAATTCGCATTTGCTGTTCTTTCAAATCTTTCTTTCACATTTTCAAAACAGTCAGCACGTGGAAATCACTGTAAATCTGGATTATTTGCTTTGTAAATACGTGCTGCTAGCAAACAATTTCCATGAGCTTCTCCTAAGGCATAAACCATTTTCACTAATTCTTCTTTTGAATAGTTCATTGTATGCACGCTTAGTACTTACTCTAAACTCGTACGTGAATATTCAGTAAAAGAAGAAATGACATGTAAACTGATTGTCACAAATTTTATTGCGTGACAGACGCTCACTGCGTTTTTCCCGAGAAAGGAACGTGCGCAAATCGGGTATTTTTCATAAAAGTGGTTTTTTGCAAAAACTACGCAACTTAGGTATAGGGAAAGCTATTATAAAATTGTAGAGTCTACAGAAAGGCATCTAATGAAATCATAAAACACAGGGTGTTCCATTTGAAAAAGTCGAGATTTTTTAAATTTTAAACCATCAGGTTTGGCACGATTTCTGTTGCCCCCTGTATATCGCAGGTCAACTTTTGATACGTTTTTCGAAAGAGCCATCTTCACTCTACAGTTTCTGAAAAAAAATAATTTCTAGCTGTCATACAACCATAATTATGTCAACTATTAGAAGTGACGAAACATAAGAAAAAAAAATTAAAAGTCAAATATCTCGAAAACTATCAATATTTCAATAGCAGTGTTATGCACAAAGTCCCACTAATTTTTTACATAGAATTCGATAATGCCATAAAAAATATAGGTTTCCATTTAAAAAAATGAAGTTGGTACCTGTCCAGGAAAAACTGAACACCCTGAATATGTAAATATATTTTCATTTTGTGCAGCTCGGGATATTAGACAACCCTGTAGAAAAAAAAATTAAGTTATCTCTTTTATTAACCCAGATATTGGACTTACGCGCACTAGGTGGACACCCTGTATATATTAAGTATTTATAAGATGAAAATTAAAGTTTGCCATATTCTTATACACTATTAAACGGTAAACTGGCCAATAATTACATGTTCGCACTAGACTGATTAGTGGCATATTTTCCAGACGATTTACTTGAAATAATTTACATTACCTTTGAGCGAGAGTTAATTTACATTACCATTGCCTTTTAACCGGCAAAAATTACAAGACGCGTTATGCAGAAAAACCGAAGCACCCTAGAAGGGAAATTACTCATTTGCTCACCATAATTACTCGCTTTCGATTTTATTAGTACATGAAAATATAACAACGTCTAACGGTAACATTATCCAATAAATGGTTGGGAACATTTTGGAACACAATAAAACTCGTTGATGTTCACTAAATCGAGTTTTGAGTATGAATTTGCCTTTCATTATAATTCAAATTGAATTTATAATTTTCTACTAAGCTCAGCATTTCTTTTTAATATAATAAGCATCTATCTTTCTATAATAACTGGTTATAATAAACAAAGGAAAGGGTAAGATAAAAATAAAGAGATATCAGCGAGATACTAAGATAACTCCTCCCGCCGAAGTGGTGTCCTCGTCCCCTGACGAGGGACTTCACTGGTATTGGTCTACTTCTTTCGCGAAGTGGATTTTTGTATTTTCTCTTTCGGGCTGGTAGCCAACGGAGTAGACATGCACATCTTTTCCGGAATTGAGCATAAACCAGGATAATAATTATGAGGCTAAGGTGTTCGTAGACTGTAGTAGGCTTGCTGATTCTGGAGTGAGCTGCGCCATCTTGGTAGTTTTAACTAGATCCAATAAGTATTTGGGATTAGTTTGGTTAACATCCTTCATTTGGAGGGTGTGACCTTATTGATTGTAAGATTCCATAATTAGTGCATTTCAGTTTTAGGCAACTGGAAAATCGTTAGTAGAAGTTCAGTTTTTTTGCTGTATATCGTTGTTTATTAATGATGGTAGATAGTGGGTAAGTTAAGTACAACTAGTTGATTAGTAGTTTCAGTTCCATTTTGACAATTTGTTATTTGGACGGTGTCATCTGGAAATATAAGTAAATGGTGCTCTTCTAACAAGTTGATAATTGTTTTGGTAATTGACAGGTAATGGACATGGGAATTCCTGTGGTCAGTTTTGGACAGCAATTGGACTAAGCAGCTGTCATCTCGGAGTCGACTAGGTGCGTTAGAGATGTAGGTACTCTCGATATTGGGGCATAGTTGAGTCATTGTGACGTATTTTTCGATACTCATTCCAAGGTGTGGGGTAGTTGGAATAATGGTTAAGTTTTGAATAGGAATAGGTAGTGGGTGATAATAGAAAATAAATATCTGCTGTTAATATTGGCAAATTGATTACCAATATAATTAATTCAACCGAAAAGTGAACTATGGTTCCTAAATATGAATAATAATTTAGAAAGTGATCTAACTCTAGAATACTCTGACTATCATATAATTCTTTTGCTTTATCTAAAATGTATCCTAAGCTCTGTTTCGGTAATATCGAGTTATGGACTAAGTTCCACGAGGCAAGTCTTATAGCGTTCTCGAGTTCGTCTAATAAAAAATTTTAGATAGTTTTTTATTTTTAGATAAAATAGTAATTATTTTATTATATTTCTTAATCAATTTTGAGGTTAAGCTAATTTGTTATTTTAATCGATATCCGATGTGATTATTATTTTCATTTAATTTAGTGAGGGCCTTGTTTATAGTTTTTCTATCAGTATCATCAAGAGTCAGTATCCAAAGAGCCATTTTGATGCAGTTCCTATTGCGTTAATCCTTTTTTGATTGGATTGGGATGGTTGGTTTTTCGCGGCATTAGGTTTCCTAATTTGATATTGATTTTTGAGACTAATAATTATAGTGCTTGTGAGATTGACGATGAAAGTCCTGTATCGGTAGTGTTGCTATTTATTTCAATAACCTTTCTATTTAGTTGTTGTATTTGAACTTTTGTGTGTATTAAGTTTGTTTTCAATTAGTTTTAGATTGGCATAGTGAATAAATTTATGTTGTGTAGATCGTGATCCCTTAGTTCCTAATTTTACTGTTACTTGTCCGTTTGCAATTGGGGTGACTTTAATCTGAGGGAGGGTCGTAGAAAATGAAAGAAATATTTTTGATCCAGCAAAAATTGCAGTTTCCTGCATGAAAAATTCACGGGATGGAGGAGTTATAATTGAGTGTAAAAGCAAATTAGCAGCAGAAACAGTTAAAGCGGAGGCACAAAGTAAAATGGGAGGGAAATATGATATAAGTGAACCGAAAAAGAAACTACCAAGGGTCAAAATAGTGGGAATCACAGAAATTCTTAAACCAGAAGAAATAAAAGACCTGCTTCATGTTCAAAATGAAGATATTCTACCAAGGGATATATGTGAAATTAAAGTAGTGCACATTACTCAAAGTAAGACAAATAAAAGGAGCAATATATCATATGTAGAAATGGATGGAGAATCTAATAGTCAAATAATAAAAGTTGGGAAAATTAATATTGGGTGGGACCGTTGTGCGGTATATGATGCAGTTGATGTGCCAATATGCTATAGGTGTTGTGGTTTTAATCATATTGCAAAGAACTGTACTAAGCAAGTTGTCTGTAGTAGATGTGGTGGAAGTCATCGCGCAGATGACTGTCAAATCCCAGATAATGAAGTAATATGTGTAAACTGTAGATATGCTGTAGAGAAGCTTAATATGAAAAGAGTTGATTACCATCATAATACATGGAGTAAGGAGTGTCCTGCATACTTACGTAACCTAGAGATTAAAAAAAGTAAGATTGATTTTTTATAAATATTGTCCATGCACATTCACATACAGCGGTAATAGATGATAGACCAGGGTTAAGAGGGGACCATGACTACAATAAACAGATTGAAGATTCACAACTATGCATATTTCACCAAAATATACAAAGTCTTAGAAACAAGACTTTGGAAATTGAATTGTTTCTTAATACACTGGAAGGAAAACCCAATGTGTTATGCTTCAGTGAGCACTGGTTAAAGCAGGATGAAGAGCACTTTATCAAGATAAATGGATACCAGCTGATCACAAGTTTTTCAAGACCCAATAGAGAACATGGAGGAGTTTGTATATGCTGATGTTGGTGATTTTGAAGATGTCCCTTTTGTTAGAAGTATAAGTCAAGAGTGCATTTGTGAGTGCGTGTGTGTAGCCAGTAAGAACTTAAAAGTATCCATTATATGTATATATACAAATCTTGTTTCCTACAGTATATTTTTACAAAAACTGGAGGAAGTATTGGACATGTTGCACCAAAACTTGAAATGCTATAAAATGATGATTTGCGGTGATTTCAATATTAACCTACTTCAAAATAATTCTGAAACTAAGTCATTTTTGGACTAATTGAATGCTTACAATTTTTTGCAGACCATATTTGAACCCACCAGAGTCTCAAAAAGGACAAGTTCATTAATAGATAATATTTTTGTAAATTCTGAAGATTTCTGAAATTCCATGGTAATAAATTCTGCATTGTCCGATCATCATGGGCAAATGTTGAAGTTACCCAAATCGCACATATCTCAGTGTAAAGATACATGGGCCATTAAAAGAATTTTTTCAAAAAATAAAGTAAGTAGTCTGCATGATATGATGTCGCAGTGTAATTGGGATTTTATTTATAATAAAAGTAATGCAAATGTGGCTTACAATTCTTTCAGCGAACATTTGAAACTGATGCAAGATAAAATCTTTACTAAGAAGAAAATTAAACAAGTGAACAAAACAAAGATTTCTTGGATCACACTAGGTATAAAAATATCTTGCCAAAGAAAACGTATAATGTACAAGCAAAAAATTGAGGGAAAAATAAGTTCTGAAAATTTCAATATTTATTCTAACATATTAAAAAGAGTTATTAGGCAGGCAAAAATAATGTCAAACGAGAATTTCATTTATAATGCAGACAATACAATGAAAGCAACTTGGTCAGTGGTCCGATCTATAACAACAAATAAGGTAACAAAAAAAGTAAACATTATGGACAATTTATCAGGTGGCAGTCATGACTATGATGCTGTTACTATCTTGAATAATGTGAATAATTTTTTTATAAATGCTTGTCCCAATTTAAACAACAGTAATTTTCAAACAGATCTAAATCATGTTAAAAAACAAGACAATAGCTTTTTCTTAAATCCAACAACTCCAGAAGAAGTCTACGACTCTATAAGATCATTAAAAAACAAGAAGTCAGTTGGAGAAGATGAAGTCCCAATCGTTGTATTAAAATCAACTGCAGATATTATTTCACATCCCATATCATATATAGTGAATCTATCATTTTCCACAGGTATTTTTCCCCAAGAATTAAAAACTGCTCATGTCAAACCGGTTCACAAAAAAGGTCCTAAAAACCGTCCATCCAATTATAGGCCTATTTCACTGTTGTCAAATGTAAGTAAAATATTTGAAAAACTTATTAATACTAGATTGATAGCCTTTTTGGAGAAATATTCTTTGTTATCTAACCGGCAGAATGGGTTTAGAAGGGGAATGTCTACTGTTAGAGCATTGTACCAAGCTATAGACGAAATTATGAATTCTCTAAACAACAGAAGGTCTACGCTGGCAATGTTTTTGGATCTGTCAAAGGCTTTTGACAGTGTAGATCATAATATTTTATATGTGAAACTAGATCGAAATGGGATAAGAGGAGTTCCTTTGCAACTGATAAAGTCATACCTAACAGATCGAACACAATGTGTTGTTGACATAGACTATAATGGTAATTTGGTGAAGTCTGATTATATACTCATAGAAAAAGGAGTGCCCCAGGGATCAATTTTGGGTCCACTATTTTATATTCTGTACACCAACGACCTACCCTCTGTTGCATCGGAAAATATAATTATGTTTGCTGACGACACTTCCATTATTTTTAGTGAATCAAGTAATAATTCGTTACTAAAAAAAGTTGCAGGGATACAGGAAAATTGCTAGAAACCTATTTTAAATCTAATAACTTGCAACTAAATGTTGAAAAAACAAAGCTTATGCATTTTAGAAGTGATACAAGCAACCTACTTGATTTTAATATAAAAAATAGTATAATGCAAAGTGTAGAAAGTACATCTTTTTTGGGTTTAACTCTTGACGTTCGCATGGATTGGAAGGATCATATTGGATTTTTATCAAAGG
Source organism: Pogonocherus hispidulus (assembly GCA_963924545.1). NCBI lineage: Eukaryota > Metazoa > Arthropoda > Insecta > Coleoptera > Cerambycidae > Pogonocherus > Pogonocherus hispidulus. Next base: position 38,469,404 of record OZ004696.1, read on the forward strand.
ATATGTCAAGATATTGTTTTGCTTTCAAAATCGTGTGTCCGATTAAGTAAATACACAAACAGGCCTCTTAGCCTATTATGCCTATGTGCAATCCAAGTTGAAATATGGAATTATATTTTGGGGAAATTCAGTAGATGCATCTCGCATATTAATAATTCAAAAACGGTGTCTTAGAAATATTTTTAAAATAAATGGAAGGGAGAGTTGTAGGCCAGTATTTATTGAAAACAGAATACAGACTGTAATAGCTTTATATATTTATGAATCGGTTATATTTATTGCAAATAATAAAACCCTTTTCACGGACTGTATTAGGAAACACTCTTTTGACACAAGATATAAAAATGATCTTTTATCGGTGGGTAAGCCTAATTATACTTACACCCAAAGAAGTGTGCATTTTGACATTATAAAAATATACAATCATCTACCTATTGAATTTAGAAATCTTTCAAATAGGGCCATTAAAAGTAAACTGAAAGCATATTTGTCTAGTAAGGCATATTATTCCCTCGATGAATTCTATAAAGATGGAGATATAGTAACCATTGCCTCTTTCAAGTGATTGGTGAATCATATCTTGTATGTCCATTCCACAGACTTGTGAATAATTTTGTAGATGCCAGTTTTCTGGTTTTGTCTTTGTCTTTTTTGTATTGTTTTTTTTATTAATATTTGTAAATAATAAATGGCATGTTCATTTTGACATGTTCCACACCCAATAGGGTATATTGTACATCATAAGATTGTATTTTGGAACTAATAAAAAAATCTATCTATCTATCTATCTATGAATGCCACTTTTATCGTCATTGTTTTGTATTTTCTTGGTCGTCTGCGTGGACGTATACCTGGAACAACTTTTCGTTTCGGTTGGTTCTGAAAAATAGACAATACTGTCTTTTAGGATGGATGGTTTTTTTTAATAATTGTATAATTTCTTCTTTTGTTGCGTTTGCCTTTAAAGTAACTTTATGCCTTCTGTTGTTAAATATGTATTCATGTATAGAAAAGTTTGCTAAGCAATTTGTTGATTCCGTTACGATAATTTGGTTAACGTATTGGTTGATGCATTTTTCTCTGTATGGGAAGAGGATTTTCTTTTGCGGAATGTATTGTTGCTATTTCATCATCGTTTCTCTGTTTCTTCTTCTCTTGGTGTATCAATGATTAGAGTGTCTAGGACTTCTCTTAAGCTGGTTTAATCGACATCTAGTATTTCATCGACATTGTTTAACATCTAGATTAGGTCGTCTTACAATAGTGTTGTAGATACTTTTGTTAATGCGTTGACCTCTGTGGTCTATTTTCGATCTTAGTTGTGGATAGAGTATCCGCTACATAGTTTGTTTTGCCAATAGCTAGTAGATCTTCTTCTACTGTGGCATAGTTTGTATCTGCTGGATTTAATTCTATATATGTATTCTATAATTCTTGATGAGTAAGTTATAGGGTTACCATCTTGAGAGTGCGGTTTTTATGGCAAAATTTCATTTATCGGTTGTTTTTGATAATTTTTTTTTTTGAAAATCTGGATAAGCCAAAATTGGTTCATTCGTAACTAAGGTTTTGCAATGTTCAAAGCATGAAATGTACTCAAGTGTTAGTTCATTCTTTGATCTTTCTTCAAGGATTTTGTGAGTGGCCTGGTAATCTTGGCACTTATGATAGACATGATTGTTGAAAACAATAAACTTGACTAAAACACCAAATTTTGTTTGAATCAAATAACCATTCAAAGCTATAAAGCAAACGTGTTTTTCGCATTGCACATTTAACGCCCTGAATTTGGAAATCGGAGCATTTTCAAACCCATGTTCATAGCCAGCTTGATGGATATATGCTTTCGATAATTTGTGAATAATGACAAAAACAGCTTTTTACGTTTTTTATTATTTTTTTAGCTAATTACGTCACATAATACCAACACTTTATTTCATTATAATGCTAAATTTACGTAGATAAGTCAATAATATCACTCCTTACATTTCCATGTGTAAATCATTTAAACCTGTCTATAATTCTTCAGCAAATCATCAAATATTGTAGAAAATTTTTATATAAAAACTACATTAATTAAACTTGAAATCAACATAACAACTATACAGGGTGGGCTATTAGTGCGTATGCGGACCATACCACCTATACCGTTAAAGTTGTAATAATAATTTTTGGTACGAGGTTAGATGCCAGTGGCGTGCATATTTTAAAATTGTTTTGGCACATACAAGGTGTTTAATATTAAAATTCCAAACCGAACATACATTTTTTTAAATGGAACACCCTATATATTTTTAGATTTTTGAATTAAGCCTACTTTTCTGAACAATTTAATATAGCACTTAATATATCTAAATTTACACGTGGCGACGTTGTTGCAAGTTTTCTATGAAAAAGGTCGTTACTTCGCATTATTGTAGCTCTCCATTTAAATGAGATATAACTTCCATTTTCTCATAAGATAAATTAAGAATATGTCTTTATTCAGGAAAATATAACGATTTAACAAAAAGTTACATTTGATATACAGGGTGATACATTTCGCAAATCGTAATTTCATTTCAAAATTTTAAATGGAACACCCTGTATATTATCTTGTCGCCTTAAAGAGCTCCTTTTTAGATTTCTAACGATACCATACTTGGTGGGCTTAAATACAATTTATTTTTCTAACTGTAACGGTATAGGTTGTGTGGTACGCATACGCACTAATGGCCCACCCTGAATACATAGTTCTTATGTATCCTATAACATAAATTTAACAAATAACTTTTTAAAAACCTTTATTCAATTGACAAGTACTCTTCGAAGAGTCTTGTTGAAATATAATATTACGAGCGAGTTAACTACAACAGTTGATACTACACTTTGAGTGGTTATGAAACTACATTGTCGGAAAGTATCTTACTATCTTTTACAACTGCTGAATGTTTTGTCAACGGCGACGAAAAACTCGAATTTGGTTTTAAGAATTATTTAATAAGATATCTTACCGGACTTACATAAATGCAGCTTATAGCACGTAGCTACATCAAGTTACGCTAGGAATGGAGAGATAACCTTTGAATAATAAAATTAAGATTTCCAGTTGCGTAACATTGTGTAAAGCTGAATGAAATTATTCTAAGGCCATAAAGTAAATAGGTAATATTTTGTATAACTACTGTATAAGCAGTGATTCATGCTGTATTTACCTACGTATATCATTTACTCTAGGTTCCTGATATTATTTATTCTTATTTTAGGTTACCCATGGAGGTCCAAATAGCACAACTCGTCATGTTGGTGATTTAGGCAATATAATTGCTGACAGCAGTGGTATAGCTACAATCAGTTTTACCGATACTGTAATTGATTTGGAAGGTGAACATAATATAATTGGTCGCGCCGTGGTAGTTCACGTAGGTGAAGATGATTTGGGAACAGGAGATGGTGATTCTCTTACAACAGGCAATGCTGGAGCAAGACTAGCATGTGGTGTCATTGGAATCTTGTAAGTAGTATATTTGCACCCCGTAGGTATTAACTATTAAAAACTTATTATGTGAATTGTGCATTTTTATCAATGCTAATAATTTCTGTCAATTTCAAGAAAATAGTAAATGATGGTTATTTCCAAACTGCTTCAAAATGGATGAGTGATATATTTTCATCCCGTAGGTATTGTATATTAAACACGTATTGTTGTGAATTGTGCATTTTTTGTCAATTTTAATAATTTCTGTTAATTTCAAGAAAATAGTAAATAATGCTTATTTGCAAACTGCTTCAGAATGACCGAGAACCCGACCCAAAAGATCACACATACACCCCTGGGCCAAACATTAGTATTTGTCTAGTTCACATCGTGACTTATACTTTCTAAGCAAACATTGATTAAGGTTTATTATTGCCATTAAAGTGTACTTGTGAGTTTAATGATCTATCGTTTTGTTACTTCTGAAGCGATTAAAAAAAAGCTGCTGGACAAAAAATTGTTTGAGAAGCGATTCAGAACAGAGGGGGTTCAAGAGAAGTTCAAAAAAATGGTTTGAGGTACGATTTAAATATCATCGCCACCATGCTCGGGTTTAGATCAGCATTGTGAATAATTCTGTAGCTTATTATATGAATATTGGAATATTTTTAGTAAGGATAATGAAATGCTATACCGCTGAACTCAAGTATACTTACCATAGGGAAAGGGGAAGGAATTGTAAAATAATATTGTGGTAGCATCTATGGGATAAAAAGTATGTTATTTGAGTGACATGTGTAAATCTATCAGGATTTTCTTTAAAATATTTTCGGAAAGAGTATATTATGCTTCTATGTGCCACGTGGCAGTTTATTTACATTACATTCACTTTACAGTCGAAATCAGAACTTATTTTAAACTATTTTAGGTAATAAAATTTTGTAATCTAAATAAGTTTGTTTATATTATTGTGTATGCATCCGTTTTGTAAAATTTTGTAAAATAATCGAATTCGTGTAACCGGTACCTATGGATGACTATATAGATGGACGTAATATATTTAAAACTTTACGAAATTGTTGTTTTACTATTTGCCAGTATTGAAAGAATTTTTTTCTATCTGTTTAGTTTACTCTTCAAATTATGAATCAAAACACACACACACACACACACACACACTCGCGCGCTCACACACACACGCACCCGCACATACCCACAAGTATTCACTTAATAGCTGTGACTTTATTATGATTATGAACATAAAGGTATTACTCTTTATTCATATACTCCAATTATTTTCGATGGTCGACGACCGGGGCTCAATTCTCGAATCTCTACTGATATTGTCGAGTACGACATTTGTCACACAAATTTGTCGTAAAACTTTGGAAATAATATATTCTGGAATACCCGTACACACAAAGTCATCATTCGACTATTATTATTGTCTGGTGACGAAATGTATCAACAATGAAGTCTATGGTCAAATTAAACACTTATTGTTATGTGCTGTGGTCGTCAACATTATTAAGCATATTTTATTATTTATTATTTTTGTTTGATAGCAGGAATAGGCCATATAAGTCAGTTGCATTAAAAGTTTCAACTAATTTATATGAATATACCTAATACAACCAATCCCTTGTCTATATGGCTGATATCAAAGCAATGTATTGTATCAAAGCTAGGAAACAATTAGGCATGCTCTAGATAGGGTATTGATGAGTTGATGTTATAAATGCTCACTTTGGCTTTTACGTAAAATGAAGTAGTATATAGACCTGCAATAAAAAGAAGTAACGCTTTATATTTCCCAAGTTTGTAGAATATTTTAATAAATTGTATATCATTCAATTGGCACTGATAAGTCCTTATTTATTAATTGCTTCTTGAGTCACGAGTTTTCTCTAGGATTCCACTATTTCTCGGATGCGACAATCAAAAAACGAGTGGCTGAAACCACTCGATGCGAATTCTGCTAAAAATTGTAGAATGCAAAATTCCAGAATTCAAGTAATTTTCAATAGACGTTCTATGAAAGTCGCATACGACACGGTCCAATACAGATTCGAGAATTGCCGCCACCTTTACCGGTGACGATTTTACACGTAGAAAGGTTACATTAGGTTATTGTGTACAGCATAAATTGCAATTTATTTTATTTTTGTATTTTTCTTGGACTAGTATTGGACTAGATTACAACTTATCTATACCTACAGATTTAGAAAACAGTACTCTTATCAAATTTAAATATATATTTATAACATTTTATATGCATATATATTTTTTTTTCCAGGGAGGATGGGCCCAATTCTTCTACTGTAGTAACTGCAAGTTATATACTAACTATGGCTGTATCAATTTCAATGTACGGATTGAAAGCATTATTTTAATTGTAAAAATAACTTGCGATTAGCCTTTCGGTTCTTTTATTCATATTACTCTAATTTTATAATGCCACGGAAATGAGGTCAGGTATGATTATAGAGAAAATACTAACCGTATTTCTGTTTATAAAAATCAAATGAAATAATAAAAAAACGAGGAAACACAGAACTTTAATCATAGGTTTCGTATATTTTTGTTATACATATAGTAAGTAGTATATAATATTGAATATTAGAGTTGCGACTTTTTAAAAAAATTCAGGCCAGGCCAGGCCCGGCCCGACAGAGTATAGGCCAGGCCAGGCCAGGCCAGATACACCCACCGAACGTTTGGCCCAATTAAAGCCAGGCCTCTTAACAATTATGGCCCGGCCAGGCCAGATTTGAGCCAGGCCCGACCAAGCCAGATTGAATTCGGCCCGGCCCGGCCAGGCCAGACCCGGCCCAGCCAGACCAGGCCAGGCCAGGCCAGACCCGGCCCAGCCAGACCAGGCCAGGCCAGGCCAGACCCGGCCCAGCCAGACCAGGCCCGGCCAGACCCGGCCCGGCTCGGCCAGACCAGACCAGGCCAGGCGTGACTCGGCTACGTCAGACTAGGCCAGACCTAACCAAGCCAGTTGAATCGAAGCTCAAATCGAATCTGATCCGGCCCGGCTCTATCAAGGCAAGTTTAGCCAGAATCGGTCCGCCCAAATTCAACCCAGTCTGCCTAAACCACATTCGGCCATACCAGAAATCCTGCCTACTTGACATTGACAATAGGTATGACAATTCATAAATTTATTAACTCCATTGTATAATTTTTCCATTTTGGGACACCTTAAATTTTAAGTAGTATGAGTGAGATTGGCCGTAAGTGGTCAGATAAATGGGTGAAACACCTCAAGTTATTATGAAAGCAAATTCCTCATATAGGAAGAACAAGATATAGTATTTTAAAATTGTTATACAGCAAACCGGTTAGCATAGGTTAGGTCGAAATCGGTCCGATCCGGCCCAAAACATGCAGGCCAGCCCAGGCCCGAACCGGACCGGCCAGGGCCCGATCCGGCCAGACCAGGCCCGATCCGGCCAGGCCAGGCCCGATCCGGCCAGGCCAGGCCCGATCCGGCCAGGCCAGACCCGATCCGGCCCGGCCAGGCCTGGCCCGACTCGGCCAGTCGGACCTGGCCAGTTCAATTGCAGCCCGGCCCGGCCAGGTATTACAAAGCACCCGGCCAGGTCCAGCCCGGCCAGTAAAATATGCAGATTTTCCCGGCCCGGCCAGGCCCGAGTTCGGGCCGGGCCTGGCCTGGCCGGGCTTCTGGCCTCAAATCCCAACTCTATTGAATATGTATCTTCGGTACTATATTAGTGACTGATAATTATTGTTGAAAACATTAAAATATGTTTCACTTAATGTTAAATGATGTATATAATTATCGTAGCTACCAAACATGGGTACTGGAACCGGAAGGACATCTAAATATAGATAGTCTTGTTATTGAAGATTTTAGTTAAAATTTAGATATTATACTTTTAGGATTTATTTTATGTTTTGTGCAAATATATATATTTTTTTATAGCAAAAGTTAAAGTATGCTTTATCCAACTCAAAACAACAGATCAATTAGCATTTTAACCGGAAGGGTAGATAAAATGAAACTTTAACAGCAAGGATAGATAAAGTACTTTAATATTTTTTATTTAATTTGACGTTATTTACTTTGAAATGTCACTGTTCACATACAATGTGAAATTGTCATTTTTGTCTGCAAAATTGTTCGAAATTTTTCTTTAACCTTCGCTATAAAAAAAAATAGAATGTTACACACGACGGTAAAATTTCATTATCGACTCGTGAAATTTAGTTAACTCGCTACGCTCGTTAATTAAACATTTTCACTCGTCGATAAAAAGTAATTTTACCGTCTTGTATAATAAATAACTATTAATATGTATAAAATTAATATGTGAATAAGGAATTTATGGTATAAAGATGAATAAACCTTAACATAAGTAGGTGCTAACCTACCTACCTCAATCTAAATAGACTTACATAATATTGGTTTTAGTTCTGTAGACCTACCTTTTTATTTAGTAATAGTGTTTATAAGGCATGGATTTTTACCTAAACTAACCTGAATACTAATTCTACTTAAAATTATTATCCTGATGTACTGACTGAAACTTAAAAAATATATAAGGGTACCTACCTACTTATAGTGTCAAGGTATAGGTCAAGTATCCACCAAAGAAATGTTGAGCAATATAGAACAACTTCCATTTTCATTCAACACTATTTTAAAATAAGTAGTAATTAATGATGTCTTCTTTTGATAGCAAATAAGTACTGCAAACTAACTTAACCCATTAACAATTATTCTGACTTTTATAAGTTTACCACTACTGACTACTGTCTACTTATGTAGTTGTTTATTGGGAAGCACCTGCCGTGTGTTCGGTAAAAATAAGCTGCTACAATATGTTTACAGATACAAGTTTGCAAATAATAAGAGATAAATAATAAAAGATACGGCTAAATATTTTGCTCACACCATTGGTTTTTTCACCAACGCCACTCAATTTAAGTTTTTCAAATTGTTTTTTTATTATGCAAAAATCACTTGCTAGATCACAATCAGGTAAATTAGGTAAAATCAGGTAATTATGTAAATACAAGTCAGCTGACACAACCAAACTAAAATCTAATAAATAAGAATAGCTTACAAAAGTAAATATCTACAATATTAATTTGCTGCAACAATTATGACAGCAATATATTTTTTGTCTCATTGATAAAATTGATAAAAATATTTACTGAAAAATAAATTCTACTTTCAGCACTTAAAAAATTATGATGTTTTACCATCAAGAATAGAGTACCCTTACAATTCATCAAAATATTAAGAAAAATCGTTTAGTATAATTACATCATCATTCCAGACACAAAATTTCTTTAATATGTATTTTCTTAAAAATAATATTATTGTAGATGATTTTGTCAACTGAAGGGTGACACCAGGCCGCAGGCTTGGACCCCCGGTAGGGCTAGAAATGCAGCGATTTTCTCCCATTTCTATACCTTTTCAATTTCAAATTGGCGTTGATCAGAATCAAATTGACAACAATCAAAATCAAATTGGCAATATCAGTTTGAAACTGGCATTAATCAAAAGCAAATTGACAATAAACAAAATCATATTGGCATTAATCAGAATCAAAATGACAATAAACAAAATATAATTGGCATTTATCAATTTTAAGTTGACTTTAAATAAATCATATCGGCATGAAACAATCAAGTAGCAGTGAAACAATTGAATTGTTTATTGCCTTGTCAGTGTCAAGTGTGTATTAGGTTATTTATAAAAAAAATATTATAGTACATTATTATATTCATGCAAGATACCTTATATAAAGAATGATGCTGCTGCAAATTTGAAGGGGCAGATTTGTGCATTATATAATGCCAATGGTGACTGGCGTAATCTTGCAAGTGTACTGGGGGTGTCAAAAAGAACTGCGAATGGATGGGTTAACAATCAAGAACTACTAGAGAAGCAGTGTGAACGTATAGTTAAAATAACCACCGAACACCATTCATGGAACGATATAGTCGAAGAAAATCCTAAAATTACTCTTAAAGAACTGTGTCAAAAAATACGAGAAGTTTTTGCAGTCAATGTTTCTAAGGAATGCGTTCGACAGCATCCGAATGTTTACTTTGAAGGCCATTCGTAGAGAACCCGAAAACGGAAATAGTTTTGAAGTAAAAACAAGCAGGCGAAATTACGCTGGAAAATTGTTAAATATTCAGGCATAAAATACTAATACTCCTATTATCTACATGGACGAAACGAAATTTAATTTGTTCATATCGCGGACCCAGGGCCGTTCAAAAAAAGGAAGTCGTTGCACAAGTATATCTGCAGGTTGCAGAGGAGCGAATATTCACCTAATAGGATGCATTGAAACCATGGGGCTAATTCATTCTGAACTTAGAAGGGGTTCTTTCAAGAAGCCGGAAGCGAACGAATTTGTGAGGCAGTGCTTAAGAAGAGCGTAAAACATTTACCAAACTCGGGTTGCGTTAGTCGTTGATAATGCTCCACGCTACTCCAGTATTGAAGAGGTTTTTGCATAGGACGAATTTGACAATCACACACTTTTACGACTATTTAGTCGTAAAAGTGTGTGATTTTTAGCTTATAGCCCTATGTTCAATCCCATTGAACAAGCATGGTCTGTATTAAAGGCAGGAGTAAAAGCAGACGTGGCTGAAGAGCTAAATAACATCTTGGTTAGTGCTGATCGGGATCGTCTGACTCAAACAGAATATCGTATGCAGAGATTAGAGAATATCGTTCGTGGCAATATTGGCAACATAACTGTTGTTAATTGTGCAAAATTCATAGCACATATCCAAAGATTTATTCCTTCTGCATTAGATATGCAAGATATGATTTTTTAAGAAAATTTGTTATTTAGAACTCGTTAATGGTTTCAATTACTGTGCCTATCATTCAATAAATTGTTCTTGCTAATTGCATTTTATTTAATGCCAACTTAAAATTGACAAGTGCCAATTTGATTTTGTTTATTGTCAATTTGATTCTGATTAATACCAATATGATTTTGTTTATTGTCAATTTGCTTTTAGTTAATGCCAGTTTGAAATTGATGTTACCAATATGATTTTGTGTATTGCTTTTGTATATTGATTATATCCTTATAGCCCTATGTTCAATCCTATTGAACAAGCATGGTCTGTATTAAAGGCAGGAGTAAAAGCAGACGTGGCTGAAGAGCTAAATAACATCTTGGTTAGTGCTGATCGGGATCGTCTGACTCAAACAGAATATCGTATGCAGAGATTAGAGAATATCGTTCGTGGCAATATTGGCAACATAACTGTTGTTAATTGTGCAAAATTCATAGCACATATCCAAAGATTTATTCCTTCTGCATTAGATATGCAAGATATGATTTTTTAAGAAAATTTGTTATTTAGAACTCGTTAATGGTTTCAATTACTGTGCCTATCATTCAATAAATTGTTCTTGCTAATTGCATTTTATTTAATGCCAACTTAAAATTGACAAGTGCCAATTTGATTTTGTTTATTGTCAATTTGATTCTGATTAATACCAATATGATTTTGTTTATTGTCAATTTGCTTTTAGTTAATGCCAGTTTGAAATTGATGTTACCAATATGATTTTGTGTATTGTCAATTTGATTTTGATTTATGCCAATTTGAGATTGAAAAGGTATAGTAAGAACAACTTAAACGCTTGTAAATAAACAGATCTTAGAGTAGCACAAACAAAATTCAACTGATATAAGTAAACTGTGCACACTGATTAATACTCGTATATAGTTATTCATCCTGTACGATATTGATCTTGGCAGTATAAGTGGTTTCCCAGTTGCAAATTGTTGATTTATATAAATATGCCATTTTAAACCCCCCGGCGACCTGCAAGAGGAAGCCACCTACGTTTCCAGTCTCCTAACATACAGCTACATAGTTGACATAAATAAGGAATAAGTTTAAAAAAGAAAAAGCATTGATTAGGGATATAGCTGTGAGTAATGGATATTTTGTAAGTTTAATTGAATGAAAGTCCTCGACTTTTCAAAATTAAAGACAAACCCCAAAATTCATATCTATTCCATACGATCCTCGTTTCACCAGTGGTGTTGGTAAGGTTCTTAAAGATATGTAGGTATGTAAGTGGTTTATTCATCGGGAAATAAACTACAGCTTTTAGACAATCCAAAGGGACAAAATAGAAACCAAGGAAAAGTCGGGGATTTACGAAATTAGCTGTAAAGAGCGCAATCAAAAGTATGTTGGACAATCTAGAAGATCAATTGAAACTAGATTACCGGGACACATAGCTCATCTAAAATATGGTAGAATAGATAAGTCTAGTGTCGCCCAACATGCTTTTGAGAACAACCATAAGATAGATAGTAGCTATTTAAGATTAATTAGGAATGTAAGAAATTCCAGACAGCTGGATGCATTTGATAGTTTGGAAAGTGCAAAGTGTAAAAATAGTGTGAATATTGACAGAGGGCGGCCAATCCCACACAGCCCGCTTTATTGGTTTGTAAGTCATGGTTCACTGGTCCATCGTAGCGGTTCTCTGATCCGTCGCAACGGTTCACTGTACCGTAGCAATAGGTTAGGTATAAATATGACACAATATTAGCATAGGTCTAGTTTTAATAATCTCCAGATGATACCAACTTGGTTGGCGAAACGCTTGTCAAGTCCAGTATAGTGTTCTGGTGTTATATGGAAAACTACGACAGTGTTTTCTTCACACCAAAGGTTCAAGAATATGCCATTTCGATCGCTTATTTCTAGAGAAACGGATTGGCTTATAAATAGAAATAAACATAACAAGAAAAGAAAGGCTGAAGAATCGCCTGAAAAAGTTGATAATGGTCCCAAAGACAAGTCAGTAAAAAGCAGAAAAACTGCAAAGCCACCACAAATTATAATAAGTAATGTGAAAAATTACGATGATATTAAGGCTAAACTCCAAATCAAAAAATTCAACTGCAACACAACCATGTTGAATAATAACCAAATTAAAGTTAATGTTCCTTCTGAAACAGAATATAGAGAGATAAACACACTAATAAACAGCACTAATTTAGAATGGCATACATATGAGAATAAAGCCATTAGACCAATTCGAGTGATGGTAAAAAATTTACATCCCTCTTGTGATCTAAGGAAATTGAAAGAAAGCTTGAAGAAAAATGATTTAAGATTGTAGATGTGATACAAAAGCTCAAGAAAATAACAAAGGATAACAAGGAAGATAACGTTTGACAATTCTGAGAACATTAACAGGATATTTGGCATCAAATACTTAAACCATATGAAGGTTAAAATCGAATTACATTCCGCAATGTAAAAAATGTCAAATATATGGTCACACCCACAAATTCTGTAAACACACTCCCACTTGCGTTAAGTGTGCTGGAAGTCATCTGACAGCGGAATGCACCAAGGCAAAGAATACCCCGCAAAGTATACTAACTGCTCAGAGGCACATCCTGCCAACTATAGAGGATGTCTTGTAGCCAAGGAACTGCAGAAGAGACGACACGATGCTATAAAAACAAAGAGGGCAGCCCCTCAACCAAAAATACTTACCTCCAATAAAGTTAAAACTGGAAGTCATCTGACAGCGGAATGCAACAAGCCAATGAATACCCCTGCAAAGTGAACTAACTGCTCAGAGGCACATCCTGCCAACTATAGACGATGTCTTGTACCCAAGAAACTGCAGAAGAGACGACTCGATGCTATAAAAACAAAGAGGGCAGTCTCTCAACCAAAAATACTTACCTCCAATAAAGTTAAAACTGGTGTTTCCTTTGCACAAATAACTCAAAATAAGCCGGTGGAACATGTCCCCTCTACATTCAAGTCAGAATCATCTATGATGTAGATGCTGCAGAATATGATGAAAAGGCTTGACCAAGTCAATGATAGACTTGATAAAATAGAATCCAGAAACACTGGTACTATCCCAAAGAAGAAATAAATTTATGGACCAATGAGACTTGTGAATTGCCACATGGAATGCCAACGGCATCCTTAACAAAAAGCATGAAGTGTTCCTTAACTCCCAAATATAGATATATGTTTAGTCTCAGAGACACATATGACAACTCAATCTTATCTCAGGATAAGAGGCTACATAATTTATCATGCCATTCACCCTGACAATCAAGCAAAGGGTGGTAGTGCAATCTTAATCAAGGAAGTATCAATCATTTTGAGAAATGCCACTTACAACGTGTAGATATACAACATGCCATGGTGGGGGTTAAGTCCCTCAAACAAAATCTAATGGTTGGGGCAATTTATTGTCCACCCAGATATAATTTTAATATTACCCTCCTCCTTTTAAGATTAAGACCCTCCTTCAGCATTCTGGTGAGATTCATTGTGGGAGGTGACTTTAACGCCAAGCATCTTGACTGGGGACCAAGATTAACCACGACCAAGGGGAGTGAACTGAGAAAAGCGATTCATGAAACTGGTTGCAGTCCATAGGTATCACTCCACAGGTAAGCCTACTTACTGGCCTACTGACATCAGTAAAATTCCCGATTTGTTAAACTTCTTCATCTCAAGAAAAGTATCACCCAACTTTACTGAGGCTGAAGAAAACTTTGACCTGGATTCTGATCACTCAGCTGTCATTTTGACCCTAAGTGACAAGAGTGTAATTAAAAAAGAGGATCGGCCTGTATTGTTAAACAAAACCACTGACAGGGAAAGTTTTAGACTGAAACTTCAGGAGAGCATTAACCTACATGTTAATTTGAGAACAACTGAGCAGCTTGAAGTAGAAGCTGAAAACTTCACCAGACTTATCCAGATGGCAGCACACCACAACACAAAAGAAATTAGTCATATAACCAAAGGTATCAATTACCCAGTAGAAATAAGAGAACTGGTTAAAGAGAAAAGAAGAGCCAGGAGAAGGTGGCAGCAATCGAGATATCCTTCTGATAAAACCATCTTAAATAGTAAAACACAGCTGCTCAAAAGAGAAATGCAAAAACATAAGGAAGAGTCAATCAATTACTATCTGCAAAATTTAACTGCAGATGAAGATACAGATTACTCCCTCTGGAAAGCAACTAAGAAAATCAAGAAGCCTATTACTTCAACCGATCCAATCAGGAAGGCGATAGCCCATGGGGCAGAGATAATAAACAAAAAGCTGACTTATTTATTGAACATTTGGTTGACGTATTTACACATAATCAAATTCTTGTAAACAATTTCTTTGATATTGACAATCTAAGGACATAACATATTACCCCTGTTACTTCAAAAGAAGTAGCTGAGGAAATAAAAACAAATCTAAGACTAAAAAAAGCACCAGGTTATGACTTGATTACCACTGAAATCTTAAAGCAGTTACTGAGAAAGTGCATAATCATGCTGACGTACCTCTTGAATACAGCATTTATACTGAAACCCGTTCCTGCCAGCTGGAAGGTAGCGGAAGTGATCATGTTGCCTAAACCAGGCAAGCCACCAAATGATGTCAAGTCTTACAGACCTATCTCCCTGCTGCCAACCATTTCAAAGTTGTTTGAAAAACTACTTCTCAAGAGATTCAGATCACTAATTGAAAATGGTAATCTTATCCCGGATTACCAATTTGGATTTAGACAAAAACACTCAACCATTGATAAGGTATATCGTACTACTAACATAATAGAGCGTACACTTGAAGAAAACGAAGTGTGTATGGCACGAAGGATTGATACACAAATTAAACAAAATACTCCCGACGCAATATGTAGAGATTCTGTCATCGTATATCTCAGGCAGACTTTTCAGAATAAAAAAGGAAGATGAATATTCTGACTTGAAAGATATAAGAGCAGGAGTGTCCCAGGGTAGCGTTCTTGGCCCTATCCTTTACCTACTATATACTAGTGATATGCCAGTACTAGACGAGACTACTGTAGCTACATTTGCTGACAACACAGCACTTGTTGCGGTCGATAAAGGTCAAGGAATATCCACTAGAAGACTGCAAGTAGCTAGCAACACAATACTTGATTGGACCAAACAATGGAAGATCAAGCTAAACGAGCTCAAATCAATTCATGTTAACTTTACCAACAAAAGACTAGTTAACCCTCCGTCCTTGGATATTAATGGTACTATTGTACCCAATGAGAATAACGTCAAATACCTAGGCATGACACTGGATGCCAAGCTCCGGTGGAAAGAACATGTGAAGAAGAAAAGAATCGAACTTGGTTTGAAATATAGACAGCATTATTGGATGCTTCGAAGAAATCCTAAGTTGACAATACATAATAAGATACTAATTTACAATCAGATATTAAAACCAGTTTGGTTATACGGTATTCAACTTTGGGGTTGTGCCAGAAATAGTAATATTAAAACCATTCAGACTTTCCAGAACAAAGTGCTGCGTAACATAGTAGACGCTCCATGGTACATACGCAACTCCGACTGGCATCGAGACCCTAACATTCTAGTGGTTAAAGATGAGAACAAAAGGTTTGCTGGCAGACATGAGGCCAGACTTCACCTCCACATCAATGCAGAAGCTCTTCAGCTGCTGGACTACCAACATCTTGTTCGAAGATTGAAGAGACCCAAACCATCTGAGCTGTGATTAGTGATTATAAATTTAAGTACACCGAAGTCGTTAAAGATTATTTAGCGCAGGGCATATGACCAAAATTTATATATCAAATTTCATGGTCCTCGTCATGAACACTTAAAATTATAAAATTCTAGCATTCTAGGGTTGTTTTGATGCGAGCGCAAAAACAGATATTTAGTTCTTATTCGTTAAATGGTAGATACTATATACATGACCTAACTTGCAAGCAGCCGTTGTGATAACGTTCCTTACTTTCGGCTTAGATAACCACTGATTTTACTGCAGATTTACGACAAATGTATAGGTATATTTTATTGACAGAGGAACAGCGACGTTTCCAACGCATTCTTTGGATATTCTCGGAAGATCAACCTATTTCTAAACAGAAAATGGACCCCAAATAAATATGTGTCCAATTTGGAAACAAAAATACAAAATATTAGTTTATGATAGTTAAATAAAGATTAATAAGTAGGTAGATAAATAATACTGGAAAAATAACTCCTAATTTACACCTCTGTCACAACACTGGGGCTGGCGGTGGATATCGTATCCATGTAAAGTGTCAGATGTTACATCTCCCACCAATAAATATAGATAACTCGGCACCCACTTTTTCTCTGTTAAATACACACTTTACTTACTATCGACCCGTCCTTGTCTTTAAATTGAACTAATTTTTATTTGGGGTTCTATATATGATTTAAATACTGTTTCTTTTGCGGTAAAATCATCTCCTTTTCTTCCACTGAATTTCGAAGAAGAACAGTTCGTCAACTTGCCATAGACGAGAAAAAATTGTATCCTTTAGTTTACAAGATAACTCTTAGACATATATATGGACGATTACGTTGTTAGTATCTCAAATATAACTCAAGCAAAATTATTATACAATGACTTAACAGGTTTATTTAAACCTGGAGGGTTTGATTTACTTAAGCATTAAAAATGCTTTTAGATGATATATCAATAGAAAAGCGTGCATCTAATGCAGTTAACTTTGAAACAGATTTCATAAACAAGTTGGGCGTCCTATAGAAACCTAGTGCAGATATTTTGTCATATAACTAGGGTCTATTTTATTTTTATTTTATTTTATTTTATTTTAATTTATTTCTATTTCTATTTTTATCTCCATCTCTATTTTTTTATTTTTATTTATTTTTAGTTTTATTTTATTTTTTACACGGTGTACTAAATAAAATATACTTTCCGTAGGTAGCCACACGATTTTTTGACCCCTTATGTTTAATAGCACATGTAATTTTAGTTATAAAATTATTAATAAATAAAAAATTATTGACCTTTCTTATAAACAGGAATGAGACACCCCCAAATAATTTGGAGAATGGGTGATATTTCAAAACTAATTACCTTTTTTAGAAAAAATTCAAATTTCACGCCATGTAAGATTTTGGAAAAATTCAAAGGCTATTTTAGTTGGCTTTATGATGCTTGTGAGAACCCATACGGGGCCGTAGTCTATATCAGAACTAATACCGTGCCTTCATAAATGCCAAAAGCCACGTGACCAGTAACTATTTTAAAAATAGTGAATTTATTTTCTTCGCGTTGGCGTCTGAAATGCTAGTTACTTTTAAAATAACTAAAACATAAGGTGAAGGTTACATTAAAACGCAAGTTTCCCTGTCACGGCACGCAATTGGCGTTATTTGTCATTTGACATTGAAAGTAGCCAATCGGTGATCGTATTACTTTGACCGTCGACGAACGGAATGTCAGTGTTTACTGTATACGAGCCATTACGATTGATGCCAATATTTGACATTTCTGCTTTATTCATTAGCGCCCGTCATCGTTTGTTTTCTCTGCGATTTTCTGCTAGTCTTCTGTATTTCCTTTTGCTTCAATATATCCTACATATTTGACATCAATCAGTTCTTCTCAGAGCTAAATTACATCGTTTTTCAAGTTTCTCGTAAGTATAAGTAAAAATAAAACTTTCAGGTTAACTAAAAAAAAAATCGTTTTTCAGATCGACACATTATGCCTTTTAGTGCAGAACAAGACGCCTTTATTTTAATGGCTCATTTTCGGAGTGGCACTAGAAATGAAGACGGATTATGGACATACTCCGTGCAATCTTGCATTGAGCAATTTATGACCCAATTTCCAGACGAAAACCTTGACTATGACACATTCTTAACCCATAAATGTGCAATTGTTAAGAGATTTCAAACCAAACACTGCATTTGCAAAGGTAAATCGACTGGCAGGCCTACTGTTCTCACAGACAATGTTATCGATGATATAGAGCAACGAATGAACCAAAGTCCAACAAAACCTGTTTCAAAGTTGGCCGCTCAGACAGGTAGGTAATTTTTCATAATATGTTCTCAATATGACCCAATATTCTCAAGTTTATTTTAAAATTGCTTTGCAGCTTAAAATCAACAGCTTGAAAACTTTATTTGAAATGAAAATCAAGTTGTGTTTATATATTAATAAAATTTTCCTTTTTGTAGGTCTTTCAGTTGGAACATGCCATAAAGATTTAAAGAAACGACTGCATCTACACCCCTACAAGGTAACCGTTGTACAGGAGTTGCTTCCCCTTGATTACGGAAGACGATTACGTTATTGTGAATGGTTTGTCCAAAACATGAATAATAATTTGTTAAATTTGACATTTTTTACTGATGAAGCATGGTTCCACTTATCAGGTTATGTAAATAGCCAAAATTATAGGACATGGGCTGCAGAAAATCCTCACACATTTGTAGAAACCAGCTTACATCCCATAAAAGTTGGCGTTTGGGTAGCAATGTCAAGGAGACGTATAGTAGGTCCTATATTTTTCTACGAGACGATAAATAGTGAAAGATATCGAAGACTTATTTTAGAGCCCTTTTTAGCACAATTACACGATGATGAGTTGCAAGTAGGTTATTTTCAACAAGATGGAGCAACTGCACATACCGCAAGAGTGACAATTCAGTTTTTAGAGGAGTTTTATGGTGATAGACTGATTAGTCAAGAATTGTGGCCAGCCAGGTCACCGGACTTAACGCCTTTAGATTATTTTTTGTTTGGTCATTTAAAGAATAATGTTTTTAAAACTGCAGTGCATAATATCGAAGAATTAGAAGCAGCGATTATTCGAGAAATTAACAATATAACTGACCAGCAGCTGCAAAATGTGTTTGAAAACATGAATAGAAGAGTAAATTTGTGTATAGCTCGTGAAGGACATCATTTTCAACATAATATGTAACTTTTTTTATGTAACTTTTAAATAAGTTCGGGTTTATTGTTAGTGCAATGGTACTGTAAAATCAGAGAGTGTTTCAATGCTAGTTTTTGTATCTAATAAAAAATAAATATCACAATGTGTTTCTTTCTTTCTGGATATTAAATTTAAAAAAAATAACTAAGCTGCAGCCGGATTCACATTCCTCGATTTGACACGTGTCGAATAGACATCGATATATATTTTTTCTATATAGAAATCGAGGAGGTAGCGATTCGCAATGGTTATCGACATATCGAGAATATCTGTCAATTCTGGTCGACAAGAAAGTAGGTGTCGAACGCTTATGTTAGAGAACCATAACCCCATTTTTTACGGTAGCTTTGTGAATTTTGCTCTCATCACTTTTTTCTTAAAAAATGTTGCCTATTTTTGATTTAATTCGCAGAAGAAATCAAATACGCGATTTAAGGAAAGAAAGACGTATTTTGTATAGAATTTGCACAAGATAATCTACCGGTCGCAAATTATCTGTGTTCTTCCATAAAATCTACCAAACTTACTAAATGTTCTTCCCTCATTTTAAAAACCATGGCGATTCCGAGTATATTTAAAAAACATCCTCCAAAAGTCCAAATTATATTTACAAACAAGGAAACAAGTTCGACTATGACTATAGATTAATAATTTATCTAAATCTATTCTAATCGATACAGATTGGGAATTACTTTGTTCACGATATCGAATTTGGTCTCGATTGTCGAATAGTGGTCGACGTCGACACGTGTTGTATCGAGCATTGTGAATCCGGGGGCTGTTCAGCATACCTGTTTGCTTATATTGTTATTAAAAGTTGTGAAGTCTTTTAGTATTGTCCTTTTAACATAGTTGATTAACAAAAAAAAATATTGTAAAAATTGGACCAACCAACTTGGTTAAATTTTTCCCGTAGTTATCAATTATCCATATGTAACACTTAATTGCATGTAAATTCAGTATTATGAACAGTTCCTTTGTGAGGTTAATTAGTTCTGTCAAAATATTTTTATTTACTTAAAACTCTAACCTCTAACCAGGTCGGGAGGACTGCACTGAGTCTAGGGATTTATTTTTAATCAATGCCAATTGCATGAAATGTTGGTTGCCTATACTTGCGAATACGTGCTTTTGGACATTTATGAAGACTCTGTAGTAGTGACAACATTAGTACAAATTTAGTGTATCATAAATCGAAAATTTCCCCTTTAAAAGTCCTTTCTATTCCTAGGCTGGAGCTTTGTACCGCATAGTTATTTATTATCAAGATTTATTTATTTGATAGTAGATTCCCTTCAGGCGCTTCTAGTGTTTAAGAAAATATTTGTTCTCTCAGATTCTGCGGTAGTTTTAATTGGATTCATTCATCCCTATACAGGTTGAAAACATTTTTAGCCAATCGGGTATCCAGGATTCAAGAATCACTGCCTTCATCACGTTGGTTTCATATACATGGTAAAAATAACATATCAGATCATATTTCTAGAGGTATATCCCATTCTAGCATTATGACAAATATTCAACAGAACACAGGTCCTGCTTGGTTAAAATTCGATATCATCATCTTGGTCTACTTCTCCATTTCCGAAAAGTATTTCAACACCTTCAGAGGAAAAATCTAATTCATTCGTCACTACTAACAATTTACCTCGCCTTCATTTTGAATAAGATTTCTTAGAAGTATAATTTGATTCGGAAGAAACTACCTCTTAGAAATCTCATATCAGCTTCTGATCTTGAAAGTGTAGAAAATATGCTACTTAATTAAAGTTGTTCAAAATAGTAATTTTGCTTAAGAAATTTTTATAATTCAAAATAAAGGAACGCTTGTAATTTTGCTCAAGAAATTTTTATAATTCAAAATAAAGGAATACTAGGTATTTCGCATTGTGCATTTCGCAAGCTTATGTCATTTTTACATAATGGTTTTTTTAGAGGGGGTGGTCGTTTAGTAATTTCTCAATTAAATTTCGATACCCAACGTCCTATGTTTCTACAAAAAAAGGAACGTTCAGTAAATCTACTACTCACTATCTACCACCTATATTATCACCAACTTAATCTCCACACAGGTCCTAACCCTTCTAGTTTTAGTGTTAGTCCTTCCTGAGGCAACCTTTTTTTATTTTATCAGCATGTAGTGTAACTAGAAATCGGATTCACAAAAAATACAATAGTTCTTAATTACAAACGAGGTGCACGGTCTCAAAAGGGAAATATTGTTTATTTGTCTGCTTTGTCATGAAGGCCTTACATTTAGAGTTAGTATCTGATTTATCAACTGTTAATTTTTACACTCTTTCAAAGGGTTAATTTCTCGTAGGGGATTGCATTGTACTGTATTCCGATTGCAGTGCTAATTTTATCGGAGATTATAACCAATATTGCCTAACTCTTGGCTTTAGATCCAAGATAATTTTAGAACAAAATTAATTGCAAATTAGCTCCGACAGCTCAGTCGTTAGGGTAGATTCGGAGATGGCACTGTGTTTACTATCACCCTTGCACCAAACTTACTAAAGACGTTAGTCAATAATAACATTTTTAGCTCTCGGAGAAAGGTCGGGTGTGAATTCTTTATTGAATTTCACGACAGAGTATCTAGCATTACTAAATAGTAAAGACAGTAAAACCCAGATACATCCGAAACTATTTTTTTTAAATTGTTTTCTTTTGTATTAAATTAGATTCTTTGCACATTTCTGAGCAACTTTTACTATGGTTATTTTTTTGATTTCTCAACGGTTTTTCTAATAGTCACCGTCCTTTATAAAGGACAGTGGCATAAACAGAGACCATTTTCCCCCTTACGCTCACTCGGTATAAGCTGATATTTTGATCAGCACGACCAACACCCCCCCCCCCCACGTTTTGGTTATATTTTTTTATTAGCTGTAATTGAGGGACATTAATTTTCTTTTTTTCTTTGTGTGAAAATCTAGAGACATTTACTGTTGGTAGAACTGCTTCGCTATTTGAACAAATGGTTGCAATGTTATTGTCATTCCGACGACAGACGACGATGTTATCATTTTTTTCCTGTTGCAAATTCAAAAGTTCCTCTTTCTTGTTTTTTTAAATCTTGACCACTCTTTACTATAGGTACAGGTATATTATTCTCCCTGGCAATAACAGTTGCCTTTATTCCTCTGTCCCGAAGTATACTCATCAAATCCCATGAAGTAAAAAAATTTTAAAAAAGAAAAAATATATATAAATGTCCTTTATAAATATTTATAAATAAATATAAATCGGCCCTTTTCTGAAATAATTTTATTTGTAAAAGTGAGAACTACACTGGCACCTAATCCCAAATCCTTGTATCCCTCTTTCATAACAGTGGTCGCGCCTTGATATGGTTCGAACCATTCTATATATCCTTTTTGGTTCGTACCCATCCAAAATTTGTAGCCTTATCTAATCGGTTTTCCTCTAATAAATTGCTTCGAACCATGTCTTCCAAAATATGGGATCATCGATTCGTCTATACCATGATTTTCTTGTAATGGAGCATGTTCTATGAATTTCTCATTTAGATGTGTCAAAAAGGGTTTAATTTTTGATAATTTGTCATTCATTACCAAGTTGGTGTTGTCATTACAATGCAAATTTTGCATGATGTAGCTGAAGCGGTTTCTTCAAATGGCTTCTGAAATAATCGTATGATTGGCATCGGAAGAGCTCTTCCAATACAAGGATTGTCTTGAAACACTGGTGTATCCACTATAAATAAGCACCCCAAGAAACATTTAATTTCGTCCACAGTTATATCATACTGTCTGTTGTATTGAATCGCGTAAAGGTTGATATAGTCTGTAATCATTTTCCATAAATATTCATCAAAAAAAAGATAGAATATCTCTAAAGGTGTTCGATTATTTTTTGCTCCAAACTCTTTTTGCCAGTCTGGGTAGTTTACGCACAATATCCTTCTTCACCCAATCATTCTTTTTTGTTTCTTTTTGTATTTACAAAATTGTGCTAACGGAACATTGTCATCACTATCAATATCTGAAGGTAAAATATTGATGTTTTTGCTGTCAGTCCTAAACGTTGCCTCAGCTTGAGAATTCAACACATTTTCCGGTAAATTATCCATGACAACATTCTCATCATCACCGGAGTCTTCATCAGTAACGTCGTCATTGGCATTGATTGGCAGAAAAAGTACTACTGCATCTGGCAACCAATTTACATCGTCAATATGTTCCACTTATTCCAATAACTCGCTAAGAGTAGGTAAGCGGTTTTTTACAATAACTGAGAAAACACACTATATTATGCCACTGGCCTTTTAAAAGAACACTAAGTTTTGTAAACTTATTTCAAAACTCACGACTATCATGAACTTTTTTTGATATTTGTATCCTAAAGTTAGGATAATATTAATTAGTTTTTACTGGGCTAGTCATTGCAATTATATGAAATAATTAAAAATATCTTATCTTAGATTACTCATAGCAGCACAAAATAAAACACTTAATATGTAAACAACCACTATATCTGAATGAAAACCAATAAATGACTATAGGCACTGAAAACATATAGTAAATAGTCGACTTAAACAAGAATTCATGGCACCATCTAAACTTTAAAAGAAGAAGCAGTAAATAATTACAGGTTTTTATAGCGACCTTTTTAAAGGACGGTGGCTGTATCTGGGTTTTAAGGAATGTGGGCGAGAATAAAAAAAATAGATAACAAAGAAACTCCTAATTGGAAATAGGTGAAAATAACAAGTCTCAGTGTATACAAAAACGTTGGGGCACTAACCCACGACCTTATTGACACACATTTATAATTGTAAAACATAACTCAAAAATTCTTGCCTTATTACATGATTAGAATGGCAAAGCTTAGTAAGGTGTTAAATATGGGGTAACTACATTAGACTATTACAATGTTTAGCATGTAAAAACAATCTGCAAGAAAATACTAAAATAATTGGTGTAATGGTACAGAAGCAATGATAGGAACATGTACAATAAAATTAGTTTATTTTAAGGTTTATTTCGCAGTTCACTAGAGACAGACGTTGCACTGGCACTATTTGAAAGATTGAAGCACAAAATATAATTTAGAACAACTAGTGGGTTATACAGTGAGTGATGAGATATACACAAAATGTTTACAAAATAATGTTGATTAGATTGCTTGAATATGTGATGCTAATCTGCAATATTTCCAAGTTAAAGTAGTAAATAAAATACCAAAGTCTGGTTGTTTTCGGGTGTAAATAAGTTAAATAAATGAAATTTATTCAGCAAATAACTACGAATAGTAAGGACGTCATTAACATCATCCTCAATCTGCAAACGCCTTATATTAAAAATAAGGATTAATAATAATAATAATAATAATATCTCTACCCCTCATTCTAATCATAAGGATTAGCCCGAAAGTCTGAGACTGTGTGGGAGAGGGGCGGCATATTATTATTTCGCGGGCCGCATTTACGCCTCAGGAACGACTTACGTTGGTAGGCCCTAACCACCATTCAGTGCTGGAATGAGGGAAACCTGGAAAACCTCATTAGTTAGGGGGACAAGTCAAACATCAACTGATTTTAATCTCTCACATTAACACCAAGTTGACATTCTTCCCATCCTAGGCCATCGCCAGGATAGTTGCCAAGCCATCCCTGCGAATAAGCCTTGATCTACGAGCAAACAATTTAATGAAAAATTGTTGGCGGAATGGGAATTAGAACCCACGACCTCTGGGTTGAGCGATCGAGACGCTAAGCCCTGAGCCACCAGCCCGATCAGGATTAAAACAAATCAAGCCAAAACAGCTATTCTCCTGGCTATATGCCGCGCCGAGCGCTGAATTACAAAGCAAGATTTGCCGTATTTTGGTCTAAACACAGTTCAATTGAAACACAGAATCAAAAATACAAAGATTCGGATTGCAACGAAAACTACGAGGTAATACTCAGACCACACATCGTAGGATGCCACTAATTGCAGACCGGTTTCGACCTTATTATGATCTCATCAGTGCAATATAAGTGAGCATACCTACCAATGCGAAGACCTGAGTATTTGGCACGATAGGTAAGCCTTTGCGTACGCAAGTCCTAATGCGCCACCACTGGGTAGTTTTCGCAACACAATCCAAATTAATCGTAAGGGATGGGGTAAATCCAATACAATAACAGGTTGTAGAAACTAGTTCTACTACTTCTCAGATGGTATGCATATAGCAAATAACTACGAATAGTAAGGACGTCATTATGATCATCCTTCATCTGCAAACGCCTTATATTAAAAATAAGGACTAAAACAAATCAAGCCAAACAGCAGAAATTTATTCGATTCTACCTTGCATTTCCTTACAGTAGGTACTTATCTGTAGGCCGAAGAAGTCCATAAAGTTGAATTTTACAATTTCAAGTTAGAGGTGGGTGATGGATGCAAAATGGCTACCTGATTTGGCTGTCGCTTTAGAAACCTGATTTCTATATCATCGAAAATTGGCATTAAACTAGATATTAACACTAGAATAATTATCTGCACATTTTCGGGAACACTTAACGGTAACGATAACAATCTTTCGACTTTACAGGCTCTAAAACTTTGCAAATTCCATGCAACAGGTAACCCTTTTGATTCTCTTCGCCGCCGCCGAAGTGAATACCCGGATACGAAAAACGCAGTAGAACTCGTTTGGATATTCCAGCCGTTGAGTCGCGACAAAAATTTAGATAAGTATATCGGTAATATAGATTTGTAGGGCGGCAATTTTGAATTTCGTATGTACAGGGTGATTTTCCAAGTAGGACTGAAATTATTAGAATTTTGAGTTACACCCTATAGATAGCGCCAGATTTTTTTTATGGGAACAATTTCAAAACCATTTTATTTACTTTTCCTAAATACAGGTGAGTATTTATTTTAAGTAAGTAAAGGTAAGTTTACTTTGGTAAGGAAAGGTATTTACTTACCAAAGTGAGGTCATGATTAAATGAATAAAAAAAACTTGATACATATATTAATTAACAGATTGAAATTTGAATTTGTATTACAAAAAAGTTATTCAAAATTAACAGTTTAATTCTACAAAGAAAATAAAAATATGTTATTAAAATAAGTTTTATAAGCCTAGTTTTTTCATGGTTTATTACAGTGGTTGCGTACACAAACATACTGCGGCCAGTCAGGTGAAACTGAGAAAAGGTGTCTCAGGTACGCTATCGAAGCTGTCGTACCTGCCGAGGTAATAAAATGAATTTACTACATAGACTATATTACTTATGGTTTATGCTGCAATCACATATGCTAGAAACTTTGATTACAATTATTATGAAGACATCCTACACATTTAAAACTGAAAATTTATAGAATGAATCGAAAATTTTTAACCTTAATAAACTTGTTTGTTACAAAATATTAACCAGGCAATATAAAGATAAATTTATTCCTATTGAGCATGATTATAATACTAAAGGCCTCAGGTGCCTAGGCCTGAAACAACTAAGTTTACAAAGTCGTACTACTACCTCGGACCTAAAATATTTAATATATTACCAGAGAGAATTAAAAAACGTCAATCTTATTATGCATTCAAGAAACACCTAAAATTATTTTTGGAAGAAAGAACTGGATTGGAAATTTAAACTATATTTACTAGTATGGAATAAAATAATGATAATAAACAAATCCGCTAAACGTGTTTTTGATATATCATTTTTCGTCTTTCACAAGATTTTCTGTTCTACTTATTTTTTTTCTCTCTCTTTTAAATCAATTTGTATGTTTTCTATATTAGTTATTTAGGAATTTAAAAGTCTGTCAAGAATTTTTAAGTTTACTTACCTGTTCACGGTTGTAATCTAAAAAATAAGTCACACTCAAGGTTCGCCTTGACTTCGCCAAGTCACTTATACTAAAAAAATATTGCTACATAAATCAAGCTACATAAACTGTAAACATCAATGAAAGGTTAAAATCATTAATGAATCAATGATTCGTAAAATATATCGCAAGTTACGTACCTTTGTCTCTATTCGAAAAATAAAGTTTGGACCACGATCTCAAAATCAAATCGATCGTCCAAGAACCGAATTGAAAAAAGAGATCACGGACTGTCGAACCACGGCTTAAATACCCTTGTCATTAGGTGTTCACAAATAATGTATACCAGTGTATGGGTTTTAAAAGCACCGGTTGTACTCTGACGTTAGTATTTAAATGTAAAGGTGTGATTTGTTAACACAATTACTAGGTAGTAGATCAAAATAAAGTAGTAAAATTAACGTAATTAGTAGTAGTTAGTATTGAAGTAATAGTATTAAAATTGTTAGAATTTTCGTTACAAGATAAACCAACTTTAGTGAAATATATCCTAGTCAATTCTAAAATATTTGTAGAATCAATTTCTGCAGAATTATCAACTAGAATAGTCAAGTGGAAATTCAATCCTCCCGCTGCTCCCCATTGTGGAACCTTTTAGGTAAGTAATGTAAAATCAGTTTAATACATTTAATTAAAATAATCAACAATCAGTTATTATCATATGAGGAAATGAATGCAAGTAGAATCTCCCTTAAATACTCGTCCGTTATATCTATTAAGTTTTAATTCTGCCTACCGCACTTACTTTTGCACATTTTTTGACGCTCACCCCTCATCCTAGATTACCCGTTCTTGATTTAGCAATCGAAACTATAAACCGCTTTAATAGATATCAACTTTTAGGTAGAATGGTACCAGATTATTTGAAACTATGGTATTTGGAATATTTAAATAGTTTACAAACTAGAGAACGTTCGAATACTGTGTTTATCCAATTAAAATTGTGACAATTGTTTTACTTCAACAACCATATGCACCACTCCTACATTAGCCAATTAATAGGTGATATTATAGAAATATTTCCTGATCGGAACGGTATAAAGTTGTCTCCATGAAAACCATGAATGAAATGTTCAAACATACTGTAGGAAAGTTATTTCCTTTACTATCCCAAAAAATTTTAATATTATGTAGGTATAGATTTAACTTATATTAGTAATTAAAATAGTAATTAGTTTATTAATATATATATATATATATATATATATATATATATATATATATATATATATATAGGGAAATCATACACACCTAAAGCACAAGTACATATCTGTACGCATCATCCTGAAGCAGCGTACCGAACCTGAAGCGAATTTTTGCTCAGGATGAGAGATAGTTGATCTTATTTCTTTATGGGTAAGGGTCAGGGTCCATTGTTGTTTGATGCTGGTTTTTATTGCAAAGCAACGTATCATATTCCAGACACGACGTGATGAAAAGTGCTTCAGGTCCGTCGTTTTAATGCAAGAATTGTCCTTAAACCAGGGTGGCGCTGTTTATTCTACACTGTGTAGGCGCGTAAACGTTTGATGATACTACGTACTAACTTGAAGCTTGTAGATCTGGCAACTATGTTCGATCGGGTCCGTTTACCTGATGTGTTTATTTTTAAGTAAAGGATCAGTGATCAGTAGTTGAAATGCATAAGAAAACGGAATGGTTTCAGGTTGACGGAATATGAAATATAATAATATAATAAAATATAGGTACTTAATTAGTATAATACAATATAATAAATAATTAAGCATTGCTTTTCAAAACACTATTTGAAGAGGTCCGTAAGTGAAAAAAAATGCTCCATGCGCCTTTAGTAAATAAATAATTACTTAATTGAATTTAAATTTTTTCCCCAAAAACTAAATAGTATTACGCTTCAATAATTATTACATATGGTAACAAGTGGACCCTGATAATTTTAGTAAATTTAACATTTTTCTCAAAAAATAAATGTTATTAAAATTTTTGTTAGGTACCTACCTATTAACTGGTACCTTGTCTACATCGCTATAAACAGGGTGTATCACTATTTAATACGGAAAATATTAGAATCCATAAATGAGTAAAAAATATTAACTTTTCAAAGTATGCTGCTTTTTCGTAAGACCTATAGTTATTGAAATACATTTTGCTTACATTTAATTTTTTATATGGTTTTCGAGGTGTAACTGGAAAATTTGTTTATTAATTTCTTTATAGTTTGGGGCATTGTTTCGTTTTATTAAAAGCTATATCCATGTCAAATCCATATCATGTATAAACATGTCAAAACGTTTGTAAAAAATATTTACATAGGCATAGATGTAAAGAGACGGGGTGTGAACCTGTTTTCAAATAATTTTTTAAATAGAAAATCTAAGACAGTGAATATTTCAAGTTAATTTAATTTTTTTTTAAATAATTATCAAAGTGTTATCTTCAAAAAATTAATGATATGAGGAGCCTTTTCGGATACTCACTGATTTTGACCGTTTATTATTATTGTGTGAAAGGTTTTTAAGAGAGCATCGTATTATTTCTGATATTTTATTTAACAATATCATCAGTTCTACATTCATAGTACTTATAATAGACGCAGTGATTAAAAGTAATAGTACCTACACTAATATTATACTATTGTCTTGCAATTTCTCAAAATTATTGCTATTTCGAGGTAATGAATTCGTGCCATTCCCAAAACTGAAAATAGAACATTATTTTTCACAATAAAATTTTTTTGAAGTTAATTGGAATAAGATAACGATATTAACACATGTATTTTAAGTGATAACATCTACTCTTAAGTCTCAAAGTTAGTAGGTTAGATGCATGCAATATCTTAGCATGATTTTCATCACATTTCTCTAGGTATATCTAAATTTACTATTTTCTGATATAAAATTTTTTTTTGAAAAATAATTTTACCATTAACCATTTAGCGCCGTATTTTCGACAAATTAAAAGATAGAGTCATAATTTTTGCAGACTATCCAGTCAAAGCCTTGTACGTTTAGAAAATGTACGGAGTTATTTTAAATCTTATATAGGGTTCTCATAATCCTGTGAAAACTTTCATCAATTTGAAAACCAAAAAAGCTAACTTTTTAATTTAATTTTTTTTAAAATGGAACACCCTGTATTTTATAGGGTTAGAAGAAGCACCGATAAGTACTCTATCAATTTACTGAAGCATTTCCTATGACTAAATCAACGAGTTTTTCTTAAAAATGCACATCTATTGAAAATTGTAAATTTTGTACCTTTTATACCGAAAAATCATGGGCGTAAATCAAAATTCAGTAAGTGATTTTTATATTTTCTCATATGTTATGAGATATATATATATATATATATATATATATATATATATTATAATAAACTGGATTTTGCAAACATAAATTAGGATAATGAAAGATATTAGTAGAATTTAAATGAAATTTAGTACATATATAAAATCAGAAGGAATCAGATATAGCAAGTGGGAAATGCAGTGAAAGAAAATATAAAGGTAGCATAATTTTGGGAAATGAAAGGATGAGAGGAATTTAAGGGATCAGAGAGAAAAACCATAAAATAAATACAAATATTAAATCAATCAAATCATATTCAATTAGTCAAAATTATATCGTAACATAACATCAAATGTCAATGAATTTGAAAGTATCAAAAAGTAATAGAATCCATTGGAAAAGTATTTGGAAGTAAATATTAAATTTGTATAAATATTAAATGTAAATGTAATGAATTAATTTTACAAATAGTTGAGATATTGTTTAGTGTAGTAATAGGAAATGCGCAAAAAATAAAATGAAGTGAGAATTTAAAATAAAATAGCAAGGCTTTGGAGAGATCGTAAAAAAACATGGTAACTAGGGAAACGAAAAAGAGGAACAACAAAAAAATTGGAGAAAACGACGCCACGAAGAATTTTGGAATAAAAGGACGCTAAGGAATTTAATTAAGTTAAAAAGTGCCAATTGAATGTAAGGTGATCCAGAAATCCAATTATTTCAAGGACAGGAAAGGTCAGAGGCGTCAAATCAAGCAGAACAGAGTAAGCAACAACACCAAAATTTATAAAAAAAAAATCTATCCATAGTATCAAGCTAAATTAAATTGATGGATTTCCTACTATAATATTACCTAAATGATCGTATAAAGATAATAAAACATAAGTTAACTTTAAAATATTAAAAAGGGAGATAACCCCACAAAATAAGTACTTACCTCATCAGACAAATAATATTCCTTATAAGGCAAATCAAGCAGAGCAGAATCAAATAATATTTCACAAGTAATAACAACAATTAGTGATGATAAACTTTAATAAACAATTCACAGTGATCACATAAACATTTATAAAATAAAAACTGATATTTGACAGATTTTAAAAATGGAATCAGTGAGTTAAGACATACGTGTCTATAAAATAATACCATCTAAGAGTTTTGTATGTAATATAAAGAAATAAGAAGTTTGTATGATATAGGCAACACTCAATACATTACCGAGTAGTGAGAATTGTCTAATCATAATATTTTTGCATTTATAATTACTTTAGATGATTTAAATAAACAAAATTGTTAAATTAACTTAAAGATTCTAAATATTTTTTCAACATAAATAATCAGAATAAAAGTCATATAATCTTAAAACACCATTATATAACAGAAATTTCAAATTCTTTGATCTTAATAAAAGAAAAATTTTAATAAAAAAAGAATATCTATAAGAGATACAATAGCACAGTGTTTTCTTCTGAACCACTTGGGAAAGAATCTCATGTTTTCTCCGAAAGAGCTAGATAATTAAAGGTAAGACAGAATTCAATACATTAAATTCCTTATAATAAATGGTTGAATAGAGTATTTCTCAAACAACACATTTTCAAATACACAAATAAACATAGGGAAAATAATTATACAAGTCAGGGCATTATTATTATTATTCAAAATAATTATAAAAGCATTTATTAGAGACTCATTACAAGCAATAGTTTCTTATAATTAGAGCCCAAAAGAGTGGGGCTTGCAAACAAAAGTAAAAATAAAATAATTGGCGACCAATGCGAGGCTAAAAAATAATATAATTGGCTCCCAAACGTGTAGGCGAAAGAGAGGAAGCACTTTGAAATCACAAATTGGTAGGTAAAAGAGAAGAATCAAGAACAGAAGAAAAAGAAGATATGGATTTAAGAAGTGGAAAAGTGACAGGAGATATGGAGGAAGATACAGAAGAACAAGGAACAAGTAGAAGTAGTGAAGAAAGAGAAGTGAAGGAAAGTGAAAGATGGCAATTAATGTTGACAGAAATACTAGCTACTATTGAAGTAAAAATGATAGAAAATAAAAATGTAATTGAAAAAGCCAGTGAACAAAACAAGACCATGATGAAGGAAGTGAATGAAAAGTTGGAAAAATCCAATGAGGAAAGCAAGACCTTGATGAAAGAAGCGAATGAGAAGAATCAGGAGATGATGAAACAAGTGAATGAACAAGTAAAGAAAGAAATCCAGAAAATAGATATAAATATGAAACAAGTATATGAAAAGTTAAATGAAAAATTAGAACAAGTGAAAGATGAGATGAGAAAAGAGACGAAAGAATGGCAAGATCAGATTGAAAGAAAAATGGAAGAGAAAGAGAAGGATATACAGGTGTTGGATGAAGAGAATAGGAAGTTAGGGAAGAATCAACAAGAAATAATAACAAGAATAGACAAAGTAGAAGATAAAATTGAAAAGAATGTAGAAGACATTAAGAAGGTGAAACAAGATATACAAATAGGCATGAATTTTAGTCTATTAACAGAAACAGAGGAAAAAGAGAAGAGGGAAAAGGAATATAAGGAGATAAAGGAACAATTAGAAGATTTAAGAGCAAAACAAGAAGCAGGAATAGGAGAAACAAGAATAATCACATGTAGTAGAGAGGACAGGATGCATAAATTTGATGGGAAAATTAATAAATTACACCCAATCATATTCATGAAAACTCTAAAAAGAAGATTAAGGAAGGTTTAAGAAGTGGACGAGATGAAAGAAATTATTCGAGAAAATTTAGAAGGAAATGCTATAATATGGTTTGCAGGCAAAGAACATGACATACAAAACATAACACAATTTGAGAAATATTTTATTGAACATTATTGGGGGGAATATGTACAGACGAAGGTTCGTGAAAGATTATATTTTGGTAAATTCAAAGAAAATATATCTAGTAATATGACAGATTACATTCTAAGGTTATATGCTAGTTGTCAGTATCTTACACCAAAACTCAGTGAAGCTGAAATTGTCTTATATCTCTCAAGGCATTTCAAACCTGAAATATCTGAAACCATTGCAATACATAATATAAATAGTATGGAACAGTTACATTTATACTTAAGTAGAATACAAAGAAATAACAATGTACAGCAAAATTCTAGAAATTATACAAATAATCAAGAAATTAATACCCAAAATTATAATAATTACAGAGCAAACAACAATTTTAATAATTCTAATAATGACAGGTCAAATAATAATAGATTTAATAGACAATATACAAATAATAATAATTATAACAAAAATGATAATTCTGGTAGAGAAAGATCTCAAAATTCGAACAATCGTAATGATATGAATGATAATAATAATTATAACAGGTTAATTAATAATCAAAATATGAATAATAATTATAATCGTTTTAACAATAATTATAACAATCGTAACATGAACTATAACACACAACAAAATAACAACCGATTTAACAAACAAGAATACAATACACGAGAACAAAATCAAAATACAGGAAATAACACAAAGCAAGTACATTTCACACAGAAACAACCCAGCACATCTACCCAGAGTCTAGTAGAAGCACAAGTACACCAAGAAGCAGATTTCAATCCACAACACAGGCAGAGAACAAAATCATTAGATCGCATCGACACTGAAACAAGAAATACACAAAATTTTATTTAAATTGCAAACCGAAAGATGAAACTGTAAAATATAAAAATAATTATATACATCCAAGGGAATTTATAAATTTAGGGGAAGATATAATAACAGAACAAGATAATAATTTAGTATATGTTGAGGCACAATTGTTAAATAAAAAAATGTTAGTATTAATAGATACAGGATCAGAGGTTAGTATGATAAATCAAGATATAATAGATCAATTTCAAAATTTAAATAAAGATATTATAAAAATTAATAAAGTTACATTAGTAGGGACAAACAATAAAAAGCTATGTGAGATTAATAAATCTATAAATTTAGAATTAAAATTAAACAATACTGCAATAAGGATGCAATTTTTAATAGTACCAACAATACCAGCAGACATCATAATAGGTTCAGATGAGTTAAAAAAAAAATAAAATAATTGTTAATTATAAGCAAAGGATAGTAGAATATGGGGATGAGAAATTAAAATTCAAATTGATTGCTAAGAGTATTGAAAAGGATGAAAAGAATGTATGTATGTTAATAGATAGAAGGGAAAATGAAAGATTTATAGATAAAGATGGGGAATATTATATTAATAATGAAAATATTATAATTAATTGTGGGGATGAATTTAAAGAAAAAGTAGAAGGAATATTAGAAAGGTATAAAGAGTTGGTAAATGAAAGGACAAGAGTAGCAACAAAATACACTCATCACATACAAGTGAAAAATATAGAGAATTTTAAAATCAGAACCTATCCAATTCCATACAAATATAAAGATGATGTTAGGAAAGAATTGCAGAGTTTATTAAATGAAGGTATTATAGAAAAAAGCGATACAAATTTTATTAATCCCATATTAGTCGTTCCAAAACGAGATGCAAAGATTCGTTTATGTCTTGATGCAAGAATAATTAACAAGCATACAGTACCACAATATGAAAAGCCTCTAACAATTGATGCAATATTAGGTAGAATAACTAAAGTAAAATATTTTTCAAAATTAGATTTAAAACACAGTTTTTGGTTAATTCCTTTAGATAAATCAAGTAGAAAGTATACTGGTTTTTCCATAGATGGGGAGATATTTCAATTTCGAGTAACACCCTTCGGTTTGCAAAGTTCTTGTGCAGCTTTGG
This sequence comes from Pogonocherus hispidulus, assembly GCA_963924545.1. Taxonomy (NCBI): domain Eukaryota; kingdom Metazoa; phylum Arthropoda; class Insecta; order Coleoptera; family Cerambycidae; genus Pogonocherus; species Pogonocherus hispidulus. Next base: position 38,504,589 of record OZ004696.1, read on the forward strand.
TAAAAGCACTACACCAAATCCTAAATAAAAATGATCACTTTGTACTTCACTACATTGATGATATCCTAATATTTTCAGAAACACTTGACGAACATTATAAACATTTAGAAATAGTATTAAAAGAATTAGACGATGCTGGACTGAAATTAAACATTGAGAAATGTGAATTTGTCAAAGAAAGAGTAACATATCTAGGATATAGTATCAATAGGGACGGAATAACAATGGACAAAGAAAGATTACAATTAATACAGACATATACAAGACCATTTAATTTAAAAACTTTAAGAGGATTTCTAGGACTGATAAATTACTTCAAAAGATTAATACCGGACGTGACTAAACATGAACTACCACTTATACAATTATTGAAGAAAAATATACGATGGACATGGACAGACATACATGAACAAGCATTCAATGCACTAAAACACATCATGTCACAAAAACTACAAATATATCACCCAGACTATGACTTACCATTTATTGTACGGACTGATGCTTCGACACAACGAATAGCGGGAGTTTTATTACAAATTAAAGGGGGAATAGAAGTACCTATAAATTTTATATCACGAGTGACTAGACAGAATGAAAGAGCATACAGCGTGTCAGAATTAGAAATTTTAAGCATAATATATACGACATCTAAATTAAGATTTTATTTACTTGGGAACAAATTTACTATACAGACGGACAATCAAGCACTCATTTCAATATTAAATTATAAATTTGGAAACAGTCGTATCCACAGATGGGCTTTATTACTTAGCGAATATGATTTCAATATAGAACATATACCAGGACGTTTAAATATTTTGGCAGACTCATTTACAAGAATGGATGGAGACATTACGGACACAACAAGACAAGTAAAGACAGGGGTGAATATATTAAAACAAACACATGGCACATTTTCAGGACACACAATTGCAACAGATCAACACAAATTAAACAATAAACAAAAACAGAAAGCAAAATTACATGACGGAATTTATTTGAAAATTATAGGAGACAAAGAATTATACTACATTACAGACGAGTTAACAAGACAAATAATTAATGACTTACACATACAATATGGACACATAGGGATAGGAAAGACATGGATAATTTTTAGAGAAACATTTTACAATGACAAGGACAGACAAATTATAAAAGAAGAAATCAATAGATGTATAAAATGTCAATTAGGAAAAGTGAAAAACATTCATTTGGAAGGAATACCAAAATCTATCATTGCACAAAGACCTGGACAGACAATAGCAATTGACTTTTTATCAAATTTAATCACAAGTACGAACAATAACAAACATATTTTAGTCATAGTAGACATATTTTCAAAATTTATTACGACATACCCATGCAAAAAGACAAACACGAAGACAGTACTCAGACTATTGACACAATACAGGAAAGAACACGGGGAATATACTGAGTGTATTTTAGATAATGCCACTTATTTTAAAAATCATAGAATTACTCAATATTTTAATAAAAATAATATAAAACTTAAATATATTAGTATAAGACACCCATCAGCGAACCCTGCAGAAAGGTATATAAAGGAATTACTTAAATACTTACGTTTAACAATTGACGATGACCATACAACATGGGAAGACAAATTACAAGATGTCCAATATTTCATAAATAACATACCAAATACAGCTACAAATGAATGTCCTATACAGTTATTTAAGAACATACCACCAGATCGTCCATGGCTAAAACAAAACAATATAAATTATTCAGACATGATAAATAAGGTAAATGTAAGACTTAGCAGAGCTGCACAAAAATATAGAAAAAGACAACTCACTAAACAAAAACACACCACACAATTTAATAAAAATGATTTAGTTATTGTTCAAAGATTAAGGGTAACGAACAAAGACAAAAACATATGTGCAAAATTAATGTTGCCATATGAAGGACCATACGTTATAAATAATGAAAATGGAATAAATAGTTACGAATTGAAAGAAATTGACTCTGACAGAATTATTGGTATATATAATATAGCTCAATTATATAAATTTACAGGAGAATAAAGCAAGGGAAATTAATTTTAAAATTTGTCCAAAGCATTTGCACAACTTTGAAAATAAATTTGGGGAATGTTATAATAAACTGGATTTTGCAAACATAAATTAGGATAATGAAAGATATTAGTAGAATTTAAATGAAATTTAGTACATATATAAAATCAGAAGGAATCAGATATAGCAAGTGGGAAATGCAGTGAAAGAAAATATAAAGGTAGCATAATTTTGGGAAATGAAAGGATGAGAGGAATTTAAGGGATCAGAGAGAAAAACCATAAAATAAATACAAATATTAAATCAATCAAATCATATTCAATTAGTCAAAATTATATCGTAACATAACATCAAATGTCAATGAATTTGAAAGTATCAAAAAGTAATAGAATCCATTGGAAAAGTATTTGGAAGTAAATATTAAATTTGTATAAATATTAAATGTAAATGTAATGAATTAATTTTACAAATAGTTGAGATATTGTTTAGTGTAGTAATAGGAAATGCGCAAAAAATAAAATGAAGTGAGAATTTAAAATAAAATAGCAAGGCTTTGGAGAGATCGTAAAAAAACATGGTAACTAGGGAAACGAAAAAGAGGAACAACAAAAAAATTGGAGAAAACGACGCCACGAAGAATTTTGGAATAAAAGGACGCTAAGGAATTTAATTAAGTTAAAAAGTGCCAATTGAATGTAAGGTGATCCAGAAATCCAATTATTTCAAGGACAGGAAAGGTCAGAGGCGTCAAATCAAGCAGAACAGAGTAAGCAACAACACCAAAATTTATAAAAAAAAAATCTATCCATAGTATCAAGCTAAATTAAATTGATGGATTTCCTACTATAATATTACCTAAATGATCGTATAAAGATAATAAAACATAAGTTAACTTTAAAATATTAAAAAGGGAGATAACCCCACAAAATAAGTACTTACCTCATCAGACAAATAATATTCCTTATAAGGCAAATCAAGCAGAGCAGAATCAAATAATATTTCACAAGTAATAACAACAATTAGTGATGATAAACTTTAATAAACAATTCACAGTGATCACATAAACATTTATAAAATAAAAACTGATATTTGACAGATTTTAAAAATGGAATCAGTGAGTTAAGACATACGTGTCTATAAAATAATACCATCTAAGAGTTTTGTATGTAATATAAAGAAATAAGAAGTTTGTATGATATAGGCAACACTCAATACATTACCGAGTAGTGAGAATTGTCTAATCATAATATTTTTGCATTTATAATTACTTTAGATGATTTAAATAAACAAAATTGTTAAATTAACTTAAAGATTTAATTCTAAATATTTTTTCAACATAAATAATCAGAATAAAAGTCATATAATCTTAAAACACCATTATATAACAGAAATTTCAAATTCTTTGATCTTAATAAAAGAAAAATTTTAATAAAAAAAGAATATCTATAAGAGATACAATAGCACAGTGTTTTCTTCTGAACCACTTGGGAAAGAATCTCATGTTTTCTCCGAAAGAGCTAGATAATTAAAGGTAAGACAGAATTCAATACATTAAATTCCTTATAATAAATGGTTGAATAGAGTATTTCTCAAACAACACATTTTCAAATACACAAATAAACATAGGGAAAATAATTATACAAGTCAGGGCATTATTATTATTATTCAAAATAATTATAAAAGCATTTATTAGAGACTCATTACAAGCAATAGTTTCTTATAATTAGAGCCCAAAAGAGTGGGGCTTGCAAACAAAAGTAAAAATAAAATAATTGGCGACCAACGCGAGGCTAAAAAATAATATAATATATATATATATATATATATGTATTCTAATGTATTTAGATTCTGAGAATTACTGGCTTTTATAAGGGAGGGATTGTTTATATTAAATTTGTGCCCCGTTTCGTAACTATATAAGGCTAGAGCCGACTTATCTACTTTAAATTTTTTTGTGTGATATGAATGCTCTTTAAATCTAGTTACCTATTACATTTCTTTTTGTTTAGCCGATATACAGTTTGTTGCAATTACTACTGTTTATTTTATATATCCCAGATTTCTGAAGCAGATCTTATTTTTGGAAAGTTTACCCTAATAGTCTTTAATTGTAAGTTATTAAATGCAAAGATGATATTGAATTTATTTAGTAAATTTTCAAATTTTTGACTGATTTGAGGATGGTATGTGAATTTTCTATACTTACATATATTGTCTTTCCTCTATTGGACTTAAAGTGGTATTACTTTTAATTAATAATTTCCTCTTTTGTTTATAAAATATTCTACCTAATTGTTTCTTTTCATAACGGTTATCATTAGCGATGTTGTAGATGAGATTACGTTCTTTGTTATAGTTGGTATTATTGAGTGGTACATTTAATAATCTAAAAACTAGAGTATTAAATGCAACCATTTTATATTTAAAGTGTGTTACTGAGGGGTTGTGTATGTAATTATTTATGTGTGTTGGTTTTCTGTATGTGTTAAAAGTCAAAGATTCGTCAAGTTTGATTATTTTAATATCTAAAGGTAAAGAATAATTGTTTTCTAATTCAAAGGTGAATTTTATGGAATCGTACTGAGAGTTTATTGTGTATACCGAAACTTTTATTTACAACTGCGAATACCTCATGTACGTACCTTTTCCAAACTGTGAGAAATTGGAAGGCGGTGTTTTTGACGTTATTTTCACAATGAAGAAATGAATTGAAAAATAAATCTGCAATAAGGGTCGATAGAGGATTGCCCATGACTGTGCCATGTGTTTGTTTATAACTATTGTTGTTGAAGGTAAATTCGTTTAGGTCCATACACAATTTCGTCAATAAAATGTATTGTTCCACTTCTATTGGCGGTACTTTATTGTGTACTAAAAATTGTTCTAATATCTTCAAAGTTTCTATGATTGAAATGCTGGGAAAAAGTAGGGCTATTCCGACAAATGATACTAATTTGTCATTTGTCGTATCATGTCATTTTTGAATGTGGATTTTTGATACTTTTCGTTCAACCAATTTGCTAATTTGTAAGTATTACAGTTAAAATTTGAAAGGATCGGTCTGTAATTATTTCCGGGTTAATTAAATCCGGGATGTACAAAATAAACTGTACTAATTATAACAAACTGTATATCGGTCAAACAAAAAAAAAATAACTAGATTTAAAGAACATACATATCACACAAAACACTTTAATGTAGACAAGTCGGCTCTAGCCTTACATAGTTATGAAACGGGGCACAAATTTAATTTAAACAATACCTCCCTCATAAAAGCCAGGAATTATCAGAACCAAAATACATTAGAATCAATACATCTATATGAGAAAATATAAAAATCACTTACTCAATTTCGATTTAAGCCCATTATCTAATGACCTTTTAAATTTAATACCGTGTATATAAGAACAATAAAATTAAAAATAGTCAACAATAGTATATAAGTAATAATAGTAAATATCCAACCACAATTTAGAAATGAGCAGGCAGGCACACATCTGTAGTTTTCCCAATTTTCAATAAATATGCATTTTTAAGGAAATGCTTATATTTATTCTAATTGATTTAATCATAGGGAATAATGCTTCAGCAAATTTATAGAGTACTTATCAGTGCTTCGTTTAGCCTTATAAAATAGAGGGTGTTTCATTTGAAGAAAAAAAAGGAATTATTTACTATTCTAATTGACGAAAGTTGGCATAGAATTATGATGACCCTGCATATTTTTTTATATTTCTATACTTATTCTAAATATATAGCATATATATGCATAAATACTAAACATATAAAAAAGAAACAATCCCCTAAGAAGCCAGAGGTCGATGGCTTGATAGCTGCATATCCTCACTTATTCAAAGAGAAACCATGGAATTTAATTAAGGCAGTGGTTTATACTATTTACAAGGGGAATTTAAAAGTAAGATGATGTGTTTCTTTGATTTTTTAATTTATTTTCTACCAGGTTTATTTTTAGCGGTTGGAAAAAATTTGGTAAATTCAATTCAAATTCAAAAGCGGAAATACACCACAAAAAAAAACTAAAGTAGTATATATTTAGAAGAACAACAAACAAAGGTTCCCTTTGGCATATACGTATGATTTATTTTTAATAAAATTATTTTTATTTTTTTATTTTACTTACGTAACAGGTATATTAAATATAATATACAAGGAACTGGTACTTAACACTACCAGGTGACCAACAACTCTTGAATAGTCCAAATATCCTTTATCAGTTTGTGATTTATTTAATTATTGTATTAATTATGTTGCAACTTGCTGCAACAAATACCTACATGCGTACGGTTTTTTATCACATGTCAAGTATTATTTTTTATTCAGAACCATATATGTAATAAGGTTATTACTGACTTTTTAGAAGTTTGAAAATTAGTCATTACTAACTGTTGCTAATGTCCAGGTCGGAAAGTGATCACTTTCCACCCAAGGGTGGAAGGTAAAACATCTGAAAGATACGTGATGTTTGTATTTTGAGTGACGTTAATATTGACAAGGCATCAGTCATCAGAAAAACCCTTATATTTTATATTTATTTATACAGAATCAGTTTACAATAACAATAATTTTGGATTTTAGTTTTTTAGCAAATACTAAAAAAATAATCAACTGCTGTCAGTGTGACAGTCAACAATTTATGCCTCCTTTATTAAATAATAATGTCAGCGTCATAGAAACGGATTTTCACTGTCTTCTAAATTTAAAAGTAGTATGAAAAAATATGAATGAATAAATGGAGATATTCCCGTTTTCTCGTTTTTTTAGAGATGGTTGTGAATAAAATGGTATACATACCTCGGCGGACGGTTTCATTCCTGTCTCGCGCTATAGCTCACCTTGGTGCTACGCACCTCGGTTATCTAAACAGCGCTCGACAGTAATGAAACATTTTCCGCCTCATTATGTAATATACTATTATCGACCTCGAATATTCAAAATGTAATCAATCACTTGTATATGGTTCTGTTACTTAAAATTAATTTGTTTCAGTGTCTTTTGTAATGTCTTTTGATACCTAGTACAGGGTGATGGAGCCTCCAGAAACTAGAAATATGATGTAAAAAACTATCACAACAGGTAAAAATTTGACTATTATTTTCACTTTATAGTTGCCCTGGAAGATGACAGTAGTGCTGCAATGCAATCTAAAAAGAATTTAAATTATAGGTTTATTTAATAGGTTTTTATTATGGTGTCATATCAACAAAATAACGTTATGGAAATTACCTATAACTTTTTAAATAATAAATATCTAAAAACCTGCAACCTAAATAGAAACACTATTTAAAAATATATATGTTGCCAAAAAAATTTGATTGAAGCGTCGCGGACGGCAAGTGTCATCCATAATTTCTGTATTTCTACCTTACCTTTTAGTAAAAGCAAGTTAAAAAGTAGTAATCCTTTTTAGAATATTTCATTTTTCTTGGTCGTTTCCCAGAAAAACTTATTTCTTCAGTTAAATCGATCACCCTGTACTACATTCGAAGCAAAGAATTTTTTACCACATATTTATATGATTTTTTTTTATAAATTACGTACACTTCATAATTATTTCATAAATTGCGCATAATTTATTGTTTTATCTGTGTATATTGTTTTTTTTTATATGGTAGGTATTTGTGAGGGAGTGCTGAATTAAGCCCAAAATATTATATGTAATATATTAAGTCACTCTTTTATAATTTATAGTTCTAAAATATATCGATTTCTTTCTATATTTATGCTTCTCAGTAATATTTTGTTTAAACTTTAGCCTCAAACGTATGTGAAATAAATTAAAATAAATAAATAGTCACTTTGTACTGAAAATTCAACAAGCGCGTTTTATTTCAACAGGATGAAGCCCGTAGCAACCCGTGGATTATCACCCATTTAAATATGTCAATTTTTATTATAAATAAATAGTAATACCTATATCTAAAAAATTAGGTATGTATATTAGGTATGATTGTTACATTGATGATAACGTCAAATATAAAATATGAGTTCCAAAATAATTAAAATTAGGTGCAATAGTAAAGTTATTATTTTAATGACAGTTTTCTACCTGAGTTAAGTCATTCTGTTTCCGTTGGTAACAAAATATTAAATCATCTGGTAGGTACTGTGCTTGAAACTACAAATAGGGAATAACAGCATTAAAGAGTACAACAATCTTGTACTAGAATAGCGTATTTTCAAAAACTGTTTTCTCTAAAATACATGTATTAAACAAAAATTTGCTACTATAGGGATCTAGTTTATCTTTTGATCTTTCCGGTGATATATAATTTAAAATATTAAAAAGAAATTTTGTTGCAATTATAAGACAAATCCGGTACCGTTGCAATAAGGGCTAACTTTATTTCCATGTGCCTTTTTACTTCGGCTTTACGTGCACTTCCGAAATTTAAATAATTCTGTAGTAGGAAAGTCTTCACCCATCCGCTACCCAACCTCTCAACCCAACAATGAATTCATGTCTGTCAAGTTTACCTGAATGGACCCTTAAGTACGGCAATATTGTCGTGCTTCAGGAACAACTGTACAGCTACCTATTATTGTATATTTTGCTTCAGGATGGTACCAAAAATATGTATCCTTTAGGATAGTGCGGCTTATGTGTAAATATACACTACATTTTATTTCTTAAAATATCACTATATATCTTACAGAATCGGCTGTACCATAACAAATATACACCCGAATATGGCATCACTTTTCCTGTATCTAATCTATAAACCGGTGCTTCAGGATGGTATGGAATATATTAAGGCATCAGGTTTGTTAGAAGGATGTATATATATATATATATATATATATATATATATATATATATATATATAATATTTGATCGTCAAGTTCATGTGGTCACGTTTTGCGCTGCTGTGTTTTAAAGTGCCAGTTTATGGGAACTAAACATCGAAATAATTTGAAATTTGTTTAAGACGAAATTTACATAGGTGGCAACAGTTTTAAGCAAGGTAAGGGCCCTTGGCACATTAGAAATTTGCATAAAAGACATTTACAAGCAGAAGACTTAATTGGTTTAATAAACATCAGTTTTAACACCTTATAATAAAAAGCATTGTTTTTGTAAAAAGATTTAAGTATAATAAAACATATCATTAAAGAAGAACAAAAACAGCTTCTGATAAGATATAAAGTGTATAGGGTGGATACCAGAAAATGTCACACGATGAACAGTTCATACAGTTTGTAAAAATAATAGAGGAAAGTAATAAGAAAGCTATCGAAGAGGCAAACGCTAAGCAAACGGAAATAATAAAACACCATATTGAAAGTGAAATTAAGTTAGTAAATGGGAGGTTCGAAGTGGAACTAGAAAACAAATGTAAGGAATTTGACAAAAAATATAACGAATTAAAAGATAAATATGAAAGATTAGACAGAGTTCAACGTAAACAAAACATCTTAATTTTTGGTCTCCCAAATGCTACAGAAAATTTGGTTGATCACGTAATTCAAACATTAAATAAGTACTTACAACTCCAAATAACACCAAAATAGATCAGTAATGTCTACGCTTTAGGGAAAGCAACAGACAGAAAACCTGTGATTGTAACGTTATTACCTTATTTAAGAAAGCAAGAAATTATTAAAAACGCCAAGAAATTAAAGGGTACGGGTATAGGTATAGCAGAAGACCTTACTGTTGAAGAAAGATGCGATCGCAAGATCCTGATGCAACATTTGCAAGACGCGCGTTCCAAGAACCTTAACGCTTTCATTCGAAATAGAAAGCTTATAATAAATGGTACGTCATACACAGCAGGCGAGTTAAGTGGCAAAGATATCACCACTGAGGAAAACGCTGTTGAAGAGAAAGAAAATGATGATGATTTATTTCTGTCGTATGCTGGGAGATCATCTGTTAGATTAGTCCGGAGCGATACCTCTGCATCGTTAACTATAGACTACGATAAAGAAGATCAAGAAATCGAAGGTCAAGAAACTGAAGATGAAGTTTTCAATGCAGTAAAGAAGCAAAACAGTAAACAGGAAAATTGTGAAAGGACAACAAATAATCAAACTAGGGACAAAAAAGGAGAAATAAAGGAGGTTAGGGTTACTAGAAATCATAGCGCTAAAGAAGCAAATTTAAATAAGTTTCAAGCAGCACAGGTGACCAAAAAACAACAGACAGCAAAAACTTCCAACCTAAATGATTAATAGTTTCTCTTCTTATTTTCTGAGCCACCACGTATATTGTCCTGCCGGCTGCTTGGATATATTCAGTTATTTGATAGAACATTGGTAATGATAACTTTTTGGGTTTCTACTTTCTCAATTAAAAAAGTTATGAGAATATTTTATAGACACATGTTTATTTTATGTTGAATAGAATAAATACAAACTTATACTTATATTACAAAAAAACCGAATCATACTTATTACCATACCTCTGTTTCTCTTTTGTATCCTTTCCGAGGCCTACCCTGTGTGTACTTGTATATCGTGATCGGCCCCACGATTTGGAAGAATATCCCTGTCAATTCCCTAAAAAAAAAAAAAAACTTTTCCCCTTTTTAAATGGATCCATATCTTAGAGAATTTAAATTCCCAGTTCTTGACACTTACGTATTGGACTTTGCTCATGAACTCCATGATGTTATTTCTGTAAATAATGTGAATAGCAATTTTACCATTTGTCACCAAAATACAGGGTGTCCACCTAGTGCGCGTAAGTCCAATATCTGGGTTAATAAAAGAGATAACTTAATTTTTTTTTCTACAGGGTTGTCTAATATCCCGAGCTGCACAAAATGAAAATATATTTACATATTCAGGGTGTTCAGTTTTTCCTGGACAGGTACCAACTTCGTTTTTCTAAATGGAAATATATATTTTTTATTGCTTTTTCGAACTAAACCCTTGATTTTAGTAGGACTTTCATCAGCCTTCCCTATACCTAACTTAAACTGTTTTTGAAATATTGACGGGTGAATATTGACATTTTTGCAACTTTGACACCCTGTAAAATCTAAACGGTTTGAGATCAAGCAAAACGGTTTGCACATTCCTATCTTAACTTTTCATAAGCTATCGTTTGATACTAATTTCAAATTTATACAGGAATAAAAAATTTTCAAAATTTTCAGAAAATTTTAAATTTTTAGATAATTCTGAAATTAGTACCAAACGATAGCTTATGAAAAGTTAAGATAGGAATGTGCAAACCGTTTTGCTTGATCTCAAACCGTTTAGATTTTACAGGGTGTCAAAGTTGCAAAAATGTCAATATTCACCCGTCAATATTTCAAAAACAGTTTAAGTTAAGTATAGGGAAGGCTGATGAAAGTCCTACTAAAATCAAGGGTTTAGTTCGAAAAAGCAATAAAAAATATATATTTCCATTTAGAAAAACGAAGTTGGTACCTGTCCAGGAAAAACTGAACACCCTGAATATGTAAATATATTTTCATTTTGTGCAGCTCGGGATATTAGACAACCCTGTAGAAAAAAAAATTAAGTTATCTCTTTTATTAACCCAGATATTGGACTTACGCGCACTAGGTGGACACCCTGTATAAGAAGCATAAATAAAAACTTAGATATGCTTAAAATATTTTTACACCAACTTAGTATAGAAATGGACATTATTATTCTTACTGAAACGAGGCAACTAGATAATTTAGACATATTTAAAATGCCGGGATATGAAGTCATTTATAATGAGGGTGATTATAATATGTCCGATGGAATGGTAATTTATATAAAGAATAATATTAAATATTCATTTAATATTCTTAAAATTAATGAAATAAAAGTAATTGAGCTAGAGATTTGTATCGTTAACAAAAAGATAAAAATATATGCTATCTATAGAAGCCCAAATTCATGCCCACTCGGATTTAATACTAGTCTTTTGGAATTGTTAGAAAATTCACACAATAATTTTGAATATACATTTATAATAGGAGACTTAAATATAGACATATTGAAAGACAAAGAGTATGCAAATGATTACCTCAATATTATGTCTGAAAATTCATATTTATCGGCTATAAACGAAATCACCAGGCCTAATATACAAGGTGGTGGCACTTGCCTAGATCATATTTTTGTAAAGTCTAATACTGATTTAGACTTTATCCTTCCGTTTGTTATAAGAACAGACATAACTGATCACTATACAACTGCATTGCAGATTATATTCCCAGGAAAAATTACGCAAGCGCCCATTAGCGACACATTTTTTAGGAAATCATTAAATATGGAAAAACTTAAAGAATCTATGTCGGAAGTAGATTGGACAGAGTTATATGAACAGAAAACCACAGAAATAGCAACTTACCATTTTATAAATACACTAAAAAAAGAAATCGAAAAATGCACCACAAGAATAAAAATTAGCAGCAAGAATAGAAAAAGAAAGGGTTGGATAACTCAAGGTTTAGTAAAATCGGTAAATAAGAAAAATATATTAAGAAGAAAAATGATAAGTGATCCAGGAAATTCGAATTTAGAACGAGAGTATAAAAATTATAAGAATAAAGTTACTGAGTTAATTAAAATAACGAAAAAAAATTTTTTTATCAACCAGCTGGATGAACATCCTAAGGATAGTAAGTTATTATGGAAAGTAGTTAACCAAATAACTAACAAATTTAGCGACAATAGGCAACCTACTAGGGTTAAAACCCAACATGGCGCACTCATTGATAATGATAAAGAAATATCTGACGAGTTTAACTGTTATTTTACAGGGATTGGAGAGAAATTGGCTGCAACCATAACAAGAAATTTGGATAATTCTAGAGGCTGAAATGTATATCATAAGACAATGTTTATGTCTCCATCTGATCCACTTGAAGTGGTAAGAGAAATAAATAATTTAAAAAATAAAAAATCAAGTGGGCTCGATGGTTTAACATCTGATATGTTAAAAGCAGTAAAGAACGAAATTGCTCATCCACTATCGTTCATAATAAATAAAATAATCCAAACCGGAGAATGCCCTACACAGTTTAAAATGGCAGTGGTCAAACCAATATTTAAAAAAGGAGATGAATTAGAGTTGGAAAATTATAGACCTATCTCACTGATCTCAAATTTGTCCAAGATATTTGAGAAAATAATCAAAAATAGATTAACTGATTACCTAGATAAAAACTCCCTCCTATCAAAAAATCAGTTTGGGTTCAAGGAAGGGAAATCCACACAAGACGCTATTAACATATTAACTGAAAATATTTATAAGTGCTTAGATAATAGAAAAAAATCACTATGCATTTTCATAGATATAAAAAAAGCTTTTAATACTGTTTCTCATTCTCTATTACTAAAAAAATTAAGTATGATAGGCATTAGAGGACTCGGTTATAAACTGTTTGAAACTTACCTCAGCGGAAGGCAACAAGCGGTCCAAATAAGAGATACGATGAGCAGTTTTATACATATTACATGTGGTGTTCCCCAAGGGACTGTGCTCGGACCTCTGTTGTTCAACATATATATTGATGACTTATTTAAGGTACAATCAGAGGGAACTATAATCGCTTTTGCAGATGATACGGCCATTTGCTTTGAGGACAACACTTGGGCTGAACTGAAAACTAAAATAGAAAGAGACATGGAGAAGATACTTTCTTGGTATTCTAATAACCTACTTACTATAAATATGAATAAAACTGTGTATCTTGGTTTTTCCTCGTATAATAACACCTTGCCAGAGTTCCAACAACTAGAAGTAAAAGTAAAAGACGAAGACTTCATTATTAAACCTGCAGAAAAAGTTACTTACCTTGGCATTGTTATAGATAAACACCTTAGATGGGATTCTCATGTTGAAGCTCTGAAAAAAAAAATTAAGGTATATATTATGTAAAATAAGACAAATAAAATACATTTTAGACTTTCAGCAGCTGAAAATAATATATCATGCACTTGTGGAGAGTCACCTATCTTATGGAATAACAGCATGGGGAGCAGCTGATAATATATATATAAATGACGTTAGCATATTACAGAGGAAAATAATAAAAATAATGATGCACAAAGAAAATACTTACCCTAGTGATGCCCTATACAAGGAGTTGAACGTTTTGGATATACGTCAGCTCTTCTATTTAAAGGTGGCTGTACGAACATATATAAAAAGTAGCGAGCTGGTGCCCATTGAGCACAGTTACAGTACACGCTCTAAAGACAGACTGGTGGTGGTGGTTCCGAAAATGCATACTTCTAAAGGACAGCACAGTTACGGTTACTTAGCTCCAAAAGTATACAACACAATATCGGAACATATAAAGAAGGTAAAGAACGTCCATAGGTTCAAATTCTTACTAAAAAGAAATCTTCTCCAAGAAAGTAGAGAAACAGTCCTACAAATATTCAAAGACTGAAACTACACCTTTCTGTGCAGGATTATTTTACTGGCTGGGGCGTATTGTTATTGTTATTGTTGTATAGTAGAATTATGATACTTACCTCCTATTTGTATTTAAACTTATTTTAGAATAATTATTTTATATTATTGTATTTGTGTATAATTGTGTAGAAGCAATTCTGTATTAATTTTCTATGGCAACGTGTTTAGATGACTTTTAATTTAATAGGTATCTAATATTTTAGTTTGTCTTGTAACTCACACACAAGTTTAACTTACGTGAGTATTTTGTTTATTTGCATATAGTTAGCATTGGTTTATGTGAATGTGATTCTTATTTATTTTGCTGAATAAACATATTATTATTATATTATTATTATATATATATATATATATATATATATATATATATATATATATATATATATATATATATATATATATATATCTACTCCTCAGAGATCTCTCTGAGCAGTAGGCAGATTGAGGCCCCAGAATCGAACCACAACATCTTAACCCTTTCCCTTTCTCTGAAGAGTAGGCAGATTGAGGCTTCAGAGAACTCCACTATTAATACTTCATCTCTTGAAAATGGCTCCAAAACGGGAGCCGAAACGTCGAGACTCTAATCATCTCCAACGCGGTTCAACCCGAAAACCTAGTTTCTCTCATACTCACGACCGCGGAAGCCTTTTCGAACATTTCATATATATATATATACAGGGTGTCCACCTAGTGCGCGTAAGTCCAATATCTGGGTTAATAAAAGAGATAACTTAATTTTTTTTTCTACAGGGTTGTCTAATATCCCGAGCTGCACAAAATGAAAATATATTTATTCAGTAAATATATAATATTCAGGGTGTTCAGTTTTTCCTGGACAGGTACCAACTTCATTTTTTTAAATGGAAACCTATATTTTTTATGGCATTATCGAATTCTACGTAAAAAATTAGTGGGACTTTGTGCATAACACTGCTATTGAAATATTGATAGTTTTCGAGATATTTGACTTTTAATTTTTTTTTCTTATGTTTCGTCACTTCTAATAGTTGACATAATTATGGTTGTATGACAGCTAGAAACTATTTTTTTTCAGAAACTGTAGAGTGAAGATGGCTCTTTCGAAAAACGTATCAAAAGTTGACCTGCGATATACAGGGGGCAACAGAAATCGTGCCAAACCTGATGGTTTAAAATTTAAAAAATCTCGACTTTTTCAAATGGAACACCCTGTGTTTTATGATTTCATTAGATGCCTTTCTGTAGACTCTACAATTTTAAAATAGCTTTCCCTATACCTAAGTTGCGTAGTTTTTGCAAAAAACCCACTTTTATGAAAAATACCCGATTTGCGCACTCCTTTGACGGAAAAAATATTGTAAGGCTATTTATTTTTATAAAATGTATTAGTTTACACTTCTTAAAATAAAAATAACTGAAAAATTTAGATAATTTCAGTTTAATAAACAAGTCTTTATGGAAAGTTACCATTTATTTGTAAATAAAAGTAAACAATCATAAAAGCTCTACATGTAATTAAGAATTAGCAAAACTGGCGTATGCTTTAGAAGAAGTTCATGGGAATTATTTGCTAGCAGCACGTATTTATAGAGATTCCCACGTGCTGACTGTTTTGAAAATGTGAAAGAAAGATTTGAAAGAACAGCAAATGGGAATTATGAGAAAACTACCAGGAGACATGGGAGTAACAACGATAATATTTAGTTTAATGTTGTGGTTTCTGCTGTTGAAAATCCAAAAATATTAGTATCAGAAAATCAGTAGAAATCTTGGAGTTTTCAAAAGCTCGACAAATAAGATATTAAAGAAGAAGTTTCATACGTATCATATTGAAAACCAAACGGTGTTACCGTAGTTAGAAAAATTATTAGTGAAATGGATGAATATACATAGAGTATTGAAAAAAGAATACGCAATACTCATACAAGCAAGCTAACCTAAAGTAAATGCTCAAAATGTCCACCGTTGTTTTCAACACAAAGCATTAATCTACGACGAAAATGAATGTGAACATTTCTTAACATTTCGGGCGTTATGGTTAGAAACTCATTTTGGATCTTTTCCTTCAAGTCTTGCATATCCGTTGGTGGTACTTCGTATACTCGCTCCTTGATATAACCCCACAAGAAAACGTCCAGAATATTTAAATCAGGCGAACGTGCAGGCCAAGGAACTGGACCACCACGACCTAACCACTTATTTGGATATACGTGGTTTAGGTGTTCTCTAATCTGAAATATGAATAGATAATAGGAAAAGTACTACAACAATAAAATTATCACAGTACCGCCAAAGTGGAATGTGGAGGGGCACCATCATGCTGAAACCATTGTTGAACCAAATAATCAGCGGGCATATTCTGTAGCTGTAGAAGGGGAAGTTCGTTTTGCAAAAAATGCAAATACACATTGGCATTTAAATTGCCTTCAAAAAAGTACGGTCCAACAATATGTTCTCCACAAATTCCAGCCCACACGTTCACTTTGAAACGATGCTGATTATCTAGTACCCTCAATAATCTTGGATTATTGTCAGCGTAGTGATGAAAGTTGCGACGATTGGGTAAGCATGTGTTTGAAAATGTTGATTCGTCAGTAAACAAGACATTCATAAAAAAGTTTGGACTTTCCTGAATTTTATCCAATGCCCAGTGGCAAAATTGCAGGCGGTTTAGGTGATCTTGAGGTAACAGTGCTTGATGGTTTTTAATATGATACGGATGAAAATTATTCTTCTTCAGTATCTGGTTTGTCAAGCTTTTGGAAACTCCAAGATTATTACTGATTTTCCTGACACTAATATTTGGATTTTCAACAGCAGACGCCACAACATTAAACTGAATATCGTCATTGTTACCGTCATGTCTCCTGGTAGTTTTCTCATAATTCGCATTTGCTGTTCTTTCAAATCTTTCTTTCACATTTTCAAAACAGTCAGCACGTGGAAATCTCTGTAGATCTGGATTATGCTTTGTAAATACGTGCTGCTAGCAAACAATTTCCATGAGCTTCTCCTAAGGCATAAACCATTTTCACTAATTCTTCTTTTGAATAGTTCATTGTATGCACGCTTAGTACTTACTCTAAACTCGTACGTGAATATTCAGTAAAAGAAGAAATGACATGTAAACTGATTGTCACAAATTTTATTGCGTGACAGACGCTCACTGCGTTTTTCCCGAGAAAGGAACGTGCGCAAATCGGGTATTTTTCATAAAAGTGGGTTTTTTGCAAAAACTACGCAACTTAGGTATAGGGAAAAGCTATTATAAAATTGTAGAGTCTACAGAAAGGCATCTAATGAAATCATAAAACACAGGGTGTTCCATTTGAAAAAGTCGAGATTTTTAAAATTTTAAACCATCAGGTTTGGCACGATTTCTGTTGCCCCCTGTATATCGCAGGTCAACTTTTGATACGTTTTTCGAAACAGCCATCTTCACTCTACAGTTTCTGAAAAAAAATAATTTCTAGCTGTCATACAACCATAATTATGTCAACTATTAGAAGTGACGAAACATAAGAAAAAAAAATTAAAAGTCAAATATCTCGAAAACTATCAATATTTCAATAGCAGTGTTATGCACAAAGTCCCACTAATTTTTTACGTAGAATTCGATAATGCCATAAAAAATATAGGTTTCCATTTAAAAAAATGAAGTTGGTACCTGTCCAGGAAAAACTGAACACCCTGAATATTATATATTTACTGAATAAATATATTTTCATTTTGTGCAGCTCGGGATATTAGACAACCCTGTAGAAAAAAAAATTAAGTTATCTCTTTTATTAACCCAGATATTGGACTTACGCGCACTAGGTGGACACTCTGTATATATGTATATATATATATACAGGGTGATTGATCGAAACCGTCCATTAACAGTATTGGGAATTCTGTTCATAATATTTTTCTGAAAATTTCAGCATCTAGGTAATGAATCATGCTCTTTTCAATGAAAATATTTTCAAGATGGCGGCACTTCCGGAAGTACCGTATATTGATATCAACTTTCTTATTTCAAATGGAATGGTATAGTTTTTTTTGCATTTTTGAATTCCGGATGTAATTTTAGGGGGACTTTGTGTAGCATTCCCTATACCTAAGTGCAGCCGTTTCTGAGTTTTTTCGACTTTTTTGAAAAATTTTCGATTTACATCGTGATGCTGAAAATTATGTACCGCCGCCATTTTTAAAGCAAAAACGCTCAAATTTGGGTTATGGATAGAAAAGACCCTTACATTTATACCGTAGTTTTTAGAATTGGTGTATTATCTACAGGGTGTCCAAAATTTGATTTCCTTTTAGTGCAACTTCAAACCACTAAAACTCGATTTTTTCAAATGCAATGCCCTATTTTTTTTTTCATATCCAGAAGCAGAATTAAATTCTGCATCGAGCTGCATTAGCATTCCCTATACCTATCTGTAATATTTTTCGAGTTATTTAGGTTTTTGATAGAGCCTAGAGGAAATTATTCCATTTTCTTAATAGCTAGCCATGGAAATGACAAAAAACGTTCTTATTAGTAACTGTCAAACACTCAAATCGTGTATTGCTGTTCTCTTTATCGAAATGGAATATCAAGGGTATTCAAACACGGATATTTTGAATTTATTTTATATTCATGGAGAATGTCACAAAATTATTCAGAGAACCTGCCGTGTATTCAATGAGAGATATCCCCATTTGACTGCAATGACCAGACAGAAATTTAAACGGATAGAATCTAATTTTTTAAAATATGGGAAAGTGAAATCAGCTGGCATTCGACCTAAACCTATTGTAAATGAAGAAAATAGTGAAATTAACGTTCTAACATATTTTAATGTCCATCCACGGGAGTCAATTCGATCGGCAGCTCGAGACTTGGGTTTAACATTCTATGCAGTTCAAGCTATTCTAAAAAAGCATAAAATGCACGACTATTCGTTCACTACAGTTCAACAACTCCATCCAGGCGACGATATTAGAAGATTGGAATTTTGCGAACAGATTCTAATTAAAACTCAGGAAGATCCACTGTTTCTGCGAAAAATCATTTGGACAGACGAGGCAAAATTTAGCAGAGAGGGGATAATCAACCGGCGCAATTTACATCACTGGTCCACAAACAACCCCCATTTAAAGCGAGAGGTTCATTTTCAAAACAAATTCAGTGTTAACGTTTTTTGTCTACTTATGAACAATCGATATTCCTTTATAATCTATGATTATAATTTAACTGGCGAAAGGTACCTTGAAATTTTAAGAGGAGTAGTATCGGAATTTTTAGAGAATTTGCCTGTCGGGATTTTAAGAGAGTCTTGGTACCAATTGGATGGAGCGCCTGCCCATTCTACTCGCGAAGTGGAACGAGAGCTTACACAGATTTTCGATGACCGCTGGATTGGCCGCAATGGACCCTGGCGATGGCCTCCAAGATCTCCCGACCTAACACCACTCGACTTTTTTCTGTGGGGCTACATTAAAAACGAAGTGTACAATACTACAGTGCAGACAAGGGAGGAATTAGAAGAACGCATCAGAATAGCATTTCGCCAATTAAATCCTGATCATATTTATAAGGCTTGCACAAAAGAATTTTCTTCAAGAATTCATCGCTGTCTACAGAAAAATGGGGACCACATAGAGCATTTATAAAGTTGTAGATTCTATGTTTTGTTTGAACATGCTTTAGACTACTTTAATTTAACTAGTATTGTAATAGTTTTGTAATAGATTTAGTTCGACATTTAGCATATTTCGTTCTTTGATATGCTAAAGACTATTATGTTCTGTTTATTTAAATATATGTGTAGTTACTGCAGTCAAATGGGGATATCTCTCATTGAATACACGGCAGGTTCTCTGAATAATTTTGTGACATTCTCCATGAATATAAAATAAATTCAAAATATCCGTGTTTGAATACCCTTGATATTCCATTTCGATAAAGAGAACAGCAATACACGATTTGAGTGTTTGACAGTTACTAATAAGAACGTTTTTTGTCATTTCCATGGCTAGCTATTAAGAAAATGGAATAATTTCCTCTAGGCTCTATCAAAAACCTAAATAACTCGAAAAATATTGCAGATAGGTATAGGGAATGCTAATGCAGCTCGATGCAGAATTTAATTCTGCTTCTGGATATGAAAAAAAAAATAGGGCATTGCATTTGAAAAAATCGAGTTTTAGTGGTTTGAAGTTGCACTAAAAGGAAATCAAATTTTGGACACCCTGTAGATAATACACCAATTCTAAAAACTACGGTATAAATGTAAGGGTCTTTTCTATCCATAACCCAAATTTGAGCGTTTTTGCTTTAAAAATGGCGGCGGTACATAATTTTCAGCATCACGATGTAAATCGAAATTTTTTCAAAAAAGTCGAAAAAACTCAGAAACGGCTGCACTTAGGTATAGGGAATGCTACACAAAGTCCCCCTAAAATTACATCCGGAATTCAAAAATGCAAAAAAAACTATACCATTCCATTTGAAATAAGAAAGTTGATATCAATATCCGGTACTTCCGGAAGTGCCGCCATCTTGAAAATATTTTCATTGAAAAGAGCATGATTCATTACCTAGATGCTGAAATTTTCAGAAAAATATTATGAACAGAATTCCCAATACTGTTAATGGACGGTTTCGATCAATCACCCTGTATATATATATGTATACACGGGTGAGTCAGTTTATACTAGCAGGACTCTGGCATTTGATAGAGCACCTTATTTTAAGTGAAGTTTGTCATACCGGAATCGCTTCGTTTTTGAGATACAGGGTGTCAAAGTTTTGTGTTTTTTTTAGTGTTTTCCACACAGCTCCTATAGTTTTTAAGATAATTTATTAAAATTTTTACGGTAGATTACGTATGATGATCCACAAATTCTGACATATGTAAACAATTTGAGAACGTACAGGGTGATAGTTTTTCGGGGGTCAGGCCCCCTTTTATTGTCCAGAACTTTTTTGTGGTGCGCCACTGACGACTAATTTGCCAAAGTTTGGATTCCATTTTCATTTAGAAACTTTTTTGTTTCTTGCATTTTTATCGTAGCTGTAACAGTTGTCGAGTAATTTGAAAAAGTCTATGAAAGAATATTTTATTAAAAAAAATATATTTTCATCAAAATTTTCACTAAAATCAATTATTGTCAAACGAAACTTCATTAATCTAAATTGTCAAAGGTTACATACTTACAGTACAACTTTTGCCACTAATTGTTTATTTTTTTGTAGCATTTCAAAGACTTTTAATAACTAAGTAAAATAATTAAGAATTAATAATAAACCAAGGTCTACGTCCTGGCGACGAACAACGCAGAGTGAAGTTTTGTCGTTGGATCCTTAACACATTAGAAAATAATAGAACTTTCTTATCCAACGTATTATGGACTGATGAATCTTGCTGTACCCGACGTGGGATAGTAAATTTCAAAATCAACATATTTGGGCAGAGCAAATCCACGTGCTATTAGGCCAAAAAAAATCCAAAATAAGTTTAGCATTAACGTATGGGTAGGAATTTTTGAAAAACGTTTATTTGGACCATATTTCTTACCAGAAAGGGTCAGTTCGCAAAACTTCTTAGAGTTTCTAGAAACCGAGCATCCTAATATGTGGGAAGATGTCCCTCTAAATTTAAGACAGCAAGCTTAGTTCCAGTTGGATTGCTGCCCAGCTCATTTTGGAAGAAATGTATGAGCTTGGTTAGACGACAATTATCCAGAGAGGTGGATTGGACGTGAAGGTCAAATCACACGGCCCCCAGGTTCCCCAGATATAACACCAATGGATTTTTTTGTGTGGGGCTTTCTTAAAGAAAAAGTGTATGCACCTCCTGTTCAAGATGTTGACGATCTTAGAGGGCCTATAAGATATGCTTGCGAAGACATATGAGTTCATCACTTAGTTTCAGCAAGAAGGTCTATTGAAACGCGATGCCGATTATGTATCCAACAAAATGGATCACATTTTGAAAATTTTAATTTGAAAATAAAATTATTTCGGGTTATTTGTAAAGTTATTTGTATTTGCCTTGGTTTATTATTAGTTCTTAATTATTTTACTTAGTTATTAAGTCTCTGAAATGCTACAAAAAAATAAACAATTAGTGGCAAAAGTTGTACTGTAAGTACGTAACCTTTGACAATTTAGAATAATGAACTTTCGTTTGACAATAATTATTGTTTTTAATGAAAATTTTAATAAAACTATTTTTTTTAATTTAGAGATTTAGAGATTTCTTCAATTTACTCGAGCACTGTTACAGCTACGATAAAAATGCAAGACACGAAAATTTTTCTAAATTGAACGTGGAATCCAAATTTTGGATAAATAAGCAGTCAGTGGCGTACCACAAAAAAGTTCTGGACGGAAAAATGGGGCCAGACCTCCGAAAAAATCACCCTGTTTGTTTTCAAATTGTTTACATATGTCAAAACTTGTGAACCATCATAAGTAATCTATGGTAAAGATTTGAATAAATTATCTTAAAAACTATAGGAGCTGTGTGGAAAATACTAAAAAAAAAAACAAAACTTTGACACCCTGTATCTCAAAAACGAAGCGATTCCCGACATATGTCTATATGACAAACTTAACTTAAAATCAGGTGTTCTATCGAATGCCAGAGTCCTGCTAGTATAAACTGACTCACCCTTATACCTGATATAAATTTGAACTTTAAAAAGAGGACTTGCCCGGTTAAAAGAGGACGTCTGATCACCCTAGGTGCGATTTAGGTACCTACAAGTCAATTCGTCGGCCTTCGTCGGAAAAATATGTTGGAAAATGTATTTATTGTACCATGATTTGTTAAGTAGGTACTATTGGGGCTTTGAAATTAATTGGAGATATATTCAAACAACATAATATGCTTCAATTTGCTGTCACGTTATATACAACTTCAGATACCAGTTGAATAAGTCATTTACGCAGCGTTATGGCTTCTTCAAAACCTATAAACAAACTACTTCCCATCGACGATAGTCTTTATCAGCACTGTAAATACATACATGTATTTACAATTTTCCGAATAAGATGAAAAGAACTTTCCCTTTTTATATTTAAATATCATGTCTCAATGTTTCTAATATTTTGGAAAAAATAGACTTGTCTTAGATAGATAGACTTAAATAGACTTAAAATAGACTAATTAAAAATGTAATTTTCTCATTAGTTGCATTTCATCTATTTTAAACAAAAATGAAAAATATTTAAAACCCAGACAATTTATTAATTTTATATTATTTAATATTCATTTAAATAAACAAAAGATAAAATGTATATCAAAGCAAATTTATTATCATCTTCATCAGAAAATATCGGGACATGTGTCATTGTTATTATTACAAATTCAGTAAGGGCAGAGGACAGATGTCCTATAAGATGTCCAGATGTTGGTTGGTAAGGATTTGTAGAATTCCCAAAATATATCTGAAATATAAGGTATTAGTTGCATTAGATTAGCTTTCTTCCTGTTTTTTCAGAAATTGGAACTGGACTAACATTAAAATGGGTTTCCAGTTTCAGTCTTTTCTTAATTTGAAGTTGATTTTTTAGGGAATGGTGAATTGGTGTATCCGTACGTTTTCTTGTTTTCTCAATAAGTGTATTATAAGTAGTATAAGTGGTATTGAAAACTTGTGATTTATTACTTTAAGTATTGTATGCGATTTTAAGATAGAAAAATACATTCCTATCAAATGAAAATTTTTACTTTACTCTGGATTCCATTTACCTATACACACTAATTTTACACACTGTAATATTTAATACTATGTATTAAACATCATACAAACGTTGTATATGTATATGTAATATGTAATACTACGAAAAATTTTGTGGACGATTTGAGATATGTTAGAGTATTGACTTACCGTGGGTTATCTTATCCTGAATCTCGATGTAGGGACGTATTCCTGGGACACTTCTTATATGCTGAGAGGGTAGTTGGGCGGATTTGCACGAAAACACAGCATTTTTAGGCAAGGGTTTTTAATAACAAATAAATAGAATTAGAAACGTAAACAAAATAGAAATGCAAAATACTGAAATAATATTTGACCTAAGAAAACGACTGAATACAATACTAATGAACTCTAAACTGAATGACTCTATATAAAACAACTAACGGCGTCTACTTCGAGCCCAAGAAACGTACTTTACCCTGCCTGGGTGGTGTGCCCTCATACTATGGGGAGAAGCCCCAAATAATTACAAACTGGTGGTGAAGTCGTACCGCGTGAGACTAACTTTTCTTCAGTCGAAACTTTCCAAGTAAAGTTTCTTTGCTATGAAATTTACATACACGAATCCCATTGGTTGTTAAAGTACGTTTCTTCTCTCTGTCTAGTACCGCGAACCATGACCTGTTTCTGTCACGGTGGCCAATCAAAATATTTTTTACTAGCTAGTGACCTAAAACCCTTAGATATTATCCTCGTCTCAAAGTGAGAGGGGGTTACGACTTACTCTACTGTTATTATTCCTGGAAAACCCCCTGAAAAACCAGGATGACCTATGCCTTTGCACTATTGTCTATATGAACATACAAAAGATCTTACTTCGAAGAACTTCCAAGTACCACCATAATTCATTACAATTTACTGGCTTTAATTAGTTACGCCCAATTGGCGCTTTGTGTCCTCAACATTGTTCCGTGTCCAGGGATGCACGGAATTAGACATCCATAAAATATTTTACTAAATCTGTTAAGCCCGAACAATTCTCAATACTATTTATGACCCAAAATGACATATTTGGTACAGAACCAGAAATGGTTCTTCAAAATCTATCTATTTGAGCCAGATGTTGCCTTCGAAATATATTTAACTTACAGACAAAAGGGCTACTTGACGTTTACCGTGGGCTTTTGTTACAGTTTTTCATATACTATTTCAACAATTATATACTTAATTTTAATAGATCTGTTCTTGCAATACAAGCAGTCCGGAATGGTCAAAAAGTGTCAAAAACAATCGCCCAACAAAACTGTTCACAGACGTTAAACTGACAGACATTAAAAAATGCACTGTCGGCATGTAAAAAAGTAAAAAACCGTTTTCAACCATCAGAAACTTCTGCAAGAACAGACCTAATCTTTGCACAAAAGAGAAATAAGCGTCATTCGACCTTAATGAGCTCCAACTCTGGGTAACGCAAGCGATATTCGACCTTAGTCAAGCCCATGCTCGCGCTCGAATAAAAATTCGTAAAAAAATTGCAAATCATCCAAATGAAAAAGTGAAATATCCTACAGACTCGGGAAACTCTGCTCTACAATGTTATTCAAGGGTATTTTTTAATTAGATCACATATAAAAATGTTACAGTAGGTTAGATGTAGAGCGTGACTAAAATATTTAGACACTTTTCACCAGAGCGCTTTTAGTCTTAAGCTCTCCCATTTAACAACGTGCTTTATGGAATAATCAATAATTTTTTTTTATATTTCCAGTGTTCTGAGGTAAATGGTTCTTATGTGTAACTATTCAGCTGTTTTTCTAGTTCCAAATATCCAAAAATCATTTTTAGGGTAATTTTCACATTTCACCCCCTACAGCCACCCCGTACAGGACTTTTTTTGACGCCTTCGGGATTTTGATAGTTCTAAGGGTGGGGAATCATCTAAAATTGGTTTTAGCTTTTAATCTGAAAGTGCAAACGAAAATCACAATTTAAGCCTCCGTGGACTCTACTAGTATCTCAGAAACGGTACGGTTTTGGAAATAAGTTTATATAGCAAAGTCTCGTTATTTTTACTGGCTCTATATGATTCCGAATTTTTTCAGCATAAAAATGGGACGCCCTGTATAAATAACATAAGAGGTGTGCGGATATTATTTTTTTTATTATCAATTTCTTAAATTATGGGTTTTTGGACATAAATTACACAAATTGAAACTCTGATAATTACATTATTATGTTATTATGTTATTTTACATATTTATTGTGTATGTCGACAGTTTTAATTTGGAAAATTTGAAGCTAGTTAGAAATATATAAAAACTATTACTGATAAATTAGCAGTGTTTTTTCATAATCGTAAAGTCTTAAGGCGACGTCACACGGCGTGGGGAGTGCCACGCCTGGAGTGTAAACTGTCGCGCCACACGCCGTGTAATTGGGTCGACGTGACGAGTAACAGGCGACACGCCGCAGCGTGCCAGGTCCCGTCGATTGGCGGTAAACTTTGCACACTTCAAAGCCACGCACCACGTTGAAGTGAACTGACATGCGACAACGGTTACACGGCGCGAGGTTTTCGCTCGTATATTTTAAAAACTCAGTCAAATTCAGTAGATATTTAGCTAAGCAAGAGACAAGATGTGGTCAAACGAAGCAATTTCCGAATTTTTAAGCCTATACGAGCAAGAACCAATAATTTGTAACCCCAAGCATAATGAGCACAAAGACAGAAAAGCTGTACATGATGCCTGGATGCCAATTCAACAAAAGTTTAGTATCACTTGCACATTCAGCGAATTAATATAATAAGCTGCTGCACAACCGAGCATCCGTTTTCGACGAACGGACATGTTGAAATGAAAATGAAACCACGTCTGGCGTGGCGATAAACGTGTCAATCTGCAGGTCGTGTAATCGCGATCACCAAAATGCGCATTGGCGCGTCACTCCACACGTCACACTCCAGGCGTGGTACTCCCCACGTCGTGTAACGTCGCCTTTAGAGTCCAGTTTAAAATTGTAGGAAAGTTTTTTATATTTTTTTTTATATTTTAGATATATTAATAATATAAAATATTTATATGGTACAGAAAGTCTCTTCATAACATTGTGTAATGACTGTTCTATTAAAATATAATTTCTACTATATAATTACAGTAACATTTCTACATAAACATCTAATTTAAAAAATCATCTATAAAGTAACATTTAATTTGTTTCGATTTTAATAAATAACTACAGATCTGAAATACAGTACATAAAAGACTTATTATAATATTCAAAAACGAACAAATAATATTTATCTATAATTTACTCAACGACGGATATTGATTCTGAATTTCAGAATTTAAATTTCACAAAATGGTTTTTAAAGACCTTATTAATAGCATCCTGTATATGTTCCTGAAAAGAAATCAATCAAGTCAAGGCTACTTAGAGGTTTACTTAGATAAGCAATAATATCTCACTATTATCAATTTTTTTAAAACAGTAGATATTATAGCCATTCTGATAATCATGTAAGATTATTCCGATTCATATGAAAATATACAAGTTATTAAAAGCAATACGAAAAATAATACTTGTGAAGTTTAAAAAATATAACATTACAGCAATGGATAATACTAAATTTGTACAGCTTGGATCATATTATAGACATATTATATAAACACATTTTTAGTCTTTAATTTAATATTTCCTTAGCATTTTCGGTACCTAACATAAGAAATGATTTTATTTACATAGACTACCTGCGATACATTTAAAACAGAAATAAATTGATGAGATGAGATGAGATTAGTTCTCATCTCGTCTCACCTAAAATATTTTGGATGTCCAAGTTTTGTCTATTTTACTTCATGTGCATCTTCAAATCTCAAAAAACTATACTATATACTAACCATAATATAACAGTAACACAGATTTAGATTTATAAACAAACGACAGGAATTATTAATTAACTCGATATACATAAAAAATATACAGGATCAATTAATAATCAACTAAAAACTTGTATATACCTACTTTAAAATAATATATTAATTAAATTAACGTGTTAATAAAATATGCTATTTAATAAAAATCAACTCAAATGTTGGTTTTCCACGTTATAAAAGACAACTATTTTGGACAGTGCACTAGATAAAAACATAGGCAGAAATAAAATAAATGGTAATCACAAACTGAACTGCAATAAACTATTTTAATTAGATAACTGGCTAGAAGTACTTAGGCATTTATATTAGAGATGTTAATCAATATAATTAGAAACGTATGTTTTTGCTGTAATATTTTCTAAATTCGACATTTTTGCGCAATTATAATTTTGCGCTTTTTAATGAAATTCCACATACATTAAATTGTCTCGCATTAAAAATAAACAGATAATTCTTACTAAACACAAAATCCACCACTTTTTAAATTCATCCAGTAACCATTTCTTATTATTATTTTGATTATGTAAACTTTTATTTTATATGTTTCTTGTTTTCATTTTATTTATTGATAATTCTTTTATGTGTTTATAATATACATTATTAGTTGGGTTTTGTAATAATTTTTTATATACTTTTTTCAAGATGTCTGTCGACAACTAGAAAAAATAAATTTTCATAAACCCTTTTTGACTTAATTTCCACCTCGACTAAGAACAGTCTAAGTTCATTATGTTATTTTTACTACTTTTTCATTAACAACGTTATATAGTCTTTGGGTCATGACCCTATACTGAAACATCATTTTTTCCTTAATTTTGTTTGGAACTACCATAATAGTCGTTGTGGTATTCCCAATAAAGAAAATGAAAAATAATGCACTTGAAATTGTAACATGCCAAGTAGCTTGAGGATGATAACTAAGTTTATACAAAACAATACCATTTGATAGCTGGAAAACGTATCCAATAAATAAAAATGGAAGTAAAAATGTAAGACCCCTCCACATCCACGAATGGAACCCTTCAACAGTAATATCCATATTGTCTCTTTCTCCAAGTGCTTTCAGTCTGTAGAGTGCTCCTCGTTGATATTTAAATTGCAGATATTGAATAAAGCAGTTATATATGTTGTACCATAAAAATTGTTCCCTAAATTGTGCCCAGGTTTCATTTTCTGGCCATACTAATAAAATCGCGGAAGCAACTGTTGATAAAATATGATGTACCCTCCACCAGCCTTTTATTCTGGATCCATTTGCTTTTAAAATGCTTTCTCTAATTGATATAGTGCAATAGTACCACACTAAAAATCCTATATAAAACAGCTGCAGAGGTCTAAAGTTGAAATATAAGTTGAGAATTGCTAATATAAAAGCTATTACATGGTTAATTAGTTTAAATTTTTCATATTCATCTTTGTAACGAAATTTATCTTCTTTATTTAAAAAAGAAACATCGATGCTCCCCAATACTGTTTTTAAATATATTCCACTTTGCTTTGGTAAAGACTGTTCTATGAATTGCAATTGAGCTTCTCGCTCCATGATATTATTTTTTAATATATCCACTTTATTGCTGTTTTCTAAGTGTTTAATAGTATTATTTATTATTTTTAATCTGTACCTCTGATGAGTTAAATGCTTCAAACATGTTTGTTGTAGATCGTTTACTTCTTTCAATTTTCTCAAGTATGTTTCGTTTACGCTCTCTAGTTGTTTATAATCCTTAGTAAGTTCTTCCCATTCTTCACAAATTGCTTCATCCATATTGTATTCACTAACACTTTAAATTATATGTTCACTAACACCGACGGCAACTTATTGGACTGTTGACTGTAACTACGAGTAAATGATTAGATAAAGATTCGTCATTACACTTTGTACTAGTCCACCTTAGATTACATTATTTATTATGCAAGGCTAGAGGTCAAGCGAAATATAGGTACTTGTAATAATACCGGTTATAATTTTGTGTATGTAACATTCATCAAAATTAATAAGAAGCTCAAACTATTCTCCTATTTGGTAAATTAAAAAATATATTGATTGCTTAGTTAAAAATTCACTAGAAATTAATAAATATGATGGTTAATAAAAATAATAACTTTAACCTTTTTATAATAGCAATAAAATAAATTTTTTTATTTATTTCTCGTCAGACATTAGGAAAATAATGTAACTGATATTTGATTACAGTAATCTATATTAAAGATTAAAATTTATAAATAATTAAAATGATGTTGTTTTATTTTTTCCTCTAATTTACATATAGGTATTTAATTTTTTGTAGGGTGACTCGATGAAGTTACGTCGATATAAACTTTAATATTTTAAATGGAACTCCCTGTATTTTTTACCTATTTGGAAAAAACTTTTTCTTTACGAATACGGTTATCTCAGGTTTTATGGGTCTATCTCTAACGATAAGGGAGATTTTTATAGCGACGTAGCTTCATTGAGTCATCCTGTGAAAAATTAATATATGTAAAATAAGAGAAAAAAATGAAAGAAAATAGGCGGATCCGATATACTTACCTATTCAAAAAAAAAATTGGATATCTATAAAATAACAAATCTATCCACTACTGAACGAAAGGACTGTATATATATATATATATATATATATATATATATATATATATATATATATATATATATATATATATATATATATATATATATATATATATATGTATATATATACCCGATTTCCCATTAATGACAATTAGCGTGGGCTGTTATATTTATTTGAATTTTATATTCCCAAGGCATACTATGAGAAATATTGCTAACGGAATCAACAGCACTGATTGCAAAACACTTCTAATTACCAAAATACTGAAGGAAAATGTTTTTTAATTAAAATATTAGTAAAAATTTGTTTCAGATTAAAAGTACAGTTTACATAATGTGTCAGGGCGCGCAACGTCAAGTAGCATGGTGGTCTAGCGGTATAAAGTCGCGGTCTCTCAAACTGAAGCGTAAAGTTTCACTAGTTCAAATTCCACCAAAAGCAACTTTTTTTTTAATTTTACTTTTTCTACTTTTTAATTAATTAATGCTTACTCATAAATATGTTTTATTGTCAGTGTTGTGATTCTTTCTACAGGTAATCTTCAATGTCTGCAAATTAAACATTTTCTTATTAGACTTTTTTTAGAATTCATTAGTCAGTTACTTAGCTATTGTTAGGCAAGAATTTTATAATCGATTACACTATTTTTTTACTGTAAATGGTGAGATGATATTTGAACATTTTATAAAATAATTAAATTAAAATTTAATAATAGTTGTTCTCGATTACGTATTTAATAATTGTTATTAATCACTTTCTCTAAATTCCTTTATTACCTGAATTTAAGTATCAAACCAATATAACATGCTTTATAATACGTAGATAGTAAAACTTTTAAACATTGTACATCGTACATTGAAATCTTGAGTTTTTTCTTAGTGTTTCATTTAAAAAAAAAAAACTTAAGTTTAGAATAATAGCCTTTTTATTCAAGAACTAAAAAATACCTATTACTAATTCATGTTAGTTCCCCAATAACTGTGTAACTCAATATCCAAGTTTAGGTAATATGTAGATACAACAAATTACACAATGCACGCGATAAATAAAAAATATGTCGCTTATTAATCATTTGTTTTACTAGACAGTAGCTAAGTAAACTGATAAAGTACATGAATCAATTCAACACTTCGTGCTTTATTTTTTTTTTTAAGTAAATGTTGTGACTTTAAAGATTACCTGAGACAGAATCACAAATACGGACAATGAAACATATTTATTAGAATAAGTAAACACTAGTAATTGTAATTAACCAGCGAAAGTTTACGCTTCAGTTTGAGAGACCGCGACTTATACAGCTGGGCCACTATCAAAAAATATAGACTAATATCATTCAACTCGACGTTGCGCGCCCTGAGACCGCTATTATATATATATATATATATATATATATATATATATATATATATATATATATACACAGGGTGTCCACCTAGTGCGCGTAAGTCCAATATCTGGGTTAATAAAAGAGATAACTTAATTTTTTTTTCTACAGGGTTGTCTAATATCCCGAGCTGCACAAAATGAAAATATATTTACATATTCAGGGTGTTCAGTTTTTCCTGGACAGGTACCAACTTCGTTTTTCTAAATGGAAATATATATTTTTTATTGCTTTTTCGAACTAAACCCTTGATTTTAGTAGAACTTTCATCAGCCTTCCCTATACCTAACTTAAACTGTTTTTGAAATATTGACGGGTGAATATTGACATTTTTGCAACTTTGACACCCTGTAAAATCTAAACGGTTTGAGATCAAGCAAAACGGTTTGCACATTCCTATCTTAACTTTTCATAAGCTATCGTTTGGTACTAATTTCAGAATTATCCAAAAATTTAAAATTTTCTGAAAATTTTGAAAATTTTTTATTCCTGTATAAATTTGAAATTAGTATCAAAGGATAGCTTATGAAAAGTTAAGATAGGAATGTGCAAACCGTTTTGCTTCATCTCAAACCGTTTAGATTTTACAGGGTGTCAAAGTTGCAAAAATGTCAATATTCACCCGTCAATATTTCAAAAACAGTTTAAGTTAGGTATAGGGAAGGCTGATGAAAGTCCTACTAAAATCAAGGGTTTAGTTCGAAAAAACAATAAAAAATATATATTTCCATTTAGAAAAACGAAGTTGGTACCTGTCCAGGAAAAACTGAACACCCTGAATATGTAAATATATTTTCATTTTGTGCAGCTCGGGATATTAGACAACCCTGTAGAAAAAAAAATTAAGTTATCTCTTTTATTAACCCAGATATTGGACTTACGCGCACTAGGTGGACACCCTGTATATATATATATATTATCCAAAATATAGATATAACTGTTTCACGATGCAATAAAATAGAATTATTAGTACGTATCTAATTACTCATACTGGTCACACTTGAACTCATATCTAATTTATTGGTAGTATTTAAAATTTTTATTTATAGTTAATAAAAATTAAATAATACTAAGCGTATAATCATACACTTTTGCAAACTTGAAATGTACGTGTATACCTATATAATTGTGTAATTTATAGGGTATCTACAAAAATAATACTTTTATTAAGATTTATTACTTACTTATTTAAATTCAATAAAATGTATATATACAGGGTGTGTCATTAGTAATTGTTCGATTACTCACAAACGGTACATTATATCAAAAAACTTTTTATATGAAAGTATTTTGGCACTAAAAGTGCGTATTGTAAAAATATTTTCAATTACACAGGGTGTTCCAAAAAGTCGGGACAAAGTGAAAGTTGGTTATTTTAAACACAACACCCTATATATTATTATTTTTTTGAAATCTAGGGATCACTAGGAACATATTTGTATTAAGGTTCCCTATAGCTATCTCTTTTCGTTTTCGAGATATTTAAGAGTTAATGGAAAAAACCTCGTAACACTGCATTGGAAAATAAATAAAATCTCCTCTATGATACAATGTGAAAAGAAAAAAATGTAGTGTCAGTTAGCACAAGGGACACCTTAAATATTGCACTTGAAATTATTTGGCCATTTTATACAGGGTGATTTTTATAGTGATTTATATTTCACAATGTTAAATTGCCTAAATCTCATTTTTTTAAATGGAACACCCTGAATTTTTTTATGGCATTAGATGTAGATGTAATTGCCTTTCAAATGGTATTAGGATGTCCTATACGAAAAGTTGACCGGTTTCGAGATATTCATGATTTTTTGAAAATTTAGCTTCTATTAATGAAAATTACAAATTATAGTCAAGTAAGTTATGAAAAAAATTTATTTTGTTGTAGAAGTTATTTAACTGTCAAATAAATATTCGATTTTGTATAATCTGTACATTTTATATGCAAGATACACTATTCCAAAATGCTCTCAAAAGCACCACGAATTCCGTTCATCATGTTTTCTCGTGTGGTTGATGGTGTGCGGTAAACTAAATCTTTTGTGTATCCCCATAAAAAAATTATGGAAAGGCACTCTCTAACTTAACATTGGTTTCTAATGGCAACTCCTATATACTATTACATTTTTGAATTCCTCACTAAATTTTGAATCTTGTGATGCTCCTCAACATACTTATTTTCTACCTTGAGAGTTTTAGAAAAACATATATTTACAGATAATACTTTCATCCTCAATTTGCCTCTTATCTTAAGAGATATCAAAATCCTACCTTTATATTATTTTAGAGGACACATGTAGCTTTCATTTTACTTTCCATAGAAACTGATTATTTAATATAGGGTCTCAGCTATGAGCCCGACAATTTGACTAACTTCAAAAGAGCACAGACAAATTTTACGATTCTCTGTTGCTTATAAATTAAATTCTCTGCTCTTTGGCGTAACATATGTGTATGATAAAATTTATATACTTTTCTTAAAATGACTTATAAAATAAATAAAAACATATATTTGAATTTAGGCAAATTGTTAGGCTCTTAGCTTAAACACCCTGCATAGTTTCCTATCTATAACTTTCTTATTTAAAGTTTTTCCCTACTCCAACTAACAGTTTAACCGTTATCAAGGAAATGCCCAGAAACGGGACCCCTTGTATACAGTTGAACGATCCGCCATATTGAAATCAGCATTCACATGCATTTTTTCTTTCTTTTTTTTTGTTAGTAGTAGTGCGGTTTGCTTTGTGACATAATTGGAAATATATGCCATGTTCAATTGTGACAATAAAAACAATTTAGGAATAAAACAATTTCCGCTTCAATGTCAAATCGTTCAGCCCGTCATCTAGCTTTACACATTATAATAATAAATCTACATACGATAATAACACTGTCATACTATTATAATATAAAACATATAACAATAAAAAGAAGGTTTAAAATAAACAACAGCCCGTAAAAGTAAATAACAGTATATTAAATAAATTGCTTGATTTTTGAGGCTTTACTGCATTTTAATTAATTACTATAATATTCTTATGTATTTTAGATATTATAGCAAAGACATATTTAATAATATCATTGCCATACCTATGTGAATTCACACAAAATTTTTAACAATGACGCATACTTGATGTACCTACAAAATGTTACTGGTATGATTAATCATAATTTTTTCTTGAATTCTGAAAAATGGGTCATGAATAAAGAGCTTTATTCATATGTATGCAAATTATGCGTGAAAACCTATAAAATAAAAGAACATGATAAAATCTCTAATATTAGCGAAAGAAAGCTTTGGTAAAGCGAAGTGGGTACCTTGAAATAAGGCGTAACCATAGTAATGGGGAATTGTAACACAAACTGACCAATAAAGGACACACTTCTCATCTCAAAGGTTAATTACACCAAGAAATAATTCTAACTTACCAACAACTTTTAGGGATAGTTCAATAGTTCTCAGTGACCCCTTAAAGAGTTCATATCGAAAATGAGGACTTGTGAACTAAGCTTGATTAAATATATTCTTTTTGTTTTTAATTTAATTTTTGCGGTTAGTGTACCTAATAATAATTAGGTTTAGTAATAGGTTTAGATAGCAAACATTAAACTAACGTATTTTCACTACTTCTCATTAACTATTGACATTTATTTAGTTTAAATTGAGATGGCAGAAAGCATATTTGTTTTTTAGATATCTGGAATTGGTTTGATAATAGCTGGATCTCTAGTTCTCTCAGATGTTGGAGAATTTAGTCATTTCATGGAAGGCAAAATATTGGCACCTCCTGTTGTCCTGATTATTGCAGGAGTTATTGTTTTTCTCGTCGCATCATTAGGATGTTATGGAGCTATCAGGGAGTCATATTATCTGCTTATGGCGGTAAGTAACGTAATCTTGTATATCAACAAATTAAACACTTTTTACTTTCCAACAATTCCTTTTTAACAGGCTAACTACTTAAATTTAAATAGTTGGATTCATTTAACAAACTTTACTTGATGAAATGGATAGTGATTATAATTAGATTGGTTAATGTCATCCTTCATATTAGAACAATAATTTTCATCTAGTGTGCTACCTTTAGTGTGCTACCTCTAGTGTGCTATCGTTATTCGACTCCAATCGAATCTAATCGTTCTGAGTTCTGCCAATAATATTCATAGACAAAACGTACCTAAATAATGATTAACTTTAATGAATAAATCATTACACACGAAATAAATTTGAATTACGTATATATCTATTATTGGCAGAACTCGGAACGATTCGATTCGATTGGAATCGAATAACGATTAATTTATTAACTGAAATGTAAATTGAAATTTTGGTGAGAGATTGAATGTAGGTACACAATTAATTGACACAAAAATGTTATTTTACTTATTACAGGGTGCCCGTATTTCGAGTTTTAAGCATGGGGATCTCGGTTATTACAAAAGTTACGAACTCGGTTAAATTGGGGCAAAGTTGCGGAATTCAGTGCACATTTATATTTTAAAACGAAATTCTCTGCTTATCTCTAAAAAGATAATACTTATTAAATAATTTACAGTGTTCAAATTATTTATTTACCATCTACGTCTAGACAGAAGTCTACTCGTTTCCTGAATTAATGAAATGAAATGATGAGCTGATGTTGATGATCTTCGAAAAATATTATTACGATCCCGAGAACAAAAATAAGTAAAATTGTATCTGCATTGCAGAATTCCTAACTTCATTTCAGCTTTCCAAACTCTTAATTCCAAAGTAGTTTCAACGAAACATTAAGCCCAATCTTGCAGCCCAAAAAGATAATGTAACAACTGCAAATATAAATATTTAGGAGTTATTGCTCCTTGTCAGTTTCGTTGGTGCACGAATACTTCATGGTTATAAAATAGTACCTATATTGTACCAAAATTGAAATGTGTAGTAATTTATTTTTAACTTATAACCGATTTAATATTAGTGGTAAGGTAAATCTCAATCTTTTTTAAATATAAGCATGAAATTTCTTTAGTCCACTTGCATTGTTACATATTATATATATATATATATATATATATATATATATATATACTGTATATAATATTAACAAAATAAAGAAGTGAACCACTACTCAGAAGTTAACTCATTTACTTAGAATTATCACTGCACCGAAGACGAAGCATTAATACTTCCTCAGTTTTAATACTGCCATACTGATGAACAGCAATTACTACGAAAGTTATACCTATGTCTGTAGCTATTTAGTTGTTTCTTTGGGATACAATATTCTATTATTTGATTTGAGCATTTCATAGTTTCTATTTCTGCCTATTTCTGCTTCATAGCGAATGTAATGTTTCTTCTATGATCATTATACGAATTGTTGTCTACGGAAAATTGTTTCCTTACAACTTTTTGAGTAAATATAATCATTTATTAAATTGTGTAATTGTATGTTAAGGCCTGTTCACAGGGATTGGGTGACAACCATCCTTGCATGCGTGCCTAAGATGGGAAGAACGTTAGCTTAGTGTTAATGTGAAAGATTAATATATCTGTTGATGTTTGACTGTCCCCCTAACTAATGAGGTTTTCTAGTTTTTTCTCATTCCAGCAACTAAATGGTGGTTATGGCTTGCGGAATACTGAATAATAACATGGCGCCCCCTCTACCACACGAGGCTCGGGTTTTCGGGCGAATTCTTTGATTAGAATGAGTAGTAGAGATATTATTAAGCTACCAGTGGAAAATACAGAGTGGTCAAACGAGGACGAGGTGGAGAATTGTGGACAAACCAAAGAATTTCATAAACATTTTAATACCGGATGTTGTCAAGGTTACTGGAAGGCACATTTAAAATTATTTAGCACGATACAGAATGGCTCAAAAAGTTACGAACCAAACATATATTTTTTTAAATGTAATACCCCGTTTATTCTGCTCTTAAAATATTAAGTTTCAGCCAGTTGACACTCCCATATAAGTTTTACAAGTCTGGCATTAGTCGTGGTTTTTGAGAAAAAATATTTTATGAAAAAATGTGTCTATTCGATGGATCTCGTGAAGGCATTCAAATCAAATAAATGAACAAATGGCGCCACAAAATACTAGGTATAGGTTAATTTGTAACAAAAGTCAGTTTCTCATTCAGTATTATACAGGATGGCCACAATATGCACATTATCTTTTTTCGCAAAATGGAACACCCTGTTTATTATAACTTTTATAAATTCCGTATTAAATAACCTTTCAAATTATATACTATTTCATAATAACCCTACATAATACCTACACACTTTTCTCGATCTTAACGTTTCAATCTAGAAAAATTATAATTTAAAAAAATGTGTCAAAAAATATAATCAAACTGTACAATAAACGTAACTAAATGTAAACTTATCTTAATTAAATTAATTTATGATACAATACTAAAAAAAATTTATGTTTAAATTGGTTTTTGCCAAAAAGAATTCTGAGATTAAAGTCAGAATCCGAAAAAATATTTTGTTCCCTTATAAATATGCCCTTCTACGCTTTCGTAAATATTCGTATTGGTAATAATAATGTTCTTAGACTTACATAATACTGTCAAAAATAGAAGGTCTTTAGAACCACTATTATAATTTGCAGTGCATACTTAATACAACTACTTTACTATCCTGTATTGCAAAATCTACTAATAAACTCTACTTAGGTCATATTAAATTTAATGTTTGTTGGTCAGCAACCTCAATCTCAAAAATAAAGTCTCTTAATTATTTTTACTATATTTAAAATAATAATTTCGTTCGATTCTATCTATATAATCGACCTGTATAAAATCTATCTATATAAAATTATTAAAATGCGCATATTATCTAATCATAATTCTCCAAAATAATGAACAGTAAGATGCAACCCCTCCTTAATTTTACACTTAAATATTTA
Organism: Pogonocherus hispidulus; assembly: GCA_963924545.1. Taxonomy (NCBI): domain Eukaryota; kingdom Metazoa; phylum Arthropoda; class Insecta; order Coleoptera; family Cerambycidae; genus Pogonocherus; species Pogonocherus hispidulus. The sequence continues at coordinate 38,543,479 of OZ004696.1, forward strand.
TATTCTTGACCATCGCAATAACAGTTCAGGTATAACAAATAAATTATATCAACCAGATCAAATATACCAGACAAAATTTCAGTGGGTTTCTTTGGAATATCCATATGAGTAACTAAATAGTCATATGGGAATATCTATTACATTCATTCATTTATCATGCTTCATAAAATTTTTAATGAAAAAAATTTTTTGCTGTACAAGTTAATAACCACGCACATCTAAGATATTTTATTATGCTTATTATCCAAATATCAGCGCTTCTTTAAGTTTCAAAGCGGTTTTTTTTAATAAAGAGAATATATTTAAGCCCATAAAGTAGGTATAATATCGTTAGAAAGCTGAAAAGTAATAATTATTTAAGATCTAAATCTGTGTGTATAAGGCAGGTAGCGTTCTTAATATGCAACTAGTACTGCAATATCACTGTATAAATGGCTAACAACCTACTTTATCACTGTATAATGGCTAACAACCAACACTTTAATTAATAAGGTTTTCCAGGTTTCCCTTATTCTCGTACTAAATGGTAGTTAAAGTTATAACATCGTAAGTCGTCCCTGGGCACACTCCCGGCCCGCAAAATAATAATATGCCTCTCCCTCTCCCACACAAGTCTCTGACTTCCGGGCTCATCACTAAGATGAGAATGAGGGATAGAAATATTATTATTATTAAGAGGACATGATAATATACAGGGTGTTCTATTTAAAATTTTAAATTAAAATCACTATGTGAAATGTATCACTCTGTATAGCAAATGTAGTATTTGTTTAAATCGTGGTATTTTTTTCATAAAAGACATATTTTCAAATGGACCTATGAAAAAATGGAAGTCATATCTTTTTTAAACGGAGAGCTACAATAATGCGAAGTAGCGATCTTTTTCATAGAAAACTGGCAATAACTTCCCAACATGTAAATTTAGATATATGAAGTGACATATTAAAATGTTCAGAAAACGGCACTTAATTAAAAAATCCATAAATATATAGGGTGTTCCATTTTAATATTAAACACTTTATATGTGCTAAAATTTTAAAATATGCACGCCACTGGCATCTAATTTCATACCAAAAAATATTATTCTGATCTTAATGGTATAGATGGTACAGTTTGCATACGCACTAATGGCTCATCCTGTATATTATTACACCTTCTTGAACTACTTAATGTATACTGCACTGATTTATTTTTTTTACATTTACTAGTAACTTCCTTGTACCCCTTTCCTTTCTCTCACCTTTCTTTATTTTTGTTACTTTTGTTGTTAGAGCGGTGAATTTTATTTTTTATAATATTCCCATTAGGTTAACTTCAATACAACAGGTTATGTAACTTGATGGTTTGTTAATAAATAAATAAATAAATAAATAAAGTAGACGTTCAAAAACCACTACAAAAAGAAGCTATCTTAAGTGTACAATGAAATAAATTTTGTAGTTGCTTGCTAATAGGTATAAGAAAGTGTTCTTTTGGTATATTTCTAAAACAATGCACTATTCATTTATTTACTAACTTTGGAACTAGTATCCACATCTTAATGTCGCGATTCGCGAGATATAAACAAAAATCTCTTCCTTAACCACAAATGGATATTTTTTAATGAAATTTTCACAGAAAGTAATATGATTTTTTAATTAATCTAAATCTAAATTTTAATACACAGCGTGTTTAAAAAATATAGTAGGTACTTAATTTTAAAATAGAAAAATTATCCATTTTTTTTGTAATAACATCTTTTGAGAAACATATACGAATTGTACTTGTTCTGTGGTTATCTAAAACTGACATGTACGTTAATAATATACAACCGTATTCATAACATTAACAAAATATGGAAATTTTATCTATTTGAAAAGATACTGAAAAACTTACTAAGAAAGGACATTCTTATGAAATCTTACTAAAGCTTATTAAGGCACTTAGGTACCTAATACAAAAATAGCTAAGTTCAGCTTTATCACCACACGACTCTATATTATTAAGAAATTCGTTTATTTGTCAAGTGTTTTCAAGAACCAGAAATCCCTTGATATTTATAATGTTGGAGCTTTTCAAGGACGGTGATTTATTCGGATGTCATATTTCTAAACACCATGCAATTTTTTTTCTAATATTCGAAATTCAGACATAAATCTTCTTTAATCAGTTATAATATAATCCATCTCTTCATTTCTACGGCACTCTGTAATTTCACTTGCGCGGTGAACTTTAAGTTTTCAAGTTTCTTCTGTCCCTAATTTAGTTGATAAAGTTGGCCGCATATTTTTTAGTTACATGGATATATAATTTGTAAGTTTTATATTTATAAATTTAAACAGTAAAATTTAAATGTGCTAATTAATGTTATGAATGGTAGTATTGTATGTAATTATAATTAAAAGGCTACTTATATCTTTCTATAATACGAGCAATTGAATTTTTGTGTGAAATTTATTTACAAATTTACAAAAGGGGAGATTTGCTTTTAGATATCCTTGAGTATATATAGATGATTACTAACTTTAACTTTTTACTTTGAATTAGGTAACTAGGACAAACACGCAATGGCCGACAACGATTAATTGTTATATAATGGATAATAGGGAAATAGACAGATATTAAGTAGTGATATTTGTTTAAGGTTTAAGTTTATTGATCCGTCACACCTTTTTTTTTTGGCATCTATATTTACCAAATCTAAATTAATTCAATATTACCTAGATCAGCATGTCTATTGGAAGGTAGTACCTCTGCAAATACTTTGAGATATACAGATACCTGTAAAAGATAATTTGTACAACCAGAAAGTGTAGTTACTTTTTTGCATAATTGCATTGATTTGAATAATTAATGCATTAAAAATGCATTAATTATTATGCTAAACCAAATACTAAAAATTCAAAATAAATATGTATGGTTTTCTAAAATCCCTTGTACTTTCACCATGGTGCAATTATGTGGCCGCTTGCCTATTACTCACCTCATTCACCTAGTTGCCACCTAGAAATTCGTTAGACTTCCCCCGTTGTTGTGTTTTTTAACAACGTCTTGTTACAACGAAGTCGTGAAAATTTTGTCGGTGTGAAGTTACAACGGTTTGGGAATCTACCTCTTCCATAAAGTCGTGTTCGTTGAAAATTTCAATCGTCGCCGTCGTGAGGACCGATCAGCACAGCAAGGCTAACATTTTTACAAGTTATTACATGACATTAAATGCAAAGTCTAGCCTACATAGGTATAAAATGCAAACTTTAAAATTCATAGTCAAATTTCAGATCTAACGGATGATATGTATGACAATTAATTAAACCTGTATATTAAGGCGTCTAAATATCTTAATCATAATAATGTGAGATTATAATATTCTTTGTAAACAAGTGACGTGTAGTTATACCCATAGACATATAATATAACCCATAGTAAGGTAGTGCTCTCGAGCCAGTGGATAGCGTCGTAGGTAACATAAGTCATGGAATTTTTAATCTAGGTGTATTCGAGCGCCTCCACGTGGTTCAATCATTTGTAATGGTAAAATAACGGAAAGAATGATGAAAAATTCAGGAATGATATACCTATTTTACAACTTGTGTGAATATGGAGTCATATAACTGTCAGCTCAGGTTTACTCAAGCTGTTCCTACTGTTTTGACAGTTCAGACAGTTGAGTAAATCTGAACTGACAGTTACATGACTCAATATCCACATAACTTGTAAAATATATTATTCCTGAATTTTTGTCAGAATAATTTGTCATTTCTAGGTCCATAGCAGTGACGTAGTAATGAAACAATGGTAACCTAATCCATTATCCAGGAAACATATGAATCTAGTTGGTGTGGCTATTCGTAGGCACTGAACTCTCACCCAAGGCGTATTCGAACTGTTCCATAAGGTCAAATCATTTGTAGGTCGGTAGAGTCACGGTCCACGTATCTGGCGAGGTTACAAAATAATGGAAAAATAAAAAATCTAAAACAAATTTGGAACGACACTAATGATGAGTTAGTTTTTAGGTGTCTGTTGAACTCTCTGGTGAATTGTGACTAAATTATGACTATGTAGAATACCTGAAGCACACCGAAAACCAATCAACAATGTAAAATATATTTTTCCTGGATTTTTCCATTTTTCTGTTACTTCGTTAGTAAGGACCTGTAAATGATTTGATACTGTGGAAAGGCTAATCTAGAGTTTTATGACTGATGATCCACTGGACTTCTTAAAATATATTTTTCCTAGATTTTTCGATATTTTGTCCAAGATTCTATTACTATGCTACTCTATTATTACATCGCGAAAAAGTTATTAGAATATTTGTTGTGATTTTTTTGTGTTCTAATGTGTCTATTACTCAATTAACTACCAGGTTACGATAACTATTTGTTATTTACAGACACAATTTTCTCTCTTATTAATATGATTAATATTGTCATATAGATAATTGCTTAGATCTGAAATGTAACAATAGTTATGTCTTAAACTTTGCATTCTATATATTTGCATTTGTTAGTGTAGGCTAGAAATGCTATTAATTTGACATCTAATAAGTTTAGAATAATTATTGTTTCCTTTGTCCAAAATAAATCTTTATCCAAAATAAAGATTGAAAGAGTGGTAGGTATCAAGGCAAAGTTCTAAAGTTTTCCCAAAAAAAAAAACATATAATATGCAATAAACATAAATATAGGTATCTTAAGTTAACTAAACTTCATGCGTGGTTTTTTAGTTTGATATAAAATTCTGTAATATTATCACTGATATTTTGAATCGTTTAAATAAAAAGATTATAATAAAATTTAAAAGAAATTAAACACTTAACTATCTTTGTTCTAAACGTTTCCAGTCGACACTCGACTCGTCGTCAGTAGTAGTTTTTGTTTTTAAACTTCTAGTGACGACTTGTAACACTCATTAACGTTGGTAAAATATTTCTACCATCATGTGTTTTCGATTTAATGCCACTAACTTTGGTTTACTTATGGACACCATATTGGATTTCATTATGGTAGTATTATTCTAAATTTCCTTTTCAACAATGAATCACAAAGTTAGAACAATTTACTTAGGTACTTTTTTTAGTTGCCTAATTTACGTTTTAAGTTAGTTAAAATTAAGAAATTATTATTATTATTATTATTATTATTATTATTTTTAACAGGCTAGTACCTATGTGAGTATAAGCATTCAAAATCATACCTATAATTATTTATTTTCTACAGAAACCAGCACAAAACAATTAATTTTAGTAAAATATATATTAAAATTTTTGTAAAATACATACAGGTAATTATGAACAGCTTAGTGTCTTAACTAGGCTAGATAAATATTTTAATTATTACAGCGAGGTGGATGTTTTCAACACACTCTAACTCGTTTTAGGGCTGGACAGAGTGTCTAATTCCCCATGAGGTGAACCAGAGCAATTATTTCATTGTCATTTGTCTTAACTTTTAATTTGAACATTATTTTATGTATTTGTATATCTTACCTTTAACATTATTTAATGAATACCTATATACTTGTATCTTCTATGAGTAGGTAGGTATTCTATTTATTTAATCTGAATTGTAAGTACTGGTGCTTTATAATAATTAATACTACTATTTGAGTATTACCTGTAATCTACTACTAATACCAATAAACTAATAAATTAATTAAAATACTATGAATCGTTTAAATAACTTCACCATTCACATTAAAAATATAATATTTAAATTGATACCTACATATTAGTGTCTAAGTATGCAAAAGTATTTAAAACAGTTCATATAATTTTATAAAAAATATTTTATCTTGGAATATTTGGGGATTTAAATGATCATATTTATAGCTTATAAATATGATCATTTAAAAGGGAATTTACGAGAGTATCACTGCTCAACCATAAAAAACCCATTTTGGCCACTTTAATGAAAACGACTTTAAAAATAAACAAAATATATACTTATTAAAATGTAACCAGCCTAAGACTTAAAGATAGGTACACGGGGCATGTTAAAATTCATCACTTCAGTTTTTTGAAATTTTCTCAAAATCAGTTATTATCATTGATATTCATTACGTTTGGGGCACACAGTATATCAATTAACATTAACAATTACGACGAAAATCTGACCTGGGAAGTCGACGCGAGATCCCATTTAATATGTAAGTACTTACCGAATCAGACGAAGTTGTAACGTTAAAGAATAAGGTAACAATAGTAGTAACAACATTAACATGGTAATATAAAATGATAAATAGAAAAATGAATAAAACATGATAAAATATTAATTTTTATTTCCCTAAAACATAAATTCAATTTGCAGCTTTAATGCGAAAAGTATAAAAAAATATAACATGACTTCATCAAGCGATATAAATACGTTTTAGTCCTTGAATTTCTATTCTTTTATTGAAAACAATTATTTATTTAAGTTCTCATCAGCGTTTCAGGTAGTTTGGGGTTTGACTGAAATTAACACACACGAGAATGCGACGTAAAGATATTTAACAAAAATCTAAAATTGTCCACAGCTAGAAGTGCTTATGCAATTTGCATAAAATTAATAGCTGCATCTTTACAATCATTTATTAATTATTCATTCATTTGTTTTCTAGTTTGCTGTATGTTTGCTGATTATTTTCATCATAGAATTTGCCGTTGGTATTGCAGCCGCCTCTTACAAAAGCCAATTCCGATTAGCCTTGAAGAATGTTATGACAGATTCTTTAAACAGTTACGAAAACAGCAAAATCGACAAAATAGCATGGGACAATGTGCAGAAAAAGGTAAAGATTATTATATCCATAATATACCGGCACAGGCACCAAAATGATAAATAATAATTCTTAGAATTTCTTTGTCGCTGAAAGATTGTCATATACAGGCAGGCAAAATTATGGATACTCCGGTTGTCTAAGCATGATCACAATAGTTTCAAGTAATATTTGTGATAGATCCTGCCAGAACCCCTAAAAACTTAAGAAGATTTTAAAAGACATCCTCCACATATTTAGATATTACGTATTTGTATGTCTTTTTTCCATATGAGTGTCAATCATCCCCCTAATAGCCAACAGCACACAGCTGTTTCGACCGTGGTCTCATCCGTGTCGTACAAGTCTCAGACTGAATAATATTCGTACTGGAATATTAGTTAGAGAGGACATATACTACAATTTTGCGTTACTGCGTGGGATATAAATTACGCCACTTATATTTCACTGAAATAATGCAATCTTTCGGAATATGCCTTCTCTAAATCAATATAAGTTATCTTAAATTTGGTACCCGTATTTATTTGAGGAGACCTAATTAGTCGAAACGGTTATCTGTTGTTTCTTGTTAGAGGTGATGGATATTCATGGGGTGACACTGCATACACTTGTGTCACCGTATCTTCTTGATTTATTATTTTATTCATTTGAAATTTTGGTCAGTGCTGCACTCAATAAAAATAAATATATTTTTTTAAATTATACATAAATTTTTTAAATTTTATATAAATTAAGAATTTTAAATTTAATATTAAATTTTTAAGTATTTAGTATTTACAAATATTGTTCAAAGTATCCTGAAGTAAGTCGACAAGTCAATACATTATTTGTAACAATCATATTAAAAGTAATTAGGAATTTTAAACTTAATATTAATTTATAAATTAAATTAAATTTATAAGTATATAAGTAAGGGAATTAAGGCAGGGAGAACGTTGTCGTCAAGGCACAGGATAATTGCTTCCAATCCACGAATCTGTAAAGTGTAAAGTATCCAAGTATTTTCTTACAATTCTTCCGTTATGAGGAGCAGCCCCATCTTCAAGTTTTTAAGGATTTTGATTGTTTTTAGGGGTAAATTATCAAGTATTTCTTCAAGTTCGTTTTACAAAAATTTTATATGGGGATTCCGGTTATAAAAAAATGAGCAAAGTAACTTGTCTCCTAAAAGACCATACTAAATATTTATAAAAAATCTAACTTGCGGCGGAACTTTTCCAACTACATGTGGATTTTCAGTGGTATAAGAATGCTTATTTCTCTGGTTGAACATACCACTAATAACAAATAATGTTTCATCAGACCATAGTGTTTTACTGCAGCAATCCGGATCCACGTTCATTGCGAAACTAACTACATATGTCTAATCTTCCTTGTTCCCTCCGTTAATGTTTGTGCTGGTTTAAACTTGAATCGTGTAGTTTATGTTTTTGTAGTATTCTCTGAACACCAGATTGAGATATGTGGCATTCCACTCTTAAATTTCGTTGTGATACTTCTGGATTAATATGTCCTTGCGCTAACTTACTTACTTCACTAACACTTTCAATTGTCTTGCGGGCTCTCCAATTTTGAAGTGTACCACATTTATTGAAGTGAATCCACAAAGGCCGAAAACTGGTCGGATTTGATTCTTAGCAACAGTGAGAAGTTAGCAACGATTTTATAGCAACAAATTTCGTAATTTCCACCACGCTCAATTATCGTTACGGTTAAGTATAAGCGTTATAAATCGATTTCCTGTTGTACGCAACAGATGCATTACAATGCATCTCTATTTAGTTGAAAATATGTAACTAAATATCCTTTATAGTTAATGAAGTCAAAGTTCCATCCAAAATGGAATTATGTGAAAGGATTACAGTGGCAAATAATGAAACAACTAAAGCCATACTTTGATCCTTAAATGGAGACCTGTGTCAATGTAATTTCTTGGACAGTTAATTAGAGGCATCAGCTATAACTAGGAACAAAAAAATTTTACTGACAAGCCGTCAGGACGTCCAAATAATTAATGGTAATGGTAATTAATTTAATGAAGATCATATTACTTGAATCATTAAATGAAGACCTGCGTCAGTGCAACTCCAAAGGCAGTTAGTTAGAGGCATTAGCCATAATTAGGAATAACACAATTTTACTGACAACCCGTCAGGAGTGTCCCAATAAAATATTTATTTTATTTTAATAATAATTAATAAAGCACATATTACTTGAATCCTTAAATGAAGACCTGCATCAATGCAACTCCGTAGGCAGTTAATTAGATCTTGAAAGGGATTGGAAACTTTGATGTGAAAGTAACACTGACGTAATTTTCACATAACACCAAAACACTATAATGCACTAGATGCGCATTTAACCTACCAAGTTGGCATCATCTGGAGATGATTAAAACTAAACTTATGTTAAAACCATCTCCAGATGATGCCAACTTGGTTGGCGAAACGCGCGTCTAGTGCAGTATAGTGTTTTGGTGTTATGTGGAAAACTACGTCAGAGTTTATTTATTTATTTATTTATTTATTTATTTATTTATTTATTTATTTATTTATTTATTTATTTATTTATTTATTTATTTATTTATTTATTTATTTATTTATTTATTTATTTATTTATTTATTTATTTATAACAGGATAAATATCGGCTCCATACAATGTAAAAAATAACATTTCAGAAATAGTACAATAGTAATAGTAGTACAATCACAAAAATAACAGTTAAAATACTCAATACCATTGACAAACTAACAAGCTTAAAGTTGTGGTAAGCGAAACACTCAGCTATACAAAAACAGATAATAAAAAAGAGATAAGAACACTGAAATAATAAAACCCTAAGTTTAGAAAGTTGTCAGAACATATTTTTTATATCAGATATTTTACAGTGGAATATAATATCCAGCGGAATATATAATTAGAGGCATTATCAATAATTAGGAACAACAAAATTTTACTGATATCCCATCAGGGGCGTCCAAATAGGATAAATGGCAATTAATTTAATAAAGCACACTTATTCTTAAATCCTTAAATGAAGGCCCGCGTCAGTGCAACTCTGTAGGCAGTTAATTAAGGCATTATCAATAATTAGGAACAAAAAAATGTAACTGACAACCCATCAGGGGCGTCCAAAGAGGATAAACTGTAATCAATTTAATAAAGCATATATTACTTGAATCCTTAATATGTGCTTTATTAAATTAATTACCATTTATCCTATTTGGACACCCCTGACGGGTTGTCAGTAAAATTGTTTTATTCCTAATTATTGTTAATACCTCTGATTAACTGCCTACGGAGTTACATTGACGCAGGTCTTCATTTAAGGATTAAAGTAATAATATATGGTTCATTAAATTAATTACCATTTATCCTATTTGGACGCCTCTGGCGGGTTGTCAGTAAATTTTTTTTTATTCCTAATTATTGATAATACCTTTAATTAACTGACTATGGAGTTGCATTGACGCAGGTCTTGGAGGAGTGCTGATCCTTGGTAACTGGATGGTAGATTGGGCCTGAGCAGCAGTGATGGTGTTGACGTCCATCAGGGGCCCTCCCACGTGTATGGTATTGAAGGGATCCACTTCGGCGGTGTTGATTGGTTGTGGACCCTGAATGAGACCCTCGGGGACATCTGGTCCACTGAATGCTCCGGAATGCTGCTGGTGTTGGTTTACTGTTGGGCCGGCTGGGCTGTGGCCTGGTTGGATGGCCTCATGTTTGCTGTATGTCCTCTGGCCCTTACTTCGTTTCCCTGCTGTCGGTATGGATTGTCCGGGCATTGGTTGTTGTAATGCCAGGCTTGGTAGTACCTACAGGGTGTAAAAGGCCTTCTTGTTAATTGTGTGGTAGCTCCAGTGATATCAAGGGTGGTTGTGGAGGTGGTTGCTGTGGTAGTGGCTGCTGTCCTGGCTGGTTCTGGAGGCAGTGCATACTTGGGGGCATCTTTTTGACTTGTGGGATGAAGTTCAAATCAGTTTCTACTTGCTCGGCTATCCTGGTCAATTCTTCGATGCCTTCAATGTTTCGGATTCGCAGGTGTGGCTTGATGTCTTGCCTCAATAGCTCTAGGATTGTGGTAACCATGGAGTCTTCGGGTAGGCATGGATCCAGTCTTTGCAACAGTGCCCGTTCCTTGGTGATAAAGAGCAACTACTTCGCCTTGGCTCAGCTGCGCATCATACAGCTTGCTTCTGAGCCTAGCCCTGGTGGGTGCGCTGTCGTATCTGTCGATGATGCGTTTGTGGAACTCGTAGTAAGCCAGTGGGAATTAGTGGTATTGGCTATACCACCTTGCTGCCTCGCCTAGTAGCTGCTTGGCAGCTACCGATGTCTTCTCTTCATACTCGGTTACCTCATTTTTTGTGAAGAACAGCTGCATTCGGTTTAGGAACAGCCTGGGATCTTCTTGGTCCAAGCCGAAGAACATCTGGGTTGGTGGCTTCAGTGCAACTATGGCAGGTCTCATCAGGTCCTGGATGGTTTGGGCTAGGCTATTAGCTAAGGTGATAGCTACTAGCTACTTCTTCCACTGGATTGGCTGCTGCTAGCCTTGGAGGCTCATTCAGGGGTATTTCTTCGGAAGGACAGATCACTGTCGGCCATGTTGACACTGACCCTTCTTGGTGCTGGTGATGATATGATGGCATCAATTGGATCCATGTTTCTTATGGCTCGTTGACCACTGGATAGATCTGGATGGAAGTAGACCACTTGATGTATGGCTGTCTTGGATATGGACCACCTCGGAGTAGGCTTGAGTACCTGGAGTAGATCTGGCTGGACGTGGACCACCTGAGGTAGGCTTCACTTGAGGATGGACCGACTTGGAGTAGGTCTGGGCATCTGGGGTATGCCAGGCTGGACGTGGATCATCTGGGGTTGGCTTCTCTTGAGGGTGGACCTCTTCGGAATAGGCCTGGGCACCTAGGGTATTCCTGGTTGGACGTTGACCGCCTGGGGTTGGCTTCACTTGAGGATGGCCCACCTTGTAGTAGACCTGGGCACCTGGGGTAGACCTAGCTGGACGTGTAGCAGCTGGGGTTGGCTTCACTTGAGGCTGGATCACCTTGGAGTAGGCCTGGATACCTGGGGTAGGCATGGCTGAACATGGACCACCTGGGGTTGGCTTCACTTGAGGATGGACCATCTTGGAGTAGGCTTAGGTACGGTGTACGGTGGGAGATACGTACGGTGGGAGGTCGCTGAAATCATCCGTATGCTCACCTAGGATCAGCTATTTACCAGTCGTACCTTGCTCTATGGTGATGGTGTTGTTGCTGCGGCTTGATAGTCTTGGTAAAGGCAATTGGGTTTCGGTATGCGTCGTGGATGGCTTGCCTTGGTAAACGCAGGTGGTTAATAATTGAAACTAATATTTTTGTTGATAAAGCCCAATGGCAAGTTGGGTCACTATCGATGATGTCGAAGATGGTTGGGTGTTGTCGAAGATGATGATTGTATTCAAATATTGTAGTTGAAGATTTTATGTTCATGTTGTCGATGTCGATACTGAGCCGAGACTGACTTGTGGCCAAAATTTGACCTATATTTAACCGCTGATGATAAGAGGACGGGAGATTCATCGCCGGTGTTGAAAAATTTTGAATTTTCTGTAGGGCCTCCTTACGCAGGGCATTTGTGCGTGTTTCACATATGTTTTAGTGCAAATTTTGCGTGCGGCAACACTCTTTTGCAAAATTTAAGTGTTGTATTACACGTACCAAATACAGTTCTGATTTTTCCAAGCCTGAAATTGTAATGATTAGTGTGTGAGGTAATAACTTCAAAAGTTTTAATACATAAACCATGAAATTAAGTAGTTTACTCCAATTTAAAAAATAGATAATAAGACTATATCGAATTGTTTTCCGTTTTATAAATAGGGAAAGCAACTGTTTTAGACTGTAACACTCGTGTGGCTCATCACTGGTCGTGATGAAATAAAGCAGGTGTTCTGCAAATGTTGATTTTATCTATTTTTTGAAAAATTGATTCGATTGTAAGAGTCGTTGTATCAGATTCGTAATATTCTCACAATAGTCTCAACGCCAATTCAAAAGCTCTGCAAAATTTTATGCAATTTCTAATCTTGGATAAAACATCTATTTTTTTATCACTAAATATTAGTAGTTCCCAAAAAAGCTAATTCCATTGTGTTATGAAAATGGCTTTTATCTACGTTCCTGTAAAAAGTAACAATTTTTTTAAATCATTTCCAGTGAGTAATATTCCAAAATTTATTTTTTCTGTTTAGAAAATATGTCATATTTCATGTTAAATATGTCAACTCTCCAATGTAATCAGTATAATTTTATTAATTCAGCTGTTTTTCCCTTACTCTTCAGCTGGAATGTTGTGGGGTTGAAGGCCCTGGTGACTGGAAAAAGAGACCTTTGTCTTGCTGTCACGCTTCAAGAGAAAATGGACCTGATCCTACTCCAGAACACTGCAGAAACGCAAAACCTGGAGACGATTACCTTTATAACTATGGATGTTTCGATGAGCTTCAAATGAAGGCGGAGAGGGCTTCCAAAATACTTATCGGGGTTGGAATTGGTGTAGCTTTTATAGAGGTAAAAGAAGAGTTTGCAGAAAAGTTTATTTTAACGTTTTCTTTTTTTTTCAGATAATTGGAATAATTTTAGCTTGTTGGATGGCATCAGCAGTGAAACACAAAGAACAAGGTTAAAGATATATAATTTAACCCAAATAAAAAAGAAACAAAATATCATGACCGCTGTTTTGAACTTCCAGAATTCCTTCCACAGAAATTACCTACTTCTACCCATTTATTCTTTTTAGAATAATAATTGTTTATACTATATACCGATTATTTGTATTACAGAAGTACCTATAGGATGTATAAAAAACTGTATTACCTTATTTTTAAATACCTTGATTAAACTTAACTGAACATTATCAAATTCATTTATCAAAACGTTAATAAATATGTAATTAAGTTGAATGTTATCTTTCTCTGTATGCAAGTAATATTCCTTCGTAAATTTTAAAATATGAAAAATTTACAGTACGCACCAAAAACTTTTTTAAATTATGCTAAGGCAGGGCGAAATTATCAAACGTAAATATAAAGCGGCATTCAAAATCTAAATGTTTATAACCAACCCTTGAGCTAACGCAATCCATTTTTTGTTTTCATGTTCCGTAGCTTTAGAAACATTTTTTCCAAGTGTTGCAGGTTACATTTGATATGTTTGGAAATAATTAACTATTTTTGCAAGATTTTCAATATTCACTATATAAATGGAACAGAAAATAAATCATACTGAAAAACTAAAAAACATGTGCAATGTGCATTGAGCATATTTTAGATTTCATGCAAAAGTACAGAGTAGTTAGTAAGCCGCTGTATTACTGATACTGATCACGGTATTTTCAACCAATGCAACATTTGAACATCTATCTGCTCGACAAATTTTCCATGGAACTATGGAATTCATCATACAAAGGTATTTTTTTTTTCTAACTGCTGCTTCAAATGCTATATTTCATTACTATTTGTAGTCGAGCAAAGATTATTACTTAAGAGCTCCACGATACATAACTAGAATAGAGCTACTTTAGGTTTAAACATCTTAATGATTGGACTCATGAGACACTAAGTAAAAACTGGAGAACGATTGGAAGTCCACAACTTCCACTCCTTCAGTTTCTACTTAGTGTCTCATGAGCCCAATCATTATGATTTTTAAACCTAAAGTTTAAACTGGACTGGACAAGCTCGCAACTTTATAGTGGAGCCAAGTAAGACCAAGACGTCCTGGCTGTTAAGTCGTAGCCGGAAGGCTCTAAATCAGTTGGTGGAAGTATGGGTCACTGCAAGCTTAGAAGACATCTATCATTGATGGGTGTTGAGGGAAACCCTATCTGCCCAAAGTGCGGAGAGGGCGACGAAACGCCTTCCCATTTCTTGGCAGAATGCGTGGCTTTGGGCAAACTAAGACACGACGTCTGGGGGGCCGGGGAGCTGCAACGGGAAGAAGTCAGTTCCCTTGAATAGACCGATATTGTGACCTACATTAGAAGGTCGGGAAGGTTCGACGAGAGAAGAGGTGACAGAGTTAGTTAGGGGACGACAGGAGTAGGCAAAAGGTGCCCGCTTGTGGACTACTTGCCAGGTCTTGTCCGTCCCATACCACCACTACTACTACTAGGTTTAAACATATAGAATGTCTAAAAATTTGTTGACATTAGTCGTAACACTAAAACTAACTTTTATATAGGTCTTTACATAATAGAAATTTTGATTTCGGCCATACGACTACACGTTTTATAAATTTTAAATAATGGTTATTTATATTTTATTACTTCCGTTCCTACTGAACGTATTTATTCACTTTCTTATCGTAAATAAGTTCTACTTTGGGATATTCTAATAAAATTTTATTAAATATTGTAATTTTTAAGTGCATAGGATAAAGTCTATAACAGATTTGCAACTTCATCTGAGAACTACTGATGAAGGAATGGTTGATTACAACTCAAATAAAAATTCCTGAAAATCCAACAAAAATAAAAATATTTAAATTAATCAAGTAACGTAGGTAAATAAACTTAGTTCTCAATAGTCTCTTAAAATTATCTATAAAATCTCTCTTCTAATTATGACCACTGAAAATATCACTTAATTTATATTAGTTCGTTATGCATGACGATGTTGATAAAGCTAATTTTGTCGAGTTGTATGATGTGTTGTTAAATGTTGACTGGTCTAGTTTAGAAAATATTAATAATATTGATGAAGGTTTAACGAATTTTTATGGTATATTAACTGATTCTTTTGATGCATATGTTACTAAGTATAGTACAACCCCTGATAGAAAATACCCCCTTGGTTTTCGCGTGACATTATATGCTCTATTAGACAAGAGCATCATAAAAATTGTATAAAATCTGGGGCCATAAAAGAATTAGAGAGATTTAGAATGATAGGTGGTAAAATAAAAAAAGATGTTGATGATGCCTATATTTATTGAGAATGCGGAGGGGGAAATACAACCCGAAACAATTCTGGTTATTTTTAAAAATAAAATAAAATCCGTTGGGCTTCCTAGTAATATGACCTACAATATAAAACAAATATGCACTCCAATCGATATTGTAAATTCTTTCGCCTATTTCTTATAACAATCATAAAATACATATATTTTTCCTACTACATATTAAAATTGATGTTTTCTCTGTAGATGAGGTTATCTCCGCAATAATAAGATTTAAAAATAAATTGACAACAGAGCCGGACATTGTTCCAGCATTTTTAATACGTGATTTTAGCCACCCCTCCTACAATAGATGAAGTCCCATAGGATGGAACCCGCTGATACGCACCGCCCTATTGCTGCGAGAACCCCGAAGAATGGATCACGACAGCCGTCGCCAGCTTTGACCGTAACGCCATCTGGTGGCGTTGTGGAAATGCTGGTCACTTCCGCAGTCAATTCCGATTACCACCACGACTGTTCTGTTCACGGCGTGGACAGTCTGAGATCATGACCAGAGACTGTCAGCGCCCGAGGACGGAAAACTATCAAGGAACTAACTGTACCATTACGAGGCCTGTACCGTTCCGCCCCATCTATGTTTCGGAAACCATATCCGCACCTAATCAAGACTACCGCTCACAAGTACCAGCTCGTATCCAAGACCAGACTTTCTTAGTCCTAATAGGCACCGAATCTGGGCGCTTTTACATAGGAAATCGTATTAGCCACAATCAACATGGTAATTCCAAAAAATGTTTACGTTGTGCCGCTGTCCAGTTAGCCAACAGTAACTTCGCTACACAGGCAGAGCTTGCTATTTGGATTTCCACATAGGAACGAAGCAATTTGAGGAGTGCTTATGGTACTTTAAAACCTATCATCTGATTTAGTAGTGGGAATGAACATCCGGAGTAAATATGACTTTATCATAAGTTCGTCCACTGCCACCGTATATCCCTCAGTATCTCCGCCGAAAAAAGAAGGCAACTGAAAAGATTCCTAGATACCGAAATACCCAACTTTCAGAACATACGAAGAACTACAGGACAGGACAGGATACAACACCACATAGCATAATAGAACCATCCAATAACCTATGGAGCTCACCTGTCGCTATCGTTATAGTCCGAAAGAAGGATGGGAAACCTAGGTTCTGCAGCGAGTTTAGGAACTCAACGAGGTTACCCGTTACCATATATCAACGCCATATTGGGCAAACTCCGCAAGGCCCGATACATCTCCAGTCTGGACCTAAAACAGGGATATTGGCAGATAACACCTTCCCCCGAAAGTAAGCCAGTCACCACATTTACCGTACCAGGGCGAGGTCTGTTTCAGTTCCGAGTTATGCTCTTCGGACTCCACTCCGCGCCAGTCATGTCATTTGATTCTCATTTTTTAAACGAAGTAAGGGCGATATGAATCACATGTATTTTAAATAGATTGGCCACCTGTAATTGTTTATATTATAATTCCGCTACCGAATAAATACCTGATATCACCTTGAGATCTCAAAACATAATTTACCATCCCGCCCCCACTCGAAGGTATTCCATCACCTTCGAATTCGTTTCGCAGCGCACCGATCAGTCGTTCGCCGTCCGATACCACGACCAGTTCTGCTTCAATCTGCTTCTACCACCACAAAGGACCAGTAAGTAAATTTCCAGAAAACCGCACTTAGAATAATTTCGCCGGCTTTCATGATACAATAAAACAAGATATGATATTAACGCGTCCTAATTTCGTCTGCTTTCGCGCATGACGTCACTTGGTGCAAAGAATTTTAAAATGTATATGGCGCAAAGTGCACTTTATCGTTGAAAAGCGTCGAAGTTTAATTATAATTGTTTTATTTATTGTTTGAAATATACTTTTAGGTGGTTTTAGTTTCCAAGAACACATTTCTTATGTAAAAAAAATTTCGCATTGACGCAACATTTGTGTAATTAGAGTAACATGTTACGTTACAATCCAAGTACTTTTATCATGTTACAGTGAAACAGAATAAGTAAATGTTGTTTTTAATAAACAACTGAAGTACCTATGTCAAAGACTAAGCTTGTATTACATTATATTTACTTTCATTATATGAATTTAGGTATTATATACAGGGCCTATCAAAAATAACTAGTACATTCTAGGTAATAAAATACATAACATTTTTTCTAGTTATTTTTTAAAGGCTCCGTATATAATACTTAAATTCATATAATGAAAGTAACTATAATGTAATAAAAGTTTAATTGTAATTATACAACAGTTATACCGGGTGTCCCACGGTGACGATCCATTAGAAGTATCTGGAAAACCAATTAAGCTATTAATTTGAAATGTGAGGTGAAGTGAAAGTGGGCCATGACCTACTTGATGAAAATATTTTGTAGTTGCTACTACTTCCGGTTATACTATTGAAGTTTATATTATTTAATTTTTGGATTCTATGTGAAATTCTAAACACATTTCATGTAGGATGTCCTATACCTATCTATCTATCTATCTATCTTAACTTTTCATAAGCTTTCGTTTGAGAGTAATTTCTAATACAGATCTAACAGAGACAGATCTAACCAAGAGATTATATTTAATCGAAAATTTTTAATTTCTAGAAAATCTGAAATTAGTGTCAAACGATAGCTTATGAAAAGTTAAGATAGAAATGTGCAAACCGTTTTACTTCATCTCAAACCGTTTAGATTTTACAGGGTGTCAAAGTTGAAAAATGTCAATATTCACTTGTCAATATTTCAACAGTTGAAGATAGGTATAGGATACATCCTACATGAAATGTGTTTAGAATTTCACGTAGAATTCAGAAATGAAATAATATATAGGGTGTCCCATTTAAAATAACGAAGTTAATGTCGACTTCCAGTATAACCACAAGTGGTAGAAACTGCAAAATATTTTCATCAAGTAGATCATGGCCCGCTTTGACTTCACCTCAAATTTCAAATTAATAGCTTAATTAGTTCTCCAGATACTTTTAATGGATCGTCACCATGGGACACCCTGTATAATACCTGTGGAATTTTCACAGGTTATTTTTTAATACCCAATATATAATAGGTCGTTATAATTCAGAAACATATATACCTATGTGCTGATGGAAATTAAGTATTTATTTTTTAAATTACATAACTATGAAGTTATATTTTATGTAAAGCAATATTTTATGTTGGACGTCAAAGAATGTTAAAGATTTTTACATTATATAATTATACATGTATTTACTCTTTTTGGAAAGCTGTGCAAGATTAAACAAAAAATCTTAAAACAATATTGAAGAGAAAACATTATCTGACCTATTTCTGACAATTATTGAGGAATTAAAAAAATATAAGGTGCATCAAGAGACGATGTCTTGCTGGTCTATATCCCAGCAATTCATGTTTTAAATTGCGTTCATAATCGCTTTTAATAAAATGCTTATCGCAAACACGAGCAAATTTAACATTAAAACTGTCTTTACATTTACACAGCTGTTTCCAAATACCCTGCATTTCCTTGTCTTTCGGAAATCTAAAAAACATGGTACTGCCATCGTACAAAACCCTTGCACATATTATCAACAGCACAACCATACATCGTACACTCATTTTTCACAAAAATGAACGCTTTAACACTTTTAAAACTATTATTTTAAAAAGTTCTTTGCTATGAACGGTAAAATAAACACACAAAGTATAGGCCAATATGGCGGGAATTCGCATCAATTGACGTCACATATGCCACGCTCACATGCGTGATATCATATCTTTTTTTATTCTATCATGGCCGGCTTTTGAATACTAGTAAGAAAAATAAGTCCTCGGACACTAAGTCCGAGTTTGCTATTGCGCATGTCCGAGGTCTTACTAGAACACCAGAACTAGTCATGCCTGTACCACAGCTGCTACGAATATCATCTAATGCTATTACGAAAGCAAAACCAAGGCGTTGCTGAAACCCGTCGTGGTGGAGCTCTGTGCAACTCGCTATTAACCCTATATGAGTAGTGAGCGAATAGGAGTGTATTGATCACAATTTCCTTTTCAGCATTTATTTCCGGGATCGCACTACTACGAAAGCAAAACCACGGCGTTGCTGAAACCCGTCGTGGTGGAACTTGATATAACTCGCTATTCATGTAGTTGCTGCAACCCTATATGAGTAGTGAACGTGTAGCACTAACTGTATTAATCACAACTTCATTTTCAGCGAGAACATAAATATATTACAACAGTTTGTAACTTATAGACAATAGCCAAGAGAACGAGTGTCTTAGTAATAGTTGTGCTTTGTATTTTGCTTATTAATTGCTTCCTCACTTGGTATCCATGCACGCTGACCTTTCCGTAGCTCATCTGGTTGCTTATTACCCGCAGTAGCTTCTCCGATTAGCTTGTTGCCTCCCGCTTGTAGACTAACCTATGTGTGTGCTCACTCCGCTTACCAACGCACCGCATGTTAACTAGATAAGTATATTTCTGTAACTTTATACATAGTAGGATTGTGTGAATATCTAAAGTCTAATTCAGACCTTTGCTTGTTCACCCTGCATTTTTCAGGCATGCAATTTTGGACAGGCGCATGCAACTTTAACGCAATGCTTTTAAAATGCACTACCTCTCACACTTGAGGGTAATAAACGAACAGAAGCAATGACAAAATAGTTGGTACTATAATTTTTAGCTCTTATTAATTGGTTCTGTTGGTGCAACTGATTTGTAGTCTTTCAATTTTTATTTTGCGATATTTTTCTTAAAGATAAAAGATTTTTCTTATTAGAGAGTTTTTGAACCCCTTAAATTCTAGCACGTCGTTATCGTTATCGTTATTCTGCGCATGCGCAGTGCCAAAAATGATACTCTTTTAGGCACTGCGCATGCGCAGAATAACGATGACGATAACGACGTGCTAAAATTTAAGGGGTTCAAAAACTCTCTAATAAGTTACAATTTATAAAACCCAACCCCAACATTCCCTCACATTCTTATTTTTTGCTTCTAAATTTCAAATGTCAACAACTTCACTACGGGACACGGATTCACAGCCAATCGCATTTCTAGGGAATTTCACTAAACTTGCATGCTTCTCTGGGGTAAATTAGAACATGTCCTAATTATTGTAACCGTGAGCACCCTGCGCTTTTTTAACGCACATGGGACAACCACAAGTGCGAATAGGAAACGCATGCATTTTACATGCTGCGTTAAAAATGCGGTGTGGGCACCCTCATATTTGAATCTGCTTTAATGATTATAGTGTATTCTTCATAGCTGTGTAAAATGTCTAATCTTCCCTGAAGACCGTCTGGCGTGCCGTATCTTCACTGTAACTACCTGTTTAGTGGTGTTTCTGCACTGTAAACAGAAATTGGCGACCGAGGCAAATCAAAAGAGAAACAGATACTCAGATGTCAAAGTGACACTTCGCACCTGCAATCCGAAGGATACGTCACAATACATCATTTATGGAAGATCCAGGCTTGAATACGGTGCAGTTGTCTGGACCTCAGTTTATAATGTTTACAGTGACAAAATAGAAAATGTGCAGCGTAAATCTTTAAAATAATATATTAATTTGAGAAAAGAAGGATGGTACCCTCCACAGGGCTATCCCCACAATGAATTACTTGATAAATTTAAATTTTGTTTGTTGAAGAAGCGCGGGGAATGTTTTTTGCAAATGACGTTCTTCAATATTATGAATAATGTTATTGGCTGTCTTAATATATTATGTAAATTAAATATTCATATTCCCCGTGAAAACAGCAGAAATTTTACGACTTTATCTGTCAACTCCTAGTATAAATATTTTAAAATTCTCAACCATATACTCAATGCTTTATTTATATAATAATTAATTAATATAGATCATTTCATTACTTCTGGTTCTGCTGTTCGGCGATTGTTACCTCACTGATGTAAAATTCTGGTGTATTCTTTATTCTTTATGTTTATTCTTCATGTTTATTGTTTTTTGTTATATATTATTCTGTGATAATGGAGTAGTAGCAATATTTTTTTGTGGTAACATTGTCTTGTAATTGGGGAACTTGTAAGTAAGATAAGTAATGGAAATAAATAAATGTATAAAATAAATAAGTAAATAAATAAATAAAAACTTGGGTATAAATGCTCAGGTTCAACAGTTTGCACCTGTAAGACCTGTAAATCTAAGCAGGGTTCATGCGACTGTATCATTAAGCATTTTTATACTGTTCCTAGTCTATAGTCGATTCGAGTTAAAAAATAAATATTGTTAAGCCATTGAGTTTTATTAGTATAGTCAAAGTTTAAGCTTACATTTGCCAGCTTTGCACCTCTGTCTAGTGTCAGGATAGTGTCTAGAAGTAAATCCAGTCCTGCTTATATATTATACTACAACTATAAGACTCTCCTATCCAAAATATGACAATGGTAAAGTTGCCAAAAGTGACTCTCTAATCATGCGGTAGGTAAGTAAAGTTACAAGAAGTATTTTTAGTGTGGTAACGTAAAAAATAAATAAATAATAAATAAAGTAATGCAAAAAAATGTACGGTTGTACATGGTTGTATTTTACATAATGTTTGTGGTAACTGGGTAACTCCCTTGATTGCAAAACTCGCCTACGCTATGGTTCGTTTTCCAATCTTCAATCTCGTGCGGTAAGAAACTATTTACCACACTAATTATGTAATATATTATTATCTACTATTCAAGTTCCAGAAGTTGTAATAAGATATCGACTGACAACTTTGAATTTCAGACCATTGAATTTGACAATATTGATAAACAAACTTTTCTAGAAGTAAGTAGTAGAAAACATAACATACCTACTTCATAAAGTGACTGCGTTTCAATTGTAGAAAAAATAAATTGTCATTGGATGAGCAAAGCAAATGCCTATAATGCAGCAAATTATGTATTTCTGTGGTACACTTTACAAAAAAACTACTTAATTTGAAACAGAATGATACTACAAATTAATTTAACTTGAAACATGGTTATAAGTTTATGATGATTAGATGTGTGATTAATAATTTTTTTTTTAATTGTAGATTGGAAAATACATAATATTATGAAAATATACACATCGAAACTACTTTACTGCCTGTTTGTAGTGGCGAGATACAGTGAAATACACTGCAGTGCCCTCTTTGGGTCTTTGCTACTACCTGTCTGACAATTATTGTCTAATTGACAGACAGATAACGATCTGCAGAAAGCAGATGCCATTACAGCGACCTCTATTGTCTTTGATGAGGAAGACAATCCTACTTAATTATTGGAAGGAGATGCCGAAAACAACTACTCCACGGCCAATATGCCCCGACTGGCGTTGCATTACATCAACATCTCCATGGATGTCGCCACATCCTTCATCAAGACCAAATACCAGACAATGACCGGTTTCGATCTTGTTATGATCTCATCAGATTGCCATAGGTATCGGAATCGATGAATGATCTGGCGACATTGTCAATTAGACAATAATTGTCAGACAGGTAGTAGCAAAGACCCAAAGAGGGCACTGCAGTGTATTTCACTGTATCTCGCCACTACAAACATTCACATATGCCCCTTAGGCAATCAATGTCGCCAGATCATTCATCGATTCCGATACCTATGGCAATCTGATGAGATCATAACAAGATCGAAACCGGTCATTGTCTGGTATTTGGTCTTGATGAAGGATGTGGCGACATCCATGGAGATGTTGATGTAATGCAACGCCAGTCGGGGCATATTGCCCGTGGAGTAGTTGTTTTCGGCATCTCCTTCCAATAATTAAGTAGGATTGTCTTCCTCAAAGACAATAGAGGTCGCTGTAATGGCATCTGCTTTCTGCAGATCGTTATCTGTCTGTCAATTAGACAATAATTGTCAGACAGGTAGTAGCAAAGACCCAAAGAGGGCACTGCAGTGTATTTCACTGTATCTCGCCACTACAAACATTCACATATGCCCCTTAGGCAATCAATGTCGTCAGATCATTCATCGATTCCGATACCTATGGCAATCTGATGAGATCATAACAAGATCGAAACCGGTCATTGTCTGGTATTTGGTCTGGATGAAGGATGTGGCGACATCCATGGAGATGTTGATGTAATGCAACGCCAGTCGGGGCATATTGCCCGTGGAGTAGTTGTTTTTGGCATCTCCTTCCAATACTTTACTGCCATCTGGCAGATGTCTGTTGAACTTCATAGTCCCGGTCGCGCGATCTAATGGATATTTTAAGAATCTCTATCTCGTAAATCACCGCCGCCTGGATGGACACTCGTTCAGATGCTGTCATAAATGTACAGGGTCATTGGTTATATTTAGCCACCCACCTAGAGGTTCTCCCTTTAATCTGAGGAAAAAAAGTTAAATACAAAAGTTGTAGGAAATCAAGTGTAGTTTATTCCAGAATGTAAAATCTTTATATAGGGTGTTTCAAAAACGCGTGCCATCTCAAACTTGCATTTTTTAAATGGAATACCCTGTATATTATTAAGTTTTTCGATTCTACGCAAAATTCTACGACTTTTTCATATACCATACCTTATATCTAAAGTTAACCGTTTTTTCATAAATAATGGTTAAAGATATACCTACCATAATTTTGTAATAATTTAATTGATCTGAGGAACGCGTGCTTACTATTCCTAGTTAGCCATGAAAACAAAAAACCGATATCATATGCATTGTCAAATATTTTGGTTTTCCGATTCCGAATTATTTTATTATCATTTCCTTTATCTTTAGGTGCCTATATTTTATATCTTTAACCATCATTTATTAGAAAACGGTTAAATTTAGACATAGGTATAGTATATGAAAAAGTCGTAGAATTTTGCGTAAAATCGGAAAACTTAATAATATACAGGGTATTCCATTTAAAAAAATGCTATTTTGGCATGTCAGGCGTTTTTGAAACACTCTATATAAAGATTTTACATTCTGGAGTAAACTACACTTGATTTCCTACAACTTTTGTATTTAACTTTTTTTCCTCAGATTAAAGGGAGAACCTCTAGGTGGGTGGCTAAAATATAACCAATGACCCTGTACAACAAATGACCGTGTATAATTCAATAATAGACATGTAAAATTTTAGTGATATAGAAAAAATGTATTGGTTATGTACTTATAGGTATAGTTTTCCGTTTGAATATCTTCTTGTTATGAATAGAATACGGCCTCCCACTTTCTTTATACCTTAGAAATAGAAGCCTTTCCTGACATTGATATATTTAAAATAAATCGGATAATGACGCCTTGTATTTTTTGCAGTTATGAATTGACATTTATAAACACAGTTAGGTAATTTGCTAGTATACCGGGTTTCCCATGTCATCTGACTAATGACAATTAGCATGGGCGATTACATTTCATTAAATTTTATATTCCCAAGGTAACACTATGAGAAGTATTGCTAACATAATCGATAGTACTGATCGCCAAACACTTCTGATTATCAAAATACTGAAGCGAAATACTTCTTTAATTAAAATATCATTAACAATTAATTTTACTTAACTTTAACAGTTTACATAGCTGTCTTAGAGCACGAAACTATGAATGGCATTGTGGCCTAGTGCGTACCACTAGGCCACACTCGGGCTCCCAAACTAAGCTTGCAATATACTCGCAGGTTCGAATCACAATTATTGAGGTAACATTTTTTTAAATTTTACTTTTTAACATATTTTAAAAAAAAATTTATAATTTTAGAACTATAGTTTTTTATTAAAAAAAAACCTATTACTAAATCACGACAGTTCCTCTGTAACTGATTAACTCAATATCCAGCTTGAGGTATTATAATATGTAGTAACTATTAGCAGAGATAAGTACACTTAGTAAAAGCACAGTGCATGTAATAAATAAAAAAATATGTTGCTTGTTGATTACTTATTTTATAAGATAGTAGCTTTAGCTAAAGATAAAGGAAACGAACCAATTAAAAACATGTTTTATTTTTTTTTCTTTGATAAGTAAATACTTTTTGTGACTTTAAATATTAGCTTCAAAAATAATAACTAGGTACTGACAATGAACCATATATTTATTCCAATAAGTAAATACTAATAATTTGTAATTAATTAAAAAGTAAAATTAAAAAAGCTGTCTCTGGCGGGATTTGAACCTGCAAAATTTTGCGGTTCAGTTAGAAAGACTGCCGCTCAACCAGCTAGTCCACCAGACAATTTAAAGCGCGAGCGCTAACACAATTATGTAAACTACATATATTAACTTAAAACGAATTTTTATTGATATTTTAATTAAAAAAGCATTTCGCTCTAGAATTTTGGTAATCAGAAGTGTTTGACAGTCAGTACTATCAATTCCATTAGCAATATTTCTCATAGTGTGCGCTGGGAATATAAAATTCAATGAAATATAATAGCCCATGTTAATTGTCATTAGTCAAATGAAATGTGAAACCCGGTATAGTGAGTGATACGCTTTTCGTGAGTCAACACTAAGGTCTTCTACTTGTCTTAGTATATTTTAGGAATCAAAACAGTAATAAAAAAATCTAATTCTGACTTCTAGTAAAACAAGTGTTTTACTAATGTTTCATTTTAAAAACACGCTTTTTGCGATTCAAACCCTTTTCCTTTCCATAATTTTTACCCTTATCCCCAATTTGTCTGACAATTCTAAGTTCAGAACCAAAAGAGCAACCACATAGATACCAAGTCAATTTGTTGTTATGATGCATTCATTGTCACCTAAATATTATATAGCATACAGTCCACAAACTTCCAAAATACTTAACAATAAGTACTTGTATATTGTGTAATATTATTATTTATAATAATAATTATTATTAGATGGGTGATAATTCATTGCTTCTACACGTCAGTGTTATTTATTAGCAAATAAACTTCCTAACTTACCTACACACTATTCTGCACAGCAACTAGGACGTTGGCAATACATAAACATCCGTTATTTTTAAACATGAAAGACTGGGTAACTTGATCCGATTATGTACCAAACATATAATAACTAACCCTATAACCATCAAGAAGTATTCTGAAAGAAAACAATATTTTACTTTGTCGAGTAGGGGCTATGTTTAACCAGATCAATATTTCTGGAATACAATTTACCTAAAAATAAAACGTTGACCCCAGCTGACGTGTAATCTCCTCAAGATATAAAAAAGTCTGGCTCATAGGGTTGTTATAATGTACCATAATATCTTTATGGTTTCACTATAGCGTGGTTTAAAGGTATTAAAGAATATAATGTTATCCAAAGAATTTTACATGTACATAGACTATAAAAGACATTCTACAGTACCTAATGAAAGTAATTTGTCCTTCGTTTTCTTTTATTCACGTAAATAAGATTGATTGAAGATAATGATGATAAAGGTAGAGCCACAGCTTAATAAACAAATATTAAGCTGTGGTAGAGCCCTTCGTTTGCAAGGAGCCGAAAAGTTGATAGGAGGTCATCGCCTGCTATAGGTGTTTATTTTTAATTTATTTAGCAGTGTAAGAAACCCACGTATGTTGGAACATCAATGGAGTGCTTCTTTAAGGGGTGATACGATGAACGTGATGTTAATAGGTTTGTTTTCATAAGGAATCACATCGGCATGTTTCCGACCACAGTTTTCAAACTACCATTGCTGCATGGCATTAAACATTATCAGTTCTAACTTGGCCATAACTGATTTGTAATTTTTGTTGGAACAGCAAACCACAAACGTAAGTAGTTCCATAGAATAACTACTACCTTGGGGAGAGGATGTTAATACAAAGTTAGATTTTTTAAATAACTCGATGATCTCACTTTTTGATGTGTATATACGAACTATACGAACTTTCTGTAAAATTAATTCTACATGTTGTCCGAACATGACTTACAATTTAAAATTAATGATAAAGGAAAAAACGTAAAGCTTGTAATAGGTATATCCGCACCAGATTAGAGGTTAGTAAATTATTTTTTGTGCAACCCTCCTCAAAGCGACTATTTTGCATTCGCAACACAGTCCGCAAAATTCAATTTTGCGGCCGTTACCCTTAACAACGGCCGGCAAACTAAATGTCACTCAAATGTCAAAATTTCAATCAAAACTTGACATTTCTGCAATAAGGCAACAGGAGTCCTTTTTTTTATTAAATAAATAATTCCATATTAACAAGTATTTATTGAGGATGAATATTAACAGTAATTTGACAATTTGTATTGTTAGTAATATTTACACCTGAACTAACTGAAGCACCTAATTCTAATGTTTTCGAATAATTATTAGAAACACTTGGCACTACCAAACTACTGCAGTTAGTTACATTTGAATTAGATGCTTCAGTACCAAAAATAGAATTAGAAATATTATTTCAAAGACAGTTTTCACATTTTGCTCGTCACACCATTTTTTGAAATTGCCATAACATTTTTCATATTTCTTCTTAGATTTTTCGGGTATTAGATCTAAAATTGCCGAGTTTACGATGTTTCTCAGCTGTGGAGGAGTGCAAGAAATTGAAATATCGCTCTCAGCGTCAGACATTATAGACTCAATTTAAAAACTGTTTTGTATAAAGTCAAAATATTTCGTTTCCATAGAAACACCGTCACAGTAAAACCTCTACATTACTTTTCTATTCAAAGATAATACTGTTTCAAAATATTAATAATATTAAACAATATTTATATAATTTTATTAGGGTTGCACAAAAAGTTTTCTGTATAACTCGGCCGCAAGCGACCTCGGCTGACTACTCTTCTCTCGGACGCGCAAAGCTGCGTTTTGCGGCCTTGGTATACAAATAACTATTATATTGATATCAGAAATTATGTAAAAAGAGAAAGCAATGCTAAAAGCTACTTTCAATATTTATCGGAATGGGGTACCTACAAAGTCTTAACAAAAAACAAAACTCTTCCGCCGAAATTAAGAAATCCCGAAGAAATAAATACCTACTTTTTAGGAGTTGCAAGTACTTCCATTGATCCCATTACTTTATATTTCCACCATGATAATTTATTAAATTCAAATTTTTCTTTTTCATTTTAGGAAATTTCTGAAAATGGAATCTGGGTCGTTTTCTTTTTAATAAAAAGTCATGCTACCGGCATTGATAGTATACATTTGAAAATGATAAACATTGTGCTAACATATTGCATACAGGAAATTAAACATGTTCTTAATACATCCGTAAATCTAGGTATTTTTTTCAGATATTTGGAAAATAGCGAGTATATGACCGTATCCAAAAATTTCCTCTCCTGAGAGCTATAACGACTTAAGGCCCATTTCGATTTTGCCAACTTTGTCTAATAAACTTTTCGAAATAATAGTTTCTAATCAAATAAAAACATATTTAATTTTCAATTCAATTTTTCCAGATCTTCAATCGGGATTTCGTAAAAATCATAGCACACAAACGGCGCTATGTAAATTATTAAATGACATTTCTGTAGCCAAGATGAAAAATGTTCAACAATTTGTTTTACTAGATTAAAGCAAAGCATTCGACCTTGTAAATTTTGGTTTATTATTGGCAAAGCTCAAATATATTTGTATTAGTGAATGCAACTTGAAGTCGGTCGACAGTTATTTGAGAAGTATATATTTTAAACATCCTTACATGCACAACTGTAAAATAAACTTTATCAAGGGTGCCTCAAAGTAGCGTACTAAGCCCAATTTTATTTTCCTTGTTTATTTTTGATTTAACTTCACATATTAAGCATTCTCAAATCAATCTCTATGCAGATGATATACAAGTAGATATACTTGCCAACTACAGTTCAATCTGCAGATATTACCATCGAGCAAGTTACGTTGACCTTGATACAATTTACAGTTTCTCAAATAACCATAGCCTACAATTAATTCCCAATAAAACCAAAGCAATATGTATAGGCTCAGACCGACATAATAATTTTATTTCCTCAAATTTTTGCCTTAAATTAAATAATATAGATATACAATGGCTTACATTGTGAGAAGAGTCTAGGAATGTATATAGATTGTAATTTAAAATTTGAACAGCATGTCCTATATGTTGTCCGTAGTGGTTTTTTAAAATGAAAGTTCTGTATAACTTTAAATCACATTTCTCACAAGAAAGCAAATTAAGACTAGTCTAAACTTTCATTTATTCACATATTGAATACTGCTGTGCTGTGTATTATAATTTTCTCTCTCAGTATTACCAACAAAAACTACCAGAGAATACAGAAAGCGTATATGAGGTTCGTACTTGAGATTCCTCCTATAACTCCATATCTAATTCACATCAATGAGTTAAAGTTCAGATTTAGAGTTGAATGTATATTGTTAAAAACTAAGGAACCTGTATATATTGAAATTATATCTAAAAGATCTAACCCCATGCAGTCAATATTAGAACTAATAACTTTCATATTCCATATTCCACAGCACTCAACAACACATTTTCAGAGTTGCTTCTCCTACTTAGTTCCATTTTTTTATATCAATCAAAGGATTAGTTATCTCGAAGGGCATATTATATCAACTTATAAAAAGAAATTGAAATTACAGTTAGGTACTAAATAAGTTAAAAGAAAATGTGTTGAATTGAATTAGGTATATGTAATATGTATATGTGGATGTGATATGTTATGATAAATTCCTCTTTAAAATTTTATTTTCTCTGCGTCTATTTGTGCTACTTATATTTAAAGTAATATTAAGCGGGGGGGGGGGGGTAGAGAGATTCGGCTAACCTCAACCTTTTGTGTGCAGGGTGTCCAAAATAAGATCCTCTATCCCCTTATCTCAGAAAGTATAAAAGATAGAGAAAATGTTAAATACGAAAGTTTTTTGTTTTTACCTGAATTTTTCATTTTTATAACTTTCTTGAATACAGGTTGTTTAGTTTCTCTGATCCAGGCATCAACTTTCTTTTTTTAAATGGGACACCCTATATTCAATTACGTTTTTGAACTTTCCTTAAAGTTCTAGGTCGATATTGTTAAGAGTACGCTATACCTATTATTTACCGTTATGAAGATATTAGCATTTAAAGAAAAAAATCTGTAAAAAACACCTGCTCAAAAAATCTCGGCAAAACAAATAAGACATCCAAAAAAATCTAAATAGGGTTTATTTCGTAGACATTTAGACTCAGAAATTACTTCTATGGATCGATATTACCTGATCAATATACAGGGTGTTTTTGACAGATGGCTCAAACATGTATATGTTAAAACTTCAGAAAATCGAAAATCTCTTATGGAACACTCTGTGTATTATTATATTTTTGGATTCTCTATTAAATTTTAACCATACTCTATATAACTTTCCCTATTCTTATTTTGCTTAGTTTTCAAGATATTGACGAAAATGTGGAAAAAATGTCAGCTATTAATCATTATCGGCTATTATTAAAAATATATCTAATATTATTTGGTATATTATAGTAAGTGTGCCTTAATACTGATTAAGAATATATAATTTTATTAAATCTAATATTTTTTTAAATTATTTCATTAATTAACTAATATAAACAAATCTATGTTTGTAACTTGAACCACAAATAACTAACAATAATCAACAAATAACAATAAAAATAATAAATTAAATTAAGTGTTTTATATGTCCTCAATTTTCATCTATGTATGTTGTGTATATAACTGCTAGTTTTCTTACAGCACAATCAATTTGATTGAGCGCTTCTATTTCCATCCTGATTTTAATCTTTAAATCATCAACATTATTACTCTGAATTTGATAAACTCAAGTTTTCAATGTACCCCATAAAAAGTTATCAAGTGGAGTTAAATCTGGGATCCTCGGCGGCCATGGGATATTCCCGTTTGGCCCTATCCATTCCACAAAATAGTTCTTAATAAAATTCTTTACAACTGCAGTATTGTGGCATGGAACTCAATCCATCTGATAGATTGCCACCTTCCTAATTGTAGAGGGGATTAATAAATATATATGTACCCCTCGATGTTGATGAGTCCTAAGTTGTTAAGGGCAGAAACGTCGGCTAGCTGCCAGCCGGAGCTGGTCGTGCGGTAATTTAGAACTGCTGATGATGTTCTGGACTAAGCAGTTCAGGGCGCCAGTAACCTAAATAAATGCCTAACGCTTCCCAAGTCACTTAAAACCCGGTTACAAGATTCTAACTATAAAAAAAAATACTGGACCCAATATCAACTGCACTCTCAAGTGGACAAACTTTTAAAATACAATCACAAGACCAAATAAGAAAAGAAAGTCGTAAATTGCTTATAACTCTAGTTTAATATACTTTAAGTAGTACCACCCGGTAGATTATAACAACATTGAAAATAAAAAGAGAGTTATTTAGGAATGAATTATTACCCAAAAGTTATAACAGTAATATGAACATTAATGTAAAATACCAAAAGTAAGATTAAATATGCAATTAAAGTGCAGTGAATGAAACAAAAGTGTATAACCTACATTACACAGGTAGTAATATTAAAATTGAATAACCGCTCGTGATCACGTGTGGCGCATCAGATTTTTACATTCATAATATAAATAATTGTCAGAGAAAAGACAATATTACAATATCGCACCCTTATATATACACCTATATATCAATTATTTAAATTAATAAATTTGATGTTAATTCAGCGAGGTATTGATTTAACTACCAGTACTTAAATATTTTACAGAACATCTACCTACTGAAATGTAATAAAATAATAAATATTTATGATTATACGACAGATAGAAAAGGTTACTAAAATAGATTACACTAGAGTAGATTGTATGTTAAAATAAACCCTAAGGATTGATTCTTAATTTATGAATACTCAATAATAGTATGAATTCAATAATTAACCATATAGCAATTTGTAATACCAAATAACAAATAATAATTGAAACCAGAGATCAATAACCGTTATAGAAATACATAATTTAGAACAAAATGAGACTACAGCTACAGCTTATCTGTTTGGTTGAAAACGTCCTCGTCCTTTGTCATCAAAATGGCGCCTCAGTTGATCGGGACAGCCGGTATACTACAACAGCGGTCGACAGGAAGCACGGAACTACAGGAGGTTTAGCCTAACTTCTAATTACTTATTGGTAAAATCGGTAAAAGTACTGCACAGTGCAATAAAGATGCACAATGTACTAAGTTGCACTAAAAGCCCTATAACCAAAATTTATAAAATTACTATACAAAATAGCTAACGAAAAGATGAAATAAAATAACTTACGTAGATGGAGGATGGCTTGATAGTGACTTAAGCTACAGATAATAGCTTGGACGGTTTAACAGATTATCACGTCGCCGTCGGCGTCGATCAGGTAGGCAGATGCTTCAAATCCAGCAATACAGCCGAAATTGTGCGCCGTCAGAACGTTTCCCAATAATTCGGGCACAATTATAATGCAAAATTTCTACTAATATATCCCACAGGAACACTTCAAGGTGTTAAAACTTATAGAAACTTTTAGGTACATCTGCTTTCCTATTTCAAAGCGGCGTGATGACTGAACTTTTGCCTGACTTTTTGCTCGCGCGCCTGACAAAAACGCCCGCTACAAGAATGCTAAAAAAAACTACAGTGATAATTGTGAAAATAAGATCGGAATTATACGAACTAATATTTAAACTTGAAGAATAATTAGTAATAACTAACATATAATTTTACCAGTAATAATTTAATTTATTAAATGAAAATGTAGATACCAGTCAGAAGGTATTCAAATAAACTCTCCCAAATAACTAACTTATGACTAAATTTAAACGTTACAAGATGATCTCATTGGCATCTTCTTCGGCATCCAATAAAGGTAAAATGCAAGTTTGTAATGAATGCCATTTCCTGATATTTTACCTAAGGTACCTGGGACCATTTAAATATTGGCCAAGAAAGACAGGGCCTAAAATGTGTCTCTTATAAATAGCGCACCAAACATTTTCGTCAATATCTTGAAAACTAAGCAAAATAAGAATAGGGAACGTTATATAGAGTAAGGTTAAAATTTAATAGAGAATCCAAAAATATAATAATACACAGGGTGTTCCATAAGAGATTTTCGATTTTCTGGAGTTTTAACATATACATGTTTGAGCCATCTGTCAAAAACACCCTGTATATTAATCAGGTAATATCGATTCATAGAAGTCATTTCTGAGTCTAATTGTCTACGAAATAAACCCTATTTACCTTTTTTTTTGATGTCTTATTTGTTTTGCCGAGATTTTTTGAACAGGTGTTTTTTAAAGATTTTTTTCTTTAAATGCTTATATCTTCGTAACGGTAAATGATAGGTATAGTGTACTCTTAACAATGTCGACCTAGAATTTTAAGGAGAGTTCAATAACGTAATTGAATATAGGGTGTCCCATTTAAAAAAAGAAAGTTGATGTCTGGATCAGAAAAACTGAACAACCTGTATTCAAGAAAGTTATAAAAATGAAAAATTTAGGTAAAAACAAAAAACTTTCGTATTTAACTTTTTTCTCTACCTTTTATACTTTCTGAGATAAGGGGATAGAGGACCTTATTTTGGACACCCTGTACATACCTACTTTTGTTAATATAAATACAATAATAAGAATACTTTATTGTAAAGACTGTAATAGTATTTCGTTTTTGTTTATTTATTAACTATTGAATTGTATTACGTTCAAAAGTCTGTAATAAATAACCTAACTATTGATTTCATAACTTCATTAATAAGAATACTTTATTGTAAAGAATGTAATAGTATTTCGTTTATGTTTATTTATTAACTATTGAATTGTATTACGTTCAAAAGTCTGTAATAAATAACCTAACTATTGATTTCATAACTTATTTTACCTACATGTTATTAATCCTTAGTTCAGAAAATGTTGTAGGTATTACTGGCTGGAAATGATGAAAATTGCATTTTGTTTCTAAATTAAACTTGTGTATTTTACATTTAGATTTTATAGAATTTCCTGTATCTGACAAAACTCTTGTAAACACATAAGAATTAATAAGTAATAGGAATACGAGTTAGCTTCCTCAACCCCACTACGAAATGTTCCACTATGAATATCCATTGCGTATGCTCCAGTCCAATTTATTGGAAGATAATTAGCAAACTGTTTCGATGTCTATCAAACCAGAGATTATATCCTACATAATCTGTGATCAAACTATGAGATAACTTTGTTGGAACAGCGTACTCCTAATTATCAAATTGTTAAACTCAGTTGGAGTGCTCAATAATTTTCTGCAGAGAATCCTGACTGTTGGTGACAGTCTCTAACGTGTGTTGTACTTAACTTTTACAGTTTAGAAATGACAGTAACAACAATTCAGTTGATAGTACTTTTTAATTATTGAATTCTCCTTTTTCCAATTGACAAAGAATTTTATTTGTTTAATCACGTGATGTGTGATGTGTGATGGTTGATATTGTTGACAACATTTGTTATTTTCTATATAGTGATGTGTTTTTATAATCATTTAGTCAATCAATAATTATATTTAACCTCTACTTTACGTAAGTACCATGCTGTGTTGAATGTATTATTCGTAATTAAATGAATTTGTTGCATTCCTGAAGAAGAAGCAATACATGGTTTCGAAAGCTTGAATTTGGAAAAAGAGGACTCTTCTTTTCTGCCTTATTTGACTGCAATCTTGTTTGAATTAGTTCTTTGTATATATACAGGGTGTTCCACGTAGACCTTCCATTAGACGTTTCTAGAATATTACGCGTAGTGGAATTCCGAAAATTTATATATGGGGGTTTCTGACAATTTTCTATCGATTTAAAATATTGCCGATGGCGTCACACTTCCGGTTTTAACGGAAGTAGACATCAATTCGCTTATTTCAAATGGAATGTACTATTTTTTATTTAATTTTTTGATTCTACGTCAAGTTTAAAGGAAAGTTTCATAAGAATACCCTATCCCTAAACTCAATCGTTTCTGAGATATTTCGACTATTTCAAAAATTTTGGAAAAAACATACTTACGCTTAATCGGTTCTATCTCTTCTAGTTTTTAATCTAGAGGGCTAAAATTTTAGACAAGATATACTCAAAGGTATCCAAATATCTGAAGTATTCGAAAGTTGATGCAAGTTACACAGGGCGTCAAAAAAACCTCGACCAATTGTGTCAAATTGAAAGTTCAATAACTCGGTTATTTTAAATACAACACCCTATGTTTACAATGCATTGGACGTAGCTTTTAATTCTCTTTCGATTGGTATTAGCATTCCCTACACATAAATTCCACCGATTTGAAGATATTTGGAGACTATTGCTGCAACGAAAAAATTCGGCAGTCAGCTGCAGGTTGGCTGTAAAACAAAAAATGTATGTCACTTAGCGTACTTACTTATTTAGCAAGCATTATAAAACATAGGGTGTTGTATGGTATGCTGTACCTGTAGTTTCTACAGATAAAGAATAGGCCAATAATAAACGGGCCACCCTGTACAAAAATTTTATTTTACCACCATCATCATCAACACCAGAAATTCCATTCCAAATTACCTATTTAGAACATAGAAACATTTGTAGTTTTAGCATGCACCTTAATATAAAAAACATACATATATAGGGTTCTAAACTTTAGTATTTTGTTTATATTTGTTGGTGACCGAAACTATAAGGATCGAAAATCGAAACTCGTAGATAGAAAACATTTAATGAACGATCTGCTGAGATTTGTTCGATAAAATTTCCTTTACACTGAATTTCCAGTTCCTGGATATATTAATGTTCCAAGTGAAGAGATTTGTACTCATAATGCACTTGGAATTTGTTCGAATCCTGGTATAGTGTAAGGACAATTGGAACTGGCCAGTGTTAAGGCACAGGACCGTGCGCACTTATCTTGATATTTCGTCCTGTGTATTGAGCAATGGTATCGTGAGTCGAATAGTAACTAAAACTGTACATGTGAGTCCTACAGTGGACATCTAATCAGCCCGATGAACCATCTACAACTGCGCGCTGGTGTAAAGAGAATAAACAGACTGGTCTGCTGGATTCTAAATCATTTTTTTTGTTTCCCGTGCCGAGTGCTGAAATAATTAATAGTTTTCCAGTGTAGCGCGTAAATATCAATTACCAAGCGTAGTTTAGTTTTGTTAAATAAACAATAAAAATAACAATAATAAACATAAATAATACGTAACAATAATAAAATTTATTATTGGCTACATTGGCTACAAATAATAGGTATCTAATAAACACAAAATAATTCAAATATTCAAAATGAATACAATTCTCATAAAACGATCTCTATAATATTTTCTTAATAGCAAACATTTATACCTCCGCCCATGTACAATAAAGAGATGCCGACTGTTTTTGCCGGCTTTTAGTTTTTATACGGTTTCAATTGTGCTTATATACACTATACAAGAAAAATTTATTTTGCTTTTTTACATATTTTGTATATTTTTTTGTATTTTGTTTAAATATATTTCGAATAATATTTTCGAATATATTGGTAGCTGCTAAGATTTAATAATTTAGCTTTATCGCATATTTGTTTCCATTTTATCCAATATAGAAACCACTCGAAAATCGTTATTTGGATTATTAAAAAGCTTGAAATTCCTAAGAGAAATCTCCCAGCATCTAATTCAATACTTATCGTTCGCAAAATAGAAAATATCCCTACAAAAATACAGGAGCAAATAACAGAATAGACCAAATCCACCTTCGCATGGTTATTCTATATACAGATCAAACACGTGCTTATCAAGACTCAAGCTCTTTATTGTCAGAGATAAATTTGGAATAACAATTTCTGGGAATAAATACCAAAAGTAGAGGAATAATGACGGTTCACCATCGCTCCTGGCCTTGAACACGTCTGTACAGGTGGAATGACCTTTAATGACCTTGACAGTTCTTCACCTCGTCTGGCCTTGATTACGTCTGTGCAGGTGTGTGCGGGTTAAATAACCCTGAATGACCTGGAATTATATGACGGCTCACCACCTCCTCTGGCCCTGAACACGTCTGCCCAGGTATGTGCGGGTTGAATGACCTTGAACAAAGGATGACCTTGATCTTACATGACCTTGAACACGGCCTTTCTTGAACATGACCTTTAATGGCCTATGACAGTTCACCACCTCCTCTGGCCTTGAATACGTCTATGCAGGTGTACGCGGGTTGAATGGCCTTGATCCTTGGATATCGTTGACGTTCAATGACCTTGGGCATGGCTTTTAATGGCTTAAACCTTGAATGATCTTGATCTTGAATGACCTTTAACATGATCTTAATTTAATTACCTTGAACCGTTGGTGATCGTGGATAACATTTATTAGGATTGAATGATCTTGAACATGATCTTTTAGGTGGTTATATATAACCTTGAGCGCGGTCTTCTTGCCCAATCTAAGCATGGATTGGGGGCGGGTTTTATATTATGACGTAGCGGTTCCATAGTTAAAAGGAAACTAGAGGGTAACACATAATCATTGTTAATAAGTGCAGTGCTTGAGGTACGAGTTCTACTTGTGGTGATAATTTGCGTCGCCACCAAAGACAATGATGCAAGGACTTAAACCATGGTGGACCTCCAACAAAGCAGCCCAAATTGGATTTAAATCCGTTATCATCCACAAATGTTCAAACATGTAATTGTCAAAATGTGTCATTAAACATCTGCAAATATTGAAGTTTTTAACTGCCATAATATTCCTTCAACTTCAGAGAATCTCCAAACTTGAAATTGTTGCAACGTGACCCTAACTACAACTGAAAAGAAAAATCATAGAAGGACATTGCAGCATAGATCAAATTCATGTGTTCCTTTGACTGATAGCATTGAAATTATTCGGAGCGCGAATTATTAGAGAGTTTTTGAACCTCTTAAATTCTAGCACGTCGTTATCGTTATCGTTATTCTGCGCATGCGCAGTGCCAAAAGTAGTATCATTTTCGGCACTGCGCATGCTCAGAATAACCATAACCATAACGTAAATTTTAAGGGGTTCAAAAACTCTATTATTCAAATATAGGATTGCTAGCTACCGAGTCCATAGTGAAATTAATCACTTCGATTATATTCATTTTTTTAATGAAATTAAAAATATAACTTTGCACTTACTGAAACAAGTGGTGCGAGTTCATAGTACCATATTAGTATATAGACTAATATGTACTTGGCTATATACTATATTAGTATATAAGTATATATACTTCGGTTGAGTATATGAGTATACCTCGTATATGAGTATACCTCGAAAATTATATTCTTCGGCGCTACGCGCCTCAGGATATAAAATTTCTCGGTCAATAATATCTCCTCAACCTAGGTATATAATATACTATTGTATATATACTATAATATATATAATATACTATAATATACAATGCTTTTTAAAGAAGGGATTTCATTCATTCATTTGTTAATGGACATTTTTGAGTTCCTTACAATTTCTAACTATTTGCAAACGTCTCACGACCAAAATTAGCTAAAAATTCCGGCATAAAACGTTATGTGTCTTTCTCGGGTAAGGATTGGGTTCCTAATGGAAATTTTTTAGTTTACAATAGTTGGTAATGATTTGCAAACTATCTAAGACAAAATAACCTGAAAATGGTATGGCTACCGCTAATTCTCAAATTAAATATGTCAATTTATTGGGAAAAAGTTAAGTTAACGAAAATGTTGGTATCGCTATTAGGTGCTAATAACTAATGAGTTCTAAATGATCTATGCTGAAAAAACGACGTCGACGCCGACGACGTCATGGCACCTTGTTATTCGCATCTTGCTATATTAAAAAAAAATAATAATTCATAACGATAACATAATAAAATGAATAAATACGGTCACTGACTTTTTGATTACAATATAATTATTAAGGGACGGGCCATTAGGACCACGAACCAGTTCGTTTACACTTCCAATTTTTTTTATAGACTACGGAATGAACACTCATAAGTACACTTGTAGCCAAATTAATCATCCATACTATAGGCATCAAAATATTTTCTATATCTTTTCAAATGCCAATTTAAAACAGGTTGTATTATTGTATATTCTGCTGACTTAATGTTTTTATTTTATATAAATAATAATAATAATAATAATAATATCTGTATGCCTCATTCTCATCACAATAATAAGTCCGATAGTCATAGACTTATGTGGGAAAGGGGGAAGATTTAACGTGTTACAACTTTTAACTTTCATTTAGTAGCAAATAATAATAATAATAATTGGAACCCGTTCAGTTGAAAGCCCAGGTTAAAGCAGCAGAAGGCCAAGTAATCTTCTGCAGCTGCATAAGGATAAGTCATTGCACAGTGTCTTCTATAAGAGCCTTGAAAACCAGGGCTTATTCGAAAGGCTGACCTTTGATTTTTTAAGTTCAGCGGGGCTTCATTGGGAGACCGAGGGATTCATAATGGCTTGCCAGGATGGTGTATTTAACACTCTCGTCTAGCGAAGCCGTGTCATGGGTATGGAGGTCCCTGATGTTAACTGCAGGGCCTGCCATAAGGCGCCGGATCTACAATTAGGCATCTGCTCTCCGCTTTTCCGGCATATGCAGTCTAAGCCTATATTCATAGGCATAATGCGACTTTACGAGTCCTTTACTACTTTCTATGGCACTCGTACGAGATAGACGAAACACCAGTGCTGCCATACGCTCCAAGGGATATTGAGTCCGTTATGGGGAATGAGAAGTGCCGAATTTATTGGAACTACTCATTTCCCACGCTCATGCAGATTCAATATTGAAAGGCGTTGGAACCTTTGATGTGTAGATATCACTAACGCCGTTTTGCACATAACACCGAAGCACAATACGGCACTCGACGCGCGTTTCTCCAACCAAGTTAGCATCATCTGGAGACAATTAAAAGTAAACCTATGCTACATTGTGGCCTATTTATACCTAAACTATTTCTACGGTTCAGTGAACCCTCGCGACCGCTCAGTGAACCATCGCCACAGATC
This sequence comes from Pogonocherus hispidulus, assembly GCA_963924545.1. Taxonomy (NCBI): domain Eukaryota; kingdom Metazoa; phylum Arthropoda; class Insecta; order Coleoptera; family Cerambycidae; genus Pogonocherus; species Pogonocherus hispidulus. The sequence continues at coordinate 38,584,111 of OZ004696.1, forward strand.
AGTGAACCTCGCGACGGATCAATAAACCGTGACTTACTAACCAATAAAGCGGGCTATATGTGATTGGCCCTCTGTCACCATTCATACTATTTTTACATTTACCAATTTCCAAACTCTCAAAAGCATCGAGCTCTCTGAAATTTGTTACATTCCTAATTAGTCTCAACCCAGATAGCACAAAATTGTTCTATAATTATTATTCTTAAAATAACTTCACAGAATAAAAATTTATTCTTAAAATATCCTGTAAATATATTTATTCTTTTAAAAATATTCTAAGAAGTAACAAATGGGACACTTTTTTTTCTTCTAAGATTATTCTAGGAATCATTCTTAGAATAAATTGCAAATATTTTTTTTATATTAATTATAAGCTTAGAATATGTAACCAGGGTTATTGGGGGAATATTCTTTAAAAATATTTTGAGAATAGTAGAAAAAATACCTATATTAATTTTAAAATAATTTTTAAATAACAAATTTTAGTATGAGAATAATCAATTTAGTAGGTATATTCTCTGAATATTTTTTTTATTTATTTATAGAATGGAGAATTAAATAACACAAATATTAAGTTTTAATGACAATTTTATTATAAATATGCCTCAATAAAAGAACTTCTGATAATCTTACAGTTCACTGTTTCAATGACCCCTTTTTCTTTTTTGACTTTCTTGAATTCGCCTAGAGTGAAGCTACTGCTTTTTTATTTATTTGGACGGGAGTATAGTAGAGTTGACCTATAATAAAATACACAAATCAATATTTGTGCAGTCCTATTTTTTAAACTAAATTAAACAATAATTACAGTCCGATTCGTGTAAAAATGAGATAAAGAATGTAAATTGGTTCAGTATTTCCTAAAATTAGTCTTGTGACAGAAAACCACTAGAACGCAAGCCTTATGGGAATATTACAAGAAAATATCACAATTTACAGGTGGCAATGCTTTCTGAGGATTTACGGTACTTGGGGTAAATATTTATTTCTAAATAAGATAGGAAACTACTTTGTAGTCTAAGTACCCTACTTCTTTGAGGGCATCACCACCTCCAAATCCTCATAAGAATATGACTTATGATGTATTATACTTTCTCTCTCTATACTTTCTATAGAGGTAATTTTATGTAGGAACCTAAATACTTACTTTTTAACTCGCTCCTAATTATTTTCCTTTCTTTTTGTTTCTTTAATTCTTTTGCTATCTTATCGTCATCGTCTATAATGCAAAATTAAATAATTATTATAACATTAGTTTATTTTTCATATCAGGCCATAATCGGCCAGATTACGTCGCTTGCTCCTAGTGGCAGCAGGCAATGTCATCTAGCATGATCAGGCAGGTAGTAAAATGATAATGAAACGCCAAAGGCTCTTGGTAATGTCATTCATCCTTGAAGATGAGTGATCATTTTTATTTTTAAATCGTAGGTACTACCTATAGTTATTGAACTAAAAAGGCCTTCGTCAGCTGTTTTGGCGATTATGGTTGTTGAAGTTGAAATTGTTTGTGACATAGGCAAACTAAACTAGATTATAATCACATAAATGGAATTAAACTTACCTTTGCTCTTTCGTTACTCATGCTTTGCTGTTGCCAAATCTGAAATATAGTAGGTACTATTAACTTGTTTTATAGTGGACACTAGATAGAACAGTTTGGTAATTTTTTGTAATTTTTTGATTACGCGCCACTTTACTTTATGATGCAACTACTCGTTCAGGTTCATAGAATAGTTATTTGTTTAACTAGTATAAAAAATACACGTTTTCGGGACGAGGGAAAGGGTTGCCGGACGACGCATAGCGGAGTCCGGCAATTTTACGAGTATCGAAAACGTATTTTTTGTAAGAGTTTAACATAATATTTTTTTTCCAACCGCTTCTAATTACCACCTCCAGTTTACTGATTCATCGGAGTCACTATCTGTTTCTATTTTTCTATTTAATTAAACTTTAATATATTATATGACATGCAATGCAAATGTCAAATTACTTTACAATAATCTCTTTTTTGTACAGTTGCTATGGCGATCTCAAACAATTTTATAATTGTTCCATAAAATTATTCTAAATATATTTCGAAGAAGAATATTCCAGAGAAAATAGTTAAAGAATAGTTTCTAAAAATATTATTATATTATATTTATTAAAATATTCTAAAAATATGATTCCAAGTTATTTTCCGATTATTTTTTCAGTAGTATTTTAAGATTATTTTGAGGTTAAATTTATATTCTAAAAATAATTCAAAATTAATTTTTATAATTATTTTTTGAATAACTTTTAAGAAGATTAACAAATTATTTTGAGAATGTTTTGTGCTATCTGAGAAATTGCTACTATCTATTTTATGGTTATTCTCAAACGCATGTTAGGCGACCCTAGACTTATCTGTTCTACCATATTGCTTAAAAGTTGTTGTAGTTTATTTCCCGATGAATAAACCACTTACATACCTATATCTTTAAAAACCTTATATTACCAAGACCACGGGTGAAACGAGGGTCGTATGGAATAGATATGAATTTTGGGTTTTCTCTTTCATTTTCATTTCACTTTCCTCGACTTTTCAAAATGAAAGCGAAAACCCAAAACCTGATTGCTGATGTAGTCCCCTCGACCACCAGCTAAAGACAATGTTTGTCATCGAGTCTCTGCTTTCGCCGAGACCAACATTGTCTTGAGAGGGGAGGAGAAATGGGCGAAATATCGAGACCTTCTCTTCGAACTCCACAGACTTCATCCAGAACATACTGTGAAGCTTGTGATACTGATAATAAGAGCCCTCGGTGGAGCAAGAGATACACTGCTTTCGGAACTGAAGATCATACCGGCGTGCCGAAATTCGACAGATCTTCTAGCCGAAAGAATGCAGAAGGAGGTCCTTCTTGGCTCATTACGTCTACTCAGGGCACACAATTCCCGGACTCAGTAGTCGAGACACGATAGCCTACGGGCGTGGGGAGTAGCTGCTGATAACCACCAGCGGCCGACCCTGAGAATCGGAGCCAGCGAACCGGTTGACTGGATTTAAACAAAACAAAAAAAAAATAAAATAACAATAATAATAATAGTAATAACAATAATAATTTTATTATGTGTTTACTAAATACAGCTCAATTATATCAGTTTAATTTCAGATTAACTTGGTATTAGAATGATATTCATATATTATTATTAATTTAAAATGAGCAATTATACTTGAGAGAACCTTCTGAAACCTATTCTGTTTGTTTCTATACATATCAACAACTACAACAAGAAAATATCTTTGGCAAATATATTTATACTGTTGATGTTTTTGATAATGTGATGGAAGAATAATTGTTTTCTAGTACATTATCCATTTGTTTCCCATGCAAAGAACATGAGGCAGATGTACTATCGAAATCTATTTATTACTATGTTTTAATGAGAATCAAACAATACTATAAACAAGAAGATAGACATAGACGGCAACTTTGGTTTTATGACCGTCTCCTAGAATTGTTATAATTAAATGCACAATTTATTTCCAGCAAATGTAAATTTGTGTTTAGAAATAAGAAATGTTTTTTTTTCTGAAATTAATTAATAAACCTTTACTTACTGCACACCTGTATTTCATGCATAAAAATTTAGATTTAATTTATTTTTTTGCACTTAGACTTAGTGACTCTAACTCACTATCATGCCCAATTTGATTGGTCACCTACTTATTTTAACCTTCTCCTATTTTGTTTACTGTCAGAAAATTGGGGATTAGTAAAATTTAAATAGTAGAACAAATTTTTTGAGATGTGTTAGATGTCGTATTATGTACAAGTTCTCATTTCCACAACACTGTGAAGAAATACCGGTAGAAACCATAATTCCACATTTCCCCGGACGACAAATAAACCACCATTCCATTACTATTCACTAAAATTCAGTATTCGTCGAATGAATATTAAAACTTCAGAAGTAAAACAACGCGCGGCGTAAAGATTTTATGAATTTTGACTCCTTCCTACGCTCTATCTCTGTCTCTAACGCGATAGGCTGTCAAAAGTTGTATAATTACTTCTATGTCAAATGAGCATGACTGAATTTAAATTTGTGCAAAATGTAAAAATCTATTTTATCTCTCTAATCCATACAAATACAGTTGTGAAGTCACTCCTAAAGTCACCTCAACTCAATGATATTGTCAGTCAATTAAATACTGTTGCGTTCAACATCAATCTTGCTAATGTAAAAAAATGTTGCGAGTATCACTTTACTAAATAAATATGAATATAAATATAAATTGTAGGTATTTCAGTGAAATTTGATATAATAATAATAATAATAATAATAATAATAATAATAATAATAATAATAATAATAATAATAATAATAATAATAATAATAATAATAATAATAATAATAATAATAATAATAATAATAATAATAATAGGCCTTTATTTTCCCAACAACATTAATTACAATTGATGAATATATTACATGTATGAATCATACATAATGATAAATATTGATACATAATTGATACCACATACACACATACATATACATACACATACAAATAATATGAGAAGATTCAAAGTTAAGGAAAAACGCCGAAGATCAGATAGCTGTATCGAACGGTAACAGCCTCTGTTTTTAATCTTAAGCGGTAAAAAAAAGTTTAGAAAGCAGTAAAAATTACAATATATTATCATTGACGAATATTTAGAAGAATAACATATTACACAGGCAAAAATAGTTATTTATGTATCAAGGGAATTATAAGGGCCTTAATTACCGATGGCAAAGTTTGCGTCCCGAGGGCCTCCGCCCCGAGGGACAGCAATTGCCTGAGGTTATTAAGGCTCATTAATTCCCGTGGTACATAGATAATTTTATTTCTGACCGATTTCAATAAAATATTGTTCATTTTTAAAACGGAAAAAATGTACCAATTTATTACCTTCCCGGTATATTTGAATCAGCTACCATTGATTATAAGAGTTTTGTTGTTGCTAGGTTGTTGCTATGTTACTTGTTTATAAACAGAACTGTTACTTGTTTATAAACAGAACTTTGTTATCAAGCTGTGTTTGCGTTAAAAACGTGTTTTCTACCCCAAATATAATGGAGCAGATTTTGAAAAAAGCTGAAAAAGCAAGAGAATCATTAATTCCATCGAAAAGTGAAGCGTATACCAAAAAGAATACAAGATATATCTGGAGTGGCTGACACGGAATAATGTTATGCCAAAAGATGCCACTGAAACTGTATTACTGGCATATTTTCAAGAATTGGTAAGGAATATTCTATGTTTTTCGGTAGATTTGGTAGTAATTGTGTTTATTCGTTGCAGTCAGAAACGTATAGTCCGAATTCTTTATGGACTAAATGGTCAATGCTAAAATCGAAGATGATTATACATGAGAAACGAGATATCACCAAGTTCAATGAACTAGAGGCTTTTTTTGAAACGGAAGAGTAAGAGTTATAAGCCGAAAAAGTCTGCTGTTTTATCTCCTAATGATGTTATCAGATTTCTAAAGAACGCTCCTAATGAAATTAATTTATTGCATAAGGTAATTTTGTTCTTATTTTCCTTTTTGTGTGTATCTATTTCCTTTTTTTGTTTTAGGTTGTTTTGATTATGGGTTATTTTGGAGGATGCAGAAGTCAGGAACTTTTGAATATGAAGATATCGGATATAGAGGACCGGGATTCCGTTATGGTAGTGAGCGTACCGGAAAGTAAAACTGGTGTATCGAAGAAATTTACAATTGTGGATGAAAAAGAGTTCTCCGCTTTTCCTTTATTAAGACTTTATATGTCTGCGTCCTAAAGGTATTGAACGATTTTTTTTGAGCTTCCGACAAAATAAATGTACTTCTCAGCCAATTGGAAAAAACATGTTTGGGAAAATCCCCAGCAAAATCGCAATGTATTTAGGATTGCCAAACCCATCTTCCTATACGGGACATTGCCTTCGTCGGACTTCTGCTACTGCTCTAGCTAATGCAGGAGCAACTATGACAACTTAAAAATACACGGAGGTTGGAAAAATTCCACGGTGGCGTAGGGGTATCTGGAGGATAGCATCGAATTGAGAAATAAAACGGCGCGTATGTTGTCTACTTTGCCATTAGAAGAGGCTGGTACCTCGACTGTAGTGAACAGAAGCTCCAGCCATACAAAAGAAGAAATTGTTTCCAGTGGCGGTAGTAATTTTCAGGGAACATTTCAAAATTGTACATTTATTATTTGTAATGACGCGAATAAATAAAATATGGTTCAGTTTTCATTTCATAAATATATACACATATATGTATATTAGCATTTTTTATTTTATTTTTACTTGTGAAAGGTAGAGGGAATTATAGAATCTATAATATCCCAAGGGGGTTATGACCCTCTTTATTGATAGTGTAACTATGACGATATAAGCTTATAATATCCCGGTCAGAAATAAAATAATAAATTTTATGATTACATATTGTAACGTACCTTTTAAGTCGTTCCATGAGGTTGACTATTATGCACCCCGTAAAACACCCAACCTAATTGCTGGTGGCTTAAGTTCTTAATTTTCATCTAATGTGCTGGAAGGCGCTAATTGGCTAGTAAACGGTAGCCACACCAAAAATCAAGCGAACACGCCGGTGTGATTTAGGAAGGAACGGAAGAATGTTCCAGGCTTCCACACTAGGCAGATGTGAGTTATTTTATGTGACCTCTTTTATTATCTTTCATTATTGTTTGAGATTATTATTATTAGTACAGAAATACGGTCATAGCTATTTGTTGTTAATATTAAGTAATTATATTTCATATATAATTAGAATCAGGATTTACCTGGATTTTAGGTAAATTATTTAGGCGTGGTCAGTTGAGAATTTTTTTTCACCCTATATGCCCAGTAAACATGAAACATAACAAAAATATTATTAAATATTTTTTTCAGATTGCTTTTTCAATGTTTATTAGTAACATAATGTTTGTGTAATTACAATATTTATTTATTGTATAAAAAAACATTTATCTTGGAAAACGAGTATGTTACTATATTTCAACATTATTTAGTGATTTAAAACAGAACATTTAGTTAATAATGGTAACAAAGAAAATTTAATGTTACTGTAATAATAATTAAAATCATATATGCAATATTGTTCTCACAACATCCGGTAAATGTTAAAGTATAAATTTAATAAAAAAATAACGTTAGCGCAATGTTGCTATTATAATAGTAACAGAGACAGTGTAAATATATTATTGTATAACATTATTTCAAAATCTTTAATTTATATTAAAAATATAAATCTTTATAATATTGTTGTTATATTAAAATTATTTTCATTTATTCATCCTATAAATGCTAAAAATCTCAAAAATTTAAATGTCAGTCTATATAAAAGCACGTGATCTGTATAAATTCGTTTTATTGGATAATCAAAATCGTTGAGGACGAGTAGCAAGAGAGTACCATAATCGGCGCAGTCGCAGTACCTGCTGCAGTGGCCATGTTTACCGCATATATATAATACTACTATATCGCGGGTAGAGCCCCAATAATTCCGAAAACAACACGCTTCCGACATACAATCTTCATCCTTATCGAGAGTACCTTAGTCAAATATGCGCATGCGCACGAATTTCGCGACTTCCAATAAGCATGCAGCATAAATACTGCATCTCTGTCTACCGACTTCTTTTTAAAAAAAGTTGAAAGTTGGAAAGTCTGTCAACCTATAAGCAATGTGTCAGTTTCCGTAACCATGGATATTGACAAAATCTGCGCATGCGCAAATCGAACAAAGGGTCTCTGGAACAGTATAGCACTATATCTTTTGTCCTTTGATGTTTTCGGAGAAACCGCTTATGGGCTAACATAGGAAATACGCGATATAGTAGTATTATATATATATATATGGTTTACCGGCCATCGTGGTCGTGGCCGTTCGACCAAGAAGACAAACAAACAAAATATTCTGTGAAGATACCATTTTGTGAAGATACCTAAACTATGAACTTGCTATTTTCTGGCTGTTGTGTAGAAAAAACTATTCTTTGGAAAAAACTAAATAGACTTGTTGAAAATAGAAAATTTTAGAAATAATACAAACTGAAAAATGTCCGAAAACAAAAGGGTAAGTACTTAGATAGTCCATATAATAATTAATGAAGTGCTCCTCCATCATTCCATTACCATGTTTGAAAATGACGACTATTAAAGCCTTTAACTTTTTGATTAAAATTTCAAAGAGCTTGGAATGTTCTGTGGATTATGATCTGTGGATCAGTCGATTCTAAAATACGTTATAGGTTAGGGGTTCGGGTTGATTTGAACCAAACCAAGCGGCTTCAAATCGCGATATACAGGGTCCCGTCTACTATTATTTATGTACAAATCCATAAATCCGTTTATTTTTCAAGATAATGGACTGATCTTTTTTGTTTCAAAGGACATTAAAAACTGCTTCTATTTACCTTACTACCGCAACATGCAGGGGCGGCGTGCTGCGATTTTTTTTTTACCTTTGAAATTCAATAAATTTTGTGACATGATATCTGATATGATAGCTAATCCCCGTACCTATGCGAAATTTGACTAAAAAATATTCAGGATGTTTCTTTCTAGACGATATAAAATTTAAGCAAAATATCGAATTTGAAAGTCACCAGACGAGTCAAGTGTGCCACGGAATTATGTCAAAACAGTCAAATGTTACATATGGAATCACTTAAATTAAATTTTCTGCCCAATATTTTTCTTATAATTTTTATTCTTGTGTTGATGGCGCACATTAATATTGTGATAAAATTTAAGTGATTCCATATAACATTCAACTGTTTTGACATAATTCCGTGGCACTCTTGACTCGGCTAGTGCCTTTCAAATTCAATATTTTGCTTAACTTTTTGATATTGTGTAGAACGAAACGCCCTGTATATTTTTTGTTCAAATTTCGCATATGGGGGTTTTGAGGGGTCCTGATTAATGGTATCATGTCAGATTTTAAATAAAAAATCCCTAAAGGTTATATTGAGTTTCAGTGGTATAAAAAAAATCGCAGCAGACCCTGCATGTTCGTCTTAAAAGCAGTAGTAGGGCCAAAAGAAACAGTTTTTAATGTGCTTTGAAACAAAAAAAAAGTTCAGTTCACTATCTTGAAAAATAAAGGTTTTATGGATTTGTACATAAATAAAAGCATAGACACTCTGTATACCTGCTACTACTTAAAGCCAAGCCATATACCTACCTACATTTCGTCACATCCACAGTAACAGTATATAAATCAATATCAAACCAAATAAAGCGTTCTTATTCGTAGTTATGTCATGGTTGGTTATGTCCCGAATAATTTTTTTTTCTTGTATTATTGCTCATTGGTCTTGCAGTTTTGTTGAAAACAATGCTAACATTTATTTTTTACAATTATTAGTAGATCCTGTAAAGGTCAAACTATCTTATGTAATTTTTTAGAGAAATAGGTGTAGAAGGAAACCTATAGAACCTACATATAAATATATACCTAAACCAATTTAAAAGAATCCTTATAGGTGCTATATTTTACTTTTGTTTTTTTTTATATTCAAAGGAAAGCTAGTAAGTACTTACTTGTATAAGTTTGAACTTAAAAATATAAAACATTGTTTGGTTTCACAAATTTTATCGTTCATACTTTCCACCTATTTTATATATTCTACAAGTATTATGTTTAAATAATTTACATGTAGGTAATGAGTGAATTGTACAACTAGATAGGTATACCGAAAAAGAGATAAAATGAAATATTTTACAAAGATGTATTTACATTTCTCTCCGATCAAATATGTATTCTTCATTAATTGCAGGGTGTATCTCGGCTTCTATTATTATATGTCGGTTTCACAGACCTATGTTACCCATTTATCTCAAATATGGGTACGTTACCGGCCGAATGTTAATAAACGGAATCTTGTTTTAGATTACTAGAAAATGTGGGAAAGGATATTCTGCCAAATATTTAAAAAGACTTTTTTTATTTTAAGGCTAATGTTAAGACCTCTAAACAAGACATAAAGAGGAGGAGTCTCACTCTAAATAATAATTGTAATGATCTCGATGACAGCAGTTTCCCCCCATCCCTTTCTGTTAAACCCTCCCCTAAATCCTTATTGCTTCATTTGGAAGAAAGTGTCTCTAATAAAGTTAGTGCTGTAGTAGATATGGCTACAGATTCTTTTTCTGATTATTCCACACTGGGGTTCTCATCAAAATTTAGATATGCAGAGCAACAGAGTAGACAACTAACTACACCTGAGTTGAATCTTTTTATTCAACATTTAAATTCTTGGGCAGTTGATTGTAGGGTTGCTCACAATATATATTCTAAATTGTTAACAATAATAAAAACAGACCTAAATCTAGATATACCAAAAGATTCTCGAAGCCTTTTAAAATCAAAAAAGATTTCTAGTGATTTGATTGTAAACATGGCACCAGGACATTATTACCATTTTGGTCTGAAAAAATCAATCATTTATGTATTAGAGAGATTTTCCTATAACATAAATCAGACAATAAAGCTTGAAGTAAACATTGATGGCCTTCCTTTATCTAAAAGTAGTAGTAGCGAATTTTGGCCGATTTTGTGTAACATAGAAAACATACCAGAACATTTCGTATTTGCAGTGGGTGTGTATCATGGGTCCAAAAAGCCAGATGATGCAAATGAATTTTTGAAGTATTTGGTTAATGAATATATAGATATTTCTAAAGAAGGAATTGACTATAAAGGTAATAATTTGTATATTGAAATATCAAAAATATTGTGTGATGCCCCAGCCAAAGCATTCATACTTTGCGTAAAACATACAAATGGATACTTTGGATGTACAAAATGTCAAACTGAAGGGAATTATTGCGTGGACAGAATGACATAACTAGATATTGATGCAACCCTTAGAATAGATGAAACATTTAAAGCCATGTCTGATGATGAATATCATAAAACTACAGCAATAGCTCTTCTTAAATTAAACATAGGTCTAGTCAGCCAAATACCTCTGGATTATATGCATCTAATATGTTTACGGGTAATGAAAAGATTATTGCAATTCTGGATAAAAGGTGAAAGTCAGTTCGTCTATTTCCCCAACAGATTAATGAAATTAATAATAAAATGAAATATGCAAAATGTAGTACTTTCGAGTTTTGTAGAAAGCCGAGAAATGTTAATGAAGTCGACAGGTGGAAAGCTACTGAATTTCGACAGTTTCTACTTTACTATGGGCCCCTTATTATGAAAGACTATCTTAGCAAAAATATGTTTTTACATTTCCTATGCCTTCATGTCGCAATTCGAATATTGGCCCCACATTTGTGCATAAAGTATAATAATTTTAGTAACACCCTGCTCAGACATTTTGTAGAACACTATCAAGATTTTTATGATGAGAAATATGTCAACCATAATGTTCATAATCTTATTCACATATCAAATGATGCGCTTAAATTTGGGCCTCTTGATACCTTTAGTTGTTTCAAGTTTGAAAACTATATGCATAGTATAAAAATGACAATACAAACTGGAAGATGTCCATTGCAACAGTTTGCTAATAGGGTATATGAACAAAGAAGTTTTTCCAACAAGCATCTTAAAAAAATATAGAATGTATAAAATCCTTGGGGATACAAAATATTAAAAATGAATTAGTAGAAACTTTTGCTGGTATCAATTTTAAAAATATTTATTTACGCATTAAAGAACCAAATTATTTTGTTATCCTAAAAAATGACAGAACTCCTGCTAAAGTAATCAGTATATTTTGTCAAAAAGAAACTATTCAAATAGAATACAAGAAATTTTCAAGTTTCAAGAATTATTTTAATGATCCCTGTCCGTTAAAACTGTTTCATTGTGGATATGTGGATACTCTAACTGAAAAATCAGAGATCACATGTGTAGATGAAATATTATGCAAGGCCATTAAAATTGATCGATTAATTATATCTATTATCCATTAATTTTTTAATTTTTTTGTAAAATCTGAGTTAAGCCTGCCACATAGCAGATGTCTACGTGCATCTATGGATGCACTGTGGTGTGTAACACGCACAGACTTGTCCGCCAGTGTTAGTGGATATTTCTGTTGAAATAGTCGCTAATCTTTTTTATTAAACAAGCGTATGCCAACTACAAAGAAACAAAACACGTCGTCACTGTATAAAGACATTTTTCATATGGGGGACTAGACGAACATCTTGTGCGAACAAAAAGTATGTTCGTTGATGAACACGTGGAGATGCAGACATCTTTCTGTGTTTGTGGCAAGCTTTATATGGAACTCAACAAAGTTTAAATCCTTATCATTTTTTCTCTACATTCTCACATCTCCACACATTATAAAAATAAAATACGAATGCAGAAATAGAAAAACAGTTTTATACTATAAATTTTCACATCTAACACTACAGACTTTCCTGTAAGATGTCCTGAAGTATATGCAACAATTACAATTCTATAACATCAAGAGTTACAAAGGAGTATGCAAACAAGGTAAAATTTTCAAGGTTATGGCACTTTTTATAGTTCTAGTTACTGTTCATAACTATTGTTATCATAACTAAAAAAAAATTATATTTAAAAGGCACCTAGTTATATAATGACATATTTATAATTTTTAGTATTCCGTGGTTCAGTTTGAAAAGGGGGAAATATCCGTTGTCCCGACTACTTGGATACAAAATGACATATGCTTATGGCCACCAGGGCAGAAAAATCTAAGGACCAGAAGTCAAAGATTCCTCCATTAGACCACTCAGTTCCCGTGCAGTGGTATGTTATCTATAATAATAATTAAAAAATATAACTTAATGATTAATTTGGCTTAAATCCGGGCATTAATAAAACAAAGAATTTCTGTACAACTTATTATTTACAGTGCCATCTTCGAGGTAGTAGTCAAGCCTTCTTCTAAAACGATTTTGGATGGTCTTAACATGGATGGTTAATAACAATGCTACTGAAATTCCTTCCAAGAGTAACAAAAATGCCCTTGGCAAGTGCTTTTTTTTAAGTTAACAAATAGTAATTTTGATTATCCTTCTTGCTAGCTGAAGAAAAATCCTAAAATTACGATGTTCAATACAATAACCAGTACATGAAAGTACCAGACAATTGAAATTTTTTAAAATTTCAATTGTCCATACTGATATGAGGGACCTACTTTTTCAGTACCTGTATTCTCTATTGTATCTTAAAAGTTTTTTCTTTTGTTATATTATGAAATTTCATAAGAATTTAACATTAACATTAACTCACACTTTCATTCTTTAATAGGATCTGACCACGTAATGACATCTGAAATATTGTCTCTTTATTCTTCAACTCCTAGTACCATTATTAGCGATGGATGTACAGCCAGTGGTAAGTTGACTAACATACTTTTTTCTTTGCATTAAAACTTTTGACAAACCTTCGACACCTTTAAAATCTTTATTAAAACAAATGCAACAAATTACACATTTTTGTGGTTCACTTTACAGAAAAACTACTCAATGATTTAACTTGAAATGTAACATAGTTACAGTAGTAGTAGTAGTAGTAGTAGTAGTAGTAGTAGTAGTTGATTTTAATTAATTAATAATTGATGAAAGGTACATGTGTGGAAATATATAAAAATTACATTACTACCATCTGGCAGGTATTTGTCCAACTTCATAGTCCGGGTGGTGTCAACTGGCATTTGATACACTTATCAAAAATTTTTTTTTCTTAATATAGCAGCCACAGCTGAATTATGAAATCAATGTTTGTACACATATTATCGGGCAGTGGCATCAGGGAAAGTTTCCAGTACATGTGCTATTATCTAACTTTCATTTCATTACATCTTCAAAATCTGCATGAATAATAAAAACTGACGTTTGGTATTTTGTTGCAAATGTTTTCATATTATATTTTAGGTAGTACTGTTTCACCTTCTTACGAAATATTAAATGTTGAGAATGCCACTGTTTTAAGTTCGAATGAAGATAAATTTCAACTTCTAATTGATATTGCTTTAGAAACAAAAGCCATGATGCAATTGGTACTAGAAGCTGTAAATTTAACTGGTGAATCTATTCCTAAAAAGACCGTTTGAAAGACGACAAAATTCGAGAAATGTTGCCTCTTAACACATTAAATTTATTTCTGGAATTTGATGAAAAGCTGAAACTAGATCATGACATGGAAAATCAATTGGTGGGTTTTGTTCTTAGTTATTATTATCTTAGTTTCCTCAATTGTTTTATTTTAAACTGAGAGTATATATTAAGTTGCTTTTGTAATTTAAGTTTAGGGTACTATTGTAAAGTTCACTAAATATTCGCAGTAAACCAACTGTTATTGTCATCTATATAACATTTTCTTTTTAGTTTAATAAGCTGTGCCTAGTAGGAGGGACAAGTTATAAGAATTTAATACGACGAGGCCTATCTGTTCTATTCACCAATAAGTTGGGCGTACTTTGTTCATGGACTGGACAAAAAAATAATTTTGGAGTAGTTGATACCGAAGTCATCCGGATATTGAAAAGTAAATGTTAATTTTATATATGTTCTAAATAAACATTAACTTTAATTTCGTCGTCGTTAGGATATCTGCATTAATATGTGACTGGTTACATACAAATGTTCGACTATATGATGTTGGCAAATCAATAACTTATAATACATCCATTAAGGAAAAGACGTGCATTTGTAAAATCGAAATAGAGCATATAGCAGACTGCCATTTAGTATAACAACAAAATGCTGCAGTTTCAATGCCTGTATCGTTTTACCATGCTATATGTAGGAATTTTAGATATCTACTTTTATTACTAACGGAATACAAAATTGAGTTTACTTTAACGCCGTCGCCCGTCAGTTTTTTTTATGTAGCCTGCGACAGGTTCTAGCAATAAGTCGAGTGGATGCGTTGCTGATAATTAAACTTTTTATAAAATATTGCATATATAAGGTACAAAATTCTTAATTCGCGTCCGAAATGTTTCGTAAATTTGTAAATCTTTTATACATAATTAATGAGGTTTGTATCTGAATAATTATTCTGGTATATTGTATTATCTCGCTCGAGACTTCACACTTATGGAGTATTTTTTTTCTTAATCGAAGTTCTTTTAATTTCTTCCGGGTACCCAGTTTGGTCGGATCTCAAAAATTACTACCAACCAGAATCATAATTTTGCTGTACGGAACAGGCCTTGTTCTAATTTGTGCAACAAAATTTACAGTATAATAGTAAAGTATGTTGTTGCCAGAACGGAATAATCCAGCAGGCTTATACTTTTCTGGCAGTGAATTCATGTGACGCCACTGAGTAAACACTCTTCTGCTGTCTGTAATTATACAGGGTAGGCCATTAGTGCGTATGCGGACCACACTACCCCTATACCGTTAAAGTTAGAAAAATAAATTTTCTTGAAGCCCATCAAGTATTGTATCGTTAGAAAGCTGAAAATGAGCTCTTTAAGGCGACATGATAATATACAGAGTGTTCTATTTAAAATTTTGAAGTAAAATTATGATGTGCGAAATGTATCATTCTGTATAGCAAATGTAATTTTTTGTTAAATCGTTATATTTTCTTAAATAAAGACATATTCTTAATTTATCTTATGAGAAAATGGTCATATCTCATTTAAATGGAGAGCTACAATAATGCGAAGTAACGACCTTTTACATAGCAAACTTGCAACAACGTCGCCACGTGTACATTTAGATATATTAAGTGCTATATTAAATTGTTCAGAAAAGTACGCTTAATTCAAAAATCAAAAAATATATAGGGTGTTCCATTTAAAAAAATGTATGTTTGGTTTGGCATTTTAATATTAAACACCTTGTATGTGCCAAAATAATTTTAAAATATGCACGCCACTTGTATCTAACTTCGTACCAAAAATTATTATTATAACTTTTAACGGTATAGGTGGTATGGTCCACATACGGACTAATGGCCCACCCTGTATATATTATTGACTGAATAATTCGAGTGATAATTTCTTTTCAGATGCAGTGAAAAATTATTTTGCAAATACTACGGATAAGGAATTTGAAGGAGTTGTAGCGGAGTGGCTGCGATTTGCAAAGCAACGAACCCTAAGGGAAAATAATTAATATACGGGGTGTCCCATCGAAAAGTATCACATTTCGCCGCCTTATATCTCGAAAACTAAAAGAGATATCGGGACGCGGTTTGGACAGAACGACTTTAGATTTTGAAGTTTTTTTTGGCACTGTTGCCAAATCTCCAAATATATTGGCAAATTTTTTATTGAATACGCTCCTCTTTGGAGTAAAATTACTTGCTTATATTAAGTGGAACACCCTGTATATTTTGCCATAATCGGAAAACCTAATCACTTTACTTTTCAAAAAGGTATACATAGTTTACATTATCTTGAGAATTGGAGCCACAAAATTCAGTTTAATGGGAGCACCTCTTACTTGAATAGTTTGTGAAGCTGGTCTTCGTTTTCACAGTAGCCATGAAAAACAAAAGTACAATAATAAACTGTATTGTCAGTTGTGTCAAATATTTGAAGTATAGATATAAAAATGTTCACATTAGAAGGATCACACACTTTTGATCATTTACTACTAAGGATGCACAAATGTATATTGAAGTAAATGGTGGGCAGTTAAAACCAATTGTTTTCTAACTTATTCAAGTAGTTTTTATTTACAGTTATTTTGATTATTTTATCTGTTATTTTTATTACTGTCATTGTGCTTTGTTGTTATTGTTAACAAAACTCGTTCCTACCGATTATTAAAGAATTATTCTTTTCTCCCTTTCTTTTTTCATTCAGTCAAGTTCCACATCAAGTTTGATCAGAGATTTTAAAATTTTAAAATATATAGGGTATTTTATTTAAAATAAGTGTACAAAAACTTAAAAATAACTTTACAAAGAAGAAGGTATTTTTTTCATTCGTAATAACCCAAATAAGAGTACTTATAACAAATTTAATTTTGTGGCTCCAATTCTCAAGATAATGTAAACAATGCATACCTTTCTGAAAAGTAGAGTGATTAGGCTTTCTGATTATGGCAAAATACACAGGGTGTTCTATTTAATATAAGCAAGTAATTTTACTCCAAAGAGGAGCGTATTCCATATAAGAATTACTAATATATTTGGATATTTGACAACAGTGCCAAAAAAACTTACAAAAATCCTAAGTCGTTCTGTCCAAACCGCATCCCGATATCTCTTTTAGTTTTCGAGATATAAGGCGACGAAATGTGATACTTTTCAATGGGACACCCAGTATTTGCCATACCCTATGATAAATAAGTAAATAAATTTTAGCCAAATTTTTCAATTGACTTTTTTCTTTCTTATGACCACCTAACTTAGACTATTATTTACAAGAGGGAAAGAGGAAGACTGAAACAGCATGTGTTATAGTTATTACATAGCAATAACATTTTTTTGTTTTAATCTTATAAGATTCTGTTTTATAATGATCTGAAAGACTTAACTGTCTTTTTCTAATAAAAAATAAATTCATCACTTTAAGGAGCAGTAGGTAGGTATGGCGGCGAGTGAGCCTGGGAACCAAAATGCGGGGGCGGTGACGTCCTTTGTCGGCAACATCAAAGGAAGCCGCCGCCGCCCCCGCACCCAGCAAATAGGGGGCGCCGTCTAGACCTAAGACCCGTAGACCTACAATTCAGAGGGGCCAAAGCTCCATAGAACTACAAGCCTCTAGGGCCCTCAACATAACCTCAAAGTCATAGCGCCGTATGGGCACGGTTCTAAAGCAGAAAGCTAAAGGAGGTCGCACACGGCACAGCGAATTATATAAAGATTACTCTGTTGTGGACTAATCAGCTGGCACTGAACTCACGTACAACTGTGTGTGATATCTCTACGAGAGCTTCAGGTATACCACAACAAAAGGTCCATTGAAGAAGAAGAGAGCTTCAGGTATACCACAACAAAATATTTAAAACTTAACCCAACTTTTTGTGTGTGAAACAAGCACGACGGAACACCGGAGCCCTCGTACGTAGTATATAATTATTAGCTGTAGAATTATGTATCTCAACGACGACGAGAACAACAGCAATTTAAAAAACTTAACCTAACGTTTTGTGTGTGAAACAAGCACGACCGATCACCAACACAGACCAATCTAGACTGAACCCACATACCTGCGCGTGTAATATAATAATAATAATAAATATCTGTGTATCTCCATACTGACGAGAGTAACAGCAATTTAAAAAAACTTAACCTAACTTTTTTGTGTGGAACAAGCACGACCGATCACCAACACAGACCACTCTAGACTGAACCACATACGCCTGCGCGCGCGTAATATAATAATAAATATCTAATTATCTCCATACTGGCGAGAGTAACAACAATTTAAAAACTTAACCTAACTTTTTTGTGTGGAACAAGCACGACTGAACACCGGAGCCCCCGTACGTAATATCTAATCATTGCATATCTCCATACTGACGACGACGAGAGCTTAAAACTTAACCTAACTTTTTGTGTGTGTGGAACAAGCACGACCGATCACCAACACAGACCACTCTAGACTGAACCCACATACCTGCGCGTGCGTAATATAATAATAAATATCTAATTATCTCCTTACCGATGAGAGCAATTTTAGCGCGGGAATTTAGCACGCATGTAATATAATAATATCTATTGATTGCGTATCTCCATAAATTAACGAGCAGCCCGAGAGAGAGAGAGAGAGCGAGCATCTTATGACAACAGTAACTAAAGATATGTGTAGGGAACCACGAGTACAAGCGCGAAACATCTAAATGCAGAATTGCGTATCTCCATAAATTAACGAGCAGCCCGAGACAGCGAGCATCTTATGACAACAGTAAATACCTAGAAAGATGTGCCCGTAAGTGGTCTCAAGGCAGCGTATTTTTTCCGGCTTCTTGCTGAAAGCTCTACCATATTTGTTGTTACAGAATTTTCAACAAAACGGGCTCCGGTCACGGTTATGAAGAAATATTAATAATTTCAAAAACATCTAGCGCCCACCGACAAAAAGATAACGGCTGAGGAGCCTAACCGCAGGTCCTTGGTCAGTAAATGTACACAAATATTTACAGGAACTGTGAATAGACAACTAAAATAATCTTTTCAACCGCTATCTCCCTATTATATATCTATTCAGCGGTATAATAAAATATTCACAATTAAAATGCAATATAAATACAATTAATATAAAATTATAATCTAAACAAAGACATGTCTTTCAATAAATCTATCTTCATCATAAACTGCTGTTATTCGAAAGTTGTATGGTGCAGGTTCAGTTAACCTCAGCAACTCTGAAGCTTGTGGGGGTGCCTGCAGAGGCGATGGTAGCGATAAATTAAACTCTTCAGGCCTATTTAAAATAGCGACTGACGGTAGGGGGCTACTGCTGTAAATAAGAATAATAACTAAACAACCAAAATAGACAATTAATTAACAAATGTTTTTTTTATTTAAAACATACTAAAAGTTTCTACATTGCTGCAGTTCAACACTTATACTGCCGTGCTAAAATCAAACGCAGCATCTACTGGTAGCAAAAAATCGATAAATTTAACATCTAAGTTTTTCATAGCCCTTGGTAGAATACGATATAGGTTATTTGAGAAAGCTGATTTCTAATGTAAAATGACGTGAAAAATCGTTTAGACATGTTTAATTTTTAAAAAAGTTAAAAGTTTATACTAAAAATCAGATACGACTTTTATTGTTAAAAATATTTGTGTACATACTAAGACGTAATGCGGCATATATGTTATATTAATTTAAAACGCAATGCGACGGTCTAGCTTAGCATTCACAGGGAAATAATTACTAAAAAATGTAATTACCTAGTTTTGTCTTTTCTTACAAAGAAAAATCTAACTTTATAAAATCTGCAAGTATATGAAGTTTTGTAATATAATACAGAGTTGCCACGGCTAGCGTCTCCTAGTAAAAAAGGCGGCTTACTACAATATACTAAAAACAAACGCAGTATATTGTAGTTACCGCGTTTTCAACTAGTGGCGCGAAGATACCTCATTTGTGCTTAGGAAAGGTAGAAGTTTTGGGGGAAGATACGACAAAATGAGTAATGTTTTTTAATATAACTAATGTAGATACAGCTTTCTGTCTTAGTAAATAGATAGAATAAAATGTTAACATTCCTAAAACACCAAAAACCCGATTTCGGATTTTTCAGTAGATACCGTGTTTGATTTTAGCACGACAGTATAGATATTGTATGAATTACAAATGAAATTATGTAAATACTGATAATAAAATAATAAACTCACATCAATATAATGTTCTCATCTCTGTCGGCAGCCTCGTCTGGAGATCTCGGCATAGATTCCTTACATTCCAGATATGTTAAGGCATCATAAGGTTGCAGCCCAATATGTTCGCTGCCATTGGTGTCCATCAACCTTGCTACCGTCTCCGGACAGAAACAAAAAATATTGTGGCACGTCGAGCATGTACCATCACCATCGTCAATAACATTCAAGTCCAAGTCCAAAAACAGTTCTCGGCACTCGGGACATCTCAAGGATTCATCGTTTGATTCATCCACTAGATTACTAAGAATATTATTAATACGAATTATAAATGCAAATATATATGAAACTTACTTTTCTATCAAATATCGTTCTAAACACCTTGGCGGGGTGTTTCGGTTTGTTAGATGTGTAAACGCAATGTAACAGCAGTCTTTCATTTCTATGTTCTTAATAGCACGCACACACTATAAGACCTGCATACGCGAAACAGTAAACTAGAATGATATTATTTTTGCCTGGAATAAAAACCATACTATCCGAGAGTCGATATATCTATCTCTCTAACCGCAGGTCCGCAAATGTAACAAAATATTTACAGGAAGTGTGAATCTATCTGAGATGCGATATAATACCTATTCAACGAGCTCAAACGAATTACGTAGATTTAAAAAACATGTTTTCGTTAGCTTATTGTGGCCTCTTACTGATAAGAAGCCACGACCTTCTGCCGTGAATAAATATTTGTACTAATTTCGCGCGCTTACGATCCAAAGAGGACACTACGGTGTGTTTTTTTTTTCACGACTATTAACATTCACGATGCCGCGTATTACAGCTAACTACATACTGAGACCACAAAACCGTAAATTTAAATTAAAGCCAAGAATTTTACGTATAGCATATAGGGTGTTCAATTTTTGCTTTTGAGAGAGACTATTCACTTTAAAATAACAACAGCAGTTCTTTGATTACCAAATTAGGTACACACATATAGCAAAAGTAAGATCAGAGGGCACCCGCTATATCAATCTGATGAAATTTAAAAACGCTGTAACTCAAATAATAGATCTTACAGAAAGGTGGTGGTCAAAACGCAGCAATTTTCACCTCTCAATCTGTTATGATGGCAAACCGCCTACAGGGTGTCAAAACGTCAATATTTCAAATCAGCTGGTCTGTGTTTGACTAGGGTGGTCCAACTTTTGAAGCCCCAAAACGCTCGAGGTAGTTAAGCCGCTCTGTAAAAGCAGTTGCTGAATTTATAGGATGTACGTAAGCATCAACTTTTCTATAGTCTGAAATCAGACGGTATACCAATCTGATGCTTGAAATCAGCTGGTCTGTGTTTGACATAAAAATAACATATAGGGTGGTCCAACTTTTTCGTTAGAATATTTTCACATCATTTGATACATTTGTATTTAACTTGGAATAGATATATTCTAACTCTGTAGTACGTCTATTGATATCAAATAATAGTTCGACGTACAAAGTATTACCAACAGGTCTACTTGTTTGATTATTAAACCTCTAATATTAAAATAGTAGAAAAAGTGAAGAAAACTGTAAAAACACCATACCGAGGGAAGTATAAAAAGGTAAGCCCAATAAAATCATTACTCTTAATAATAATAAATTAATTTATTCTATGTATCTCCACAAATATACGAGTTCTGTAGAAGGTCATATGATATCGTACAAAAACAATTTAGTTAAAAAACAAAAGATTGGACAAAACCGCTCCATATTGAAACAATTTCTTGCAGGTATCTAAATTATCTCAAACAACCTGTGTTTTCTAGAATCGAAATGTGTTGATATCCTGTCACTTTCAGTCTGTCTGAACGCCCAATTGTTAAGTTTGTCATTGTGTTAGAAAAAAAGCCGTACAGAAACAAATAAAGCGAAATTTTTGTGTGCGTTGGTGCAATCTGATTGCTTAGAACATATAGTGAGTATAACATTGGTATTTTTTTAAAAAATGAAACAGCGAGTAACCAAAAAAAGACAATTTAGATACAAAAGATAGAAATCAGGGCGTTGCCACAGATATGATAAATGGCCCTTGTACTTATGTTAGAATTTTTTACTACGGCAAATATACAAACAATAGCAAAAACTCAATTAGAAAAACAATAACACCTACCGACTAGTTGAACAGTACAATGAGTACAGGGTGTTGTTGTGGAACCTTTATCGGTTCTTCAGTTACCTTATTAGAATATTAAACAGCGAGTTAACAAAAAGACAATTTAGATACACAAAAGATAGAAATCAGGGCGTTGCCACAGATATGATAAACGGCCCTTGTACTTATATTAGAATTTTTACTACAGCAAATATACAAACAATAGCAAAAACTCTATTAGAAAAACAATAACACCTACGGACTAGTTGAACAGTACAACGAGTACAGGGCGTTGTGGAACCTTTATCGGTTCTTCAGTTACCTTATTAGTTATCGATTCAAAATATGACTAAAACACAAGCTATTCTTGAACGCATTACGTCATTGTACGCTAAAATTTGTTGTTGCTGATATATACCACAATTTATCGTCTATCAGGGGGCTATGATGGGGAAATGGTATGATTGGAAATAAAACGGAAAACCAAACTTTAAAAAGATTTATTAAGGATATCTGAACATTCCATCACAATCTATAAAGCCACATTTTTTAAATAAATTTTCTGATGCTTCGTTCAATGTAAAGGCGGAACTCTGCTCTCGCTTTTTGACATGTTCTACCAGCTGCGTTGCAAAACCTCTTCTACGCTCTTGTGGTAATGTGTAGATGTAATTGAACATCTTTGGGGTCGAATGTAGGTTGAATGGGTCATAGTCCATCTTTGACAGCAGGGCAAACGATACAGGTTTGCAATCCGAATAAATTATGTAACAGAAGGGTTGCCTGTCTAAATACCACTGTTCAACGAACATATCGCATAGTTTAAGCTTCTTTATTTCTCTCAGGGCCTTTGATTTAAAAAAGAATTTGATAACAGTCGTCATTGCGTCTTAACACGTCGGGTAGTTGAACATAAATGAAAACAACTGATGACGGCGCTCACCTATAGAGTGTGTGAAGGTGGTGGGGTAGCTCGAGATGATATCTTGATTAACTTTAGCTCGAGAATGTTTTTGTATGTACGCTTTATTACAAATATTACATATATACGTTACCCTGAAGTTACCCCGAGGTTATCCCTAAGTTATCCTGAAGTTATCCTGATTATCCTGAAGTTAGCGTCCATACGCGTCGTAGGGTCGACGAATGGTCGACGCTGACGTTTTTGACGTTTTTTGACGTTTTACGACGTTTTATGGCGTTAACGTAAAGCAAAGGGATATTATTAATAGAAAGAACACGACGCACCGTGACGTTTTACGATGTTTTACATTTTACGACGCCTTACACATTTTCATAAGTTGCAAGGCGACCCAATAAGTCTTTTATTTGTTGGAAGACGCTTGGTTGAGGACACGTGATGCCAAAAAGAGCTAAGTCAAACCGCCCGGCCTTCGTAACCTTTCTGGTAAATTCATCAAACTCGTAGTATGTATCGTTTCTGAAAAAGTACAAAAGCCCGTTTGTATATCTGATGGCTCCGGTTACGTCATCAGGAATACCGGGAAACATATCTCGTATCAGCCCGTGTTTGCGAGCCATTTGGGTACAGTCGTCAATCTCTGTATAAAACCAATTGTCGTAAAATATGTAAGATTTTCCAATGCACGTGTTGAATACAGCGTTAATTTTCTCTTTAAAACGGATCCCCATGGCGTCTACGCTACCTCGGGCCTGTGTTATAGTAATTGAGGGAAGTCCGACCGCGTAAACACGGCCGCTCCCCGTCACCAGCATAAGTTCGTCGTTGCTTTCTTCATAGACGTGTATTTTCGATGTAGTGGGTATTGATGGCAGACAATCCGTAATCCGCACAGGCCGATTGTGGTAGGAGTTTTCACCCAAGGTCAAGATCCACAGCCACTGTTTTTTGCATATTTATGTATAGATCTCGTGTTACCAAAACCTCAGTGGAGATAAATCTATTTTTCATATATTAGGTGTTACGAAAAATTTACAGAATAATTTTTGCATATTTATGTATAGATCTCGTGTTACCAAAACCATCGAAAACATATCTCGTTACGCAGGCATTCAGACCACGCCAATCAGGATGCAGCACACGGCCGTCTTTTTGGCGACGCCTTATTGGCCGCCATCAATAAATTAGGTAATTGGTTGCTATAATTCAAAATCAAAAGCATTGAAATTGGCCCCTTTATGCAACGCCACTGTAATAACATCTGCCCTGGCGCTTATATATATGGTTATCAGTCAACGTAAGATTGTCAATAAAACAACAAGTCGAGTTCCATATCAACTCGTATTTATAGCAAGTCATAGCGGTCGTAGACAGGACAGCAGCAAATTGAATTTGGAAAATAGTAAACAACGTATATAGATATAATATTTTTATTTTATAAAGCAAGAAATAATAAGAGCCACTAATAATTATAATATACAGGGTGATAAACATATAATAATAATAAAGTTATACAGAGCAGGCAATAATACAAAAATGTTAAATATATATATATACAGGGCGCTAAAAACGGATCAAGTTCTGGGCATTTTGAAGCCAAACGGCTCAGATGTGTGGTCGACGTGGAATTTTCTCTTGGTAGAGCGAGGTCTATATATTTTTGTTTCCTCTCGCGTCACCACCTCGTGCTCCTTTGTCCTTCGAATATGGCTTGCTGTGATGTATACGGGCTCGGAGGGGGCTAGAACCATCTCCTTTATGCTGGCAAAGTTTATTAGCTGGCTGGCCGCATAATTGAGCCATATGCCCTTAACTTTACGCATTATCTTCTCGTCGTTGTCTCGTGTGCAGAAGACCTTGTACGTATAATTTTTAGGCCCGCCGCTTACAAACTCTGTGATGTAGCTCCCTCGGCCATATCCTTCCAGCTCGTCGGTCATGTCCCCTATAAATTCACCTGTTGGGACGTCATATTCCCCATCTCTCGAAACGTATACGACGCAATCCGTATGATAATACAACACCCTATTGCCCAGCAGCTCGAGGTAGCTGTACAACTTGAGTCGGGCCTGTGTTGTAACGTAGGCGGCTATGACGACGTTCACGGTGGTCAGAGGGTCGTATGTCTCATCTCGGTGTTCCCAGCTGACGACTAGAGTGTCTTCGTTGATTGGCAGTGCGCTATTTACGTAGATGGCTGGATTGGAGAGCATGCCGAAGAAGTGGTCGGGGTCCCGCACAATGCTGGTTTTGGGCTGGTTTCCCGTTGCCCCAGCTTGCCCCAGAAGCTGTTTAATATAAGTTTTGCCAGAGAGCGGAGTCCTGGGTTTTC
Organism: Pogonocherus hispidulus; assembly: GCA_963924545.1. Taxonomy (NCBI): domain Eukaryota; kingdom Metazoa; phylum Arthropoda; class Insecta; order Coleoptera; family Cerambycidae; genus Pogonocherus; species Pogonocherus hispidulus. The sequence goes on from OZ004696.1 coordinate 38,609,780, forward strand.
CGCTATTTCGGCGTACTCCAGCCGAACGTCTTCTCTGTCCAGGAACTCTTCGATGTAGCAGTCTCTCTCCTGCTCGTTGGTACAGTGGGAGGGCCAGCCCGACGCCTGCTGCTTGACGCGGATAAATTTATTCATCATTTCCGTAAACAGGCCACCCGTCTTTGTGGCCTTATCAAACTGGTCGATCTGATAATTCCACACCTCGAAAATTTTCACAAGTTTGTAGCCCATCTCCAGCGTCTTTCTAATTTCGTCCACGATCCACGTACCCGTCAGCGCTCGCTCGTCCTCGTTATACGTGCAGACGCCCTGGTTTATGTGTTCGCCGCAGGTGCGACAGAGGACAAACATAAGCTTGTTGTTCATCTTGGCAGGTAGAACGGGGTGTTGGAGATCTTGTGGTGGCAAAATCGTACACTTGATTACACCGTTTAAAGTGTGGATGTCTTTTGGGCATTCGTCGTCGCCCACGTAGACTGTTGGGTGGCCGACGGGAAACTTGCCATACTTGCAGGCCCACGGGTAGAGGCTGCACACGTCCACGTACTTGATTTTCTCCCCAGGACCGCACTTGTAGTATTCTACGGTATTGCCTGTGCGCCCCCCATAGAATGCGTCTCTGGGATTCAGAGGCGTGTTAGCCAGCAGAGGATGCTCCTGTGTGTAGGTGCGGAGTTCTTCGTTCTGCTGGAGCTGTCGTCTGAACTGACATTCCCACATCTCTACGACGTCATACCCCATGTCTCAGTCTCTCTGTCTTGGCTGTGGTGGCCTCATGTCGTGTGTTTAGCGATTGGGCGGGGTCTTCGTGCGTGGGCTCGTCTCTGCAGTATTTGAAACACGCAGTGCACCCATGATAGTAACAACCGTGGAACTCGAACACCTGTTTGGTTTCCTCGCAGTAACCGTCCACCTTGACACCCTGTACTATGGCCTCCTGCTTCTTCGCGCTATGTCTGATGTTTAGCTCTCTCGCTCTTTCCTCTAACACGAGCCACTGGGTTGCTATCTTGCTCTGGTTGTCCCGCCATCTGTACCCGCCCTTGGGTATGATACCTATGGTGTTTGATCGCAGGAAATTACGCCGAAACACCTTGTTACAGGCCGAGGCACTTGTTGCACGCCTCACTTATTGGACAAACATTACCGGTGGACAACAATTGGCTGCGGAACTTGAGACATGCCGCGGCGAGAATATCCACATCAGACACGCAGTACTCCACTAGGTCTCGCTGCATGTCGAAGGTGTGGTTCTTGTGTTGCTCGTACCACCTTAGAAACGTCGATCTGTCGCCCTCCTTCATTGTGTCGGGACTGTAATACTCGGCAGGTGGTAGGGGCCCGATATAGCTGGCGTTTGCGGCGGTGTTGAAGAGATGAGGGAAGTAGCCCTTCTTGAACCCGTCTCCAAGACCGAAAGCCTTGGGCAGCTTGGACAGCGCCATGGGAAAATAGTTGAGGGAGTCCACGAACTTGACGTTGCCAGCGCTCATCATAATTATCTTGGTACCACGCATAATGATAGGCTCCGGGTTTAGATCTGTCTGTGTGAGGATGTAATTTAAAATGAACTGATGGTCGAAGGCCTGCCCATTGTGTGCGATAACCACCACCTGCTTAAACTTTTTTCTTATTATTAGAATGTGCTGTATAAATGAAGAAATTACGTCCTTCTGAAGAACCACCTGTCTAAAACCGCATTTTTGGCAGAAATGCAGCCCCTTCTCATCTATACATACATCACAACACTGTTTATAAACACAGAGATTGGGTTCGTGTAGATGAGAGCCGTCTTCAAGCTCTTTCTCCTGCCTCGTCTCCAGATCGTAGAAGACGAAGAGTAGGTCGCTTGTTTTCGGCTTGCCGGTGTCGTGCTGCATGTAACACAGGTGATCGGCTGATGTGTGGGCTCTACATATCTTACAATACATCTCCCCGCAAGTGTGTTGCCGGCCCGCCTTTACGGTACTGTAGCACTGCTCGCATCGTCTAATGGTCTCGCAGACCGTGCTCTTACCACCTGATCCGAGTTTACGGTGATTGTCGTAGCATTGCTGGCCCCTGAACGGTCTCTTGCAGTCGTCGCATGTGATTTTCAACGTCTGAGGGCAGGCAGGCGTCTGTTGGCATGCGGCGCAGGTACCTCCACACCTGTGCTTATTCTTATGATCATACGGTGTGCTGCAGGCCTCGCAAAAGTAGGAGCAGCAGAAGGCGGCCGTCAGCGACGTAATGACATTGTAGTGGCCTTCGTGGTACAGCAGGTTGATGTTGGGGCCTTCTTCGCTCCCCTTGAATATCAGGTCCCTGCCTTTAGAGCCGTATTTGTACACCACAATCCTAAAATTTTGCAGGTGTTGCTGGAACTGCTGCAGCTCGGAATGCCACAGCCTTCTTCAGGTATAGTCACGCCGGCGGCCTGCAACAGTTCGAGAGCTCTCCGGGTCTGCAGCTTCCCGATGTCGCGGCGCACCTTGGTCTGGTCGGGATCCTTGGTAGCGCAGGCCCTGGCCACCACTAGGGCTCGAGGTAGGCACATGTTGTCTTTATTCTTAATGGTGATGATGCCTCGTCTCATACCACATTCTTCGGTGAAGGTGTTGTAGGTGTTGATCCTCTTTCCTTTGCCGGCCGGCATCTTGACAGACGTCACTCCCAAGCAGAAGGTGGCAGTGTCGAGTCCCGTAGAGTTTGACTGATAGACGCCGGCTATAACGTCCCAAACGTCCTCGAATTTTACCTCTTGCACGGGGCGAAAGCGCACATAGCCGTCGCCTCGGGCAAAGACCTTGGAACAGAAGGAGAATCCTACCTGGTCGTCGTTGGTGAGTCCCTCTGTACCTCTGGTGATAACAGCGTTAATGGCCTCCTTAACCCAGCCTACAGGTTCCTCGCCCACCGGCACTGGCTTGAGCTTGAACTCGAGCGTGCGTCCAGAGAGATTAAAACGCCGTACATTCTTCACAATGTCCTTAACAATCTGGAATTTCTCCATATTAATAATTTCGGAGGTGTCTTGTAACGCTGTTCACTCTTCAACTGTTGAAGTTAGATTGACTAGACGAGCTACAGGTACCCCTATTTATAACCTCGGTATACCTGAAAATAGACCACGTGATTAGTTAGCTTTTCTCAAAGTTGAAAAATATATGCCCTGTTGGCGGCAGAAATGTACTTACCTCGCTTTTTACTGGCGAATGATCAATAGTCTTTCGACAGCTTGAAATTTTCTATAAATTTGCTTTTTACAACGTACAGCAAAGATTTGTCGTTGATAAAATACTTCCACACAGCGGCGAGCGAGTATGTAGGGACCTGAAAATAAATTATTTGGTAAATCAGGATTGCTAAAACATTGCAACCGGTAAGAAATTTTATAATGTCACGCGGCATTAAAAACAATTACTTGTTATTAAGAAGCAACTCGCAAGCTTTAATTCAATATATAACATGTAATACCTACCTAGGCGCCAACTTACGGTTGATGATAAAACTCAGGTGATAACTGCTGCTGGTCCAACTGAGTGACAAAGCACGCGGCTGATAAGAGACAACGGCCGGGGTCATCCGCTTTATACCTACGTGGGTTGTGGCGCAATCTAGTTGTGACGTAGTCGTTATCGTAGGCGCGCGAAATTAGTACAAATATTTATTCACGGCTTTATCGGCAGAAGGTCGTGGTTTTGTAAGAGACCACAACAACAAGGTGACAAAAACATGTTTGCAATTAGTTTGTTGTTGCGTTTTTATCGCTGCGGATTCTTATCTGTCAAATTTTAGTCTGTAACAAATATTATTATAGATCTATCGGTTTTACGTCTAGGTGCGCCTCAGCCGTTATCTTTTTTGTCGGTGGGGGCTAATGTTTTTGAAATTATTAATATTTATTCGTAACTGTGACCGGAGCTCGTTTTGTTGAAAATTCTGCAACAAAAATGATAGAGCTTTCAGCAAGAAGCCGGAAAAAAATACGCTGCCTTGAGACCACTTACGGGCACATCTTTCTAGGTATTTACTGTTGCACGCGCTCTCTCTCGCGGGCTGCTGCTTGTTAATTTATGGAGATACGCAATTCTGCATTTAGATGTTTGGCGGTTGTACGTTGTGGTTCCCTACACATATCTTTAGTTACTGTTGTCATAAGATGCTCGCTGTCTCTCGGGCTGCTCGTTAATTTATGGAGATACGCAATCATCTCGGACTGCTCTTTAATTTATGGAGATACGCAATTCTGCAATTAGATGTTTTGCGATTGTACGTCGTGGTTCCCTACACATATCTTTTAGTTACTGTTGTCATAATCTTTGTTTAGATTATAATTTTATATTAATTGTATTTATATTGCATTTTAATTGTGAATGTTTTATTATACCGCTGAATAGATATATAATAGGGAGATAGCGGTTGAAAAGATTATTTTAGTTGTCTATTCTGGGCGCTACATGTTTTGAAATTATTAATATTTCTTCGTAACTGTGACCGGAGCTCGTTTTGTTGAAAATTCTGTAACAACTATGGTAGAGCTTTCAGCAAGAAGCCGGAAAAAAATACTCTGCCTTGAGAGCACTTACGGGCACATCTTTCTAGGTATTTACTGTTGGCATGCGCTCTCTCGCGGGCTGCTGCTCGTTAATTTATGGAGATACGCAATTCTGCAATTAGATGTTTCGCAATTGTACGTCGTGGTTCCCTACACATATCTTTAGTTACTGTTGTCATAAGATGCTCGCTTTCTCTCTCTCTCGGGCTGCTCGTTAATTTATGGAGATACGCAATCAATAGATATTATTATATTACATGCGTGCTAAATTCCCGCGCTAAAGTTGCTCTCAAAAGTATGGAGATAATTAGATATTTATTATTATATTACACGCGCGCAGGCGTATGTGGTTCAGTCTAGAGTGGTCTGTGTTGGTGATCGGTCGTGCTTGTTCCACACACAAAAAGTTAGGTTAAGTTTTAAGCTCTCGTCGTCAGTATGGAGATATGCAATGATTAGATATCTCGTATATGAGTTCAGTGTTGTTGATCGGGGCATGGTAAATTCCCGCGCTAAAGTTAGGTTTCAAATTGTTGTCGCTCTCGTCAGTATGGAGATACATAGATATTTATTATATTACACGCGCAGGTATGTGGGTTCAGTCTAGAGTGTTCTGTGTTGGTGATCGGTCGTGCTTGTTCCACACACAAAAGTTAGGTTAAGTTTTAAGCTCTCGTCGTCAGTATGGAGATATGCAATGATTAGATACTACGTACGGGGGCTCCGGTGATCCGTCGTGCTTGTTCCACACACAAAGTTTGGTTAAGTTTTTAAATTGTTGTTACTCTCGCCAGTATGGAGATAATTAGATATTTATTATTATATTACGCGCGCGCAGGCGTATGTGGTTCAGTCTAGAGTGGTCTGTGTTGGTGATCGGTCGTGCTTGTTCCACACAAAAAAGTTAGGTTAAGTTTTTTTAAATTGCTGTTGTTCTCGTCGTCGTTGAGATACATAATTCTACAGCTAATAATTATATACTACGTACGAGGGCTCCGGTGTTCCGTCGTGCTTGTTCCACACACAAAAAGTTGGGTTAAGTTTTAAATATTTTGTTGTGGTATACCTGAAGCTCTTTTCTTCTTCAATGGACCTTTTGTTGTGGTATACCTGAAGCTCTCGTAGAGATATCACACACAGTTGTACGTGAGTTCAGTGCCAGCTGATTAGTCCACAACAGAGTAAGTAATCTTTATATAATTCGCTGTGCCGTGTGCGACCTCCTTTAGCTTTCTGCTTTAGAACCGTGCCCATACGGCGCTATGACTTTGAGGTTATGTTGAGGGCCCTAGAGGCTTGTAGTTCTACGAAGCTTTGGTCCCTCTGAATTGTAGGTCTACGGGTCTTTGGTCTAGACAGCGCCCCCTATTTGCTGGGTTCGGGGGCGGCGGCGGATTCCTTTGATGTTGCCGACTAAGGACGCCGCCTCCGCCGCCCCCGCATTTTGGTTCCCAGGCTCACTTGCCGCCATACCTACTAGGAGCCATCTAGGTGTTAATAAAAATTGCATTTAAATATGTATACAACTTATATTTTTTTCAATGGTAAGTATCTTCAGATATTAATATATAAATTTCGTTTCTTCTCATGTCTTGTTTTCATTATTCATTATGTCTACAGGGTGCCTTATGAAAACTGCCGCAAGCTGTAACTCTGGCATTTTTTATTCGATTAAAAAAATATACTTCAAACGCTGCCGCTGGTACCAGTGTTTTCAACATCAACTGACGGCCAATTTTTATTTTTATATGTAATAATATATTTTTTCCTTCAGCTCTTTCTTGAATTCAAGAAATGTATCAAGTCGATATTTCTGTTGCCAATGTTTTGTGGATAAAATGAGGAAAGTACCTACTTTGATATCAATTACAACTTTTATCAACGTTATCGAGTTAGCCTTGAAAAACCTATGATTCATGACGTAGAAGTTTTTCATGGCTAAATCGATAATTATCATAAAAGTTGAAATTCATTTGAAAGAAGTATTTTATTTGTTTTATCCACAAAACTTTATTCAAATGTCAACTTGTAATGCATCGTTTAATTCAGAAAAAGCTGAATCCAAGAAACAGAAAAAATATATATCGATCCATTTTAAATAAATAAAAAGTTGGGAGAATCAACATTGGTACCGGTTTGTAGTGTTTTTGAATCATTAAATTTTTTAAAATCGGATAAAAAATGGCAGAGTTACAGCTTGCGGCATTTTTTATAAAACAACCTGTATATAATGTAAAGTATAAATGTTAATAATGCATGAATGTAATATTGCCTAAATATAACAGTGGCGGCTATTCAGGTGAAGTAGGTGAAGTGCCTCTTCACCAAAAATATTCAATGCTATTTTTTAAACTCAGTATGAATAGCGAAGATATTACCAAAATACATTTTCTTTATTACTAACGTAATATAATAATAATAATAAGTAAATATATTTAATAGTAATATATTTATCATACGCTACACACACGTAAACGTTACAAAATATAAAAAGAATAGGTACGTAGCTGTTTGTGGTGAAGAGGCATCGAGTCAAAACCGCTAAACCTGCATCAGTACACTGCGTTGCCATGGGAACGCTTTTACAGCTGACGTCATTATAAGGGACGAGCTAAGACGGGCTCCCACTCCTTACGGTGCAAGTGAAGAGTTCAGCCATCACGTGGGAGTGTGCTTCGCGCTCGCGTCATGTTTTCCTAACTTGTCTTGTCAGTATGTTGTGAAGTAGATGTAATTTTGATTTCGCAAACGCCGTTAGCCATTTTTTTTGCATTACTGCATTGTGCATGTTAAAGATCGTACATTTTTATTATTGTATTAGTTTATGTATTTTTTTATTAGTTTACGTATATATAAAAACTAGGTGAGTGCTTAAAAATATTAAAATATTAGCTAGCTCTTCACGCATTTTTGAACCCGCGAGCCGCCACTGAAATATAAGGGTAATATTAAAAGTATATTAAAGTAATATGATTTAAACATAGCTCTAATAATTATGATATATTTAATTTAACATAACTGAATTGTTTTTATATTCTTATATAGATATATTCTTATCATATTTAAAAAATATTACCAAAATGTTGTATAATAAACGAAACAAGAAAATGTTAATACTATAATGTTGAAAGGATGTTTCTGTAAGATTTTGTTTTTAATAATGTAACATTGCAACATTCTGGACTGGGACATAATCTGAAACATATATGTTGTATGAACATTAAAATTATTTATGGAATAATGTTACATCTAACGATGTGATGTTATCGTTTTGTTAACACCATATTTTGATGTTTACTGGGTGGTGAGCAGTAATACGATTCCGAACACTAGAATAAAATTTTAATATTATTTTATAAATTTGTGAAGCTGTGCTCTAGTCAGGAGATTTATAGAAAATATAGGTTCTCTAAACCAATAAACTTGAGTTTTCTTACCTTAATTTTGTCTGAATCGGATTGCGGCTATTCAATACCACGTGAAGCGTCCTTTGGGGATTAACTTCATTTATCTTATCTTTATCTTATCTTCTCTTATCGTAGCGTTACAACCTATATGATTGTAAGCTATAGAAAATGACTAATATCGTAATTTCTGCACTAGGTTAATTAATTTGTTTCTTTGAATTTATCTACATTGGTTAGAGGTAGTGTGGTATTGCTTTGCCTACTTGAGTAGATATTTGAATAAATAATTCACATGCTAGGCGATTGGGAGACTGGAACCGGTTTCCTAATAATTGTAGAAATTGATTGATTATTGTTCTTTGGCAACAAATTTGTACAATAAATCAATACGAATTTTTTATAACTTGTCACTCAGTCTTTTGCTTATAGTAATGGAATAAATTTTCTCTTTTAATTAGAGTAGTAATATATCTATGCTTAACCGGTTATGAAACCGTTGTTTTTGGAATTTTAGGTCAGATCTTAGAGGGTTTTTTTGTTTAATTTATTTTTGTTCCTTCTGAACTATTGTATCTTTAAATATTAACGATTAGAGTTTTTTAAGAATAATTGTCGAGTGGCTGAACTGTAATCAGTGCATTTGAACGCAAATTTTTGGATAATTTTATTTGCTTCATTGTGGGTAGGGTCACTAAAGGTTGACACCTTCCAGGTTTTGTTTTCATTATTTGTTAATCACTTTCCTGTGAGAATTCACAGAGAATTTTACCAAACCAGATTTACTGGTACATTACCTTCAGGAAAATATTTATACTTTTAATCTTGGCTACACTAGCCGTCAACGTTCATTGATATATATTTGTAAATTGTGGGGCATTCTTAACACAAATAATTCTTTGTATGTAGGTACTTTTCTGAGACGAGCCTGCTGTAACCTGACTACAAGATATATACCCTGCTAAAGAACTCTGAACGCCTACCATCTACAGATCCTTAGATAAAAGGATTGGACTTAGCCAGTACGTGACCGTCATCTGGACTAGAGCTCTAGCTTCCCCACTTGGCCACGGCAAGTCCACCTGGATTTAATCTTCAGCAACAGGTTAAGGGTACTGACGTCCTACCGAAGGAACGAGATTGTAAGAGTGTCACAGAACCTCACAAAAATTTTTGTAAAGTTATCCCAGCTAAAAATTTCATTTTTCACATTTTTTTTCTTTCATTTCTTCTAGTCAATATTACATCATTTTTGCATTATTTTTGTTTAATAGTAACTTCATAAGTATTCAGTTGTACTCATATTTGCTTTATTGATTATATTGTATTCAACTAAATTTTATATAGTTATTTCTTTTTTGTCTCATATCTAAAAATTATCCTGGTGCCCAAATAAATTGTCAACACTCAAAGCAGTGCTACGAATACTACGCCCTAGTATCATATATCTCCATGAGCTACCGGAGTAATGTCAATGAACTTAAGCTAGTGGAATTGCACATCCCTAGCTTATCTAAAGTTCATTGCAATATATAACAAGAAAATACATACCATTTAAATTGGCACTTGCGTTAACTTGGTCATTCAATAAATATCTTTTAAAATAGTGTTTAAAATTTGACATCGATTTATTCTTAATGGCTAATGGTATTGCATTAAAAATATTTGCGACTTGATAGGAGAAAGCTGATTTGAATAATTCTGTACGGTGGAGAGGAGGAGTTAATGTACCCCTAAATTGTAAGTTAAGGTTGTGAACATCTGTTCTATAAGAAATTTTGTTACTGAGATATCGGGGCAACTTCTTATTTAAAATTTTGTGAAATAAGCAAGCAGCATGCAGTAGTCGTCTATTGGACATATTTAACCATTCTATGTCCAATAATTTATGTGAAATATGTTGCTGGCACCTTATTCCATAAATAAGACGCAGGCATGATTTTGGAGTACTTGAATCCGACGTTTATCCTCGGCATCTCTACCCATAAACAGTGTCAGCAAAGTTAAATCTAGAAAGAACTAGTGACTCACACAAAACTGTTTTAATTTTCTGGTTAATAAAGTATCTTATGTTATTATAGATCATTTTTAAATTAAGATATGCAGTACGTATACAGTTGTTAACATGTGGTTTGAACCTTGACCTCGTATCAAAAGTCCCAAATTTTTTGCAGTCTCTGTAAATTCTATTTTTTGCCCATTCATAAATAACAGAGGATTTTCCAAAACTACCGACCTTACAGCATGATGACCAAGAACTAGAGCTGACGTTTTAGATGCATTAATGTATAAGGAGTGACTTTTTGCTTTGTCTATTAAAAAACTTAAATCGTGGTTAATTGCATTAATTGCCCATAAGCAGTCGCTGGGTAGAAAAGAAAGGTAGAGCTGTGTGTCATCTGCGTAAAAATGCATTTTACAATGTTCAATTACTTTTTCAAAATCAGACGTATATAATGTATAAAAGTGGTCCTAAAAGTGGCCCCTGCGGAACACCAGATGACACACCAAGCGGCACAGATACATTGTTAACAATTTTAACCCTCTGGGTTCTGAGATTTAGATACCTACGAAAGAATTGTATTTCATTACCATTAATACCAAGGGATATAAGTATTGTAAACAATATATCGTTGTTTATTGTGTCGAACGCTTTGGAAAAATCTACAAGCACTAAAATTGTGGCTTTTTTCCCATCTGAACCGCTCAGAATGTCATCTGTAATGTTCAACAGCGCTGTTTCATAGCTATGCATAGGGCGAAACCCTGACTGCATTTCAGGTTGAATATTAAATTTATTTATATGATCTCGAAGCTGTGACTCCACCTCTCTTTCTACTACTTTTGACAAAGTTGCCAAATACTTATTGGTCGTCAGTCCTTGAACTCTTGAGGGCAATTTATTTTTGGTAATGGCAAAACCAAAGCCTGCTTCCAAAAATCTGGAAAACGCCATTTTCTAGACAAAAGTTTACAATATGCCTAACATATGGTAAAATAAAGGGAGAACACATTAATAATAACCCAATATTCAAACTGTCATGTTCTTGAGCATAACTTTTTATGTTATATATAATTGTTTGTACTTTGTATTCACAGATGGGTTTAAATTTAAATAACTAATAACTAAATAATAACAATATTGAATTATTAGTAAATTATATAAGAAATCAACTGACGTAGTTTTGCACATAAGACCAAAACACTATACTGCACTCGACGCGCGTTTCTCCAACCAAGTTGGCATCATCTGGACATGATTAAAACTAAACCTATGCTAACGTCGTGTCCTATACCTAAACTATTTCTACCGTCGCGACAGCTCAGTGAGCCATAGCGACTGATTAGTGAACTGTGATTTACTAACCAATAAAGCGGGCTATGTGGGATTGATCCTCTCTCACCATTCATAGTATTTTACATTTAGCAATATCCAAACTCTCAAATGCATCCAGCTGTCTGGAAATTGTTACATTCCTAATTAGTCTTAAATTGTTATTATACATTTTATGGTTGTTGGTAAAATGCGCGACGAGTGCAGTATAGTATTTTGGTGTATGTGGAAAATTTCGTCATTGTTATCTTCACACCAAAGGTTCCAACCCCTTTCAAGATAAGAAATCAAAATAAAAGTGTGATCGATGATCGTAGTGAATTAAGTTTCTGAATTTGACTCCCTTCAGGAAAAATAAAAATTTGTATCAAACATTATTCTAAGTTGATAGAATTACATATGGTATCATTATGAATGAAGGTAAGCTATTTATCGGGTACGATTACTGCACAGTCTTTGATGCAATAGAATCTCGTCGCTGCCGCTTTAAATGCAGCAGATTCATCATTTTGCAGGTAAATGTAAGTCAAAGGAATATGTGTGAATGATGTGCCCAAAATAATCAAGTGAAAGAATCCAAGCCTGGGGTGTTCTCTTGTATCAACGATTATAATTATTTTATAAAGAAAAAATACTCTAAATACTCCAATATTGTTACCAATCACGCAGTTTGTTATAATCAGTGTCGTGTTTATAAGCAAAATCTAGACATTTCTAGGTCTAGTGTATTAGAAAATGTATAGCAATCAACTTCTAATAGATATTTTGTAACTTCGGTCTGCACTTCTAATGTTTATGGCTATCATAGTGGATTCTGTCTTTATTGCTACCAAAATGTTCTCGGACTTTGTACCAAAATACAAGATTTATTTTATTTATAGCTTAATTTGTGGTGACAGAATATAATACGATCGCTCTTACTGAATCTTGGTTAGTTAAATCATGCATTTATGGGCGGTGAACTCGTTGAAGCGAGAAATATCAAATGGGGTTTGATATTTCTCTCTTTGAAGTTTTTTGTTCCAATCTAAATTTTTGATTCACTAACATGAAAATAGGTGGCAGCGTTATTTTGGCAGTAAAAAAATTACTAGAACCCATAATAGTCAATATTTACTCCATCTGTGATCTACTCTATAATCTTGCAACTTTAGATACTTTATCTGTAAAAATAAATTTCTTGGGTAAACATACTGTATGTTACTTTTATATATTCCTCCTAAAATGACCTGTGATACATACGATTTCATTATCGATGCTTTTGAATGATTTTTATGAAAACGTTTTAAATATGGGTGACTTTATCATTCCCAGCTTTAATAGAATCCACTGTAGTCATTTGACCAGCTCATTGAAGAACTTCTATAATTTGATTCAACATATTAGGTAATATTTTAAATTAAAATAACAGGATGCTGGATTTTATATCCAACAATTATTCAAAATGTGTTGCATCTCGAGTACTTAGATGAATGTATTGTCTTTGGACATCCAGCACTTGCCATTATGTTATGTTTCAAGAACAGCGGTAGCAAACGTTTTTCTCTTAATCGAACAGGTAGTCTAAACTACAAGAAATGCAATTTTAATTTACTCTATATGGAAATATCAAATAATATTGACTGATCATCTCTCCCTAACTTTAAAAAAAATTTATCGTATTATGGTGGAAGATTTTACAATATTCTAAATATATTGATTTTTTTAATAATTGCTCCACAAATGAATTACTAAAAAAATATATACAGTTAAGCAATATGCGATTTGGTTTGATAAAAACTTATTTAATAAAATAAATTATTAAAACAATGTAAAAGTTCTAATAGTATCAATAACTAGAACCCTTTCAAAAACATAAAAGCAGAAGTAAAGGTCAGCTGTAACTATAACTTACAAACGTTATTTGAATTCTATTGAAAATGATTTGTGCTCTATGCTTAATACCTAAATGTTTTCTCGCGTAAATTCAAAATATAACTATTTCTATCGCGATACCATCAAACATGTGTTATAATGACACATAATTAGACAATAAATTTGATACTGATGCTGAGGATGATTTTGATTCCTCTGATGATGAGCCTTTGATAAGCTTAGTCCCTGATAATAAAAAAAAATAGACTCCTTCAAATAATTTTCAACTTCCTGCGATATTTACAAATAATGGTGCCAATTCACCAAATGATAATGATGATGCTACTGTTCTGCAGCCTTTCGAATATTTCAGTAAATATTTAGATGCCGAGTTTTTTCAGGACGTCGCTTTGTATGCCAACATTAGACAAGTAAATCTCTGATAAGTTCCTAGTAACGTCTCCTCAGGCAATAAGTACATTTTTTGCTTGTTCAATGCTTATTGGAATTTACGGGTTGCCTCAGATAAGGATGTACTGGGATCGACAGACAAAAGTACCTATTATGGAAAACAATATGTCATGAAGTATCACGATATTTTCAATTTCGGGCACGTCTAAAAGTGGTCGATGACAATGTTATCTTTAAAGAAGATAGGGCTATAGATCGTTTTTGGAAGATTAGACCTATATTGAACAAAATTCAAAGGGGCTATCTAGCAAATCAAAGAACTGTGAACGTATTAATTGTAATCAAAGAACTGTGATCGAAACATCAAAAGAACTTGATGTAGGTGGCAGGTGTGTTCTCAAACTATGCGACTCTTTACTACCTGGCACTGCAGTTTTTATTGATAGATAGTTTACCTCAATCCCGTTGATAGACACTTTAGTGGTAAAATTCATTGGTCTGACTGGAACGCTTATGAAATCAAAAGGCGTAGAGATATATTAACTAAATTTAGAAAATCAACTATGCAAAGACTTAGTAATTATCCATAAAATCAAAAAGCATTGTAGATATATCATAATTAATTCCAAAACTGTACAGGCCCGCGACAATTAACTAGCCTTTTGGGATTTTTATAAAGATAATATCTAGTAAATAGGAATAAAAGAAGTTTTAAGCATTTTGCAAAATTTATATACCGTTACTATTTTAACGAGTTATCAACTGTTATAATATAAGATATTCTCTGAAGTGATGCATTTGTTTGGTAGTGTTACATCTTTAGTGTAAGTACGACAGTCGGTAGCAAGAATAATGTAATTGTTAATCCAAAAATCTAATGGATAATGTATCGTGACAGGATAGTTCAATTTTTTTTTTTTTTTCGTTTATTTAAGTGGGCCTATTTCCGCGACTAAGGCCAATCACCGAGGCCAGGAGACGAGCAACCCCCAATCTGGAAATTTTGCCGAACCCCCACTTTTTATAGCAGGGTAGGGATCTTTTACTTGGCTATCATTTCATAGACAAGGGGTCTTCGGCTTTACATCCTATCCAAGGGATGGTACGTCTTCTACGCAAATCTCGCCTAAATTTACATACCATCTGTGAATTCACCGACTTACAAGCCACTAGAAGATGCGGGCAAGCGCCGACGGTCTTCTCTGCATGGTCACCCATCCAAGTACTAACCGCGACCCACCTTGTTTGGCGCTCATATCGTTAATATGAACGCCAAGTTGCTACCACGTCTTACCCCGAGATAGTTCAAATTAAACACGATTATTAGAATTTGTATTTTATTTTAATGTATTTTAAATTTTAAGATTTTCGCTTATATTGTTTATGATGTAACGAAAATTTTATAAATTTCAACATAATATGTTTCAAGCATTAGCCAGTATTACGCAATATTAAATTAGCCATAGGTAGATTTGGTCGTCTAGCTCATTAAATTTCAGCATGTTGTAGGTAGTGGGAGAAAATCGATATATCAAAAGGAGACGCTAAAAATTATGTTTTCTAGTGTGTGATTTGATAGAGCTTTTACTGATACTTACTGCTTTTTATCTTAACTTTTTTGAGTTTCATTTTAAAGTTTAATAATTAATGTATTATTACTTGCATTTATGTACCTACTTGTTGAGACAGAATTAATTAGTAGTATTTTATTTAGTTATATATTTGTATTCCAGTTAAGTTAGAAATTTGGGTTATTTCGTGAATCGCGAGTGCTTGGCGTTCTTTTTTAGTTAGGGTTTAATCAAAGGTTAATGATTAATACCTTTTATTGATAAATTGTTGTTGAACTGCATTACATTCATTTAACCTATTTTGAATTTAGGTCTTTTAGACAGGTAATTAGGCAACTTATAATTTAATTAGAGTGTTGAGACAATAAGTCAGTTAGTAGGTGAGATTTTTTCCTTTAAGGTTATTGAACCAAATTTGTTGGGAAAGTCTATCAAGTTCATGTAACTGTCTTAGTCGCTGTGTAAGTGTAATAAGTTCAAAGGCAGTTAAAGAATATTTCGTAAATTGAAGTATTACTCAGTAGTGTACTCATTAAATTTTCAACGAGGAACAAATTTTGTTTTACATATATTTTTTTGCTTGCAGTGTTTATCTCTGGTCAGGTTACAAAGAGCCATTTATAAATTTTTGTAGTTATGCTACCTTATCAAATTTTGTTCATATATATTTTATTTTTGAGCTAGTAGGTATGGGGCGATTGAGTCCAACAGCGGTGACGATCACACATAACGATAGACATAATTAAACAAGTTCACAAGGGGGTTCATACTTATTAAAGCTGCGCTAAATTAGGCCATTATACAAAAATTCGACAAGATCCGAAAAAAAATGGACTACAACGCACACAAACATCTCATTAAAATTAATTGCTGATGAATAAAATGTAACCATAGACGTTTAAAGAATAATAAGGTTATAGGTTATTTCCATTTAACAAAACAATACAATATTCGCGTACTTCATTAAACAACTAACTATGAATTTGTTTACCTCCTATACGTTTCTGTTCCCCTTATACCCAACGCTGAATAAAATCTTTCCAAATGGGATTTACTAACTATATGAAAAAACTGTCAATGTCGCTAACTTTGTGCCAAAACAGAACCCTGCTAAGCTAAACTAGGTCAGACTCGTCGTCGGATCTAAATTCCATAGAAGGCCATAGGGACCTTTTGTCTACTTATTCTTTGATTAGGTAAAAATATACACAACTCATATAGATGAGCCCCTATTGAAATTAAGCACTTTATTACCTATTATTAAATTAGATCCATTAAAACCTACTGCGCATGATTTTTCTATCCGAAACACGGCTGTCTTGCGCGCGGAGGCCTAGGACGCTGAATGGAGGCCCGCTAATATTAACCTTAGCACGCCCGCGATTAATATCCCCTCTCAAGCCACTGCCCTGGTAATGTTGGACTTAATACCCTCAGCCGGCCAACCGTCTTTGAAAGATAGAGATAAGAATCTTTAATAAGAACTGCAGCTATGAGGCCCCAAGGCTTTGAATAACTTTATACATATATAAACGTCCTTATACATAAAATGAGATTCCTGTAATGCAGAAACCTGAAATGAAGATACCCAAAATGCAGCTACCTGAAGTGTAGATACCTGTAATGTAGGTGTCTGAAATGCAGATTCCTGTAATGTAAAACGCATTTCTTCTTGAAACGCAGCTTCCTGTAATGTAGATGCCTGAAATTCAGATTCCTGTAATGTCGGTAATTTAGATCGTTGTTATCGATCGGTTGATTGGCGTGTGACGTCACCGCTGTCGGTACAGTACTACTAGACTAGTGCTATAGTTGTCGGACTCAATGGCCCACATACCTACTTCAGCTGGCACTGATTTTTTTATACGGTTAAAGATAAAATAAAAGATATCTGGTAAAATATTTTTTTTACTGAACCATTTAATATATTTCTTATACTAAGGTTCACTTATTTTAGTTAATTATATTTTACATTTTCAAGTATTAATTATCATTCTAAATTGCATATTTCAGATCATTTTCTTGCAATTTCGTACACTGGGTAATTCCCGTTTCAAAATAATTTTTATATAGCAATTTTTGTCAATTTTGACTTCATTAGTTTAAATTTTTATTCAGCAGATTGCAGTTGTTATCACTGCAAAATTATCTGTTGTTATCTTGCTAATATAATATTAGTTTATATAATTTTCCTTTACGATCTTGGTCTAAACACTTCCCATTTCATGTAAAACACCTTCGCTACCTGGAAGAGGAGAACCAACCTGGAGTTTCAACTCCACCGTTAGAACGATGATAAAAGGGGAAGGCACTTGCATCCCTATTAGCAGTATCAGGATCAACAAGAAGCTAGCTAGACACATCATCTTGGTCTTGGTTTCCTGAAGATACCATTGTCTGCACATTGCCGTGGTCCACTTCGACCATCATTACTGGATACTATCTATTGGTGAGTGGTTGAAATATATTCTCCGAGGCCAGAAAAATTTTTAGTAAAGCAGATAAATTACATTCTTGATAGATACAACCTGTAAGGTGGTGTTGGCATGATAACAACAATCAGTTGTTATTTATTTTATTATTTTTAAGTACCATACCCAGATCTTTCTCTACAAATGTTTAATTGTAATATACAATTGTTTTTACTTGTTTGTTTCAATTCACTAAACATTCACTATTATAACTATTTTATAACTATTATCTATACATATATAGTTAAATATAAATCTATTCTGGCGTTCAAAAGGAGGTATAAAATTTAATATTAATTATAAAGCTTTGAATCTGCCCCCAATTCTGGGCTCAGCCATAGCTAAAGGCAGAGAATCTAATTTGATTAAAGCCAATAAATTAACTTAACTGATAATGACTTTCGATTATTAGATAAATGCTACAATATATTCTACCTGTGTGATTTCTGCAAACTACTTAGTTGTAATCAAAACCAGCAATGATAAAATGATGACATAGAGAGCATACATTTCAAACTATCCAAATTATTGTCCAATGAACTACTTGATAAAATGTGAAATAAAATTATGCAACAACTTGAAAGTACTCTTGAATCTTTCAATGTCCAAGTGGCTGATATAGTCACCTCTAAATTTGTTCAGATTAACAAAAGTGTCACTACTCTCCACAAACATACAGAAATAACGTATGTAAGTGTCACTAAACCGAAATCGTACCTTATTCCACAGCCAAAAAATAAAGAGCAACCTTCAACTACAACTAAAGCCGAGGTACTTCAAAAAATTAATCCAATCAACTCTAATTGTAAGTACCTATATTTGGTGCGAGAAAACTGCGAAATGGAGGACTTGTTATCCGATGCGAGAATGACGATGAGTCTGCTAAATTTAATGAAACGGCGGCCAAGCATCAGTTGGGAGATACATACGAGGTTAAGCAGTTGTCCTCTCTCAATACAAGGATTAAAGTGAAGATTGAAGATTCCACATTAGACAAATATATATGGTATATAAAATCTCCAGCGATATACGTGACAGAATGTATAACTGAACACCTGGGTATATCGTATTACCACATAACAGTTTCCCCTAAGCTACTGTTGCAGACACCAGCCTTGCAATTCTTATGTTAATTCTTAGAATATTAAAATATTAGGTGACGCGGTTCTGTCAGCATCCTAGAACTGAGGCTGTTTCGTCAGTCTCTTAAATCTTTTAAATTATAAAATTTGGTTAGTTAATAAAACTCATTCAATCCATACACATCTACGTAATTTCTTTTTAATTTAAATAATGTTTTTAAAGTCAATTATAATTAAAGTGAAATAATAATTTGGCGCAGTCGGTAGGATCTGAAGATACACTGATATAGGAGCTTAAACATTGAAGAACCGCCTCCTGGAAAACAAGGGAAATATTCATCAGCGGTGCCTAACTACAGGGAAGGTGTCAGTGCAACAAGGAGCACTTCGACAACGGTATGACAAATTCTTATCTCTCGTTCAGAGAAAGAACCAGCTCAAAGAAGCATATGAAGATTTCTATGTAAGTGATTTTAAGAATCATCTCGTATTTTTATTTTTATTTGTAAGAAAAGTAAAAGTGAACAAGTTCTATCATCTACAATTAATAAATCCTTTCTACATTCCCGTATATTATACCTACTGCTAATATACATCAGGTAATTTTAAGTAAAACTAATTTTATTAGACATCGGTGTATTATACTGTTAATACGTGAAGTATTTTAATAAATAAATGTTATTTTATAAAAGTACTAGTCCAACATTTCCCAGTATATTATACAACTAATACATAAATTTAATTTAAGAAAATAAATTTTCGCAAAAAGTGCAAGTAAAATAAATCAAGATGCTTTCTGAAACGAGAACTAGCGGAACAGAAACAGAACCAGAGCATATCGAGCATTATTATAACCTTAGTGAAATTTTTTCAATTGTGTCAGAGTTTGACGGCAATCCAATATTTTTAAGAACGTTTTTAAATGCTGGCGTCCATGCGTTGCACATGGGCATAGACGACCAGCTTATTTTATTAACACTACACATAAAGAATAAATTAAAAGGCAAAGCTGCCGAAGTTGTAAATTCGGGCAACCCAAATACTTGGGCAGAAATTAAATCACTACTAGAGACACATTTTGGCGACTCTAGAGATCTTACGTCGTTAATTCAGAACTTGCAGAAATTTAATAAACAAACCAACGAAAGTGCATTAAATTTTATTTCGCGTCTTCAAGCGCACAATGGAAAAATGTACGCGGCAGTGCAAAAGCAAACCTTAACGAGTAAACGAAAAACGGCCCAATCTGACTTAATCGAGAATGACTTTTACAAGTTTCCTTACAGGTTTAGAACACAATTTAGGTAGAATTATTCGAGCAGGAAGCCCGCAAACCATATTAAAAGCGATTAACAGAGTTAAACGTGAATTACAGTTAGGATATTTTCAATCACAGAAATTTCCGCATAATTTCCACCACAAGGTCGAGTTACAATAATATCTTCATTTTGTAAACTCCCTGGACCAACTTCAATAATAATTATTCTCATGCACCTCAAACATCCCAATTTCAAAAAAAACCGAGTTATTAAAATTTATCGAATTCAAAACCTCAAAGAAACTTCCAAAATCAACAACCAAATTCTTCGCAGCAATATAGGCCTGCATCATCAGACCAAATCCTAATTTTAATCAAAATAGGTCATCAGGGCAGGAACTCTGTAACGAGTAATGGCGAAAGCGACCGTCTTGCATCTTTCTTCTAAATTATGTTTTGCATAACTGTTTCCTTTTCTAACTGAAGATATTAATCGCTATCATGTTAGAGTTCCACACCAGCTCAGTTATGAAAGCAGTGTACAAAAAAAATAGCAAGAGGTACAGTGTATCTCTTGCTCCACCGAGGGCTCCTATAATCAGTACCCACAAGCTTCACAGTATGTTCGGGATGGAGTCTGCGAAGTTCGAAGAGAAAGTCTCGATATTTCGTCCATTTCTCCTCCTCTTTGAAGAAAATGTTGGTCTCGGCAGGAGCCGAGAACTCAATGACGAACATTGTCTTGAGCTGGTGGTCGAGGAGGACTATATCAGGCCTGGTAGTTACCCCTATGACCCTTAGACATAGGGGTAACTACCCTCCAAATTTGGTTTGTGCACCTTCATGGAGTGGGTCTTAAATAATTAAAAATTCGCAAAAATTCGCGTTTCGATGCATATTTTAATTATTTATTTACTTATGGTAGACGGGCAGGCAAGAACGAGGCTATGTGCCGTTATGGCCCTTTATGCATCTCTATGGGGTGGATCTTAAATAATAATAAAATTCGCAGAAATTCGCTTTTCGACGCATATTTTAATTATTTTACCTATGGTAGACGGCCAGCCAAGAACGAGGTTATCTGCCGTTTGGCCCTTAGGCATAGGGGCAACTACTCTCCAAATTTGGTTTGTGCATCTCTATGGGGTGAGTTCCTAAATAATTAAAAATTCGCAAAAATTCGCGTTTCCACGAATGTTCTAATTATTTTACCCATAATAGACAGGGAGGAAAGAATATTTAAGCTGTATATGCCTTTATGACCCTTATATATAAGGCCTTCAATCTCCAAATTTGGTTGGTGTATCTCCATCTACCCCAGCATCTGGTTTAGTTATTTCCGCTACACGTTGAGGATAGCCACATTTACTAAGTTTATATCGCCACCTTTCGATCGGATTAAGAAAATGTGTGAATGATAATCTGTGGATAACTTCACATAGTCTACAAAACAATGCCCTTGTACAAAAAATAAATGTATGGTCGTCTAAAGCATTTACACTGCAGATATTATAATAGTGTAAACCAAGAATATATAAACAAAGAACTTTCATACAAGTTCTCAGAACATAAAGATTTATACTTCCGATACAAGACCAAGTCATAGCGACAAATAATTAATTATAAAAAATATGTTTTCAAGGATATTTCAATTATTAAGAGCAATAGGTGCAAAAAAATACCACCAATTTTTTGAGGTAGTAGAACATATAATATCCGTATGCGAACTATTAGCAGGTGTGCAATGTACACAATGCAAATGCAATAAATATAATGCAGTGGCAAAAAATATTCACCACCAACTACAATAGAAAACAAATATTATAAATTATACTGGGATCTAACCATACAAACTGATAAAATGGTAGGCCATAATAGACCAAATATAGCATTTCAAGATAAAATAAAATGGGTTATCTACCTTATCGATGTGTCAATACCATCTGACCAAATTATAGCAGAAAAATATGCATAGAAGAAAAAATATATTAGCTACTAACAATAAATGTTGAAATAAAATAGAAACAGAAACAAGTACATATTATTCCATTCATTATATCAGTGGCACTCCTTACTCATTCATAAATCACCTCACTTAACTTAACCTGGGAGAAAGTGTATAAGAGTTACCTAGTTATAAAAAGCAACCATATATCTTATGCATGCAATATAGTAAGATCGTTTCTAAACCAAAATTAATTTCTTGTTAGACTTGGTATTAACTCGTCTAAAGAAAAATAAACCACTGAGAACCGAAACCGAGATAAATTGAGAAGTGCATAATGCGCAAAAACACGATAATAAAAATAATAATAAAAATAATAATTATAATAATAATTTACTACGGCACTCGTACGAGATAGACGAAACACCAGTGCTGCCATACGCTCCGGAGGATATTGAGTCCGTTATGGGGAATGAGAAGGCCGAATTTATTGGAACTACTCATTTATCACTCTCAGGCAGATTCGAGTCAATAAGCCTGATATAGTCCTCCTCGACCATCAGCTCAAGACAATGAGTTTTTCATTGAGTTCGTCATTGAGTTCTTGGCTCCTGCCGAGACCAACATGTTCTTCAAAGAGGAGAAATGGACGAAATATCGAGACCTTCTCTTCGAACTTCGCAGACTCTATCCCGAACATACTGTGAAGCTTATGGGTACTGATTATAGGAGCCCTCGGTGGAGCAAGAGATACACTGTACCTCTTGCTATTTTTTTATACTGCTTTCATAACTGAAGATCATCAGAAGGTGGTCATTCTGGGTTCATTACGTCTATTCAGTGCACACGATTCCCGGATTCCGTAGTTATTCACCCTACAAGCTTGGGGAATAGCTACTGGGAACCACCAGCGTCCGACCATTTTTTTTCAGTAGGCCGCGATTGCGCCTCAAACACGTCTTACGTTAGTAAGCCCTAACCACCGTTTAGTGCTGGATGAGAGAAACCAGAAAAACCTTATTAGTTAGGGGGATGGTCAAACATCAACCGATGTTAGTAACTCACATTAACACCAAGGTATTATCTTATCTAACTTATCTACCTTATCTCCATCCATATTATCTACCCATCCTAGAGATAGTATCATTATTTTGTGGTAGTGGTATAGGGGGAAAACATGAAGCATATTGGGTGCAATCGTAAATAATGGTTTGTGCTGGTAAATGACTTATCGACAATGGTAAAGTGCTGTCCGAAAATCCACTGTCTCAGGAGTTTACTACGCCTATAGCCGCGCCTTGATCGCAGAAGTGTGGAAAAATATATATATATATGGTAGTGAAAAAAAAATGGAAAATTGGCAGGATGTGCAGTAGTTTTTGTTCTATTTTTCATTTGCCTTATTTCTGGTCAAGATAATGCAGTCCAGTGTAAATAATTGATTGTTACTTGGTTAACTACAAATAGAGTTGAACGAAGTCATTAGTTTGGTTCAATACAATTTTCATTTTCTTCACGAAATTTTCAGTGCATCAAGGGCCACTTTTACGTTTATTTTTTAATTAATTCTGTTTAACAAGCTTAATTTATAACTGAAACATTATAAATTAATAACTAATTTTGAAGATGAATTATTTTTAATAATTGAAGAATATCAAGTTCACTCTCAATAATTGTAATAATTATTATTACCGCACATATCTTAGCTATCTATGTTAAACTAACACTTACAAAACAAATTGCTTGTTTAATTTTAGGAATTACTCATAAATCTTGTTGTAATCAGATAATTTGTCTCGTATTAGAGGAAAAGATTATGTCAACAACAGAATAAGAAATGTGCTTATATACGATTATACTTGTAACTGCGAGTGATACATATAATTTTCAGTTAATGTTATCTTATGCCATGTTAAATAATCCTATGGCAGGGTACAGTACCACCAAATGAGTACTTATAGTATGACTGTATAATATTAGCTGCATTCAAAATATGGATTACAATAATTGTGAGTAAAATAATAATTATTTTACTCACAATATTCTTTAGTTTTTACTGAAAAATAATTAATTCTTAATATTAATTGGTTTTCATGACATACCTACTGAAAATATTTTCTTACATTAAAAATTACTAAGCTAGTTGCAACTTCATGTTTGCATCAGCTTCATATAATTTTTGCAACATTGGAACGTAGGAAAACTTAGGTTTTTGATGTGATTGTGTTGAGTAGTTTTATGTAGTTATCTTCAAAAATACCTAAATATCAACGTCTATTTTTTCAATAAATAGGCTATTTTCTACAGAAATGAACAAACTCAATATCTAAATAGTTTTAAGAGAAAACTAGGTTCTGCATAACATTATATATTTTTGGAAACCGTGTATGAGGAAAATGGAAGAAATTTACGAAATATACGGTGTTTTAAATATATTATTCAGCATACCCACTAGAAGGTAAATTTGATAATATGTATATATTTTATAAATTTTATATGAGCATGTTTTTCTTTAATAATTTTATCGACAATTTGTAGAAAATCTAGAATAAGATTCTCTCGACAAGTTTTACTCGTTCCCCTTTTTTAAATTTACTTTCTGCCTTACATATCGAAGAGCACAGGAGTGAACACTGAATTTATACCAACCTGTAAAAAATTACATTCATGCATTAGTATCAACAAAGTTTAAAAGTTATTTAAGACGAATGGTAAACGTAAAATACTTAATCAATATCCTAGTACACATTAAGTAGGTATTTGTTATAATTTGAAGAACTATATCGTAAGCTGCCATGTAGTAATGTAATTATTAACAACAGATCAATAATTTATCTTGAAATGCCAAACGCAGTGAGTGAGTATGGATAATTATTTTAAGTAATTGAAAAAATATATATATTGTCCTCAATCCTACAACCTAAACTAATGATGATATTGTTAAAGCGCACATTTCCCGGGAAATTAGTCCGCTATTCAAATGTTTGTGTCAATATTCAACAAACCAAATGCTGCTATAGCAACGAAATGTCTGGAAGCAACACTCACGCTACAATAATAGTAGCGTGAGTAGTTTATAAAAAACGTAAATTTATTATGGACATCGCAAATTCGTCTACATTTTCATGTAAAAATAATATCTAAAACAACAAACACAACGGTTTTAATCATATTTTATGCTAAAATGAAGTTATTAATAGTATGACATTATATTCCTAGATAATACTTATTTGTGGTGCAGTTTCATAATTCATTTGATTTTCTTTTGGGATTACACCACCTGTAAAATAATAAAAAAATAGAAAACCAGAAGTATTAAAAATAAATATCGAATGTGTAGTATCAACACACACTTCTAAAGTTTTCCCCTAAAAACACTGTGTAATATGTAGTACAAATAAATATATGACAAATTAACTAAATTTTATCAGTGGTTTTTTAATTTGATATAATTCTATAATATTACAAATTATATTTCAAATTATGGCTAAACAAACAAATTATAGCAAAATAAAAAAAAAATAAATACTTAACTATTGAGATTCTTCTATACGTTTCAAGTCGATTCTCGACTCGTCGTTAATAGAATGATACAAGTTTATTTTCTTCCATCCATCTTTTTTGGGGCAACCTTTAGAAGTTTGTGTTGATACTACATTTTAAATATTTATTCTGAATACTTATGGTTTTCTGTTTTTTATTGTTATTATTATTACAGGTGGTGTAATCCCAAAAAAAATAAATAAAATGAAGTATAGTTTCTATTAATTAATTAAAATCTAGAAATATATGGGGGTGTCTACTTTTATTTATGCACAAATCCAAAAACTCTTCATTGTTCAAGATAATCGACTAAACTTTTTTGTGTAAAAGAGAAGGGAAAACTGTTTCTCTTGACCTTAATTGAATTTTTAGATAAACATTCAAAGCAAGCTGTTACGAGTTTTCTTATATTCCCGAAAATCAATAGATGATATTAATATAAAATCAATAGATATCAATAGAAATTACGATGACGCTAATCAGGTCCTTCAAAACCCATGCGAAATTTAAATATAAAATATATAGTTTACCATGGGAATTATATCAAAACAGTTGAATCTTATATAAAACCCCTTTATTTCGCGATATTTTATTAATAAATAAATAAAATGTTTGATCTTGTATATTTCATTCTGACTCCATTTCTAAATTTGTATTCCTTTTTTGATAGCGCACATTAGTATCTTTTTATCTACTAAATTGAACGTAAAATTAAAATTAAGGAATTTAGTGTAGCATTCAACTGTTTTGGCATAATTACATGGTATGGTACACTTGACTCGTCTAGTGACATTTAAATTCAATATTTTGCTTAACTTTGAGATGGCGTGAAAGTGAAGAAAGAAACACGCTGTACAATTTTCGCAATGAAGGTTTTGAGAAGTTCTGATTAACATTATTGTATCAGATTTTAAATAAAAAAATTGTAGAAGGGAATACACTCTATATATGCGAACTGTTACTCTTCTTCAGATATGGGTTATGGGTTAACTTCAAATGTGCAATAAGTGTGAGGAACATAGATAATTCGCTGCAAACATTAGTTTCATTGAATGAAAATAATTATGAAGAATGTTCACACCTTCGAGTTTTGTATAAAAATGCCAATAATTATATTCAGTAGATATCTAATCCGATATATTGGTGGGTCACTGTCACTGATTACATTTTCACGCCAAAAAAAGTAATTTTTATTATGGTACTAAAACGTAAACAATGTAGATTTACAAAACTTGTGTTAAAAGTACATATACTTGGGTTATTACTATTTTGTACACAAGATGGAGTAATTTTTGTTAAAAGATAAATGTATATTTAATAACTGAATTCGTTGTAAAATCTCTGTTATATTGTTTTAAGATATAATGTGGGAATCATACTGTTTTATATGATATTATTATAGGAATATAATTAAAAAAAAAAAAACAATAATTAAAGTAAATAATTTAGTATCAGTCGATTCGAAGCTGCAATAGAAAACAATTCTAATGACTATTAGTGAATAGTACCATATATTAGATTCTAACATGTCACACTATTCACTAATAGTTACTAGAATTGTTAGCATATTACAAATATCTACTTATAATGTCTGTAACTTATTTGTGGTGTATTTTGACGATTCATAGTTGGTTTCTTTTGGGATTACACCACCTGTAAAATAACAAAAAGCAGAAAACCAGAAGTATACAAATTAATTATTCAAAGTGTAGTAACAAGGCAAACTTCTAAAGTTTGCCCCAAAAAACCACTGTATTAACGTGTGATAAAATAATATTTGATATATTGACTAAATTTTATCAGTGGTTTTTCAGTTTTATACAAAATTTTATAATATTACATGTCATATTCTAAAATATGTCCAAATAAAATAGTTATAATAAAAAATTAAAAGAAATTAAACACTTAACTAGCTTTCGTCTAGACGTTTCGAGTTGATCCTCAACTCTTCTTCTGTAGACTATTTTTATGTTGAGAACTCTTTATATGAACGAGAGGTAGTTCTTGTCAGATTGACATTTTTAATTTAAATTGTCATCACATGCACTGATCACTATGATATTATTAATTTTCCATTGGTAACATCTTTTTGGAGTAGAGGAAGCCATGTTTGATCTATGAATATTGTTTCCGACGAAATACAATTATCACCATTAAGTTTAATGAAAGCACTTTCTTTTAATTTTCTTTTAACCGATTTTTCTTCCTTTTGTAAAACTTTAGCCTTTACTTTAATTTGTATACTTCTGGTTTTCTGCTTTTTGTTATTTTACAGGTGGTGTAATCCCAAAAGAAACCAACTATGAAATATCTACTTAATTACTTCTATATAATATTACTTTTTTAATGCAACTAAATATTAAATCAAAGTGAATATAAAACTATTTCTTATTAAGAGGTCGACTTGATAGAACAGTAATGCTTACATTATGTATGTACGTATGTAACCACAAATCTCATATTACCATTTTGGATATACCATCCCATAGAATGTTCTGTATCCTTTTTTAAAGAAAATATTATGATTGTATATAATTCTCATTACAGTACACCGACAACCTCTGAATAATAAATTATAGCAGTGACATTATAGTTAGCATTTGGCTAACAACTAAGTCACTTCCGGTTCAGCAGCTATGCGACTCGATACTGAAATTTTGTATAAATAACACTAATTTCTGACTGACTACTTGTATATGTGAACAATTGTGAAGATAATGTAATTATATCCATTGGATATTGTCCTCCATTTGTTCTTGTCTATTAACATAGGCAGTGAACAATGACCTATAATGAAATCGTAGGTATAGATTATAAATTATTCTTGATGCAAACTTGGTAAGTACGTTAGTGAAAATTGTCTTATTTCTTAAAAAAACATCTCATTTTTAGCAATGAGCGATTATTTTATAAATACACTGATATAAGGCTTGTGATGCGTCTATCTCTAATAATAAGGAAGAATATCCAAAGGACTCCACCATATGAACATTTTGTTGGTTGAAGGCTTTGTACAGCCTGATAACCTAACAGAAAACTGCTAGTCTTTTCTTAACAAATTGCTCTTATGATATCTACCAAGATCTACCAACCCTATATCAATGCTCCTAGGTACTGTGGCATTGGGCTTGAAGCACACATAATTTAAATTGAGAAACTATGTCTAGTGTATATTATCACTGAATAGTCTATATTGTCTCCGTCTAGAACGTTTGTTTTAAAGTTATATTATTTTACTTAGTTATCTGTACTTTTAAAAGAGAAGTGCCAATGTATTCGTGGAAAACTAGTGAGTGTGTTTTATAATGCTGTCAAATTATTATACCTGCAAATATTTTCTAAATTTAATCCATATTTTCAAATATAGAATAATCTACTATCATGGCTATCCGGTATTTAAAAATAATTTCACTAGGGGGGACACAAATACAACTGGCACTAGTCAAGACACACAAATGAATATATTTTAGTCACTAAACCATTATTAATACCTAGTTCATAAATTATTCTGTTCCGATGTATCATTTGTTAAACAACAATTTAAGACGACGACTATAAAAAATAAAAATGGCTATAAAATACTCGGTCAGTAGGTATTACACGATGCAGGGAAGTTAGTTTTAACTGCTTTTGCTTGGAATACATGCAACTTGCAAGTATAAAACTTGTTTTACTGGGGTTGTATATTTTATATATTTACGCCATGGAAAATATTGCTGTCTAGGGTAAAAACTAAAGAAATCAATAGAACTCAAAATGCGTGCTACAAACGAGGATACAATGCATTAACTTAATTACAGTTTACTATATTGAAAAATATAGTAGGTGATATAAACATGAAAATACAATAAAGTTATTTAGTCCCTACCAACCATTAAATTACTAGATTATTCAATAATGAATTTTTTCATCTCCATCGTAATCTACTAGTGAGGGTGAAGTAGATAAATGTTCACATCTTCTTTGATTGTTTGTCGATTTAATAAAAGGCCTGGAGGTTTCTTATTTGAGAAAACACTCACCGAGTGTAAAACTTTAATTAATGTCTTACGAAATTAGTATATTTATCATAGATACTCAGATAGACAAACCACTGGCACCCTTTAATGAAAATATACTTTTGCTTTTTTCATGATTATTTTATTTTATATGTTATCTATATAATCTTTCGTATTAACTGGTATAGAATTGGCAGATTAACTGGCAGTATTGGCGGTATTGGTAGTAATGCAACGCCCGTAGGGGCACAGTGCCCGTGGAGTAGTTGTTTTCGGCATTTCCTTCAAATATCTACCATAGCAATAGAATTCAAATTTACATTAACAGAATTAACATTTGTTAGAAGTATTGGCAGTTCCGTTCATAGTTTTTTTCTGAAAGTATCAAGAGAAACACGTGGAAACCCTATTTAATGAAAATGTTTCTATCCTATATTCATATACATTTTATTGCATATTTGGATTCTACAAATTATTTTAGGAAGACTTTCGGTAAGGTCTATGTACTTAAATTCAACCATTTTTTATATAATTCAGTTTTGCTGAAAATTAAAAAAAAGCTGGCTGTAGGGAAATTGTGACTTTAATTCACTTTAATAAGTACAGCAAAAGCAGCAAACTGTTGAAGATGGAATGTTATTAAAAGTTGACGCAGAATTGAATTCTGCATCACTGAATGAAAAGAAATACAGGGAATTGTATTTAAAAAATAGACTTTTGACTGTAAATTTTTGCTGAAACAAAATAATATTTTAGACAGCCCGCGTACATAAATTAGCAATATCGAAACTATGAGTGCAAAGCTTAAAGGCTTTATTTATAATGTCAACATCACTTTTTCCATTTTCAAAATGACCACATCAGATAATTCAATCTAAAGTATAAAGTATAAAGTCACCTTATAAAAAATAAAACATTTCAAAACAATTGAATTATCTCAAAATTGGTTGAATTTAAGTATAGGGAGCCTTAATTAAAGTTCCCCTAAAATATTCTTTATAATCAAAAATGCAATAAAAGGTAAACCATTTCATATAATAAAAAATAACAGAATTATTATCTATCAACTTTGGGTATAACCAGAAGTGTTGCCATTTTAAAACATATTTTCGTTAGATAGAGCAAGGCCCACTGTGTTAAATCTTAAATTTTCAGAAAAAAATTATGAGCGAAACTCCCAATACTTCTAATGAACAGTTATACCCAATATACTCAACAAGTAATATATCTAATACTATTTCATTAACTTAAAAAGAAAGAAGGGATGGTAAATATTATCCCACCTTTAGAAACGAAACGAAATTAGGTATTTTTGTGAACTTCTTTTGAATTTGTTTTTTAAAAATACATTTTATATATAAAGCTTTTAAAATGAGGTTAAACAATACATATTTATCGTTTGACAATAATAAACATTTTCTTTTTTTCTCGTTTTTATTGATTTAACTCTGAACTCGAGCCTCGACTTAGCTTAATGAAGGCTTTGGCTGAGAAGACAAAAAATTATAAATCAATATTTGCATTTTGGATGTTTGGAAAAAATATAACAAAGACTACTTAGGAATAATTTTGACCGTCCTCAACCCAAAGATGTATCAAAATATAAATCTTAATCCGAGATAAATTTAGAACACGTTAATCCTTTTACAAAAAAAATTGACGAACAAGTCACTGAGAAACGAACAAAAAATATATTCTCTTAATGAAACACACTATAGATATTTACACATTTAAATAGTGCGTTTACAAAACATATCAATACAGGTTTCTATAGATCTAACTGAAATATTTCAGGAGATTGGTTTCCAAAAACTATTACTATCACATCCGTAAATATTGCATAAACCATTGCTGTCATTCTTACTCTTGGCTCACCTTACCCTTACTGTCTCTTACTATTTGATTGATTCTATACTAATATATTCGGAGAGAGTCGTCTATCCAATCATCATATCAAATTTCTGAACGGTGAAGGAGTGCAAATTTTTTGGAAGGAGTGCAACAAGGGGCAAGTTGGTTGCCAGTTCATATTTCTTTTTTGCGTGATATGGATATATTGATTCCCACAGTCCTTCAACAAGGAATTATTTTCTGCTATAAATATGGCTGCCTTATAAATATATGTATAAACTTATTTGGGTAAGTACAAAAATACCTCGAGACAAAAATACCTCTACAGGACTCTCTTTGTGACATACCCAAAATATTCCTAAGACACCTCTTCTGAAGAACAAACATTTTTTGCGCCCAAGAAGAAACTCCTCAGAAAACAATGCTATAACTAATTCTAGAGTGCACATAAGCGTAGTATGCTGTGAATGCTGCTTCAATGTTAATATTTTGTGCCAGAATTTTAAGGGCATAGCAATACGGGTCATACTTATTTGCTTTAAGGAATCAACATGAGATTTACAGTCTAGCTGCGAATCTATGTTTACCCCAAGAAATAACAAGTCATCTACAGATATTATCTGCAAAGCGTATTTGTAGGTACGGAAAATTATTATTGTATTTTGCAAATTTTATTACTTGCGTTTTTTATCTTTGTTTACTAATTGTTTACTACTGTTGTTGAAGTTAAAACTATACTGTTTCAACCTCAACTAAACTGTATTGTACTATGAAATTGATTATTGATCTGTTAGAAATTGAGCTAAGTCATTAACTAACTTCTACTATCATGATTATCTTTAAAATGTTTAATAATTGTTAAGGATATAGTAACTGAAATTGTAAAAATCTACGTTCATATCAGAATATTCTTGGTTAAAATAATGAAAGAGGAATTTACTACTACCCTTATTGATATAGCTCCTCTACGCGTGAATTTGCCTACCGCACTTGGTTCATTAACTGTCGTCGCAGTTTATTGTCAAAGAGAAGTTCAAAGTAGAAGTTGAAGTGTAAAGTGATTATAAAAATGAAGTCATGTGGAATGAGTTTTATCAAATATCTTTTATTTATTTTTAATTTAGTTTTTGCTGTAAGTATATGCTTAAGAAAGTTTAATATTATAAATAAGTATATGAATAATATGACTTTTATATGTATATTTTCGGATACGTTACAAGAAATATTCCTATGAAATAAGTAAAAATCGAAGTCAAATTAGCTATTTAATTCAATAACAAAATTTCATTAGCATGTAAGTACATAATATCATCTTTTGACATTGATAAACAATTGTTAGGAAATATTGGTGTAAATAATGTATTAGTAGAGCCATGTATTTTCTATTATTTATATTAACAGACACCATTTGCAATTTGTTAAGAATGATGATAAAGCTACCGACTAGGACAAATATTTTAATATACTCGTATATTATTAATTTACTATATTAACTGAAACTGCATTACCTATATTTTTTGCTTCATGACCTAAATTGCACTATTTCCTTATAAAATTATTTTCGCAGCTAAAAAATAAAAATTTAAAAGATGAATTTAACCTTGATACCAGAAAGGTTACCAGCGTCTAACTTTTTTTATACTTGTTTTTACCTAAATGCAGGATATTAAAATAGACGATGCAAATAAATTTTAATAAAACTACTAAAATTACCCTGTTTTGTTTTAACTTTACCTGTGACGACTGACACAGAAATTTGTTTTTCATTTTTTTTTACAGATTTCCAGAAATACGATTTTTTATCGACATTATTTATCTACATATAAATGTAGGTATCTATGTACAAATCTATATATCTGTATTTTTATAAAGATCCGCAGTAAACAATATCATAATATTGATATGCTAATAATTGAGAAAAAAATATATATACCTAATAAGTTTAATAAGTTTCTTAAATTCAGCAATAAGGAAAAATCAATTTAAAATTATTTTTAGTTTTAATAAATATTTATACTAATTTAGTTGCTGTCCATTAAAAATTATTGGTTATTTATTTTAATGATTTTTTGTTTTATGACACACAATTTATTAATACAGCAGCAATCATCAATAAAAGAACGAAAAGTATGTACTTATTGAAAACTAGAGCTTTTTATACAATTTTCAAAATAAAGACATTATTATTATTATTATTATTATTATTATTATTATTATTATTATTATTATTATTATTATTATCATTATTTTGAGTATTAACTAGCATTGCTACATTTTTTTTTAAAATCCTAATGGAGCAATAGGAATTAAATTATATTTTTTCAGAAATAATATTTAGTATGTAGAGTAGGCGAAAATTAAAAAGGTTTCTACCTTTTGTATACTTTTGTGTATACTTTCTCCAAAACCAATAAATAAGAAACAACCCATTTATAAATATAAATTGGTTGTCTACCTGGTAGTGACCTGCCGAACTATAAAATATTGATGTCCCATACGTATGAATAGTATGCGTAGTACATAACAGGAAATTGACTTTTATTCCAATAGTAAGGAGAATTCGTTGCCAACAAATGATAGTATCTAGATATCTCATTCAAAACAGGTAAATTTCCATGAAAACTTTACTGTAAACATAAATACAAGCAGTTTTCTGGAAACATTTTATTCACATTATTCACCTGGAACACTCTTTTAATATTTACCTGAATTACACGATTTCAGTGTACGATTTCATATAGGACCCTCCTAGAGGTGCACTTAGGAAACGTATTTGAACATAAATAGGATCAAATGACAAATTATGAATAGTATTTAAAAAAAAAACTTTAAATAACAATGACGTTATTATTTCGCTAAGAATTTACCCATCACTTAGCGACAAACTTTTTTATTTTAGCAAATTTTCATATACTTGCAGCGAAGCAATTGAAGCCATTATTCATTCATTATTCATACGGGAGCAGTTTTTGACAAAAAAAATTTCATCTAGGACTTATAGTTTTTTTATTTATGAATATGTTTGTGACGCAGCAGCATATGGCTGAAGAGAAGCTATCCCAAAAGTATAAAATTTCCTATGTTAAAAATAGTAATCCTAGGATTAAAATGGTAGGAATGATTGAACAGTATACTGAAGATCAACTAGTAAATTTCATTAAAGCTCAAAACAATATTATCGAGGAGGATAGTACATGCAGAGTTCTGAAAATTTGGCAAACTAAGAAGAATAAACATGTTTTCCAGGGTTTTCTCAAGGTTGATAGTGCAACATTCTGCAGAATCATGAAGAACGGTCATGTATTTGTTAATTATGACGTATGTATTGTATATGAATTACATATACGTACGTATATTTTGAATCGTTGAAGAAGTTAGAAGTGTTTATAAGTATTCTTTGTGTGAAGTGGTATAAATCAGAAGATACATATTGTTAAAATTTAATTTTTGAATAAGTGTGTGTCAACCTCGTAATACTTTTGTTTGATATAAGTATTTATTAGTAACTTTCAAACATAACAAGGCAAATTGCCAATTCCTGTAAACTGTTTCTTATGGACAGAAAGTATTCGTGTTGTAGTGTAAAAACTATTCAAGATAAACTTATCGCTTTATGATAGAAATTACACAGGACCGGCTTTTAACAAGTTTTTACTATATTAAAGCAGTGACTATAGAATCTTTCTATAGTCACTGATTAAAGTTATCCTCAGATCTCTTTCATGGAAAATTCATGTTTCTGCTGTAACACCGAAACTGATCAACATAAATTGATTAAATGTTGTGTATGTAAAAATAATTACAAACATACATGTGTCAGTTTAACACTTAATGAATTAAAGATAATTACCACTAAATCTGGCTTATCTTTCACTTGTACTAATTGTTCAACTATTGGCAAGGACATCAATGAACTTAGGGCAGTTATATTTGAACTAAAAAATGAAGTGGCTCAACTCAAGGAGCATCATTCTTCTAATGGTCCACTTGATAATGGCATTTTTGATGAAATCGCCCATGAAGTATTGGATAGACAAAAAAGATCTAAAAATGTGATTGTTTATGGGATTACGGAAGTTGGGACAAACAGAAATATGCAAAGTGCTCATGATTTGGATGATGTAACTGAAGTCTTG
Source organism: Pogonocherus hispidulus (assembly GCA_963924545.1). NCBI lineage: Eukaryota > Metazoa > Arthropoda > Insecta > Coleoptera > Cerambycidae > Pogonocherus > Pogonocherus hispidulus. The sequence continues at coordinate 38,645,178 of OZ004696.1, forward strand.
AATTTTCTGTCGATTGATACTCAGGAATTAAACATCAAACATATACGTCTCGGTAAGCTTGTACCAGATATGGAGAGACCCAGACCCATTAAAGTAACTTTTAAAGATGAAGACGTTGTACAGAGTATTATTCGGAAGACCAGGCTATTGAAGGACAGTCAGTTTAACCACGTCAGCATATCCGTAGATCGAACTCCTAGACAAATCCAGCATTATAAATCCTTGAGGAACGAACTGAACGAGCGTAAGGCTAATGGTGAAGTTAATTTGGCTATTAAATATGTAAATGGAGTACCGAAAATTAAGCCTTTAAACTAGAAGTGTCCAATAGATGTGAACCATTTCAGATTTCAGTTTTTTATCAGAACGTTAGAGGACTTAGATCAAAAGTAGATCAGTTTTATTCTGCATGCAGTAGTACTGACTATTCATTTATTTGTTTGGCTGAAACTTGGTTGTCAGCTGACATATTAAGGACTGAATTTTTTCATCTGGAATATAATGTGATTCGTTGTGATAGAAGATTTGAAGCTACGGGTTTGCAACAGGGTGGTGGTGTTTTGTTAGCTAGTAAGAATGAGGTTTTAATTAATACATTGGATTTGTCTATAATTTATACAAATTTGCCAAAAATTGACATTATGGGTTGTAAATTTAAATCAGGTAGGCAGGTTGTATCTCTTTTTACCGTTTATGTACCTCCGAATGTATCGGCAGCTGAGTTTGAGCATTTTTTTGAGTTACTGGATAATTTTTTAATCGATAGTAATAAGGTAATTATTGTGGGAGATTTTAATGTGCCATATTTTAATAATGAATTAATTAATGATGGTAAATCACAAATAGTCTATAATTTTTTAAATTTTCATGGTTTAAATCAATTTAATCAAATACTTAATGATAATGGCAGATTGTTGGATCTGGTTTTTGGTAATGTGGACTGTGAAGTCATTCGTGATGTGGGTCTGGTTAAAGAGGATATGCATCATCCGTCTTTGTACATAAATACGTCTATTTCATTTGAAAGGGTTACAAATTTCTCAGCTGACTCGAGTATTAGTCAAAGACTTAACTTTCGCAAGGCAAACTACCCAGAACTATATAATGCTCTATATATGACTGACTGGTCTTTTTTGAATTCTTTTTCCAATGTGAATATTGCTTGCGAAGAGTTCTATAACAAATTGATGTCAATATTTCAACTCTTTGTTCTTATTTACCGGAACAAATTGCATAATTACCCATCGTGGTATTCAATGGAGATTATAAGCAATATACAGTTAAAAAATTACCATATAAAAAAATATAAGAGACATAAAGCAGCTTTCAATATGGAACAAATAAAACCGTTTTTAAGGTTTAAGATCCTTAATTAAATCTCAAATACGAGTGGCATATAATTCTTATCTAAACAAAGTTCAGTCATCACTTACAACAGATCCTAAAATATTTTGGAACTATATTAACACAAAAAATAAACAGTCTCGAATTCCGGGAAAATTGTATAATGGGGATACTGAATATAATTCTGAACAGTCCATAGTTGAAGCATTTTGCGATTTTTTTAGCAGCGTATACTCTACCGATTCATCACTTCCTACCCCACCAAGTTTTTAACAATGCCCCTACCTTAAATATCACTGAATTTTCTGAAGCAGATATTTTTGCTGCAATCAATAAATTGAAGAATAAGTTGAGTTCTGGTCATGACAAACTACCAAGTTTCATTATAAAGGACTGCAGATTTATATTTGTTAAGCCATTATTAACTATATTCAATCTAGTTTTAAAAACTAATACATTCCCAGATTCATGGAAAATAGCTCGGATTTGTCCAATTCTTAAATCGGGTTCCCCCTCATTATTACTAAATTATCGACCTATTTCAGTATTGTGTAACTTCGCAAAGATTTTGGAAATATCACTTTATAATCATATCTACCCTGCTGTAAGTAAACTTATATCATCTTATCAACACGGCTTTATGTCGAGTCGCTCTACTCTAACAAATTTAATACCATTTTCTCAATATGTAGCCAATACAACTAACAACATAGGTCAAGTCGATGCTATATACACGGACGTTTCGAAAGCATTTGATCGTATTAACCACGACCTAATACTTCATAAGCTTAATAACTTTGGATTCAGTAGTTCTCTTATTTCTCTCTTTAAATCGTATCTCTCAAACCGGATCCAATATGTTTCTTACAATGGGTATGATTCGAGGCACTTTATAGCTACATCTGGTGTGCCACAGGGGTCAAACTTAGGGCCTCTGTTATTTTTATTATTTATAAACGATATAACTGATGTAATTGACTGTGAAAAACTGTTGTTTGCCGATGACCTCAAAATCTATTATTCTATTCAAGCCGTACAAGATTGTTACTTTGTTCAGCAACAACTTTTAAAAATAGAGGAATGGTGTACCAAAAATAAATTAAATTTGAACATAGACAAATGTAAAGTAGTTAGTTTCAGTACCAAAAACCAAATTATTGAATACAACTATAAACTGCACTCAACTACCCTAGTACGATGTGACAACATTAAAGATTTAGGTATTCAATTTGATAAAAAATTTACTTTTATAGACCACATTAATAAAATAATTTCATCAGCATTGAAGATGTTGGGATTTATTATCAGGAACTGCAGGAATTTTCGTAATATTGCCGCTTTGAAGACGCTTTATGTTTCTTATATTCGATCTAAATTAGAATATGGATCTATTATTTGGTATCCGTATTATGAAGTTGACAATTTGGCAATCGAGAATGTTCAGAGGAGGTTTGTAAAGTTTTTATATTTTAGGAAGTTTAACATATATCCTGAAAGGGGATTTGATCATAATTTACTTTTGTGGGAATTTGACATTACACGTTTACATATTAGAAGAACATTATTTTCCGTTATTTTTTTAGTTAAATTATTACATAATGAGATTGATAGTATTCCAAATTACCAGCATGTTACATTTTCAAATTCCTAGACCTTCATCCCGTCAAGCTAGCACCTTTCATTTGCCAACTGCCAGAACTAATATTTTGTTAAAGTCACCGATATTTGTAATGTGTAATAATTTTAATAAACTCACCATATTGCGACATAACCATGGGAATGTAAAAGAATTAATTGCAGGCAGCTAAACATTATTTAGTTTAACATTGGAATTTTTTTTTTCCACTCATCACTGTATGTAATTAATTATTGTGTTAATACATTATTTACTTTTGTAATAATACTTAGTGTAATTTTCTCGTAACTTTTTATTCTTTGTATTCTTTTTTTTTGTTACCATTTAGTTGATATAATTTTGTTATATAATTATATAATTTACTTCTTTTCAAGTATTGTCCTGTAGTTGGATTTTGTATCTGTTGGGCAAATACTAAAAATAAAAAAATAAATAAATAAATATGAAGCCATAGACCTAAAAATTTGTTATAAGTGTAGTGGTTTCAATCATTTTCAGAGTTCTTGTAAAAATCCTAATTTTGTCTGTCCCAAATTGCGTGAATGCTAAAATTGATGATAATAGTCACGCTGTTTGGAACGTGAGTAGATGAACTGTGTATCAAAAGAAATTTGAACATTTTAAACTTTCCTTGTTTTCTGACAAATAGCAACTATCTAAATCTACTAGTAATCCTCTTACGTTTCGAGATAATACTCATAATACAGCTATTTCTGACAATCATTTGGTTGTATATTATCAAAATGTTCGTGGTTTAAAATCAAAGACACGGGATTTATTCAATGCCTCATTAATTTCTTGTTTTTCCTTAATCTGTCTGTCTGAAACATGGCTGGACTCTTCTATATTTGATGCTGAGTTATTCAGTAATAACTATACTGTTTTCCGCAAAGATCGTAATCTGGAACAAACAGGCAAATGTCGAGGTGGTGGAGTACTGCTGGCGGAAGAAAAATCTTTTAGTGCTTATGCTTTGGACTTAAATATATTTAATACAGTTGCACCTTCAGTTGATGCATCTGGTATTAAGGTTGTTTTTCCGTCAAATGTCATATATGTTATCATACTGTACACTGTACATTCCCCCTTCCATCAGTATTGAAATATACGAAGCAATTTTTAATTGTTTAACAAACATTCTTTTTTTGAATGAAGAGGATAAATTAGTTATTCTAGGGGACTTTAATATACCAGACTATATAAACCATCCCTATAATAGTCCATACACAAACAGGCGCTTAACCTCATTGATAAATTTCTGTGAATTTATGAATTTAAGTCAACATAACAATATTTTAAACTGCAATGATCGATTGCTTGACTTAATCCTTAGTAATCTTGACATCAATGTTTACAAATCGGATAACTATTTACTCCCGAAGATGAGTGTCATCCTGCTCTTGACTTCACGATTGATATGGGTAAGTTCTCCAAAATGTAAATTTCCTGACAACTTTGACACTCGCTACAACTTCAAAAGAGCGAATTTTGAAAATTTATATAATGATTTGTGTAATTTAGATTGGAGTTTCCTCTCCTCTTTTGAAAATGTGAATGAAGCTTGTACTTATTTGTACAATAGTTTAGATTCAGTTTTTTCCATAAACGTTCCAAAGACGGTCCATCTGAGTAAATCTTATCCTCCTTGATATAGTCGTACAATAATAAGAGGTACTAGAAATGGGAGAAAATCGCTATCGCGATTTTCGTTCCCATTTCTAACCCTACCGGGGGTCCAGGCGTGCTACCTGGGGTCACCCTTCGGGTGACAAAAGCCTCTAGAATATTTTTTTAAGAAAATACATACGTATTAAAGAAATTTGAGATAATTCCTTGTATATGAAACAATAAATTTAGAGAGAGAAAGCTGAAATTTTTTATCTGGAATGATGATGTAATTATACACCAGGTCATATATTGTTGTAATTATCACATTATCCTTAAGTTTGTTTATAAATTCACATGTTATAATATTGTCAATATTACTTGTCATATATTCTCAATATTACTTGTCATATATTCTATATGTGCTGGAATTTGTTAATTAAAGCCTAATTCTGAAAGGTTTATTTATTTATAACAATTTAATTAACAAGTTCAATGGATAAACTACTCAAACCAGAAAAATTTGAAATTGAACCTAACTCTACTGGAGCGGCTCATCAATGGTTACATTGGTTCAGAACATTCAAGAACTTTCTAGAAGCTACCAAGATCGCCGAAGATACAGAAAATTTAAATCTTTTAATAAATTACATTGGATCGTCAGTCTATGAATACATCAGTGAAGCTGAAACATGTAACAAAGCTATAGAAAATTTAAACAATTTGTATATTAAACCAAAGAATGAAATATTTTCCAGGTATACTCTTGCAACAAGAAATCAACAATCCAGTGAATCTATAGATCAGTACTTACAAATATTGAAGCAGTTAAGCAAAGACTGCGACTTTAAAGCTGTTTCTGCAGATCAGTACCGAGATGATTTTGTTCGAGATTCTTTTATCAGTGGATTAACTTCATCTCATATTATTCGTCAGCGTTTGCTTGAAAGTACATATATCACGTTGAATGAAGCATTTGACAAAGCTAGAGCTTTAGAGATGGCACATCATCATTCTGAATTATATACATCTCGTCTATATCCTATAAATGTTTCTGCTATAGGAAAAGAACATTCTATAAATACTTCTGGAATGAATAAAGAACCACTTCAAGAGGACTCAAGTTCTGCTACTGCTATATCTAAGTGTTTCTATTGTGGGTATAGCAGACATTTACGAATAAATTGTCCTGCCAAAAATTCTATCTGCCATAATTGTAAGAAAAAGTATGATACAACTACACTGATATGCTCATAACTTGACCAAATTTCGTTTGTTCTGCGCACGACGTCATTCTTGATGCTAAAATGGCGAAAATTCAAATGCGTTACTGTCAACGTGACTGTCAGTGATATAATTATTTTCGTGTTTGTCAATTGTATTCCCGTATTATTATAATTGTGAGGTCCGAGGGTTATCAAGTTGTCATTTTTATATTATAGGGTGGTGTTTATTTACAGTAGTGCTTCTTATTATCTCTTCAAATTATAAAATTTAGGTTAGAATTATATTCGGTAGGTAGATCGGTACACAGAATGCGGTTTGAATTAAAATAAGAAAGATTGATATTAATCAACTATTATTTTAGTTTCCCTGTATGAATCGTGTATTATAATTCCATAATCGACGTTTCTTTTATATTGTTATCTTTGTTTACAAGTATTTTATTTAATTTTGTATCAAAACTGACGTCACGCTCATCGATAGACCACGCCCCCATGCGCATAGGCATATCAGTGTAGTTGTATCATGGGAAAAAGGGACATTTTACAAAGGTGTGAAATTCCCATAGTTACAATAAAATAATGAAGCATACTTCAGCTGCCACCCTTGCAACAATTTGTGCTAATGTACCTGTTTGCCTCTCAAAGTCTATTTTGAAAGTTAAAATAAATGGACGAGTTGCAGATGCCTTGGTGGACACCGGAAGTTCAGAAAGTTTCTTAAGTAATAAATTAGTTCATCAAATGCATATAAAATTACATCAAGCAAAAGGAAGAGTTTTAATCGCTTCTACATCTTTATCATCCGAAATTTTAGGATATTGTATAATTTCCCTTCAAATATTAAATGATCAATATCAAAATGTAAAGATATTAGTTCTCCAGGACCTTTGTACCGATATGATTATTGGCCATGATATTCTAAAGAGGTACTCTAGTGTTGAGATATCCTTTGGAGGTTCAAAACTGCCTCTTTGGCAGTTGTTCAAAATTTGTAGTTTGGCTATGGCTAATCTCATAACTTCATCATTATTTCCAAACTTATCCGATAATTGTAGACCAGTTGCTGTAAAATCTCGATGTTATAGTAAAGATGACTCTGAATTTATCTGTCAAGAAGTAAAAAAACTTTTATCTGAACATATTATTGAACCAAGCAGATCTCCATGGAGGGCACAAGTTTTAATCACCTCTAATGAGAATCATAAGAAGAGAATGGTAATTGATTACTCTCAAACTATTAATAAATTCACTTTACTGGATGCTTACCCATTGCCACATATTGAGAATCTTGTAAATACAGTTTCTAAGTATGAAGTTTTCAGTTCCATAGATCTTCGTAGTGCCTATCATCAGATACCAATTAGAGATGAAGATAAACCCTATACGGCTTTTGAGGCCGGTGGAAGACTTTACCAATTCTGTAGAATCCCATTTGGTGTTACAAATGGAGTAGCTTGCTTCCAAAGGGCCATAGACAGTATAATCGAAGCTGAAAAACTAAAAGATACTTATTCTTATTTAGATGATGTTATTATATGTGGATTAAATCTGGATGAACATGATAAAAATTTAAAAAAATTTTTGGATGCCGCTGGTAAATATAATTTGACACTAAATAAAGAAAAATGTCAATTTTCTTTAAGAAGCATTAATTTTCTTCGATATACGATAACTGCAAAAACTATTAAACCAGATCCCGAAAGACTTAAACCTCTCTTGGAATTATCGTTACCAAATAATATGACATCTCTACGTAGAATCATGGGTATGTTTGCTCATTATTCTAAATGGATTCCTAAATTTTCTGAAAAAATTAGGCCTCTTGTTCAGTCTACGACTTTTCCTTTATGTTCTAATGTATTATCAGCTTTTGAACAGTTGAAATTAGATATTTTAAATGCAGTAGTAAAATCCATTGATGATAATGCAGAATTCACTGTAGAAACAGACGCATCTGATTTTGCAATTGCAGCTACTCTTAGTCAGTTAGGTAGACCTGTGGCATTTTTCTCTAGAACTCTATCAAGGAGTGAGTTAAGACATTCTTCAATTGAAAAAGAAGCTTACGCTATAGTGGAAACCCTCCGTAAGTGGAGACATTTTCTTATGAGCAGACATTTCAAATTAATTACTGATCAACGATCCGTTGCATTTATGTTCGATAATAAATTACATGGTAAGATTAAAAATGACAAAATAATGAGATGGCGTTTAGAATTATCTTGATGATGCTAAAGAGCCACAACCACAATCTGATCATCTGAAGAGATCAGATTTGAGAAACCGCATAATAGAACATGACAATTCTTTGGTAGAAAGTTATGATCTTTCTTCGCAAGATTCAGACTCTTCTTCTTCTTCAGAAGGGAACGCAAGCACTTTAAGCACTAGAACTACTGTAATTGATCAAGATAATCAAGACAATAGTGATAGACCTCAGCGTAAAAAAATACCTCCTAAATATTTAGAAAACTACATTAGTCATTAATTAAGGCGGGAAGAATGTCATATATTGTTGTAATTATCACATTATCCTTAAGTTTGTTTACAAATTCACATGTTATAATATTGTCAATATTACTTGTCATGTATTCTATATGTGCTGGAATTTGTTAATTAAAGTCTAATTCTGAAAGGTTTATTTATTTATAACATATACCAAACGATTTTTTCAAATAATATTTTGATGAATTGTAGGAGTACTCTATTCTTGATGGTAAAACATTATTTTTTTAAGTGCTGAAAGTATAATTAATTTTTTAGTAAACATTTTGTGAAACTGTTTTCTCAAGGAAAAAAATAATTTCATAACTTATATTCTTCCATAATTTATTATAACGGTAACTTGATCACTTTATACCCAATATATAAGATAGTACCCAATTAAATATACACAGATTTGGTGTATATTGAAGGAAAAAATTTTATGATCTAATAAAGGTAATTATTTAATTAAGCATAAAACTCAAATTTTTCTAAAATTTTGGCTACCTCCCCAATTTTGGGGTATGCTAAACGCGAATCTGATTTTCTTTTGCAGTCTTAGGTATGTAGTTTTGTAGTAAAAAAATAATTAAAAGTCATACTCTGTAAGTACTCTTTAGAAATTAATTTTAACATTTAACACTAACTTGATCACTTTGTACCCGATATAAGTGTGCACAATGATTATAATTGAATATATAACATATAACTGTTAAAAATATATAAATTTGTTGTAGAAAAAACATTTACTTACCTTATGTGAAGTAATCAATATAAACTAATTAAATCGGTCATTTTTAATAATTGTGACGTCACATGGTGGCACAAAAGATACCAAATAAATACAAATAATTAAAATAATTTTTACCTAAATTTAGGTACACCAAATTTGTATATTATTATTTTTAACAATTATATATTTAATTATAAACATTGTGGATTGTGGACACATTAAGTTAGGTACAAAGTGATCAAATTAGTGTTAAAATTAATTTGTGAAGGTATACAGGTGATGACTTTTAATTATTTTTTTCTTGAAAAATACGTTCGACCGCAAAAAAATAATTTCAAATTCGTGTTCAGTATACCGACTCAAAAATAAGAATATTGGCGAGGGCCGTCTAAAAAGTCGTTTTGGCGCCCTCCGCTACGGGTCGAAGCCGCGCCCGCCCTTCGAAAAGGTGTAACGGCGGCGTTAAAAAATATATTGCTGTCATAATTGTTGCAACAAATTAATATTGTAGAAGTTATTTACTTTTCTCAGCTAAAATGATGAATTTTACAGACAGCCAAAATGAACAAATTAATTCCAAACTTTACCTGCAGAAAGAATAAAAACTACGGTCAATGAAACAGAATAACTAACCACTCATGTCAAAGTCTACATATTATAATAATACTAACAGTTAAACGATGTTACCTATGCTTAGATAATAATGGTCTTTTGTTCGAACATCTTTTGTAATGAACATGCTAATAAATAATTAAGATAAATAATTATTTTACTTGTTTATTTTTTATATATTCAGGAGGCTTTTCCTCGTTAATTTTTAATGGTGGCAAAAACAAGCTAAAAACGTAATTAAACCATTACTTGTGATGCATCATTGAATTGAGAATAAAAAATGGTATCAAAATTTCTATTTAAAAATACAGGGCCGTATTTAAAAAAAAAAGAAGTTGATGATGGTTTCTCGGAAACGAAACGTCGGACAAAAACTTGATGAATGCCATCTTGTTAAGCTCAAAGAGCGACAATGGAAAAGTATTTTTTATTTTTTGATAGCTGTTAAAATAACGCCAGAAATAAATAAAAACAAATATCGCAAAAAAAATGTTTCTCCAAATATTTCGAAAAAAAAAAAGATAACCTATTTTTGCAAAGTCCATGTAAAAAGTATTCAAACTGCTCAACTTTTTCATGATTTAACCAACTTCGTATCTCTTACCGTTTCCAAGATACCAATGCTATCCTATCTTTATCTTGGACACACTGTATATATATATATTAGTGGAGCGAAATTAACCATAAAAGTTTGTATGGTTAATATCATATATATCATCCCATTATGCATCCCTCTACGTATATATATATATATATATTTGTAATATATGTATAATATCCGCTACTAATCCGAAATATTTTGAAAATTTGACAATATGGGAAAGTCTCTTACCGGAAGTCGACATGAACTTCGTTATTTCAAATGGAGCATCCTGTATATTATTGCATTATTGGATTCTACGGAAACATTTAGGATCAATTTATGTGACATTCCCTATAGATAGGAGTTACGCTTTTTGAAATATTAATATTTAAAGAAAAAATTGACGTATCCTACGATGCGCAAAATTGTCCGCAACTTATTCCGGTAAAGTGATATTAAGTTGATTTTTTATATTCTTAGAGAAATTAAGCGACGCTAAATTAAGGTGTATCCATATGTAAAACCTAAAACCTATACAATCCAATATGGCGCACATAAGAAAAACAAAAGTTGAGTATGCTAGCGCAAAACCTAGTTGGCCTAAAGTTTTTTAGAGATCAATTTTGAAGTCCTTGCTGACTGGTATTCCTGTCCTGAAAATTTTATGAATATACTTTTACAATAAATGGGCTATAGACTATAGACGTCAGAATATGCACCTTTTTTGTTTTCATCCTGTATCTACTTAAGGGAAGGAATTCTTGGAAATATAACCTTGGATTTCTGTTAGGGCCTAAAATTGCCAAACTTTTTCCCAATTTACGAACTCGGTATCTCTAATGGTTTCCGAGATGCCCATGTACACCATTTTAAACTTTACACAGTATATATACACTGCTCAAAACGAATAAGGGGTCACATAAAGAATGTGTTAAATTTAATGTACGATATTTTCATTTCTATGCAACCGAATCAGGTCGTCCTTGCAGGGGAGGGTGATTTACTTCAACTGCTCTGGAGACAGTAAAATATGGTCCATATTTATTATAGAACTATGAGTATATAGGGTGTTTAAGATGATGTGTTAATAAGGATAAGTTTAGAACATCCATGTTTTACATTTAAATATAATATTTAAATCATATGAATCATGTAGACTGGTTTTTTGTGAATAATTTGTTTTTTGATTCATCAATGTAGTACACTTATTAAAAAAGATACAAGGGATGGCGTGAAGTACTGTTAGTAGATATACCTTTACAAATAAAATGTTTATAATAATTCGTCATAATGAATATACCACCTAGGCGTTTCTTAAGTGAAGTTCAAGTTTCTAGAGTTGTAACGCTATTAGAAGAAGGCCGCTCATAACGTGATGTCTCTAGATTACTAAATCTTAAAATAATGTCAGGAATAAGGGCGTATCCACATCGACAACGCATTAACTACACCTCGTGAGGATCGTGTTATGAGATATTGGGCTCTTCGTGATAGGAGTACTACTGCCCGCCTAATTGTTAATGATTTAGTACATGCTACGGGTACCACAGATTCTGGTCAAACTGTACGAAATAGACTTCATGCTATGGTCTTCGATCAAGAAAATCCACTAAGGTTCCGAAACTTACACCTGCCCACAGAGCAGCACGTAGAACTTTTGCTGGACAATATGGAAATTGGAATTTTCACCAGTGGTGTGAGGTGTTATTTACCAATGAATCCAGGTACAAAATGAGTCACTCCGATGCTAGGGTCAGGGTTTGGCGAAGAACCGATGAGAGATACATAGACCAAACGGTTCAAGAAACATTAAGTTTTGGAGGTGGTTCTGTAATGGTGTGGGGAGGCAAAAGTATAAATCACCGCACTGATCTGGTTTTAATAGAACATGGGTTCACTTACTGTAGAGAGATACATAGAAAATGTTCTTAGACCTCATGTTTTTCCTTTCTTCGCAAATACAGGTGCCGATTTTAAACTTCAGCAGGATAATGCCCCAGCTCATAAGGCGCGAATTGTTACTCAATATTTAGATGACGAGGGTATGGAAAGATTAATATGGCCAGCGAATAGCCCAGACCTCAATCCAATTGAGCATTTATGGGAAGGCGTTTACATCAGCGGTTACCTATAAATAATGCAGCTCAGTTGATTGAGGTACTGCAAGACGAATGGAATCAGATTCCCCAGGACGTTATCAGAAATCTAATTTACAGTATGCAGCGACGATGTGTTGAAGTCCAGAGGGCCAGAGGAGGCCATACTCATTATTAAGTTTTATCATTTTATTTTTCTGTTTATTTTATTATAATAAAGTTAAATATGTTTTTAGATTAAGCGATTAAATTATTAAAATGCAATACTTTACGCAATTCCTTGTATCTTTTTTAATAAGTATACTACATTGATGAATCAAAAAACAAATTATTCACAAAAGACCAGTCTACAAGATTCATATGATTTAAATATTATATTTAAATTTAAAACATGTACAGTATGTTCTAAACTTATCCTTATTAACACGTCATTCTTAAGCACCCTGTATACTCATAGTTCTATAATAAATATGGACCATATTTTACTGTCTCCAGAGCAGTTGAAGTAACTCAGCCTCCCCTGCAAGGACGACCTGATTCGGTTGCGTAGAAACGAAAATATCGTACATTAAATTTAACACATTCTTTATGTGACCCCTTATTCGTTTTGAGCAGTTTATATATAAGGTAAGTCAAGGTCAAAATAAAGTTTGATGATATTCGTTAAAATTCTTCAAAGCGTTTATTTACAAATTATATCTAGTAGCTTTAACAACGAAAACGAAAACGTTTAAAATTATTATATTGGCATTTGGTTGTAAATTATTTTTTTTTTTTTTGTTAAAAAGTCATTTTCAATGTTTTCTTATTCTGGTTCGAGCTACTAGATGTAATTTAGAAATATCACAAATTTAACAGAAATTTAACAAATATTTTATAACTTTATATTGTTTAACAGATGACGACATGCTCTAGATAAAACTAGAAAAACATACATGGTATCTTCTTTAAAAAGAAAAAGTTGTATTTATTTCCGTTTAAGTCGGAACTTGGTCACCGTTGTCAGCTTAAATGACATGATCAGTATTTAATATATAAACATTATACATGAATGATCCTTTAGAGTTGCTATGAATAGAATGAAGATCAACGAATTGAATTTCAAAATTGTTAATAAACCAATGAAACGCGATAAACATCAAAAAACTTTTACTGAAAATATTTCTAACAGTAAGTTGATAATTTTGTTGTTTAATAAAAAATATTTACTATATATTTTCAGATATCTGGAGTTGGAATAATAGCTGCTGGGGCCGTAGTTCTCTCAGACGTATCAGATTTTAACCACTTCGCTGATAATGGTTTAATAGGTCCACCCATTGTTCTTATAGTAGCAGGTGCTATTGTGTTCATTATTGCTTTTCTGGGATGTTTCGGTGCTATTAAGGAATCTTATAATATGTTAGTGGCTGTAAGTAGTATTTTAATTTATTGAAGTTTATAAGTTATGATGGAACGAACTCATATTAGGTCAAAATAGATACCTATATTCTTCGGGAAGTCATATTTGCTCTTTAGCAGAACTTTCAAGTACTAAAATATCATAAACTGTTTAGGTAATAACAACTTAAAAATAAATTAGTGTGAACTTGTCTTTTATGAACATGGTAAATCTAAATTGAAACGGAAAACAGATAAAACTGTCATTTGCCGAATTACAAGAGAGTTGTCATTATCGGACCAGGTAGACCAGCCTAAAGAAGGTCCAGTGGTCATCCAAGAAGATTCAAGGAGCTAGCTCCCCTTAAACTTCCAACAACTCCTATAACAATGAAAAACATGCATGTATTATGAGTTATATCGAAGTTGGCCCCTTTTAAAATTAGATTCAGCCCAAAAACTTTTTTCTGGGTACATCACTGTATACTCTACATACCAAGTCTAATTTACCTAGTGATGGATAACCAACTTCAGATGTGATCCCCTAGAATATTGATATTAGAACAGAACAAAATTAAATTGTTGAGCTTCCTTTTCTTGGGAATGGTACAATGGTTACCGCTAAGTGGGAGCTCATGGACATCTGCTCCCTCTCACACCAGCTCAATACCATAAAAATTTGAAGAGCCTTTGCCTTCCAAGAGGTACTAGGCCTCTTGGAAAGTGAAGAAAATCGTTGTTCAAATTTTTCTCTAACTATAATGACTAGACCATCCGCAGATGTTTGAATTTCGAGCTTCCATTCAGAAGTATGGCCAGTAGGTGATCCACAAGCAGCAAACAGAGCAGAATGGAAAAGCCCAACCTTGTGTACAGCCCCTTGCCATACTAAATCTGACTATTGAGGAAACGTCTAACAGTTCTATTTTCTAACGTAACTCGAATCCAGTCACTTATAGTTGGCTCAAGTCCTCTAGAAGCAGTGACTATGTTAATAGAAACAAGATAGTGTGTTTGGAATGTACCCCCTCTAATGTCATGGAAAGCCACCGCGGCAATAATTTGTCTATTATGTACGGATTTGGTGATTTTCCCGAGTAGATTACTCAGTAATAATTCTGTTGATTTTCTGCTACCATTACCTTTGTCAGACTTTCCAACAGAAAAGATGTCAGTACTAATAAGCGATTGGGAGTGTAGATCTATTCGACCTATTTTTAAGCTAATTGGATATAACTCTATGCCAGGTTAGCCTTGAATAGTCTGATGGGAAAAAGTATAATAATAACCAGTCCATTTTGGAACAGCGCAGGAAACAGAACGTGATTTGATATGCTTAAAGGATAACACACCCAATGTTTCGTATTGTGATAATCATCTTGGTCTCAAACCAAAAATCATTACTATTACTTTTCCATAAGTTTTACCTAGTCCAGTCACTCAGTCCTCCAGTCGAGGGTTCTTGAATATTAATTTGCTATTATTGGAATCGTCTGCCAAGTACGTAACTTTTAGCATCCACAAGTTGTATTTTCTCCTATAGGTACCTGATACATGTGGAAATCAGGAGAGAGGGAACAGGTTGTTAAAACGGAAAACATGTAGTTCTCCTCACCACGAGTCATTCGTCTAATCTAAACAATTGATGAGGAGTCATCCAGGTCGGAGAGTGCATCGCTGAAAACTTACCTGAGCCCATGATACAACTACACAGATATGCCAATCCGCATAGTGACGTCAGTTACGAGGAAAAAACAATTGATAAACACGAAAATAATTATATCACTGCCCATAAGAATTTTCGCATCGCATTACATTTTTTCCCTCACGAATGACGTCATGCGCAAACAAACGAAAGTTATGAGCATATCTGTGTAGTTGTATCATGCCTGAGCCTGGAATCCTGGAATTCCTTCTGTCACAGCGCTGAAAGAAGTATATTCACGTTCTCGAGATTAGATACAGACCTACCGACTCAACGCCCGCGTCCCCCTAGCGGAATAATATTAAAGAACAAAACGACTAACAAGAAAAATGTTACCTAATTCTCAAATTACCAATATCAAATCTGCTAGGCCCTCTTAAAGAAAGGTAGTTTAGTGAATCTCTCTCTATGGAAATTATTGTTACCAACCCTAGATGATATGTACGTTATTTACTGTGCGGGGGTTCAAAATAAGCTCCTCTATCTGACAATGTATAAGAGGTAGAGAAATAATTAAATACAAAAGTTTTTTGTTTTTACATAAATTTGTAATTCTTATTAATTTGTTGTATGCAGGTATTCAGCATTTTTTCAGGCATCAACTTTCTTGTTTAAATAGAACACACTGAATTCAATTACCTTTTTGGAGTTCCTCAAAATTCCAAGTCGACATTGTGAACCCTTGTATACTATTACCATACTGGGTCATTTACCATTATGAAGAAATTAGCCTTTAAAGAAAAAAATCTTCAAAAACGCATGCTCAAAAAATCTCGGCAGAACAAATAAGATAACTAAACAACTGTAAATCGAGTTTTTAAGTATTAAACCACACTTACTATAATATTAAAATTATGACTAAATATTCGCATATAAATACGAAATAATAGCTCAGATTGCTCTAATCTTTTCTTTTCCTGTTACGAAGTATATTTTTTCCATAAATGGCTGTTATTGGCTATCATCAAACTAAATAAGAACAAATCATCAAAAGTTCATTAACGTAGCTCCAGAAGCTCAAGTTGCAATGTGGATCAAATTTACAATATTTTCCCTGTATGAACTAACACTCTGTATGATTAGGAGCTATGAATCTCTATGGCAACAAAAAAAATTAAACACTGGTATTTCACAAATTTAATAAAGCTCCTACTAAATTCCGTCTATATCTAGAATACCTATATTCTAAGGCTGTGGCTATCGTTGGACTGACCCACGAGATGACTTCCTCGGTTGACTTCTTTTAGTTGATTGTGGCCCCCAAATGCGTCTAAGCCTTGACAAGGTTGCAGCAAATGCAAGGATGACCATAAATCTACCAATTTCACCTACAGCGGGTACCCAATTTAGGAAATTGTATTTGAGATTTTCTATTATAAATGCCAATATTCGGAGTCACTAGGTATTTGAAATTTTATTACCGAATCCCCCTTGTGATTGAATTAATACCGGACATTTTTCCTGGATCACGAATATTTTAAGAAAATTATCCCTCGTCTGTCGTCACCTCAGATAAATTTCCGGAAATAATTCAATCACTAAGGAGATTATAAGGGACAATTTATCTGTAGATAAACAATATGGGTTTTGTATTTTAATAATTTTATTTAAATCAAGTTGTTTTACCATTTTCACGAACTTGACATATCAACGTAAGCATCTGAGTTATGGTCAAGCACAATTTCTCTATTCATGTGTAGAATATCTTTTCTAAGAAAAAGTTAAAACCAGTAAAAATATTAGATAGGTATTTAATAATTACCTACTTATGTTTTGTTCATGCGTACATTTACCACAGCTTAATAAACAAATTACTAAGTAGAGTTTTTACGTTTATTTACTTAATTAAATTTTAAACCGTTTTTACGTAGGCAGTAATTTAACTCATTTTTTTATGCGAAACGCGCTTCTGGAGATGCTTTTTTAAAAGTATAGCTACTCGAACAAACTTCCTGCTTTGTAATTTTACACATCTGGCAACCTTAAATGGGGTCGTATCAGGATTTCAAACTCTTATAAGTTCTTTTTGAGAATTTCCCAAACTCAACACGTGTAATCATTGTTTTGATTTTCTACGTGGTAAAAGGTATCTTAAATTATATCAAACAGTAATAATGAATTCAATTGCAAACTATTTTTATAAATAGGTAGGGTAAACTCGGGCAAGAAGAACCATGTTAGTAATATGAATCATTCAAATATTATTAAATTTGAATTTAGCGCTCCAATTTTTTCAGTCAGTTCCTGTAGCATTGGTATTCTACAGTGTTTGTTGTGAAATACGTTGTGGTAAGTTATTTATTTTTATTTGCATAAAAGTAAAAAAAAATTATATGTATGTGTTGAATAGTTCACTGGAGCTCAGGCTAAAATCATTTCTAGACGAAAAGGTGTATCATATCCAAACTGGCTGTATTAAAAGAGAATGATATTCTGTTTCTAACCTCAAAATAATTTCGGGGTATTTGTGCTTCCATTCATACGAGTATTATAAATGAGGTCAAACGTTATGCGCACATTTCGGGCAGTAAGAAGCAGGCAAAAGAAACCGGTTCTTTTTGTCCGTTACAATTCTAGGTACGTATTAAGATTATTTGTACTATTTATTTTGTTTAGGAAAATGGTGTTCAAATATAAACGCAAGACTGATAGAGCCTAAGGATGGACAAAGGAAGCACCCGTGCAGTGAATGCTATAAACAGAAATTAAAGAAGAAGAAGAGGAAGCAGAAAATTAAATTCGGGAAGCAGCTATACAATTTGGAATTCCATATCCAACTTTGCGAAAACATGTAATAAAGCAATCTTCTAAAAAAGTGTTTGGTCGTTTTAAACCTGTATTCTGTCTTGAAATGGAGCTTGTAAAACATATAAAAGGCGCTCCTTTTTATGGATTTACAGTACCTAAATGAGATTTAGGTACTGTCGCATTTGAGTTTGCAAACCAAAATAATCTACCTCATAATTTACAACATGGTAGAGCTAGAAAACAATGGTATTATAATTTTATGTGAAGGTACGTAGAGCTAAGCCTTAAAACTCCAGAACACACAAGTATTGCTAGAGCATGCGGTTGAAACAAGCTGCACGTACAATTGTTTTTTGACTATTTAAAAAAGATTCGCGAAAGGCATAGAATTGAGTTGGATAATATCTACAACGTAGACGGAACTGCAAAAAAGCCACCCAAAGTCATTTCCTCCAAGAGAAAGAAGCAAGTCGGCTCCATTTCCTCAGCTGAAAGAAGGCAACTGATAACAGCATTATATTGCTCTTCTGCCTCTAGAAAATTTATTCCGCCAACACTCAGTGTTCATAGAAAGAAAAGAAACCCAAGATACTTAAATGAGACCCATGGAACCGCTGACTTTGCGAATGATAATGGTTGGGTAAATAGCGAATTTTTTTTTGGAATGGATGAAGTTTTTTGCAATATCCATAAGACCAACTGCAGAACAAAAGTGTTTATAGATTCTAAATAACCACGTTTCTTAAAATAATGTGATCAACCTTTCTCCACACTGTACATAATCATAAACTGCAGCCAGTGGATGTGGCAGTATATGGACCGCTGGGAAAATATTTTGAGAGCGAAGTATGAAAGTGGCAAAAATAACATCCTGCGTAGCACATTACTTTATATGAATTAGGCGAGATTTTTGAGGCAGTGTATTTACAAAGTGCTACCCCTCAAAATGCAATAAATGGTTTCAAGAAGACTGATATATCAGATGGGAACATGGATGTATTTAGCGATATCGACTTTTCTCCGTCTCAGATTATTAACAAAGACTATGACTTCCAGGAGACTGAAAATAACACCACGGTTGATCATCTTTCAAATTTGTCAATACAATCTTGTGCAGAGGAACACATTCTCGAATTCTCCCATATTTTCGTGTTCTACTGATATTAGCAATAAATATACCCTGCGTCATGCGGATACGGACTATCGTACGCCTCCTACTTCACCGAAGCCATCGTGCTCGTACTTAGTAAATCATGAAAATGTTAACACAACTAATAAAGCCGCAAGAGACTCTTTTACTCCAATATATACAATAAAACCTTTACGTAAACTAGAAAATAGCAAACAACGAAAAAACAGAAAGCTCAAAAATCAGAGATCTTGACATCTACACCAGTTAAAGAAGAATTGAGAAATAAAAAAAATTAAATTAAAAAACTGCTTAAAACTAAATTACCTGATGAAATAACTAATTCAAGAAAAAATAATAATGCTAAGTTGACTAAGTCGAAGATGTCTAACGAAATGATGTTTCATTACCCCAAGCCAACGGCGGAATAAACGGATCCTGATGAAGAATATGTACCCTGCCTTGTTTGTATAGACACATATGGAAACTTGAAATCGGTGAATTGTGAATTCAATGTATTTTTTGCCAAAATTGGGCAAATCAGTTATATACAGATTACAACACTGGTATTTACATATACGATAATTCAAAGTTTTCGGTATTGACTAGACTCAGATAGATTTATTAATACAAAATAGGTAACATTATTATAAGAGGTTCTTTTTGCCCAAATGCATTTTTTATGCTGGTTTCTCTTGCCCAGAAGAATGGTTCCTTTTGCCTATGTATTTGAGCAAAAGGAATAAAATGCTACTTCTCATTTTATATATTTTTTTCAAGAATTCCGTTTTTTGTATAACATTTTTAATAATTAAATTTTAATTTCAAATAATTAAACTTATTTTCCCCATTTTCATTAACTTTAACTGGAACTTTTACAATGGTTCAAACTAAAGTGATTCTTCTTGCTCGACTTTCCCCTAGATATCTAAAAACATAGTAAATTACTAAAAAGTGTATGAGTTGTTTTAATTGCGTTTGTTTTTTATAGTCCGTTGTACACAATAAGGAATAATTTATTAGTTGCAGTTGCTCAGTGCCGTGTATTAGCCGGATATTAGCAGGTTAACATGGCGTAATCCAATTTCAGCAGACTTTTTAGAATCCACGGATTAGGCTAATCTCTTTGTGAGTTAAAGTAAAAAATGCCAAGCAAAATAAATCACTTGGGAACAATGAAATGAAATACTGAATTTAGTGTTTTGTCCCAGAATAAAGCATTTTGTTTTTTTTATATATCACCTAAGCTACCCTTGGCGACAGAATACAAACAACCAATCGATAACTTTCAATTGAGCTTGACGGCAGGCCCAGGTCACACTCGACTGCTATCAATTTGTTAGCAAATAAGTCCCACGAAATGATTCTATTACCTTGTAATTAATTAATTAATTACAAAGGTAGGTTTTTAACAAATACAGTTAAAAATAGGTACACTAAGTAGCTATTTAAAACACCTACCAGGCTCAGTACCTACCTATAGTATATAATACACAATATGAAATCGTACTTCTTCCTGGTTCTATTTCTTGATTTATAATATTTTTTTCAATTCGTCAGAAAATACTTACATGCGAGTTAAGTAATAATTAAATTTAGGTAGTTTTTAATTTTATATTTTTCCTGGTTTATGAACATAAAATCTTTATTTTCTATTTAGTTTGCTGGATTATTGTTAATAATCTTCATAGTGGAACTGGCGGTTGGAATAGCAGCTGCAGTTTACAAGGCTGACTTTCATAACGCTCTTAATGGAACTTTAAGAAAATCTATAGATAATTATTCAAATGACCCCGAAAAAATTGCTTGGGACAATATACAAAAAAAGGTAAGATGGTAGTAGTAATTAACAGCTTTTAGAAATATACTTTATCTCTGACGAGTTTGATGAAACTGTGATGATCTATATTATCTAGTAAGAGAAGAAGACAAAATAATCCTAAGACTTATTTACAAATTTTTGTTTAGTTTATGTGTTGTGGTGTTGATGGACCAACAGACTGGGCGCTTAAAGGACAGAAACTACCCTACTCATGTTGTCATATCAACCCAACAGAAGAAGGGGAAGAATTAGATAATGATTGTATTGATAATGGTGTTGGAAAATATTCGTTCAAGAGAGGCTGCTATGAAAAGCTTAAAAGTCAAATTAATTCAAATGCTACAACACTTAAGGGTGTTGGCATTGGCATTGCATTTCTTGAGGTATGCATCTAAAACACTTTATTATTACAATACTAAAGGTAAAACTGATTGTTAAGACACAAATGATAGTGATAATATTTTATTAGTGTAATAGTTTGTGAAATTGATATTTATTATTATCATATCATACACAAGACAGGTCTGGTTGTTTTGATTAGTATTTAATTGTTTCAATGATTATGTAAAAATATAAACTTAGCTATTTTAAAATCCAATCTATGAATCACGTATGTGTTCTGAATTATTGACAACTGTACATAAAAAAAATAATTTAGCGCTAATAAAAACTAAATTAAGAATTTCCAGATTTGTATGGTTCAGCAATACATGACAAATAATAGATTTTCAGTTGGTGACAGTGCACGACTGAACATCTTAATTTAAGTTGGTTAAAGGTACATTTTAAAGATGATAGCAATTTAACCCAAAATCAGTTGATTTTTAATTATAACAATTCTTCTACAAGGATTGTTGTAGAAGATTCATCTATTAATTTTTAAATTAATATACTTACTTTATTTGTTTGTAATTATGAGTGCAGTAAATACAAATAAGTTTTGGTTTTTTCTAATTCCAACTTTTCTCTCTAACTATTCCTTTCACTATTGTTCTTTCTATGTTCAATATTTTTATTTCAAAGAAATTCTCTTTTACTTCAGTACTGTATTCTTTGAGTTTTTCTTTAAGATTTTTTTTCACTTTACTGTTTTCCTGAGGGTCCCGTATTTTATGAATCTATACATTTTCAGAATCCTCTGCTGCTTCAGCTTCAAGAATGTGATATTTCAGTGTCATTCCCCTCATTTAGAAGACTATCGTCAATGGTGCAGGGCTAAATGTAATTGCTTTATTGTCCAATAAACTCATTCATTTGAATAAGAAAGAAAAAATAACTAGGTCAACTTCCAGTTTTATTCGCATTTTCCTTTCATGCTTTACATGATCTAGTTAGGTTTTTAATTTTTGACCACTAACTGTGGTACTTACATTGACACCATTGCTTAGCATGTCATTTTCCACACTATTCCATACTCATTTCCATTCTTAGATCGTTCGATTCATCATAATAAGTGTTTCGTCTTTTGTTCATATATTTCCTTTTCACGGGCATTATCTTCAGTTTTGTGTTCTGAATTATTTAATTTAACTCCACAAATTCCTCCTCATGGTAAACTCCTATTTTTCACTTTGTTCAGATACAGGGTTGTCAGATGTAACTCATTTGCGCCATTCTGGTGGTTTTTAATTATTGGGTGGCGATTTTTAACGTCAAATTTTTGGCACATTTTATGTCGTTAGTTTTTTTTTAGGAAATGACGAGTCATTTCACAGAGATTAATAATTAGAAAAACTGTTCTAATTATTATTAATGTAATAATGATGTAACTAAAACTACATTATTGCACTTCATTGTCAAGGATTGTAGATAATGGTTCAAGTGCAAGTGTAACAAACAAGATTTTGTGTTCCGGTTATTTGTGGATCCACAGATTATATATCTGAACAGTACCATTCTGTTTTACTTTAGAGAAATATTACAATTATATGTACCTATACTTACATATAATTATATTAATAGGTATTCTTATTATAATTATTAATACGTATACATTATAAAACAATAAGGTAATAAGTAAGTTATAGTTTCACATATTATATAGGTTATCCCTACAAATCTCTAGATGTCTGTAGAGTGCAAAAAATAAACAAGGACAAAGATAATTAGAATAAATATGAATAAATATTGAGATTTTGTTTAGCATGATTTAGGGACAAATTGTATTTGTTCTCTCTAGCTGACATCATTATTTCCAAGTCTTTGGTTGTACCATATTATTAAAATCATCTTGCAGATGAAACTGATATAGCCTGTTTTCGATGAAACTGTTCAATATTTAGCTAGTTTAGAGTATTAAGCATTAGCTGATCCTTAGTAAACCTATTGCAATTCCAAACCACATGAATAGCTTTATTTGCAAATAGGTAGATATGTATGTACTTTGATACAATTGAAATTTTAAGAATTTTAAAACATATAGAACACATAGGTACAATACAGATGAAAAGTAAAGGAAACGGGGCAATATTAATAAGGTATTATAAACAATTACCTTAGAATATTGAAATGTACGAAGATGCTGAAAAAAAAAACAAGGTTCTTACCAAATAATACCAATGTAGTAATGTAAGTATGTTCATAGATATAAGATATAAGAGATTAACTTAAGTATTGAAGAAAATTTTACCGAATTTCTACCAGGTCATAAAACAAGCAGGAGATCTAGACAGACATGCATTGAAGTGTATTTGAAGAATTTATTTAAATTTAGCTAACTACTGAGAGAATGTGACAACAAAATTTTTGTTAATGTGGCTGTTTCTTCAACACTTTTCTTTTTACCGAACTTTTCACGCTCAAGGAGAGTTGTGTATACATTTTTTATAGATGTATCTATATCTCTTGTATATCTCATGTATCTATATGTCTCTTTAGTTAGTATCTAAAGATCAGTGTCATTTCGATTTCCATTTCTGCATTGTAGCTGTACCTACCCTCTCCGGCTGTTCACTTGATTCCCCACTCCACGAACGCCACATATTTTAATAATCAATCTATATTCGTTCACACGTATGAATAAAATTACTGTTTTTGCGAGAATATCATCTATTTACTTGAACCCAGGCCAAGTACGGTCTCTATCTGAGCAATAGCCCCTGTTAAGGTCTTATCTTTAATATTTCTAATTTTTATAAATGACCTGCCATCTTTTATGAATGCAAATTGTATTGTACTATACGTTGATGATTATGTCACTGACAACCAATGGTAATACTACTGATGAACTCTTATATAAGTTGAATCGCCTTTATAGCAGATTCAATGAGTGGTTTTTAACCAATCATTTAATATTAAATAAAAAAACTGTTCTAATAAAATTTAGTATGATGCATAATACTAGTTCAACCTTACAGGTTACAATTGGTGGATATATCACCTTAATTGACTTCGCCAAATTTCTTGGTATAGTGTATATACGCACAATTGAAACCGTATAAAAACTAAAAGCCGGCAAAAACAGTCGACATCTCTTTATTCTACATGGGCGGAGGTAGAAATGTTTGCTATTAAGAAAATGTTATTTTGTATTTTGTGTTTATTAGTACCTATTATTTGTAGCCAATGTAACCAATAACATATTTTATTATTGTTCAGTATTGTTTATGTTTATTATTGTTATTTTTATTATTTATTTAACAAAAGTAAAGAACGCTTGGTTATTGGTATTTACGCGCTGCACTGGAAAACTATTGATGATATTTCAGCACTCGGCATGGGAAACAAAAAAATGATTTACATCCAGCAGACCAGTCTGTTTATTCTCTTTACACCAGCGCACAGTTGTAGATGGTTCATCGGGCTGATTAGATGTCCAGTGTAGGACTCACATGTACAGTTTTAGTTACTAATCGAATCACGATACTATTGCTAAATACATAGGACGAAATATGAAGACAAGTGCGCATGGTTCTGTGCCTTAACACTGGCAAGTTTCAATTGTCCTTATATACACTATACTTGTATTGACTCGTCATTGTCATTTAAAAATTGTATTAATCATATTTGTTAGCGGGTCAGTAGTGGATATTGTGCTATTTTACAATTAAAAAATATATTTACAGAAACACAATAAATAAATATATATATATATTACGCAATAGTTTATTCAACATAACTAGAAACGGGAGAAAATCGCTTTCGCGATTTTCTTTCCCATTTTTAGCCCTAGGTGACAAAAGCATTTAGAATAATATTATTTTTAAGAAAATACATATTAAATAAATTTTGTATCTGGAATGATGATGTAATTATACTAAACGCATTTTGATGAATTGTAAAGGTAGGTACCCTATTCTTGATGGTAAAACTTCATGAAAGTAGAATTTATTTTTCAGTAAACATTTTTATCAATTTTATCAATGGGACCCTCCTCTGAAAAGGTAACGACGGCGTTAAAATATATATTGCTATCATAATTGTTGCAGCAAATTAATATTGTGGATATTTACTTTTGTAAGCTAAAATAATGAATTTTACAGACTGCCAAGTACGGACAATGAAACAGAATAACGAAACACTAATACTAATAAATAATTGGAATTATTAAAAAGTAATGCCTCCAGCGTGATTCGAACTCGCGAGATCAGCATTACGACGTTTGAAATTCTTCGACTATACCATTAGGCCGTCCATTATTACCGTCAATTACCATTATTACCGTCACTCGTTATAATCTGACATTGAGACAGTTAAGTAGGTAAACTGTACGTGTTAACCTGAACAATTAATTTTTAGAAATATTCTTATTGAAAAAGCATTTCGCTTCAGTATTTTGGTAATCAGAAGTGTTTGGCAGTTAGTACTCGTACTATCGATTCCGTTAGCAATATTTCTCATAGGAAAATATACTATCTGAAGTTTAATTAATTTGACAGTTTTCGTAGGAGGGGCTTGTTGTTAGTTCAATCTCACATCGGCAGATAAAATGAGAAAGAAGTTGAGATGGACACGACTAGAGATTTTTAAAGACGAAATAGACGTAGAAGGACTTGACGTACGGTCTCGAAGAAAATCTCAAAGGATTAGAGAAAGGACGGAAGTTTCGCGTGAAGCGGTTCTCGAAACCGTAAAAGTTAGAAAAGGGGTCGAGGGGTCCCGCAAAAAGTCAGGATTTCGCCAGGCGGGACTGGGCCATTAGGTGCGAGGACAAACGCCGGTGCTAGCCGCATCTCTCTCATCGAAAATTTTGCAGAGGTTTTTTTGAAAAGGCCTTTAAATTGGAAAAAGGCGTAAGAAACGCGACGAAGATGCGCCTACGCATAGGAGAAAGGCTCTGGTCGCCCGCGCTTCGCGATCCCCGCTCGGAGGAAATAGCTTAGAAACTTTGTCGTATCGGCGACGAAATTTAGAGCGAGACTTTAGAGAATTGACGCCTTTTAATATATAGATATTGCTGTATGCGATTGTTCAACTTCTTTAAATTGACTATTTCTTCTACAAAAAGGAGTATTAAGACTTATATCTGAATTAAAAACCAGGGATTCGTGTAAACCTTATTTTCAAAATTACAACAGTTTGACATTGCCATCAATATATATCTATAAGTGTTTACAGTTTATCAAAAAAAGAATCATTAACATGCCCAAAAACTCTGATAATCATATTTATCCAACTAGAAGCGGTAATTTGCTTCAAGTCTATATCACCAAACTGTTTTTTTTTTCGAAAAATCACGTTATGCTGGTATACAGTTTTACCAAATTACATTGTAGTATTAAAGATGAACAAAATTTTATTGCCTTTAAGAAAAAAACTAAAAGCACACTTAATTACCAAGTGCTTTACAGAGTTGATGAATTTCATATTATTAATATTATTAATAAGCTCATTTTGAATTTTATGATGGACGGCAACTCGAGGGAGGTAAAATTCTCTTTAATTCTTAAATCGATGTCCTATATCTACAAATATACTTTACTCTATATATCTACAAATTTTGAATTATCTGTCAATTATTATTAATCGTAAATATTTGATTTCTTCAGGAAGTTCTAACACTACAGTATTTATTTTGATATAAATATTTTGATTTAAGTTCATTTACTTTAAACATACTCTTGAATTTCTGAAGTATCCCTATTTGAAAGATTGTAAGGAGAAACGGTTTTTTATTCCTCAGTGAAGTAGTATTCAGTATTCTTATAATGAATATTATCTTATTCCAGATTATTGGAATAGTGCTTGCGTGTTGGCTAGCATATAAAATAAAAAAAGAAGAGCCTTCCAAATGAGAAGAAGTTACTGTGGATGTATATAAACAAAAGGAGGTATACGTTTATTAGTTTTAAGCAATAACAATAAATACTTTTGTCAAATAGGTATTTATAATGATTTTTTTGTTTGATTTTTGATTGACTTAATTGTTTTTACAAATTTTAACTTTGAACTTTCGGGAAAAATAAATTAGCTATTATTGAATTTGGAATTTTTAGAACCATGAGTCGTACCTAAGTACGAGTCGTACCTAAGTAAGCAGTACAAATGTTGAAATAATTTAATGGGAAAACTGGTATGAAACCCAGAAAAAGTTAACTCATTAGCACTATACCTAGTGTTCTTATTATTCCATGTAATTGATGCATCCATATTATTTTACTAGTTTATTTTCCTATCATTAACCAACCAAATAGATACCTATACAAAGAGATGCTTCTGGATATTTGTTCTTGGTTCTCGAAGTGATATACTTATTTTATATCGTTAATATAAACTTTGTAAAAAGAATTGTATGAAAAGTCGGCATTATATTTTAAATGTGTTTATATAGATATTTTGAGCGTAACATAGAAAATACTGTAGTTATCTCATTTACAGTTCTCACTAAATGTTTTTTGCCCTTTTGTAACTCACAAAAATATCACTTTATATACTAGTTGTATTAATAGTTATTATATTAAACATAATTGTTTAATAATATATTCATATCACATGTGTGAGTTTATTAATATTTGTATATTTTTATCTGGTACCAATGTATTGTGGAAATATAGCAACAAAAATATATTATTTTATCAAATTTTTTCATTCTTTCATTGTACCTACCCTCATACCCTATTAAGCCGGCCACTCACGTTCAGTTTCAACTGACAGTTTGAACTGTTCAGTTCAACTGTACAATTTAACATCTACGTGGGTATTTCAGAGTGCTTTGAAGCTACACCAGCCATTTCGGCCCACCACCAAAATTTCCATACCATAATTTATTACACTTTTATTACAAATTTATTCCACCAAAATTAATTTTATTACCCTTGCCGTAAATTAGTTATAAGCGAACAACCTAGGTTTAATTTAAACCTACACCAGCCACTGGTAACTTTTGAACTAAATAAGATATGGAGATGGTTCTTTCGCTAGAATTTATTACAAATTTATTACATTCGACCCCGCCTAGTTTAAACTCCCTACAGTGAAATCCAAGGGGTGAAAACAACCCCAAAGAGGTATTTTCAATTTTAATGAATCTAAAATGTGCAAATTCATCCGAGATATATTTTAATTTATCTCTTAGAAATATTAAACAAACATTTCATACCCGTGGGTGAAAACCACCCCATCTACCCCAAGTACGTCCAAACACCGATATGCGAAATTTAAATTAAATTAAATTTTACAATATTGCAAATACAAGAAGAATGAAACCTGCTTCATATTTTCTTCCATTTAAATTATAATCGATTAGAGTAAACCCCGATTTTATTACACCTGCCATTTTCGAGAAATCGGGAGTGATCGGCGTGAATCATAAGCTAGCCCGCCCTCTTGTATCTTCGAAACTAAAAAACGGATTGCAATGAAACCTACATCATATTTTATTACATTTGAATTATAATTGAATAGAGCAAACCGCGAATTTATTACACTTGCCATTTTCGAGAAATCGAGAGTGATCGGCGTGAATCATAAGCTAGCCCGCCCTCTCGTATCTCCGAAACTAAAAAACGTACTGGAATGAAACCTACATCATATTTTATTACATTTGAACTATAATTGAATAGACCAAACCGTGATTTTATTACACTTGCCATTTTCGAGAAATCTGATGTGGTCCAAATTGAATGGTAAGCTAGCCCGCCCTCTCGTATCTCCGAAACTAAAAAACGTATTGCAATGAAACCTGCATCATATTTTATTACATTTTAATTATAATTGAATAGAGTAAACAGCGATTTTATTACACCTGCCATTTTCGAGAAATCGGGAGTGATCGGCGTGAATCATAAGCTAGCCCGCCCTCTCGTATCTCCGAAACTAAAAAACGTATTGCAATGAAACCTGCATCATATTTTATTACATTTTAATTATAATTGAATAGAGTAAACAGCGATTTTATTACACCTGCCATTTTCGAGAAATCGGGAGTGATCGGCGTGAATCATAAGCTAGCCCGCCCTCTTGTATCTTCGAAACTAAAAAACGGATTGCAATGAAACCTACATCATATTTTATTACATTTGAATTATAATTGAATAGAGCAAACCGCGAATTTATTACACTTGCCATTTTCGAGAAATCGAGAGTGATCGGCGTGAATAATAAGCTAGCCCGCCCTCTCGTATCTCCGAAACTAAAAAACGTACTGGAATGAAACCTACATCATATTTTATTACATTTGAACTATAATTGAATAGACCAAACCGTGATTTTATTACACTTGCCATTTTCGAGAAATCTGATGTGGTCCAAATTGAATGGTAAGCTAGCCCGCCCTCTCGTATCTCCGAAACTAAAAAACGTATTGCAATGAAACCTGCATCATATTTTATTACATTTTAATTATAATTGAATAGAGTAAACAGCGATTTTATTACACCTGCCATTTTCGAGAAATCGGGAGTGATCGGCGTGAATCATAAGCTAGCCCGCCCTCTCGTATCTCCGAAACTAAAAAACGTATTGCAATGAAACCTGCATCATATTTTATTACATTTTAATTATAATTGAATAGAGTAAACAGCGATTTTATTACACCTGCCATTTTCGAGAAATCGGGAGTGATCGGCGTGAATCATAAGCTAGCCCGCCCTCTTGTATCTTCGAAACTAAAAAACGGATTGCAATGAAACCTACATCATATTTTATTACATTTGAATTATAATTGAATAGAGCAAACCGCGAATTTATTACACTTGCCATTTTCGAGAAATCGAGAGTGATCGGCGTGAATCATAAGCTAGCCCGCCCTCTCGTATCTCCGAAACTAAAAAACGTACTGGAATGAAACCTACATCATATTTTATTACATTTGAACTATAATTGAATAGACCAAACCGTGATTTTATTACACTTGCCATTTTCGAGAAATCTGATGTGGTCCAAATTGAATGGTAAGCTAGCCCGCCCTCTCGTATCTCCGAAACTAAAAAACGTATTGCAATGAAACCTGCATCATATTTTATTACATTTTAATTATAATTGAATAGAGTAAACAGCGATTTTATTACACCTGCCATTTTCGAGAAATCGGGAGTGATCGGCGTGAATCATAAGCTAGCCCGCCCTCTCGTATCTCCGAAACTAAAAAACGTATTGCAATGAAACCTGCATCATATTTTATTACATTTTAATTATAATTGAATAGAGTAAACAGCGATTTTATTACACCTGCCATTTTCGAGAAATCGGGAGTGATCGGCGTGAATCATAAGCTAGCCCGCCCTTTCGTATCTCCGAAACTAAAAAACGTATTGCAATGAAACCTGCATCATATTTTATTACATTTTAATTATAATTGAATAGAGTAAACCGCGATTTTATTACACCTGCCATTTTCGAGAAATCGGGAGTTGTCGGCGTGAATCATAAGCTAGCCCGCCCACTTGTATCTCCGAAACTACATAACGGAATGCAATGAAACTTGCATCATATTTTATTACATTTTAATCATAACTGAACAGAGCAAACCGCGATTTTATTACACTTGTCATTTTCGAGAAATCTGATGTGGTCCAAATTGAATGGTAAGCTAGCCCGCCCTCTCGTATCTCCGATACTAAAAAACGTACTGCAATGAAACCTACATCATATTTTATTACATTTGGATTATAATTGAATAGACCAAACCGCGATTTTATTACACTTGCCATTTTCGAGAAATCTGATGTGGTCCAAATTGAATGGTAAGCTAGCCCGCCTTCTCGTATCTCCGAAACTAAAAAACGTATTGCAATGAAACCTGCATCATATTTTATTACATTTTAATTATAATTGAATAGAGTAAACCGCGATTTTGTTACACCTGCCATTTTCGAGAAATCGGGAGTGATCGGCGTGAATCATAAGCTAGCCCGCCCTCTCGTATCTCCGAAACTAAAAAACGGATTGCATTGAAACCTACATCATATTTTATTGCATTTGAATTATAATTGAATAGAGCAAACCGCGATTTTATTACATCTGTCATTTTCGAGAAATCGGGAGTAGTCCGGTGTGGTTTGAAGCTAGCCCGCCCTCTCGTATCTCCGAAACTAACAAACGTACTGCAATGAAACCTACATCATATTTTATTACATTTTAATTATAGTTGAATAGACCAAACCGCGATTTTATTACACTTGCCATTTTCGAGAAATCTGATGTGGTCCAAATTGAATGGTAAGCTAGCCCGCCCTCTCGTATATCCGAATCTAAAAAACGTATTGCAATGGAACCTGCATCATATTTTATTACATTTTAATTATAATTGAATAGATTAAAACCGCGATTTTATTACACCTGCCATTTTCGAGAAATCGGGAGTGATCGGCGTGAATCATAAGCTAGCCCGCCCTCTCGTATCTCCGAAACTAAAAAACGGATTGCATTGAAACCTACATCATACTTTATTACATTTGAATTATAATTGAATAGAGCAAACCGCGATTTTATTACACCTGTCATTTTCGAGAAATCGGGAGTAGTCCGGTGTGGTTTGAAGCTAGCCCGCCCTCTCGTATCTCCGAAACTAAAAAACGTACTGCAATGAAACCTACATCATATTTTATTACATTTTAATTATAGTTGAATAGACCAAACCGCGATTTTATTACACTTGCCATTTTCGAGAAATCTGATGTGGTCCAAA
The DNA here is from genome assembly GCA_963924545.1 of Pogonocherus hispidulus. Taxonomy (NCBI): domain Eukaryota; kingdom Metazoa; phylum Arthropoda; class Insecta; order Coleoptera; family Cerambycidae; genus Pogonocherus; species Pogonocherus hispidulus. The sequence goes on from OZ004696.1 coordinate 38,677,346, forward strand.
TTGAATGGTAAGCTAGCCCGCCCTCTCGTATCTCCGAATTTAAAAAACGTATTGCAATGAAACCTGCATCATATTTTATTACATTTTAATTATAATTGAATAGATTAAAGCCGCGATTTTATTACACCTGCCATTTTCGAGAAATCGGGAGTTGTCGGCGTGAATCATAAGCTAGCCCGCTCCCTCGTATCTCCGAAACTAAAAAGCGTACTGCAATGAAACCTACATCATATTTTATTACATTTGAATTATGATTGAGCAAACCGCGATATTATTACACTTACCATTTTCGAGAAATTTGATGTGGTCAAAATTGAATGGTAAGTTAGCCCGCTCTCTCGTATCTCCGAAACTAAAAAACGTACTGCAATGAAACCTGCATCATATTTTATTACATGTTAATTATAATTGAATAGGGCAAACCGCGGTTTTATTAGACCTGCCATTTATAGAAATGGGGAGTGGGCAGTGTGAATCATAAGCTGCCCGTCCACTCGTATATATCAATCCGGAAGCAGGAGACACACAGGGCATAGTTCACAAAAAATCTTATGAATTACACCCTAACTTATCTTATAAATTATTTGTTGTGGAAATTTTTAAAATTTTATTTTAGTTTAACTATAGTAGTTTCGCTGTTTCGATTCGATTTGTAAATAGCTGTTTCATATGATATTTTGGAGCCACTTCTATATTTTTTAATAATCCAATTTAATAATATCTTAAGATTTTATACTTATACCGCTACCCATGTCTCATAAAGAAGATACCGAGATTTAGTTTTTATGCCGTAATTGAGAAGATAATAAATACTTGGACGGGCGGGCCAGCTTATGATTCACGCCGACAACTCCAGATTTCTCGAAAATGGCAGGTGTAATAAAATCGCGGTTTGCTCTATTCAATTATAATTAAAATGTAATAAAATATGATGCAGGTTTTATTGCAATACTTTTTATAGTTTTGGAGATACGAGAGGGCGGGCTAGCTTATGATTCACGCCGATCACTCCCGATTTCTCGAAAATGGCAGGTGTAATAAAATCGCGGTTTACTCTATTCAATTATAATTAAAATGTAATAAAATATGATGCAGGTTTCATTGCAATACGTTTTTTAGTTTCGGAGATACGAGAGGGCGGGCTAGCTTATGATTCACGCCGATCACTCCTGATTTCTCGAAAATGGCAAGTGTAATAAAATCGCGGTTTGGTCTATTCAATTATAATCCAAATGTAATAAAATATGATGTAGGTTTCATTGCAGTACGTTTTTTAGTATCGGAGATACGAGAGGGCGGGCTAGCTTATCATTCAATTTGGACCACATCAGATTTCTCGAAAATGACAAGTGTAATAAAATCGCGGTTTGCTGTGTTCAGTTATGATTAAAATGTAATAAAATATGATGCAAGTTTCATTGCATTCCGTTATGTAGTTTCGGAGATACAAGTGGGCGGGCTAGCTTATGATTCACGCCGACAACTCCCGATTTCTCGAAAATGGCAGGTGTAATAAAATCGCGGTTTACTCTATTCAATTATAATTAAAATGTAATAAAATATGATGCAGGTTTCATTGCAATACGTTTTTTAGTTTCGGAGATACGAGAGGGCGGGCTAGCTTATGATTCACGCCGATCACTCCCGATTTCTCGAAAATGGCAGGTGTAATAAAATCGCTGTTTACTCTATTCAATTATAATTAAAATGTAATAAAATATGATGCAGGTTTCATTGCAATACGTTTTTTAGTGTCGGAGATACGAGAGGGCGGGCTAGCTTACCATTCAATTTGGACCACATCAGATTTCTCGAAAATGGCAAGTGTAATAAAATCACGGTTTGGTCTATTCAATTATAATTCAAATGTAATAAAATATGATGTAGGTTTCATTCCAGTACGTTTTTTAGTTTCGGAGATACGAGAGGGCGGGCTAGCTTATGATTCACGCCGATCACTCTCGATTTCTCGAAAATGGCAAGTGTAATAAATTCGCGGTTTGCTCTATTCAATTATAATTCAAATGTAATAAAATATGATGTAGGTTTCATTGCAATACGTTTTTTAGTTTCGAAGATACAAGAGGGCGGGCTAGCTTATGATTCACGCCGATCACTCCCGATTTCTCGAAAATGGCAGGTGTAATAAAATCGGGGTTTACTCTAATCGATTATAATTTAAATGGAAGAAAATATGGGGCAGGTTTCATTCTTCTTGTATTTGCAATATTGTAAAATTTAATTTAATTTAAATTTCGCTTATCGGTGTTTGGACGTACTTGGGGTAGATGGGGTGGTTTTCACCCACGGGTATGAAATGTTTGTTTAATATTTCTAAGAGATAAATTAAAATATATCTCGGATGAATTTGCACATTTTAGGTTCATTAAAATTGAAAATACCTCTTTGGGGTTGTTTTCACCCCTTGGATTTCACTGTAGGGAGTTTAAACTAGGCGGGGTCGAATGTAATAAATTTGTAATAAATTCTAGCGAAAGAACCATCTCCATATCTTATTTAGTTCAAAAGTTACCAGTGGCTGGTGTAGGTTTAAATTAAACCTAGGTTGTTCGCTTATAACTAATTTACGGCAAGGGTAATAAAATTAATTTTGGTGGAATAAATTTGTAATAAAAGTGTAATAAATTATGGTATAGAAATTTTGGTGGTGGGCCGAAATGGCTGGTGTAGCTTCAAAGCACTGTATTTCAGTCTCAATTCAACTCAACTGCACAGGTAAACTGAGAATGAGTCTTTAATTTTTTTAACTTAATGGTTTAACTGATCGTTGCGTGTATGGGGGTTCAACAACTGTTGTTGTTTTTTGGTTGTTTTTTGAAAAATGTCGCGGAATAAGCCAAACCATGTGATAGTGGATTTTATTGCAATGTACAGATCGGAACCTTGTCTGTGGCAAGTAAAGAGTCATGAATGGTTCTAATGAAATCTAATGGTTCTACACTCAATTCTTTTAATAAGCTGATGTCCGAAGACTGATTACGTTTTTCTATTCTTGCACCACCGTTTACGCTTTTTCGACTTTTTACTTTTTTGTAATATTATACAAAGTAAACTCAGAGCGCCCAAATCATCCTACTCCTTAGAATCCATTATAAAAACTGAAGGATTAGACTGTATCTGTGCGTGCTTTGAAGTGTACAGTTTAAAACACTTCACATTGTCAATTGAAACTGAACGTGAGTGGCCGGCCGGCTGAGTCGAAATTCAGTAGTATTATATGTAGATAACATTAACAATAGCAAATAGGTATGACGGCGCTTGAGCGTGGGAATTTTTTTATGACCATGGGAAAATTTTGAGATGACCTTGATATGCCCACGCCGACACCCCATAAATTTAGAAAAGGACCCCCAAAATTTAAAAAAGAACCCCCAAAAATTAAATGGCGCCAGCCGTGTATACAGGGTGTCTCAAAAATAAAACTATACAGGGTGAATCGAACAAGAAAGCAACCTAGCGGAAAGCTAGGAAGAAAAATCATGCGCAGTAAATTCCAATATTTAAACAGAAAAAACATGGTGGTCGGTAAATTTCAAAAATTGCACGAAATTCAAATATTGATTTACAGGGTGTATCAAAAACAAAGCTATATAGGATGAGCCAGATGAGAAAGTAATCTAACGCGTAAAGAAAAAATCATGCGCAGCAAATTTCAATACTTAAACAGAAAAACATGGCGGTCAGTAACATTTAAAAAATAACGATAAATTCAAAAAGGAGGAACGTACAGGATGTATCAAATTAAAAGCTATACAGGGTGAGCCAAACATCAAAGGACCTTCAGGGGGCAGGTGAGTAACCCAGGGCCCCATTCTAGGGCTTCACTCCAGGACCAGGTATAGGGGTCCATACCAGGGTTTTATGACCCGCGATGCTTTAGGTATCAACATAGCCTCACATCTATTAGAAGAAGGAACGAGATTTAAGGAGGTAAAGACTACTTCTATACCTGAAGAAACGCTTCGGTGGATACCGGGTACAGGAGAGAAGAGGAGGGGGTTTTAGTCGGTAAGAGTCCGACACTATCCGGCAGTGTCCCAAAAAGTTGGATGTCCATGAGGATCCCCCCCCCCCGCACAAAAAAAGTAGTAGTAGTTGTAGTAATAATATTTCTACTGGAACGGGTGCTGTCCTTAGAGATCAAAAGCAAATCAACAAGGTATCCAGGGGTGTACTGTTTGAATTAATTAAATATTAAATGTAAGTAAATTTATTCATCTTTATAAGAGACTTGGAGTATAGGATATAATAATTTTTAGATGGATTTAATAAAGCTGAACAGTGTGTTGCTTTTAGAAAACCAAAAACCAATGATTAAGCTCAGCTCATTACCTATCAACGTGCACCCTATATTTTCAACACAAATAATAACAACCAGATATGGTGAAACACCATTAATTGAGTTGGAGGATAAAAAGGTTTTTCTACCGAATAGGGTCCTTTACCTTTAATGAAAGATAATTTGGAAAAGTTTACTGATGGAAAATATAGCATAATATTCTGAAGTGTGAAGAACTCGTTAAAAGTATTTTTTTCTTAATTATTACACAAAATTACACAATATGGAATAAAGTGATTATTCTGATTTCTTCTAAATTTTTAGACTAACAACAGGCTCAATAAAGTGCGAGGAAAGACAAAGATCCATGCAGCAAAGCGAGACTCTATCTTCTTCAACATAGCGAGATATCATCTGGAGGAGAGCAGCAACACTATCATGAAATGATAAAGAGATATACTCTTCCTGGTCCTGGGGATAACAATATTCTCCCTGGGAGTCACTGCTCCATATTGAACATCTCTTAATTTCATCACTAAGACTCAAATGTTAGATATGAATTATTTTTTATATCTTTCCATTGCATGAATTTATTGTTTTTATATATGGTACCTAATTATTCCTTTATGTAGGTATTTTTCAAGATTAAAATATAAATGAAACTCATCTCTGTTGACTAATTTCAAACTGTCATAGGCAAGACTGTTGAAATCATTTAATTTTAATGTAATGGTAGAACTATTAAATATACATAGTATAGGTAGCGAAAAAAATTAAGCTCTAAGCTGATTGGCTGAATTTTCTAAAAATATTGTCTCGTTAAAAGAAAATTCTGAACATTTGTATATAACTCTAAAGCGTACAAGATTCGAGGATTTATTTTTTATGTTGCATGACATGTATTCTTATAAAATTGTTAAGGATTGGGGAAATACAGAGGTTTTATACCTTAAACATACAAGTCTGAACAAGTTATAGATGACCTAGAAATCAAGGTTATTAAATTTTTTTTTTTTTTAATTGAATCGGTAAAGAAATTAATGTACCTACATGATTTGTACCTGACAGCAGTCATTTTAAAATAATTGTTTATATTATAGATATGTAAATAAATAGCCACTAAATGTCGGTTATAAAAATTTTAAAAACCGATGAACCTTTTGTTCATCCCGCTGTATTGTGTATCCCAGCACTCAGGTCTCATTGTGCCTGCCGCTAGTGGAGAGCTATTGGAAGAGACTCGTGCTATGCGCATAGACCAACACCCGTTCTAGGGGAAGCTATCTAATGTACTGTGGCAGGAGAAATGCTGCACCTAGCTGTTTGTCTCTTGACCATGAGGCAGGCACAGCGACAGAGGATGTGGATGGAGTCCTCGTCATCGTGTCCTCAAAACCTCCACCTTCTAGTGTCTCTAAGGCCGATAGTGTTAAGGTGCTTGTTGAGATGTCCGAGACCTGTCAGCAGTCCTGTGACAATCCTCATGCTGTTATGATTTAGCGCTGGTATTGATCGAGTTGCGTTCGATCAAGGCCCTTCAATTAAGAGCCTGGCTTATCGCAGCCCAGTCCCGTTCGCCGGTCTTCCAAGTCTGCCAAGACCGTCAAGCACAAGGCTGTATAGTAAGGGGGAAAGCATTCCCTCCTGCGGGCACCCTCGGCCCACAGTCGCTCTAACTGTGACTTCACTGAGGGAGGTAGAAATTGAGCGGTTTGAAAGCATGGAGTAAATCCACCTAACTATGGTTGGTGGGAATCCGTGCTCCTCAGCGGCTGTTACAATGGAATTGTAGGAGGTATTATCAAATGCCCCAGCTATGTCCATGAGCTCCTTCTGGTTAATCGTTTTCTCTATTTTGTAGACCACAGAGTGCAATGCCTTTTCTGTAGATCTACCTGCCTGATAGGCGTACTATGAGCTATTTAATGGTATAGTCACTAGCGGGCTAGTAGATAAGCTATGGGGCTACGGCGCTAAAAATCCATGTATTTTTAAAGGGGCCTAAATTTTGCAAAAATTTTATAAGTAATTTTACCCCTTCCACTTTCCTTTTGGAGACAGGCCACGCTCCCCAACCAATGAGACTCAGCTTTAGGATCTCGCCCCCAGCCAATCAGCCTTCAGACCCACCCCCACAGCCATTATTACATTCCCCCCCCCCAGCCAATCAGTCTTCAGACCCCACCCCCACAGCCATTATAACGTTCCTCTCGACCAATCTGGCTTCATATAGCGGCCATTACTGCTTTAGAACCTCACCCCCAACCAATCAGCCTTCAGATCCCGGCCATTACAGGCTTCAGATCGTGGCCATTACGGCTTTAGGACCTCCCCCCCTAACTAATCAGCTTTCAGATCACGACCATTACAGTATTAAGATAACAGCCAATTATATTACAGCCATCAGACCTCGCCCCCAGACATAACATCCTTTTCATAGCCAATCAGCCTTCTGATCACCACCATTATAACGTTCTCCCCTATCCAATCAGCCTTCAGAGCTAATTATATTACAGCTTCCTGCCATTGTGGTATTTAGATAACGACCAATTAAGTCTTTAGGACCGCGGTCATTGAGGCTTTAGGACCACTATTGCAGCATTCAGAGTATGTACCTAACCAATGAGATAATTGTGTATAATGTAGGTAAGAGCATGCGCAGATCCTCTTTGTCTAAATTTAATAATTATCTAAATAATTGAATCTTTTAACATTAAAAGTTCTTACCCAATAAGTACACAGAGTATGGTAATTTAATAATAATCAAAAATAACTGAAATACTTGGTACTCATCTTTTTTACCTGATCAATGAATAAGGAGGCTAATAATTATCTAAAATACTTGAAGCTAATTTTTTTTACCTGATCAATAGTAGGATTGTATACAGGGTTATTCAGAACTTATCTCTAAAACTTTGAGAATATGTGCATACTTAAATAAGAAATCGATATCACCAAAAAAATTTATAATAAAAGTCTTTGGATTTCCTGTAAACAATGTTAAAAGTTATACCATTATAAAGGACTACGTAGATGGGCAACTGTACTTCAACGACATCTGATATACCACATTCCTACAAAAAAAAGTAAGCAAGTTTTTGTACCTGGAACGCCTGGTCAAGACTGAGCGAATAGAGTTGGAGTGGGAATAATATCTCTATTGTCTATCTGTGTCGCTCTCTGTAGCGAAAATTTTAACAATTTACGTACAGTGCTATATATTGCTAGTCACTCATATGCAACGATGACTCCACCTCTGTATTACCAGTTGCGGATGATACTTTAAACAAGCATTGGTGTCACATGGTACTCTTGCAACAGAGAAGGGGAACTCCATAAATTGACAGGAGAGACGAATTTCAGGGCTTTTTCGGTGTAAATCAGCAGGTGAGATACTTCTGTTATTGAATTTCATTTTCTATATATTGATTAATTAATTTATTATTTGCTATTATTATATTTGTGGTTTATTCAGGGCATAGTGTTACTCAGTAATTATATTTGGTATTTTTCTACTTTTACACAAGGATACGTGTAGGGTTTTTTTTATTAAGGTTCAAAGCCACGTGTTGGCTTCAGTTTTTTAGGGCGTCTAATTGATGCCTTCTATATATATTATATTAGTACTTTGAATTACTAAATATCGCTGTAATTTCGTTTTGAATTCATGTCTTTATGACTACCATTTTGTGGTAATTTTGGAGTTCAAATCAAGTTTAAGACTACAAGGCAGTTGACCTTTTGGGGTTGATTTTTTTATTATTAAGGTTATTTAACCAGCTTTGCAGGAAAATCTATAACTCGGGGCAATTGTTAGTCTATTTGCGATATTAAAGGGATTCAAAGTCAGTTAGTTATATCTCTGATTGGAGATAGATTATATTTTTTTTTACTGAGTATAGGCTAAGGTAATAAACCCCAAATAATTTCATGTTTAATATTTTTTTATTAACAAGTATCTCTCCTGATCAAGTTGCACAAAGCCATTAATTTGATTTGTATTTCTATTAATTAAAATTGCATAGATGTAAAATACATTTGTTTAAAGTTAAGGCAATTTTAATATTTATTTTTGTTAATATTTAACAATCTGTTAATATTCAATCATTTACAATAATTAATTTATAACCCAGCAGTTAGTGAATGTTTATATATTTCCTTTTCAACTAGCAAGGTCACTAATAGGTTTTTGTTCACATTGTAATTTTTTTCATAAGTAAAAGAAATAATTTCTCATAAATTCTTTTAGGAACTAATTAACAGTTCCTGTATTTAATTAACTACATAGTATATTTGTTATTTACTATTACTAAACTATTATTATTTCATTTGCAAATTTTGGATAATTTTATTGCAAATTATACAGGTGATTCCTGTTTGTCTTTTATTTCATTTAATTGTTTTCATTACCTAATTTAAATTTTTAATACCACAGTTGTGTTTGTTATCACAGCAAGATTGTCTACTGAGATTCTACTTTGTTAAAGTAAAGTTTGTATTTATTCTATGATTTTGGTTTTACACATTTACTATATTTCATGAGAACATTTTGGCTTACTGGAAGAGAGGAATCTTCAGAAATTTTAACTCCACCACTAGGAACTGGAAAGGACAAAGTTGCTGACATCCAACGTCTCAGAACCTACCAACCAAACGCTAGCTAGCCCATCTATTTTGGTTGCAGACTGCAGTAGGTGCATAACTGTTGCACTTTGGAGAGTCCTGATCTACCATTGTTAAGGATATATTTTGGTGAGAGTTAATCTGATTTCTTCGAGGACAGAGGAAAATATTTGTTTTTGTGTAAACCAAATCAATATCTGCTACCAGCAAGTTTTTTGTAAAGTCATTGTTGCGTGGTAACAACCACAAATATAGTAGTTTAATCAATATTTAATACATGATCATTATTCTTTAAACATTCATCACATAATTTGTACATATCCTGCATCATTATTTTAACTGTAATATACAATTATTTTAATCGACTTGTTTAATTTCATCAAACATTCATTATTTTATATTAACTCATATTATTTATTATCGTCTATTTAAAATCATCCTGGCGCTCCAACAGGATAACTTAAAATAACATTTTTTCTTCCTACGAACCGACACCTAACCGACAAGCTAAGCCGGAGCTAATGTCAGTAGTTCCTGGTGGATTAAAGCCAATTAATTTCCACTAGGTTCATTGCATCTCTCAGTGCAGTTCCCAGTGTCAGTACTGTTGTTTGTTGTTTTATTTATCGTAGGAGTGTTAAACTTTAAAATTTTCAAAATGGCTCATGTGTTCAGTAATGCTGAGTTAATGGACATGATTCTTATTTATGGTGAAGTTGGACAAAATGCAGTGACAGCTTCGCGCTTGTATGCGGATCTATTTCCCAATCGACACACGCCAAATTATGCAACTTTTACGGCAGTGGTACAACGTGGCCGTGATACTGGTAATTTACGTGCAAATCGTGGACGAGATGGTGGCCTGGGACGATCACAACGTATTTTAGCAGATGAAGAACAAGTGTTAAATCTGGTCCGTGAAAATCCGCGAATAAGTACAAGTCAGATCGCCAGGCAGGTGCCTGGGGTATCCCAATCAACGATGTGGCGCTTACTACACGAAGCTCAGGTTTATCCGTATCATATCCAGCGTGTTCAAGCACCATTACCAGCGGATTATCAATTACGAGTTAGGTTTTGTGAGTGGTTGTTGCAGCAAAATGCTGAAAATCCCCAATTTACTTAATAATTTGCGTTTACAAGACCAGCAGCCAGGAGGAACATTCGCTTTAGTGCGGCAAAATTAGATAAGGCGTGCCCAAAAGTGTGTACAAGTCGAGGGACAAAATTTCGAACAGCTTTTGTAACAAGGTATGTGCAAATTTTTTATAAATTTCATGTTTCTAATACCTAGTAATCAAGTAGCGTAATTCTTTAAAATTAGTGTAATAAAATTTTATTAATTTTAAAGACACGTCACTTTGGTCACACCTATTTATCTTTCAGTTTATTTTAAAGTAAAAACGCTGTAAATCTTTTTTGCGCCGGGTGTCGGTATACTCTCAGAACTTCAGTTTTTTTCGTGCTATATGTGACATTGCCAGTTTGCATTGTCAGTCCCAAGGTCACTCCATTACAGTGAACCACTATCCAGCAGCGTGCAATTAAAAATTTTTAAATAGTTTTCAGGACACGCAAAAAAAATTTTTTTTGCACTATTACATTTGTACACGTATGTTGAACATCCCCAAATTTTATTATGGATAAGTTCTGAATAACCCTGTATATTATAAGCTCTTAGCTCAGCGATCATATTAGATCTTTTTGATGAAGTGCTTATCTACTAAGCAGACAACAGCGTAGACTAATATTTCAGCGCCCACCAGCATTTTCATCAAATATAATAACGGTTTAAGGATCAGTTATATGTATATAAGTATATATGTAAGGCATATGATTAATATCTGAAACACTTCTAACCAATCAGATTATAGTATTCAGAGTATGTACCGAACCAATCAGAGTACAGCATCAAACGGCACAAAATTCAAATTCATAGTATACAGGGTGCCTCAAAAAAAGATAGTTATAGGGTGAGTCAAAAAGAAAAGAAGAAGTCTAAGTAAAAAAATTATGCGCAGTATATCATCTACTATAATAGCAGAAAGTATGCGCAGTAGATCATTTTATTTATAGAAAAAATATATGATGTAATAAGAGGAAAAATCATGCGCAGTGAATTCCAACAGAAAAGCATGGCAGTTAGTAAAAAGGGCTGGTGGTCACTCATTAAATCCCTCCTACCTGTGGCTGTCTTTAGGTTTTTTTATCATAGAGACCTACTTTTGTGAGGTTATGTTGACCTTAGACTTCTTCTTTTCTTATTTTGGCTCACCCTGCTTTTAATTTGCTCCGCCCTGTATACTATTAATTTGAATTTCCCTCTTTTTCTACTAACCACCCTGTTTTTTCTATACAGGTGTTCGTGTTTTGGGTTCTCAGAATTCCACCGACAAAGAAGTCGCTATTAATAAATCCCACCTTGTTTACATTAACTTGACAGATTTATTGGTTTTTTTCCCAGGAATTTCATGCAGCTGTGTATGAGTTATACGTAGGTGTTAACCTTAGGTATTAAATTACATGTTTAAACAAGTCTCGACTTGATGTTGCTGAGTCTGAGATCTATGAACCGCGAAGAGGTGCTGTCAAGTCAGCGCGACGTAGATTATAGTAGTGTGAATACATGCTAGTTTTTCTGTGGCCCATGTCGCAAAAGAGAGGTTAGAGTAGTGGAAGTGAAACCTGTAATTTTTTACATACTTTTAACATTTTAAACAAGGGTCTAAGTATCTTGGTGCTTTATAGACAATATATTTTACTAACCAGTATGTTTTTCTGTTGAAATTTACTGCGCATGATTTTTCTTTGATAAGGGTGGTTACTTTCTTGTCTGTCTTACCCTGCTTTTAATTTGATACGCCCTGTATACTAATATTTGAATTTCCCTCTTTTTACTAACTACCATGTTTTTCCTCTTATTACATCATACATTTTTTCTATAAATAAAATGATCTACTGCGCATACTTTCTGCTATTATAGTAGAGGATATACTGCGCATGATTTTTATTAGTAAATAGATATACAGCGATGAAATATTAGTCTACGCTGTTGTCTGCTTATTAGGTAAGAATTTTATCAAAAAGATCTGATATGATCGCTGGGCTAAGAGCTTATAATATATACAATCCTACCATTGATCAGGTAAAAGAGATTAGCTCCAAGTATTTTAGATAATTATTAGCCTACTTATTCATTGATCAGGTAAGAAAGGTGAGCACCAAGTATTTAAGTTATTTTTGATTATTATTATCTGTGTACTTATTGGGTAAGAACCTTTAATGTTAAAAGATTCAATTATTTTAGATAATTATTAAATTTAAACAAAGAGGATCTGCGCATTCTCTTACCTACATTATACACAATTATCTCATTGGCTAGGTACATACTCTGAATGCTGCAATAGGGGTCCTAAAGCCTCAATGACTGCGGTCCTAAAGACTTAATCTGATTGGTCGTTATCATAATACCGCAATGGCAGGAACCTGTAATATAATTGGCTCTGAAGGCTGATTGGATAGGGGAAAACGTTATAATGGTGGTGATCAGAAGGCTGATTGGCTATGAAAAGGATGTTATAATGTCTGGGGGCGAGGTCTGATGGCTGTAATATACGAGTAATTGGCTGTTATCTGAATACTGTAATGGTCGTGATCTGAAAGCTGATTGACTAGGGGGCAAGATCCTAAAGCCGTAATGGTCGCGATCTAAAGGCTGATTGGCTAGGGGCGAGGTTCTAAAGCAGTAATGGCCGCTATATGAAGCCTGATTGGTCGAGAGGAACATTATAATGGCTGGGGGGAACGTACTGTGCGTTTCACGAAGTTGTATCCCGGATTGGAATGTTAGTATATATCTCCAACGTATGGAGTGTCGTCATGTTATTAGTTAAATTCAATGCATTGGCACATATAAACTCCTTAATTTATTACGATTAAACGATTAAAAATCGTTTTATTATATTTTCATCGTTTGCAGAGAATTCTAGAATTAAGGCGAGTGAAGATCTATAAGTGTTAATAGACGAATAAAAAACTCCTTCATTGAAGGTATTTAAAAGGAATTTGAATATACATAAATTCTAAATTGTATTCGTATGTATTATCATTGTTTTTTATGCAATACTCCCATCATTTTCTGTAAAAAGTAGGGTATGGTTTTAGTGTTTTCTTTTTTTAATAGAGCCTATCATTAAAGGGCGAACAGATTCTGCAAGTCCTCGTTTCCTAAATGAATCCCAGACAACTTTCCCGTCACCCGGGAAAGTGACATGTGTCACTCTCATGCTTCTCCCTGTAAGAAGTAGAGAAGTAATCATCAGGGGGAAAAATTATTGGTTCTTCTATTGACATCTCATAAAATACTGGAAAACAGGGCTGCGATGACCAATGTCCTGGGCTACTATTAAAACTATATATATAAAAGAAAACGGTGGATAGGCATAGAATCTAAAATTTTTCCAAGTAGCAGTAAAAGCATCAACATAATATAATGATCCTGGATCTGGTCCACAAGAAATGTAATTTTTACATTTAGTATTTGATGCAAAAGGATCAATGTTAGGTCATCCAAATTGATCGACAATATTGGTAAGCAGCTTAGGATTTTAGTTGAAATTATTCGGTCTTTGTTGAAGTGAGTCTTACTAAGTCTGCTTCCTTATTGTCTTTTGTGTTAATGCATAATGCAAAAATAGAAATATTTTTAGTTTCTCAATATTCCCATAAATTCCTAGCTCTAGAGTCTTACTAGGATATTGCAGTTGTATAAGGATTTAGTAAAAGATTTAACAAGTAATAAGCAACCTGCAGCCCTAAGATATTGATATGTTTACAGTGTTTCATTTTTTCCAAAACCCTTGTGCCTTTTGGCCATAGCAGTAACCCCCCCTGCATGAAGTGGAATCATCAGAAAATATCTCTAGGCCAAATGATTTTTGCAAAGTTTTTTACCTTCTTTATTTCTATTATTTAACCACTAATTAAATTCTATCTGTATTTCCATTTTATGATTAAAATTCATGTTACTATATTTAAAGTTTTTTTTAATTTTACAACCTCAAATGGTTTTGTTTGAAGCCAACCATAATTTACGGCTGGAGAAACGGATACTAGCTTTCTAACGAAGGAAGCAAATATTCTTATTTTACTGATTTTTTATTTTTTAATATGAGAATTAATCTTTCTAACGGTGTTCCTAGAATTCACCTTGTCAAGAAACTCAGACCCCTAACAAATAGTCGTCTGCTACTGTGTGTTGAGCTACTAGCCGGCTATCATCATTGATTAAGGGATATACCTCCCATCTTCTTTTGACAGATAATGCATGGTGTAGATTAAAAAAAAAGTGGCACAGCGTGGGATAGTTGAAATTATTTCATTCTTAGTATTTTCACCAGAATTATTTAATTCTGGCTAATTATTATGGATCCAATAATCGCTAATCCCATTGTTGGTTTTGTAAATTCCAAAAAAAGAAAAGAATTATAATTTTTACCAACCAGTGTTGTTAATATGGTTTTTATTATGTCGTTCATTTTTGGCGCATTTAGGCATTAACAGTTTTCCGGTAAGGGGTATTTTATAATTAATTCCTTACGGGAATCAGCTGCAATTTCCAAGCAAATTAGCAATTTTACAACTTACAATATCGGCGAAGCCAATACAATAGACTAGACGAATTCTCAAATCGCTGTCGCGGTATCCTTTACATTGTTTAACTAGTCCGCATAAAACAGTTTTGTGCACTGCTTTGACAACCGCGCTCTTTCCCTCACCTCTTCTTTAACAGCCCAGGCATTGCAAATTTTACACTGCTTAGTGAGCTGCATCGGTCCCAGTACTTACAGTTAATGTCCGTATAACACGAGTGTGTTTTTGTTCTTGTACGCAAAATTGTTTGGTATAAACTTATTATCTATTGACAATGGATTACTTCACAAATTGATTTATATGAAGGGATTTTTTAAATACACTTACTAAAATAAAGTAAAAAATTGATTAAAAAATAAAGATACAAATTTACCGCGATTTATCATTGAAACGGCAGGTGTAAATCCGGGAAAAACATACAAACGTCAGTTGAAGAGAGGAATTTATTTAAGAGAAAATTGGATTTGTGGGTTTAATACGAACAATGCATTTAAAACCAAAAATATGTTTTCCTTGTGACCTTTTTGACGGCAGAAAAGCATGGTCGGACGTGAAGGTGATATAGATATAAAGTAAATCAGTTTGAAAAAATAAAAAACATGACAACTCTAAAAACTATTTTCATAACACAATGGCATTAGCTTTATTGGGAACTACTAATATTATAGCTTCGTTAGATTCAGCTTATTGAATAAATTATTTATAAAAATATAATGTGAAAAAAAATTGATGTTTTATTCAAGATTAGAAATTTCATAAAATTTTGCGGAGCTTTTGAATTGGCGTTGAGACTATTGAGAGGATATTACGAATCTGATACAACGGATCGTAGAATCGAATAAACTTTTTAGAAAATAGGTAATCAACATTTGCAGAACACCTATTTTATTTCGTCATGAGCCGCCCCTTGATTCAGGTAATGTCAGATCATGTTAAATAAGTATGTTGTATCAATGCTATCCTTATCAAATAATGAGCAGTTTGCTTTCGAGATCTCAATCACTGCAATATATGTGGTAAATCTTTTATTAATGGTGATCAGAAAATTTGAGATCATTGTCGATTAGGAGGTGATCATAATATATGTAATGTAAATTGTAAAATTTCTCAATTCATTCCAATATTTTTTCATATTTTATGTTGGTATGATTTGCATTTTTTATAAAGGAGATCTGTTTGTTACGAAGATAAAATATATGTTTTGACGAAAACAAAGGAAAAATACATATCATTTGCAAAAGGAATAGTAATTGATTCAATATGGAATTATGGTAAAAATGTTCAAGAATATGTCTTTTTCAAAATTAGATTTTAAGATTCGTATAGATTTGTCGCTGAAGCTTTGGAATCATTATCAAAAAAATTTGATTCAAATCAATATGTTAAAGTAAGAAAACATTTTAATATGATGCACTTGTACAGTTTGAAATTATTAGGAAAAAAGGCGTGTTTCCTTATTTATATATTGATGACATAAATAATTATGGTGGTTGCCCGAACAAAATTATTTTCTTATAAATTTAATAATATAGATCTATCTGATGTTGATTACGGTCTATCTAAAAAGCACAAGATATACAAGTTTATCATAAAGTAAGGGATATATTTCAGATTATTATGTATTTTTAACAAATTAGGTTAATAACAGGATGTGAAAGAAATTCGATTGATTAAAAAATAGGATTTCCTATGTCCAACAGTGGTCAACGCAAATGTTCGATATGTCATCCATTTTGGTGCTGTACAATCACTAACCGTTCTTCCAAATTGTACACAGCATTATTAAGGATGTCTGGCTGAATTGCAGCAATTTACTCCCTACTAGAGTCTTTCAATTCTTCCAGCGTTGTTGGTCATGTTCTAACACCAAACACCAAACACCAAATAACCCCACAGCCTGTGATCCGCTGGGTTAAGATCAGGCAATCTTGAGGTCATGAATTTACAAAATGTCTGCTTATCACACGATTTTTAAAAATATCAGTTAAAAATTCTTTAACTTGTCGGTAAATATGCGGGGGTGCTCTATTCTACATAAAAATCATGTTGTCAATTCCTTCGTGCTCGTTTTGTATCCGTGGAATGGCATAAACTTGTAACGTACGCAGGTATCGTTCACCAGTAACAGTTAGAGATATGGCCTCTCCATTTTGTATCTCCTGAAAAAAGTATGGTCCAATATAAAATTAGATGTAAAACTGATTAGATGTATTTTTATTTAGCAGGATTAGAGTTTGATCTAGTAACAGACCAGAAACCTTTAGAAGCGATATTTAAGCCCACATCGAAACCACCTACACGCATCGAAAGATGGCTGCTGCGGTTACAAGCTTTCAAATTCAGGATCATATTTCAACCAGGCAAACTCAATAAACTATCGCAGACTCAATATCAAGGTTATGCAAATTACAAGAAAAACCATCTTTTGACAGGGGAGGTGAGCGGTACGTACTTTCAATTATAGAAAGAAGTACACCTAAAGCAATTAAAATATCACAAGTTGTTTCAGAAAGTAAAACAGACAAAGATATCACTGAAGCAGTATCCAAAATTGACAAAGATTCATGGAGCCCTATGGACAATAACGTATATTTTCCGTTTAGGGTGGAACTGTCCACAATGAGGCCAGTGTTACTTAGAGGTAACCGAATTGTTATGCCTCAATCATTGACAAAACAAACCTTAGAATTAGCTCATGAAGGACACCCAGGGGAGACCGTAATGAAAAGACGTTTGCGAGCAAAAGTGTGGTGGCCTCTTATAGATAGACAGGTAGAACAATTCGTAAAAAACTGTAGGGATTGCCTCTTGGTATCACGGCCTAATAAACCCCCACCGATATCGAGGCATAAATTTCCAGAAGGGCCTTGGCAATGCATCGCCATAGATTTGATGGGACCGTTACCTAACAAGGATATGGTATTACTAATAATTGACAACTATTCTAGATACCAGGAAATTAAGTTTCTCACGACAACAACATCATCCAACTAGTTAATCATCTATCCGAGATATTCTCGAGACTTGGCTTTCCCATAAGCATAAGGACCGATAATGGTAGGGAATTCGTTAGCAACGAATTTAAACAGTTCTGTAACAACAACAATATTGAAATTATTCGAACACCACTATACTAGCCTCAAGCCAATTGAAAGGTAGAAAATATGAATAAGTCGATTTTAAAACGCCTACAAATTGCGCATGCTGTAACAAAATTTTAATCATTTTGTTCCCTTTTGTATTAATATCAAAAATCCTTATATTTTATCCCTGAATACCAGCAACCCATAATGCTCCACCTTGTAATGTGTTGGCTACCTCTAAAGTGTTTTTGATTGGTCACTCTTATGAAAAGGTAGGGACGCTGCAAACAGAAAATTAGACATTTTAACGAGATCGAGGAGTCGGTCTTCAGAGAACTTCCTGAGTTCCCTAATTTGGTAATATGGCCCGACGAGACCCGTTTTACTAATTGTGGGGTATTTAACAAACATAACAGATATCATTGGAGTATCCAAAATCCCCATGTGATGGAACAGCGACGATTGCAGTCTAGATTTGGGTTTAACGTTTGATGTGGTCTTTTAGGTATTTTTATCTTCATTAATGATATTGTGAATAAATAAGCTAGTCATTAATGTATCATGTTAATGTATAATTATTTTAGGAAATCGTTTGGTTGGTCCGTTTCTTTTCGATGACAACCTTAATGGAGAACGATATCTAAACCTATTAAGAGAAGAAATAATTCCAGCAATTAGAAGGCTTGTACCCAATGCAGCTGAATTTCAAAGATTGTGGTTTCAGCAGGATGGTTGTCCGGCACATAATACTGTAGAAGTTAGAACATATTTAACCCATTGTTTTGGGCAAAATGTTATTGCGAACAATGGACCAGTTATGTGGCCGGCAAGATCCCCAGATCTTACGCCACTCGATTTTTATTTGTGGGGACAAATTAAAAATGAAATTTACGAATTTGAACCACCCGTTAATAGAAATGAATTAGAAGCTAGAATTAGAGAAGCGTTTAACTTGTTAAACGGAAACACATTAGGAAGAGTTATGAGAAAGATTTTAAAGAACTGTGAAATGTGTCGTAGTGCAAATGGACGTCACTTTGAGCATTTGCCTAATAATGCTTAATTATGGATGCTTCATTTTTTAGTTCTGTTTTTTTTTAATACTTACTACTATTAGACTAAAGATATTCATATCAATATCATGGTTATCTTTTTCATAGTTGTTCCTCTTATTCTCAAATGCACCATAATTCAATAAAGTAGTAATAATTCTCCTGTAATTATGTTTTGTAAAGTTGCTGCCTCTGGATACAATTCCAAATATCTAGTAGATGCAACTTTCGCAATACTGTGAGTTTGTAAATAAAGTGTAAGCATATCAAACTTTTCTTCATTTGAGAAATTGTGAGCCTCATATTTTCATTTAACGCAATTCATAAGTCATTTTGTATGACACTTGTGACAGAACGGGAAATATTTACATTTCATGGCACAGCCAACTTCTAAAGTAAACTTGTAAAAAAAATGATTTTTTCAATATTTCACAAATTTTAAAAATTCTTTTATAGGCTTATGATACATCGTTAGAAAGAGAATTTTTGGCTTTAAAATATCATATAAAAATCCAATATGGCGACCATAAGAAATAGCAAAGTTGTGGTTCATAACAGAAAAACAAAGAGTGCCTTGTAATTTTTGTTTATGCCAAAATGTTCTTCTTTAAATAGTGTACTAATAATGTAAAATTTTTAGAAGTGTCAGATTAATCATTAGCGAGTTATTGGCCAAAAACAAATTCTTGTGTTTTTCGTTTTTTTTCAAATATCTCGAAAAACAATTGACTCACGATAACTTTCAATGCAGATTTAAAATCAGCATAAAATTCTCTAAAACTTTCCCCATTTGAACGTTTTCCTATCTTTTATAATAACTGAGATCCCTATGTAGAGACTCGAGTTTTGGACAGTCTGTATACATAGGCACTTACCTGGCACATTTAAAGTAGGCAAAGCATACTTTTTCAGCTTGTTGCCTTCTTTAGAAAAATGATTTTCACATATGCAGTAACTTTTTAAGAAAATCTCTCGATTTTTCTGAAGATAATTTGGGGTTACTTATTCTTTCAAGCCAGATATCTCTCAGCTGGAGTTCTGAAGGAATATAATATATAGAAGATAAACAAAAAAAAATTTTAAAGATAAAACTGCATAACTGTTAGGTACTTACTTTCGTCCTTCTCGTGTATCACAATTTGGTACAGCACAGCGAATTTTCATTATGTCTATGTTGTATGTCGTATAATGTATAAAATTACAAATGAATTTATGTCAATATTATTAAATTATGTAGGGTATGTCTATGTAGGTACATAGGCAATCTGATTTTTGGGGTGTAGCTTTGGGAACCACACAAAAAATATTGAGCGAAAGTGCTGCCCCCTATCGCAATTCGACAGAACTAACATTATGTTAGTACGTCCAGACAAGTATAGATGGCAGAAAAGACAACAACCACAGAACAATGAACCAATATTTTATAGTAGTAAGTTTCAACCCCCTGGTGGGGAGTCCATCATAAAATGACTACTTTGAGTGACGTCTAGAACATGTAACAAAATTTTAATCATTTTGTTCCCTTTTGTATTAATATCAAGAAAAATTAAATTTTATCCCTGAATACCAGCAACCCATAATGCTCCACCTTGTAGTGTGTTGTCTACCTCTAAAGTGTTTCTGATTGGTCACTTTTATGAAAAGGTAGGAACGCCGCAAACAGCCAGGAAGTAAGATTTTTAACGAAAAATCGACAGTCGGTTTTCAGGTACAAGCAAGTTTGACATTTTTACGCTTATTGGAAGCACTTGTTTAAATTTAATTTTCTATTATTAATCTTTAATGGTTATCACGATTGTTAGTGATCGGTGTTCCGATATAATAGATTATTATCTGTAAAAATCGCATTAATCGATATTATAGTATATTTTTGTTGTCACGAGATATGTGATAATAAATTTATTTTACACGTGGTGTAAATTTTCTGCCGAATTTTTATTTTTGCAGAGTTGTTAAGACGCTGGCCTAATCTGGTAGAAATTTGTATACAGGTGAGTACATTTAATTTTCTTAATAAATTGAATCTGATTTAAGAAAATTGTACCCTGTATGCAAAAGTCGGTTCTCTCTGAAGAGCCTGGGTTGATTAGTGCGTTTGTATATATAACCATATGGTTATATTTTTATATACTATAGTTTTTGTCTGATGATTACAGAATCTATTATATCCAGGAATTTTATTTTTTGATTACTTGCTGGTATTCTAGACCGTCTCAAATTCATTTTTTTCTATTTCATTGTACTTGATATTGTGAATTTTGCATTTAAAATCTCAAGTTTGAATTATAAATTTTCACGTTTTACGCTCACTAGTTTTTTGTGTAGCACAGTTACGAATTTTGTTACTGCAATTTTGGTAATTTTTATTGTAGTATATATACTGTCCTTCAGACATAGTTACTCTACTGTTTGATTGTTTACAAAATTCCAATTCCTGGATAATTTTTTTGTACAACTCTGGGACTGGGCTAATCATACAATCTGTTACATGTACCTATTTCCACCTTTGGAGCCACTACCTGAAACCTAGCTACGTGGGATTTAATTACATCGATCCATCCAACCACAGCAAGTCTAGCTAGACGTGGACTTGGACAGGAGTTCCTGATTAATCTAGGAGAGGCTAGTGGGTGAGATAACTCCATAAGTAGGCCGAATACTGGTGAACCCAGCCCAGTAAAATTTTGTTTAACGCCTTCAGGCGGTAGAGCTTTTCGAATTTAACGTAAATTTATTTTTTATCCTACACTGTCAGAAAATCTTATTTTCGTGAGCCTTTAGCGGCGCGAAAGTAGGCATTTTCACGTCTAGCCGCGAAAATTTTTTAACTTTTCTATCAATAGGTGGCGCCTCCATTATCTGTCATCGTAGCGTCATTTAATTTCACATTATAAAGTAATGTTAAGTGAACACATCATTATTGTTACCATTAATTATTAAACAATGGGCGAGACAAGTATCCCGGGGACATTTAAAGCTTCTGAAAGTGATGAAAGCATGGAAGAAACTGTATGGAAGCTTTACTTGTCAGATAACCTATAGAAGTGACATATCATCATGAATGTCATGATTCATGATTTAATTTCAACAACAGTTTCAGAACAAACCCGGTTATTGAGTTTATGTGAATAAGGTATTGCCTTTGCTGATTGCACTATTCATAATCCTGTATTTTAATATCAATATTTCAAAGAACTAATTTTTTTGTAAATTATTTATTGTTATTGCCGCCGGAGCGGCTATTTTACCTACCCCCTGTACACGTTTCGGTGGTGCGCGCCACCGAGTACCTGCGGGCCAGCCCCATGACAAAACCCGGTCGAGAAACCCGTCTGGCAAAAATCTTTCTCTTTGGTTCTTGGCTTTTGTAGAGTGCAGTAGTGATTTTGTGAGTGCCTGTGTTTATCTGGGGTATGTGCTAAAAGCATTTATTTATTCACATTTTCGATAACTTGAAAATTTAATCATTGCATTTTCATATCATTTATACATTACATTATTCCAAAAATAATTTAATAAATTTGAATTTTATATTACTTATATACTGCGTGTTAAAGGCAAACCACGTGCACATTATTCACCACGTGGCTCATTTATTTTTACTCACTTTTAAGCATTAATCATATTTAATATTTGCATTCAATAATACTCCTATATTGCCTGATTTAAAGAAAGAACCATTTAGAAGAGTTTAGAGTCCATTGAGGTTTTCCTTACTTAATATTTATTCACTTCGGGTGTTATTATTAACCATATACAACTAATTTGCTGGGGCACCCTTTCCACAAATTGGTTCAAAATAAGAAAGTCGAACATTGCATACACCATTGGTAATCGCTATTACGAAACACTATCTTTGGGAGCAATTATCATTGCTAACTTTGGGGTGGCGATATAAATATAAAACTTCCATCGCTGGACAAGACTGCAGGACAAGAAGTGGTAGGGTTCACTAGACAAGCTGAAAGGCATTGTACTGTTTAGTGGGCAGTTTGGTCTTCTTAGTGCCACCAGCGGCGAAGCGAAAGAAGCGTGGGCCAGGAAGGAAGACTGGTAACCACCAACGTGGACGGACGTCGCGGATACTAGGTATTCGCGTACGAGCAGCCCGTCTCAGGCCGAAGAGCGTAGTATCATCCACCTGTGTGCATCGAGGGTGTCGCCTAGTTGGCCAGCAGCGGCTAGGACGATCCGGGTGTGTGTCAACACTCCCCTTGCTAGATTTAATCTAGCGAGAGCCACTTCGAGTGACAGGCAAGGTATTTAAATCACTTCTACCCCCTTTTTCAACCGTAAATACCGGAATGATGCGGCGACATGGCGCCCAGCAACGTGGGGCAGCGCAGGTGCCAGAAGAGGCACGTACGACGACGCCAACTTCAAGCTACGTCGGCTGGCGGCGTATGCTTGAGGAAAGTTGGACTGCCAGGGTGTCTGGATAGGCATCCACCCCGAATACGACCCAAGAAGACGTACCAGGAGTCTCGCAAGCCGAGCTACGACATGAAGCTACACCAGCGGCACTGCGACGTGGTGCACACGCGACGCCACAGGAGACAACGCGACGCCACAGGAGAAAACGCGACGCCGGCTGGACCTTATCCAAGTCAAGGGACTTGGTGGCGCCCAACCCAACACACGTCTATGGACAGACAAGTGGAGACGACCTGGTGCCAAGAACCAGCGCGTGTCCAAGAAGAATCTGAGGCGACCCGGCACCAAGCGCCGCGACGCCCAGACGACGCTACACAGGCCATGATGTGGGCCCTAACCACTCTCCTAGAGAAGACAGAAAAGATGGCTAGGGTCCAATACCCCGTCAGGACCGACATCGAGTATGCTGCGCGGGACGACGAGGACCCCGCAGCGTTCATCGAGAAGCTGGAGGATTTCTATTACGAAAATAGGATCCTTGACAGCGACAAAAAACTAAAAATAGCTAAGAATTGCTTGCGGGGACAAGTGAAAACATGGTGCGAACGACAGCCCCGAACAATGGGATACGAAGCACTTAAGAAAAAAATAATCGATTATTTTAGCAGCGTCGCTGTACTTAGTGACTTGACTAGGAAATTGTATGGTGAGGTGCAAGGACCTAAAGAAGTAGTGTCTACCTTCGTGTCGGCAAAAGTGGCACTATTTGAAAGGCTTGCGCCCGGAACCCCAGAAGAAGCAAGGACCAGGATAATAGTCGAGCAGCTCAGACCCGAAATCCGGACCTATGCGCGCTTGGGGCGGTTCATCAACACCGAAGAGTTGATGAATACCGTCACACAAGTGGAGGGGGATTTACAGAGGGGGCCCACGAGAAGCATGGAGCCGCCCTTATATAGAAAACAAGATTACGGGGGCCACAAGCAACAGGAACAGCGGCAAAAGTTGCCGCCCCCACAGAGTGAAGCTGAACGACGCCAAGGCGCCCCCCAGAGACGCCCGGATTACCGCGGACCACCGCCGCGACGGGAATTTCGGCAGGAGCCGCGTGGAGCACGCGAAGAATACCGCGGACCGCCGCGACGGGATTTTCAAGAACATGGACCGCCACCTAGAGATTGGCATCAAGCACCGAAGTCGAGGCGTCGATCACCGCCTCGACGTGGACCGGTAAACTCGGTCTCTACGAGGGAGGCGGCCGGAACAAGGAGAGCCGCGACGTCGCCACCGCGACGCTCGCCACCGCGACGTTCACCGCCGCGACAATGGTCGCCCCGAAACTCGCCGCCGCGACGTCTGTCGCCGCGACGATCGCCTACGAGGGAGGCAGCGCAGCAACAACGAAGAGACGCGGGAAACGATCAGCGGGTCGAGGTACAAGGACAACCTCGGCCCGGTCCCTCTTCGCAACAGTAACGGACCGCAAGGAAAGAAGAGAAGAGACTGTGACAGGGCGCACAGTCACCTCGCAGGAGACGCAAATGCCCTCGACGTGGGAAATGGACATAGCTATGTTTAATGGACTAGAAAATAGTGAAATCGGCTGAACTTGAAGTTTTAATCATTGCATTTTCATACCATTTATACATTACATTATTCCAAAAATAATTTAATAAATTTGAATTTTATATTATTTATATACTGCGTGTTAAAGGCAAACCACGTGCACATTATTCACCACGTGGCTCATTTATTTTTACTCACTTTTAAGCATTAATCATATTTAATATTTGCATTCAATAATACTCCTATATTGCCTGATTTAAAGAAAGAACCATTTAGAAGAGTTTAGAGTCCATTGAGGTTTTCCTTACTTAATATTTATTCACTTCGGGTGTTATTATTAACCATATACAACTAATTTGCTGGGGCACCGTTTCCACAAATTGGTTCAAAATAAGAAAGTCGTACATTGCATACACCATTGGTAATCGCTATTACGAAACACTCTCTTTGGGAGCAATTATCATTGCTAACTATGGGGTGGCGATATAAATATAAAACTTCCACCGCTGGACAAGACTGCAGGACAAGAAGTGGTAAGGTTCACTAGACAAGCTGAAAGGCATTGTACTGTTTAGTGGGCAGTTTGGTCTTCTTAGTGCCACCAGCGGCGAAGCGAAAGAAGCGTGGGCCAGGAAGGAAGACTGGTAACCACCAACGTGGACGGACGTCGCGGATACTAGGTATTCGCGTACGAGCAGCCCGTCTCAGGCCGAAGAGAGTAGTATCATCCACCTGTGTGCATCGAGGGTGTCGCCTAGTTGGCCAGCAGCGGCTAGGACGATGCGGGTGTGTGTCAACACTCCCCTTGCTAGATTTAATCTAGCGAGAGCCACTTCGAGTGACAGGCAAGATATTTAAATCACTTTTTACCCCTTTTTCAACCGTAAATACCGGGATGATGCGGCGACATTATATAAAAAAGTTTTGACGTTTATGATTTTTTTCTTGTGTAGGATAAAAAATTTTGTGTGCACCATGGCGGGAAAGTGGTTTTCCGGGCTTCCAGAAGTGGTCCATTTCTTCTGTCAGCCCGGAAAACATTCACTTTCCCGCCTAGGTACACAATATACTATTGTAAATACAATTTTTAATATATACTTTTATCTTAACTTAATTTGTTTGTTCTTACATTCACGCATTCACAACTTCATATATTTTTTTTCTTGTTTAAATTACCTGGTGCCCAAATTTTTATAAAGTAAGCTTAACAGTAAAATCTATTCCCCGCCTTGAGCCCAGAGCTAACCGGAGCTATGTCCCTGAACCTTTAGGGGAGAAGCTAATAATTCCCGAGGTTCAGTGCAAACACTAATTTAACCAAATTTTCATTCTAAGAGTGAAAAGAGGCATTTGAAGCTCAATATTTGAATTTACAAAAAATTCGTCTCTAATTGTTTTATAGAGTAAATTTTTTCAAGAATTTTAGTTTTTGTTTCATTAAAAACGTACAAAGTTTAAGGTTAGGCCCTTTTGGTATATTACGTCAAACAATCCTATTTGATGTCTAGTATGTCAACGCAAGATTTTACATCCTCTTGACTTGGGTGTGGCTTTTATTGTGTTTGAATTTACCAGCCAATTTCAGATATTTGAATTTGCCTCCAGATAGCATAGACCTCTTGCAGGCATGGCAGCTCTTGCTTTTGCTGCGTTTAAATTTGCGACAGAATCCCGTTTTCGCTATTAGATTGGAAATAGTTTGAAATTAATATCACGGATGTCGCTACGAGTTATTTGATATATTATTTTAAAAATAAATAATGCATTTTTAAATTTTAAAATATTAAATTATAATATACGCATGCAAAAAACATAGAGAATTTTGAAGTTTTTCTTTCTCATTTTGATGAGTCGTTTGACTGTATAGTACTTACAGAGACGTGGAAAATTGAAAATATAAATCTTTTTGATATAGACGGATATAATATTATATATAATAGAGCAAATTTCAACCAAAATGATGGTGTAGTGATATATATTAAAAATAATATAGAGTACTCCTATCAAGTTGACTTAATAAATAATGTTTCGGTTATAAATTTGAATATGACTTTAGTGAATTATAAAATTAACGTTATCGCCCTGTATAAATCTCCAGTCATAAACTTAACAAAATTTACAGCAAATATTTACCAATATTTAAAAAATCAAATTCAGATTTCAGTATTATAGCGGGTGATCTTAATATAGATATAAAAAAGTCAAATGTAACTTCTAGTGAGTTTTTAGATCCTTTATATGAATATGGATATAAGTCGACAATAAATAAATATACAAGGGTAGTCGGTTCTTCCAAGTCTTGTCTTGATCACATAGGTATTCATAAAGTCTAGATATGCAGAGTTTGAGCAAAAAATGTTGCCTATAGTAGTTGAATCAACATCAGCTGATCATTTTCTTATAATATTGCAAATAATTATAAGTAAAGTAAAAATGCAAAGTAGTGGTAAGAGCAATTTTATTAAATATATAAATTATAATAAATTAAAACCAAATTTAGCACATCAAAACTGGGATGACATATGTACTGGGGAAGATTTAAATACTGAAACAAAAAATTTCATTGATAAGTTAACCACGCTCATAAATACACATACCATTATTGTAAAAAAAAACCGTTCATAAAAGAAAACAGTGGATTACCAAAAGTATAATAACGTCGATTAAAACTAGAGAAAATCTATATCGAAGGCTCAAATTGGACCCAAATAACGAAGAACTAAAAACGGAATATACAATATATAGAAATCAATTAACAAAAATAATAAAACGCGCAAAAAACAATTTTTACAAGGAGCAAGTACAAAACAATCAAAATAATATTAAAAACTTATGGGATTTAGTAAATCATAAGACAAAAGGGAAGAAACATGAAAATCAAATAACACAAATAAAAAATGACCGTAATGAAGAAATAACAAACAAGTTAAAAATATATAATATTTTCAATGATAGATTTATAAATGTAGGGAAAACGTTAGCTAGTAAAATACACCCAGATCAAAACTATGTGGAAAAAAAATAAATCTAAATTCTATATCTTTTTACCCTGTACACATTGTGAAGTTGAGGAATATATAAATAAATTGAAAAAAAGAAAAGCTCCAGGTATTGATAAAATGAAAGCAGAAACACTCAAAGAAATTGTCGATTATATTATAGCACTTATAACATATCTATTAAATAAATGTTTTAGCACGGGTATATGTCCGGAGTCTTTTAAAATAAGTATTGTAAAACCAATTTATAAAAGCGGAGACAAAATGATACCATTAAATTTCAGGCCCATATCGTTAACAACATCACTAACAAAGATGTTGTTAAAACTATAGGATATTGAAATTCATAAATAAATATAATATATTGTCGCCAAATCAGTTTGGCTTTAGAGAGGGTAAATCCACCGAAAATGCAATAAATTTAATTACTAAGCATATCAATGAAGCTCTAGATAACTCGAAGCCATCGCTATGTCTGTTTTTAGACTTGGCGAAGGCATTCGATACGATAAGCCACTCTCTATTGCTTGACAGTTTAAATAAGGTGGGAATCAGAGGAACGGCACTAAATTTAATACGTAGCTATCTTACAAACAGAAAACAATGTGTTGAAATAGACGGTGTAAAAAGTAATTTTGCGACAATTGAATATGGCGTACCGCAGGGTACTATAAGTACTAGGACCCATTTTATTCATTCTCTATCTTAACAATTTATTTCAAATAAACAGAACTGGTACAATCGTAAGTTTCGCCGACGATAACGCCATTTTTTATGAAAGCGATGACTGGGATATAATTTAAAAAAAATGGTGGAGCGCGATTTTATAAATATAAAAAAATGGTTTGATTATAGACTTCTTTCAATAAATTTCGAAAAAACCGTGTTTATACCTTTCACGTCTTACAACTCAACCTTACCCCGTTTTGAATCGATTGAAATAAAAGATCAGAAAGAAGAAGGGCTTGTACTTTCCTCTAAATTGCATACAAAATATCTCGGGCTGATTATTGACTGCCACTTGAGGCGGAACAGACATATTAATTATGTTACTGAAAAACTGAGGGTCAATATCTGTGCGTTTAAATATTTACAAAATATCTTAGATATCAAACATTTGAAAATTATGTATAATTGCCTTGTAGAACCGCATCTTCGATATGGAATCTCGGGGTGGGAGGTGTAATGAAAGTGCATTTATTCAAATTGGAATCAATTCAAAAACGAATCATTAAAATGATGTATCGAAAAGAACTTACCTATCCTACTGAACTATTATACAAAGAGACGTCCAATAATGGATCCACGTCAACTATTTTTCTTAAGCCTGGCATTTAAACAGTTCTCTGAAACAAAAATCAAACAAAGACATAATTATGAAACTAGAAGTAGGCTAAACCTTGTCCCACCTAGGAAAAATAAAACGATTGGCCAACGTTCACATGTATATCTTGCACCAGTCGTATTTGGTTTTATACCTGAAACATTAAAAAATAATTCAAACAAAATATTATTTAGAAGGAATGTAAAGAATTTTTTGTTAGATGTCCCTAGAACTGATATCCACAAACTGTTAGACCTAAACTTGTACAAAATGAATTAAATTTTA
This sequence comes from Pogonocherus hispidulus, assembly GCA_963924545.1. NCBI lineage: Eukaryota > Metazoa > Arthropoda > Insecta > Coleoptera > Cerambycidae > Pogonocherus > Pogonocherus hispidulus. The sequence continues at coordinate 38,706,604 of OZ004696.1, forward strand.
TAGTGTAAAAATTAATAAAAAAAGAAAAGTGTGTGAGAAAAATTAAAAAGAACAAACAAAAATTAATTGAAAATGTAATTGTTTAAAATGTAAATTGTAAAATGGATTGTTTATACACTCAAAAGAAAATTTTGCTACTTACTATAAATCGTATTGGACATCATTTTCTGTGTGTTAATGACGATTGGTTTATGTTATGTACTAAAATGTTATTTATTGTATTATTGTATTGTTTATAAATTTGTTATAAACACATTATAATTGTATGTATATTATGTTTATATTTAAATGTAAATTGTATTATGATAATTTTGTAATTTCAAAATGGTCTTTATACCCTTTAAAATTTTGCATGTTATACGTTATACCTATTTATTTTCTTTGTAAGTCACCCTCAAGACCCTATAGGGGTCTTTTGTGATTATTGTCATGTTTATTTGTATTTTTATATGTTGTGTTACTGTAAAAGGTATGTCTAATTAAATAAACTTTATTATTATTATTATATTATTATATATACATGAGCGCGACTCGTGACGTCAGTAGAGCAATTTTTTTTTGTTTTTTGTTGTACGAGTTTGGGACTTTTTTCTATTGGTAGAAGACTATCAATCAGAACCAGAGGTGAAGGGGGGATTTTTCCATTTGTTTTTTCGATATTCGCACGCGTTTACAAGTTATAACGATTTTAAGTTCTTGGGAGTGGCTCGTGACGTCAGCAGACCAAATTTTTTTTGTTTTTTGACATACGAGTTTGGGACTTTTTTCTATTGGTAGAAGACTACCAATCAGAACCGGGGCTGGAGGAGGGATTTTTCCATTTTTTTTTTCGATATTCGCACGCGTTTACGAGTTATAACGATTTTAAGTTCTTGGTAGTGGCTCGTGACGTCAGCAGATCTATTTTTTGTTGTTTTTCGACGTACCAGCTTGGGACTTTTTTCTATTTATAGAAGACTATTGTAACGAAGTTACTTTTTAGCCCGTAGTAATTTAAACAAGAATTAAATATGAACCGTTTTATTTGAACACACCGTATATAAGTTTGTAAATATTTTTATGAACAACTCATATTCAAGTAATGCCTTAATGTTTTCCAGTATAGTGTTATTATTATAGTACATTTGTTAATAGATAAGACTATAAACAATATACATTTATTCGATGGAAACCGGCCGAGATTCAAGAAATTCCAAACGTTGTTTTTACGCCGCCCGCAGTTTTTGTTCCTAGCGAAATACATGAATATTTTCGTGTTGTAGGTACCCTAAAATATTTATTTAATGCATTGGAACTGGATAATATTTGATTCATTTGCTATTTAAAAATACTTATGCAACCGCTACTCGAAATTTGATAAAGTCATATTATAATATATCTATTAAAGTATTTTATGACAAAGTTTGGAATACATAGCTCTCCGTATAGTCATGTTATGACAATTAATTTGTTTATTAATGTTTATGCACTTTCCGGCAATAAATGTTTACCGAACTTGTTTAATTTACTAAGGGGAATATATCTGAGACATGTTTGATGTATTACTATACCGTATTTGCCTATTGTTACCGAATTAACTTAAATTAAATTAAGTTATATTGAATTTAATATTGTTTAATTATTAAAGATATGATTTCCGTTATAACTTGTATATAGTTTTGTTAATGTTAAGTATTTAAATATGTTATTTTGTTAGGATCCGATATTTAAATGCAGGTTGATGCAGTAAGGCATAAAAGTCAAAGTACTTTACTAAATTTGATTAAAATATGTTCTAATTACACATTAGATTCATATTAATCATTTGCCGATATTATAAATTAATTTCAAGTAACCATTCCGCAAATTTAATAAAATTTGATACCATATTTGGTCATGAAGCGAAATCCGCCGTTCTGATTGGTCGAGCCAGCGGCCGAGCACTATAAAAGACCGGCCGATTTTCGTTGAAAAGACAGTATTTCGCCGATCTCCGAACCTGCAACTTAAGTAAGTTACAATGGGTAGGCTTCCTGTCCCAACCCTTTGGTAAATGCTGATGATGCCTGTGATGTGCGTATGCCTCCAGGAATATTTCTACAGCTATACCTGTCCGATTCCCTTTGGTAAATGCTGATGATGCCTGTGATGTGCGTATGCCTCCAGGAATATTTCTACAGCTATACCTGTCCGATTCCCTTTGGTAAATGCTGATGATGCCTGTGATGTGCGTATGCCTCCAGGAATATTTCTACAGCTATACCTGTCCGATTCCCTTGGTAGATACTTGCTGAACAACCTGTGATGTGCGTATGCCTCCAGGAAGATTTCTATAAGTTATACCTGTCCTAAACTTTTGGTACATACATGATGAATACCTTGTGATGTGCGTATGCCTCCAGGGAGACTTCTACGTTCGTACCTATCTCGACCCCTTGATACATGCTTGACGAATAACCTGTGATGTGCGTATGCCTCCAGGAAGACTTCGAATTCTGTATCCCTCTATCCGTCACGTTGCCCCGTTCCCACATAAAGCCGTTTTAATTTATTTTTATCATTTGTTTAATATTTTCACCGCTTCGCTTCTTAAACTGTGATTAAAGCTTTAGTTTGACACTGCCGAATTAATAGTTGAATAAATTGCACTACTGCTAATAACCTGGGTTTAATACATTGCATACCTGTATATAATATTGTTGCTTATTACCATTTGTTTATTTTGCTGATTTGCTACTTTTGCTAATTTCTTTATTTTGCTGTCCGCCTTATGTCGCTGCTTGGCTATTTAATTTTATTTTAATAAATCTTGTAGTAAGCCTCCGAAACCGACTTTTATTACCTAGATTTGAGAAACATTTGACCCTCTGGCACGTGCAGTTATGCACCTTCTCCATTGAAGCTACCCCGCCTTTACTCATAAGCGAGTAGAGTCCGCGTGGACCATTCACCACGTGAAACCTATGGATGTGTGGCGCCCGATGGCAAAAACCCGAGGATAAATCCGAAACCGAATTAAGAGAGTGTTACAAATTGGCACCCTCGAGTAGAGAGCGTCACACTATCAATCAGAACCAGGGAAGAGGGGGGATTTTTCCATTTGATTTTTCGATATTCACACGCATTTACGAGTTATAAGGATTTTAAGTTGTAAGACAATAGAGGTCACTGATATCACATTTTCTTTATTTCCTACTATTATAGAACTCTGCGCACATTCTCTTGACTTGGATGTAAAGCATTTGAATTTACCACCTACTTTCAGAGATGGATGTCCATGAGAGTCTCTTTTCACATTTTTCTGTATCTTACATAATTTCTTAGTTATATTTGTGATTTTTATATCGAAAACATTGTAAGTAGATACTTTTCGTATCCACTGATATTTACCAACATTTTGTAATTTACACCATGCCCTCGTATAAATTTATGTGAGTTATATTAGTATCTCGCTGACGCATCTTTATTTTTTTATCTTATCGTTTGCTTTGTTTATTCGTACAATGAAGCCTATTGTCTATTGTATTAAAAAATATAGGAAGACCATTGTGTATTGTATTCGAATAAACGCAGTGCTACCGCATTTCCAATTGTGAATTATTTCATTTGTGTGTATGTCTTGTAGAGAGAAGACGTGGTTTGATATTGAAATATGCATATCGTTTATCGAATATATTATTTCAGTGTCTACTACATTGGAGCGTATGAAAAGAAGGTACTGATTTTTTTAAATTTTAAATTACAATAAATTGCTTTATTTTATAATTTTTTAGTAACAAATAACTGGCAGAAAATGTTTGGTTACCTATGTAAACATAACTATACTGCTCATTTTGGTGCTACTATTGTGTCCGTTGGTGTCCTTTCAGATATTTTGGGTAAGTGTTTTTTATTTCAATTTTAATATTGCATATATCTTGTTTTTTCTCTTGACAAGTAGGTTAGAGTATATGCTGATTTAATATATCAGTCTGATCTATATAAGCAATAATTTTTCAAGACAAAAATTTACATTTTATAGTCTAGATCTTTAGATTATAGGACTTATACCAGTGGTACTAACTTTGATTTAGGTGTAATTTTGTTTATGCTTGTTATGAACTGTACCTTGAGGCACTCAGATGGCAAGGTTCCGATTCGATGCTACATACCGTGGTAGGCGGTCTAGTAGGTGCAGTTTATATCTCGTTTAAATACAAATTCATCAAAATTATGGTTTAGTACTTCATTTAGATTTAGTAAATATGGTTAGATATAATTAACTGCGTCATTACCAGTTTTTTTAACTTCATGTTTTGCAATAGTTGGTTGTGTGTCACCTCGCTGAGGTCTATGTAAAAAGATAGCTATACGGCTCGTACAACACGACTCTTCATGGGTTTATACCGTCTCCTACGTCTGTAAGGCCTCTCTACAAAGGGGGCAGTCGTCATAAAGGGGTCAGGTATCCAAATACGGGTGTCCAAATCGTAGCCTATCCAACTAAATATTAGAAGAATAAATGGAAGAAGAAAAACTCCTAATTCACGCTGAGTTTTTAATAATATATTTGTACTATAAGAGTTGATACCTCTATTTGATAAACGTAAATAATATTAATAATTTAGAACTTTTAATAAAAGTCAATTTTCCCTTTATAGTTTTTAAGTAACAGCTAATGAGTATGGTAAAGATTTCTTATCAAAGTGGGCTAGTAAGAACACTACTGTTTTAACTCTCTCTTTTTCTCTTTCTGTCTCTCGCTCTCTCTCTTTCTCTGTCTAATTGTTACAATATTTGTAGTACAGGGATTTTGTATACATAGGGACAAATAGATCATTGCTCATTGCTTTTAATTATAATTGGAAATTAGGCTGAAATCATTGAATACAGATTAATCTATACAAAGTTACACCTTGTAAGTTGTTGTGCCTTTAGGTATACTAACATCATGCGCAACATCAGTAAAATCTATATTTTTAACACCGCTTCCTCCAATTTATATAGGCAGAACATCGCGTTTTCACTTTGAGAATACTGATTTTATCCTGTCTTTTGAAAATTGGGGTGGGGTGAAAATTATTAACGTTTTTTTTGCTATACTTTATGCCTTACATCATTGTGATGGCAGATTCATACAATATTGCGCAATATGGTGTAATAACTAATATAAGTATTAAATATATTTCAAAAGTTTTAATTTTGAAATTATTACATTTATTCGTATTTCTTATCAAGTAACAGCTGTATTCTTATCCTCTGCTAGAATAATTTACCAGGCTCCAGTGATGTGCCGGATAATTATCCGTTTAGAATTAACCGGATAATTATCAATAATTATCTGTCGGGTAAAAATCCTTTCAAAATTAGCAGGCTAAATATTATATACAGGGTGTCCACCTAGTGCGCGTAAGTCCAATATCTGGGTTAATAAAAGAGATAACTTAATTTTTTTTTCTACAGGGTTGTCTAATATCCCGAGCTGCACAAAATGAAAATATATTTACATATTCAGGGTGTTCAGTTTTTCCTGGACAGGTACCAACTTCATTTTTTTAAATGGAAACCTATATTTTTTATGGCATTATCGAATTCTACGTAAAAAATTAATGGGACTTTGTGCATAACACTGCTATTGAAATATTGATAGTTTTCGAGATATTTGACTTTTAATTTTTTTTTCTTATGTTTCGTCACTTCTAATAGTTGACATAATTATGGTTGTATGACAGCTAGAAATTATTTTTTTTTCAGAAACTGTAGAGTGGATATGGCTCTTTCGAAAAACGTATCAAAAGTTGACCTGCGATATACAGGGGGCAACAGAAATCGTGCCAAACCTGATGGTTTAAAATTTAAAAAATCTCGACTTTTTCAAATGGAACACCCTGTGTTTTATGATTTCATTAGATGCCTTTATGTAGACTCTACAATTTTATAATAGCTTTCCCGTAGGCCTTCGTAGTTATTTGCTAAGTAGATATGAATTTGCTTCCAGAAAAATCCAAAGTCAGGTACATTCAAGAATACGAAAAGTTCGTCAAATGGTGCATCAACAAGAAAATAACGAACATCAGTAAAGAAGAGGTACTTTTAGTTTACTTTCAAGAAATTTCAAAGAATTTTCAACCTTCTACAATGTGGTCCAAGTACTCAATGGTGAAATCTATACTAAAAATTAAGAAAAACGTTGATATTAGCAGGCATTTTAAATTGATTGCTTTTTTAAAAAAGAAAATGATAGGTTTTAGACCAAAAAAGTCTAAAGTGTTAAATCAGGAACATATTGAAAAATTTTTAAGTGTTGCGCCTGACGATACTTATTTACTAATCAAAGTCGCAACTATCATTGGAATCGCTGGAGCCTGTAGGCGCGAAGAATTGACTTATCTGTTGTGTGAAAACGTAGTCGAACAAGGAGATTTATTTTTGGTGAAAATACCGGATAGCAAGACTCACCAGAGTAGAAGCTTTGTAATAACTGGAGAAAAAAATCTTAATTTAATCAAGAAGTACATGTCTCTGCGTCCCAAAAGTACACCGCATCAAAGGTTTTTTGTTAATTTCCAAAAAGGTACATGTACTATTCAAACTGTTGGCATTAATAAGTTTGGTAAGATGCCATCCGATGTGGCTGCTTTTTTGAAACTTCCAAATCCAGAGAGCTTTACTGGACATTGTTATAGACGCTCTTCGGCTACCATGTTGGCTGACGCTGGAGTGGATATTACTAATTTGAAACGTCTCGGGGGATGGCAATCGACGAAAGTTGCAGAATCATATGTGGACGAATCCATGGGGAACAAAAAACGAATAGCCAACCAAATTCTATATTCTAAAGGAGAAAATTTCGAGGAAAGTGTACCTCCGCCTTCGCCCTTACCTTCTACAAGTTTCGCGTGTGAAATTGATGCTATTGCTGACAACAATGAACTAGTGAAACAGCACCAGCATGACAAGTTGAGAAGAAAAAGTGTCAACATTATTGCTAACGAAGCTCACCATCAAAATGCTCCCAGTTTAATTAATAATGCTTATAATTGCCAGTTTTCGTTTACCTACCATGTTAATTATAACAAAGGATAATTTTATTCTTTGTTGTTTACTATGTATTGTTAATGTTTGCCATAGTTATTAAAAGTTATTAAATTATTACGAATTATATATACTTATTTCCGCACGTCTGTAGAAAAACTATTGTACCTAACATTTGCGGAAAATGTATTTCTCTGCACTCGTCTGCTTCACCGAACTCCGCTACGCGTCGTTCGGTGAACGGCAGACTCGTGCGGAAAAATTTATTTTCCGCACTTGTTAGGTAAATAGCTATTCAGTGTATTGTGTAAAAAGTGTCTCGTTTACTTTCATTATTTGGAGTTTGAGTGTGGTTACATTAATCGTATTGAACATCAGAATGACAGTTCATTACATATTCGTAATGACGAAAGTAAAATTAGTGGCGTGAAAGTAACAATACTTAAAACTTGCCTTTATTGCAGGCACACGTATAAGAAAATATAGACAAGTAAGTTCTTATCACTGTTAATAAGTAGGAACCTTATTTGTATATAGAATAGTAGTTTTTTAAATGGTTTTATAATGCTAATGTGTTAAAAAATGTTTTGTTTGTAATACCAATTTATATTCTGCAATGGTACATAGCTATTTGAAACAATCACTTTTACCTGCTTTCAACTTTTTAACAGGTTTAATATGTGTTGTGTATGTTGCATATTGCATATTAACATAAGGCAAACTGTAAACACAAACATTAGTAATTTTTATAGTCGCAATAATTCTACAATGTCTTTATTATTTGATTGAGAAATCACTACTTAACTATCTAAATCTCTTAGTAGAGAGTTATCGAGCAACGAAAACAATGTAATGTTGAAGAAATACAGTAATATTAGTTCTATACTATGCAAGCAGATAATGTATTTTCGTTGAAAATCCACATCCATAAATGCCTATTTAAGACAAACTGGATGTTGAGAGCAGAAGTTTCAAAACTTGCTAATAATGTAATACTGGTAATTAAAGCAAAAGATGTAAAACATATGTTTATACTATTTCAGATAGCTTTTAAGTTTTTGTGACCCATCATAAGCGCCTATATTTTTCCCTACCCCTCTCCGTCATAAAATATCACGTACGTACGTGGCAGATTAGAAAACATTACAAGCATTATATGTTTGAGTCTAATCTGCCAAATAGTTACTTGACACTTAATGGTACATGAAAGAAATAGAGGCAGAGTTAGAAAAACTTGTCTATGTATTTTTTGTAATTAAATAAAAATTTTAAATACGTTTGTGATTTTTTTTACTTTTACGTTGATTTACATTGATATTTAAAGGAACAGACACAGTTTTACATAGTAAATTTGTGTTTGCACTTTTAAATATCTTTGTAAATAAATGTAAATACAAGTATTATAAACAATAGGTTTGTTCCTGTATAGAATCTCTGATAAATCCCTGACAGTCGGGGATTGTGATTTAATGCGCATGTCTGATCTTAGATTAGTTTCTGATTTTTGCTGGAACACCGGATTTTTAGAGAACTTAATAGCAGAAGAAGAAGAGTACAATAAACAATAACCAAATAATTTTTTAACCTGTAAATTATGGAGGAATATCCATGGAATATCATCCGTTTCTGACAAATAATTATTATTTGTTGAGTTATAATATTAATAATAGACAGCGTACAATAATTGAAGTTAAAGTTGGTAAATGGTTTTGATTAATGCGCATTGCGCATGCACCGGACTATGAGTTTCCGAAGAATCAGTGAACTTTTCAAACTATCAGCAAACTGCCCTGACTCAAGCTGGAACAGAGGACAAGAAATCCTGGACTATCGTTCGACTCTTGCTGGAACGCTTAGATTTGTAATGCGCATGCTTTTGACAGTTACTGACAGTTTTGGACTCCTGCAGGAACAAACCTAATTTAAAGGTCACACTCATGATACAACTACACTGATATGCCTATGCGCATGGGGGCGTGGTCTATCGATGAGCGTGACGTCAGTTTTGATACAAAATTAAATAAAATACTTGTAAACAAAGATAACAATATAAAAGAAACGTCGATTATGGAATTATAATACACGATTCATACACGAAAACTAAAATAATAGTTGATTAATATAAATCTTTCTTATTTTAATTCAAACCGCATTCTGTGTACCGATCTACCTACCGAATATAATTCTAACCTAAATTTTATAATTTGAAGAGATAATAAGAAGCACTACTGTAAATAAACACCACCCTATAATATAAAAATGACAACTTGATAATCCTCGAACCTCACAATTATAATAATACGGGAATACAATTGACAAACACGAAAATAATTATATCACTGACAGTCACGTTGACAGTAACGCATTTGAATTTTCGCCATTTTAGCATCAAGAATGACGTCGTGCGCAGAACCAACGAAATTTGGTCAAGTTATGAGCATATCAGTGTAGTTGTATCATGGTCACACTGAGGTCACCTTTAAATTAACTCACTGTATTATCTACCGAGTTAGGCACCATGGAACAAAATATAGATTTTAGTTCCAATTCTTCCATGGTCCCTGCAACTAGATAGCGCTTTTTAAAAGTCATTGCTGTTTCGATGTTGGTACAAGGAGAATGACCTTCTTCTTATTGATATTCTGCATTGGTACTCTGCGTATGCTTGTCTACAATAGAAAGAAAGCTATTATCGCTTTCTACTGGCGATCTCTATTTCTACCTAAAACGGTACTCTGCAAAAATATCGACAACCGTTCGGGCACAGTCGGTGCTATACTATTCAACGTAAATAAATAAGAGCTTTAAAATAGTAACTTTGGGTTTGTAACCAAATAAAATATATTTGGTACATGAAATTTGTAAATGTCAACTTTTAATTTGTTAACGTTTTGTATTTCAAAAGTAAATTATTTATTTTTTTTGCTCGTAAATTGTATAATTCGCATATACGAGTAATCACGTCCTCTTTATTATAATTATCCTATATTTGTTTTAAATTTGTTTAATTTATATTGCATAGGTATTGCTGAAGTTAAGGTAATTAAATGCTTGCAATTATATATTATCGTAAAATAAGAGGGTTCCTAATAATTATTATTCTAAAATTAGATTGTTATTTTAGATGTTTCCTCTAGTTCAAGTTTAACATGCAAGTTCAACAGAGGTAGTCTTAAATTTTCATTTTTACATGATCAAGATCGAGACACGTGCAATTGCTTTGTGTTATATACTTTTACCTTACTTAAAAAGAAATTAATAAAAGTTTATACAATAATGAATAATAACTGAAAAGCTATGTACCTATACTTACGTATTAGTGTTTATATAAGTACTTATTCATACAAACCTTTTTCCATTCTTCAATAGTTTTTTCTCCGAGCCCAAGACTGTTTAGTCTAGTGGCAACCAGACTGCCAAAGAATATTTAAATTGTCTCTGCCATCTGGTCCTTTATACCTATATTAATAATTAAATGAGAATTTTTCCTCAGCTATAGCTAAAAATAAATTCCAGTGCTCTACTCTTACACCCATTTTTATAAAAACAATAATAATTACAAACAAAAAAGATGCTAGAAATTCATCTATCCACAACGAATGATATAAATGTTTTGTGATAATGAAAATTATTATATTGTTTCCCGCCACAGCTGTTTAAAGTCATAAAATTGGGAATCTCCACCACTAAAATTTACGATTGTGACTATCTCACTTACTCTCAAGCGCGCTTAGCGGAAGACGATATTTTCTGTTTCAATAACTACACCTCTCGAGCCATCGCCAGAAAGCGATCGCTATTACAGTGCGGGGCAAGGGGAAAAAGTAGATAACTAAACGCAGAGTACCAAACTCTTGCTTCGTGGCGATATATAGAATTCTATCGTGACGCAGAGTACCACCGCTGTGGTATAAAGTATAATTCTCTATATATTCTGACTCAGGCAGGGGGTATTCACTTAATGAAAAATGCCCTTTTTTCTTATCCCCCCTTTTTGTAGTTCGCGGATCCTATCACCTGCAGCGCTGTTAGCACTTGGTATCTAGAGTCCTATATAGGACATCAGAGTAATAAATAAAGGGGAGACCGCATTCCCTATTTCAAAGCATAATGTAAACATGTAACCTCAACCTACTGGATGTTGATAAACAAACAATACATAATGAACACACGATGGTCCCTGATCGTATCAGCGTTGTGGCGTATCAAGCTATATCACGGAAATGCTTACAATATACATAATTATATACAAAAGTTAAGTTCAAAAACACAGTTTAAGAACACATAAAACACTCGGCTTCACCAATTTTTTATTTCAAAATAATGGCGTTACTTGCTATATTAGGTTAATACCAGGCAATGTTGCCACTTCCGGCGCTTAATATCGCTAGAAATTTCAATAATGTATTGATGGATATGGAGAGCCTATAATTATAACACAAGTCACAAAAAAATAGTGGGTAGCCTTAAACATATTACAATGTAACTAATTTGTAAATTGATTGAGGTCAAGAATGTGGTAGATCTTTACATGTTAATCAATGAAAATGATGACGGCTGTACCTAGCTATAAAAATAAAAAAGTAACTTCGGCATCAATGTCAAGGTCGTTGCAGGGACCGATGTTTGTAAATACATTTACCTCTAGGCTTCACTTTAGAATGTAAATAACGGTCTCCCCTTTATTTATTACTCTGATTATAGGACTCTATTGGTATCCTTTTCTATGGGAGGCATCATTGAATGAGAATAAAATGAATTATGAATTATGTTTTGAAAATAAAAATCATAACCTGTTAGTTTTGCATAAACTGTTGCTTTTTGTTAGTTATTGTTAAGTTAATAAATCATCTAATAATTGAACTAAATTTCAGTTATATTCACCATTAAGTATACCTACTTATGTACATATTCAATTAATTATAAAAAAAACTGCTGCTTGCTTGTTCTGCTATATCTATCCACAGGTTCATACTTTTTATTATATAGTATAGACGTTCAAAATGTTGACACAGGCAATTTGCAGAACCGATCTCTGCTCTGTGCCTAGAAAAAATAAAAAGTTATTGAATATGTGATATTCAGTTCTCGGAGGATCAGAAATTTCAAGCAGACCGTAATAAGACCAATTTGAAAAAGCACGCCGTGCCATATTTAGGTTGAGGACACTGGTTGTGAAAGGCGTTCAAAGTTTGCAGATCATGGTCTTTATGACAGGGGGAATTAGCCAAAAATGGAAGCAGCCAGTATGCTATTACTTTTCGGAGGATGGTATGAGCACACCAGAACTCATGCGGGTAGTAAAATAAGTAAATGAAGCTCTACAGGAAATTGGATTGAAAGTAGTGGCCACGCAGTGAGTTTGATTAATATAGTTACATTTTTAATAAGGTAACATTTATTTTTGTAGATATGTGACCAACTTTCAACGAATACTGCGGTTATAAATTATTTAAAGAAAGACTAAGACCAATGAGGAATTCAGTGCAAGAAATTAAGAAAATGTTATGTATGGATTCTGCGTGGGTGGAGAGGAAATCATCCTACTATATGTACTGTATGTATGATGCCCCTCATCTAGTTAAATGTCTCCGTAATAATATACTCAAGGGAAATGTTAAATCCACTTGGCAAAATAATGAGCAGGTAGTTGCTCAAACATATAAAGTTATTTATAACATCTGTTAATAAATAAAATATTCATTTTGGTAGAGATAGCCTCTTGGAATTATATTTTTGTCATACTTAAATTTATATACGTGCCATTAAATTTTAAGTGTTATCATTGTCTTAACGAATTAACAAGACATACAACTGGGTTATAATAGATTTTTCATGTGGGTGAATATCGGAAAGATGAATATCAATAGTTATAAATTCTACCCTCAAAAGATAGTATCTGAAATAGTTTCATGGTAGAAAGTTAGATACAAATTAATTAGTAATGGTAAAAAAACAAGCCACGAAAATATCAATTGCATCTGGTTGTGTGTGTCGTTAATTGATTCATTAACTGGAAATTGCTATATTATAATTTTTAACATAGCTTAAAACATTTCTTATCCAACCATAGATCATGATTTAACATGAATCATAACTATAATGATTTAAATAAATTTAATATTTTCTTACTATACTCTTATTTAATTTCCTTAAATTTTTATATCTTATAGCGATATTGTTATGGTATATATAAAATTTGAAATATATTTAATTGTTCTCCTATGTTTTACAGATTCATCATAATTTGAAGAAAAGAAGTAAATATTTGGTCGGATAAGTTAACAATTTCGATTTTTATATATCACGCATATAAAATTCAAACTTTATTCAACTGTTCTACTTATTTTGTTCAAATGAATTTCCATTACAAATAGCAATCAAGTGTCCAGCTATTTGTAATGGAAATTCATTTGAACAAAATAAGTAGAACATTTGAATAAAGTTTGAATTTTATATGCGTGATATATAAAAATCGAAATTGTTAACTTATCCGACCAAATATTCACTTATTTTCTTCAAATTATGATGAATCTGTAAAACATAAGGAGAACAATTAAATATATTTCAAATTTTATATATACCATAACAATATTGCTATTATTCCTACAAAATTGACCGATAAACCAGCTTTGGTAGTGCAACCGCGAAAAATTGCCTAACACACTTAAAACTCTCTGCTCAACAAAAATTGACATCAGCGCCGCAAGTGATAGGATCCAGGTACTATTTCAGGAAAAAGTGGTGGGGGAGTCAGAATTACCAATCTATTTCAGTATATATATATATTTTATCTATGGACTCAGGTTGGGTTGGATCGGGTTTGGATGCTCAGATTAACCAAGGATTGTTAACTGTTTACAGGATTGCTCGATCGCTCAATTTTGTCATCCACCTTTCTGACGTCATCGAAGATCTATGTAATCGAATTGTCGAAATATACCTATTTTCTGTTTGTTATATTTCACATTTGCAAAAGAATTTTCGTGTTTGAATGATTATTAATATTATTATTTATTAAAGTTTGTAATAACAGTATAAAGTGTACCTATTTCTACAAGGTCGAGATCTTTGGATCTTTGATGACGTCATAATTATGGATTACATTGTAGTATAGGGATCGAGCAATCCTGTAAACAGTTAACAATCCTTGCAGATTAACGATAACGATGTGCTAAAATTTAAGGGGTTCAAAAATTCCCCAAAACTATCTATAATTAGATATAGGACTCTATCTATAATCTGTGTCCCCAGCAGAGCAGAGCAAAACACAAAACAAAAACACTCTGGCGTACACTTTAAATTATAAATTTAAGGAAAAATTATTGTACTAAGGTTGTGTTCCGATATTAAACTTGGTTAACCAAAATCCCGGTTAAGCGTTCCATTAAATAAAAATTCCTGAAAATTGTTTAATTTTGGAACTGTGGTCACCTGAAAAAGGTTAACCAAACGTCAAAATATTGACCGTGCTCTGGGAGCGGTGCATTGGTCAACCGAAGAGTTAGCAGGTTAGGTTTTAGCGTTGAGAGAAGAAAAATCAATTCTCTCAACGATTTTAATTATATTTTGTTTAGATGGTGAAGGCAGATGGGGTGGTGTTCTTGCGTTAATGGCCATTTGTACCGACTGTCACTTAAGTAAAGCTTAGCTAAACGGAGCTTAAATTTTAAGAAACACTTAAATTACTTTAGCTTGCACCACGCAATCATATGTTTGGCTTTGTTAAGCCCAAGGGCCCTTGTACAGAGGCTACTTTATTTAGGAAATTTTAACTTTTAAGGTTATTATACCTAGTGTCTTTTACTACTTTTATTAATCACCAACCTTCTTACCGACGTAACGTAACCTATATATTTTTTTTAATTTTCTACATCTAATTCGCTTTTGTGTTTTTGGTTTTTCAAAGAAATATTTTTGTTCGAACTAGGACTTCGTACTTGAGAATTATTGACAAAAAAAAACGATGTAGGATAATAAAAAAGCAAAACGAGTAAGATCCGCCAATTTTTCTGAAGAAGAAAAATCTTTGCTTTTAAACATAATTTCCAAATAAACAGACGTAATTGAATACCAAAAAAACTGATGGAGTTTCGTAAAAAGGCTTTTAAAGCACAATTATAGAAGAACTAAATTTATAAATACTGTAGATATTTTGACATTAACAATGTATATTTTGTGTAAGTATAGGTAGGTAGGTACTTACTTGTCAGTAGCATACTCCAAATCTTCTTCAATTAGGTCCAATAACTAAATAACAGTCAATAACAGTTTGTTTAAACAGTCGGAACCTTCTGAAAAACGTTAAATGGTCTAAATCTGCAAAAGGACATGCCCGTACATATACTTTTCTAGGAAAACCATAATCGATTATTTCTAATGCGAGTACCTATATCCATATCATCTTCAAAAATTTCCATGTCCATGTTTCAATTTACAAATTTATTGAAAATTTTAGAATATATTCATAGAATTTATAGATTAGGTTACATCACTTAAATTTAAGTTTACTTTAAGCCTACAAAGTTGGGGGCTTAGTTAAGTAGAATTTAAGGAACCGATAAGCCTTGCTTAAGTATTGGTGCAAAAGAAATTTCATTTTTAAGTAGACCTTAGGCCTAAGCTCTCCATAAAATCGTCGGTGCAAACGGGCATAAGTGTTATAATAAATATTTATAAATTCTACTTTTCTGTATTGTATTCTGTAGTCCACTTGACCAAGTCGACTGAAAGCTACACTTATATCTACTTATAAACTACTTATATCTTACTATAATATACCAAATTATCTGCTGTTTCATTTATTTTTTGACTGAAGACTAGAGTAATAGTTAAGCACGGAATATGAAGGTATTTAAGGTTGAATGAATCCCAATAAAAACAATTCATCATCCATGTTGATTAACCAGCCAGTTCCTTAATTACACAATTTTCAGGTTTACCAATATTTCGGTTAACCGAAATCCTGGTTGGTCGCGGATAATATCGGAACACAACCTAAATATATAATAATTATTGTAAATTAGTAGATATCGAAATGTAATTAATGATTGATCTGTCTAGATGTGTGGCAACCAATTGTTCATTACATGTACATACTTACATGCATTAAACTTTAAACTATTTGTAAAATGAAAATGCATTGCACATAACCTAATTTTATTGTCAAATTAAGAATAAGAACCTGGAAATATTTGATATGACTGCTCATGATATATACCATGAAAGACAAGTAAGAGAACTGTGTGCATTACATGCCTTAAATAATTTATTTCAGACGAGAGACGCTTTTACAAAACCTGAATTGGACTCTATTTGTAATTCTCTATCACCTGATCATTGGATAAACCCTCATAAATCTGTATTGGGACTTGGGAATTATGATATTAACGTTATTATGAAAGCATTGCAAGCAAGAGGATATGAAGCAATTTGGTTTGACAAGCGCAAGTAAGTTATATTGGATCTATTTGGCATTCATCGTTATTTATGACTGGCTACCCCTCTAATGAATTTGAAGGATGAATATTATATTATAAAAGATATAAGACAAGCTCTTTACGTACAATTATCAATATTTGGTGGCAATAGCTAATCTATATTACATTTATGATCTCAATCACAAAATTTTCTACAGAGTAAAAAATATTGGTTAAAAAAAATCTTATAATGTGCTCTAGACCTACCTTTCCAAGAATGTGTTTCGTTTCGAAAGTGATTTGTTTTTCCACATCTACAAATAGTGACAGAAAAAAATTAAACTAATTTTCCAAAATTTCAAATATATTAAAAAATCTCGGCAACAAATGAAATATTTTCTCCAAGGCATATTGTTGGACACCTAAAGATGCAATATTACCTCAATTTGATAATTTTTGTATCTCTTTAATCCTTGAGAGCTCTGTGCAGACTCGAAATTGAATGCACTTTACTTTTTTTGTTAACTGATTAAATTCATTTATGTTTATGTAATATTGACTGAAATGTTGAACTCATATTCTTTATCAGTGCCTTCTTCCTTTAGCCAGGCTTAGGACATTTAGAATTTATTTTTTTTATATTTTGTATATAGTATATAAATATATTTACTTTGTAGTTAGTATACTTATACGTATATTAAGCTGGACCCCCCCACCAACAATAAAAAAATTTGTACCTATCTCCACGGTAAACTCACCCTATCTCATAATTTAGTGTTAATTTGTTGCTCTAATCCTGCTTTTATTGCTCAAACCGTTTAGCAGGAATTTAAAAATATAATGGGGGGGCTAGCTTAATATTAAGGTGGCCCCCCTCATAACAATAAAGTTACACATCGCGACGCATGTTGCATCAGAATTTGTTGCTGTTTTGTTGCTTTAAGAATATTGTAATATATTTTTGAAATAATAATTGGTTTTGGCAAAATGTAAAAAATACATTGTTCCGCGTCATGACTTCAATCGAATTGCATAGACGGTGCATGTGCCATGTGGTTTTAAATAGGTACCTAACCCTGGTATTTACGAGTTGTCCAAATAAGCAAAAAACAATCACATGATCGTATCGAATTCGATCGATTGATATTTAGATGTAAAAACTGAATTTCACCAGTGGATTGAACCGGTGCAGCTACAATATTTAAAAAATTCGTTGGGACTATGATTTTTGCTTTAAAATATTCTAGAAACATCGGACTATTAAAAAGTATCACGAACCGAATTTGTTGCTAATGTTAAGATGAGGTCACATTTTAACGAGGCACAGATATACCGTGCAAAACTTTACACTTTTCAGAATGTTTAAACAATTTGTTGTTGTTCGTATGATTTTAATCTCAAGATATTCATAATACTCCGGAGTTTAAACAATTGTAAAAACATAATTTGTTGTTGCTTTTAAAGTAATTTAAATGCAACAACAAATTTTGTTTATACAATTTTTGAAACTGCGGAGTATTATGAATATTGTGAGATTAAAATCATAGCAGCAACAAATTGTTTAAACATTCTAACAAGTGTAAAGTTTTGCGCAGTATAGCCGTGCCTCATTAAAATGTGAGTTTCCTGATCTTAATTAACATTAGCAACAAATTCAGTTCGTAATATTTTTTTATAGTCCGATGTTTCTAGAATATTTCCAGGACAAGAATCATAGTAGCAACAAATTTTTAAATATTGTAGCTGCACCGGTGAAATTTGGTTTTTGCACCGAAATATCAATCGATAGAATTCGATACGATCATGTGATTGTTTTTCGATTATTTCGACAACTCGTAAATACCAGGGTTATTTAAAACTACATAGCACATACACCGTCCATGCATTTCGATTAAAGTCATGACGCAGGACAATTTATTTTTTACATTTTGGCAAAACCAATTATTATGTCAGATATATTACAATACTCTTAAAGCAACAAATTCTGATGCAACGTGCGTCACAATATGTAACTTTATTGTTACGGGGGAGGGAGGCACCTTAATATTAAGCTAGCCCCCCCCTTTTAAATTTTTAAATTCCTGCTAAATGGTTATAGCAACAAATTAGCACATACTTAATTAGCACTAAGTTATGAGATAGGTACGAATATTTATATCATTGGTCGGGGATCCAGTTTAATATACGTCTACTATGTTGACATAATATTCTGTGACCACCTATAACCTATAGCATTTGGTTCACCAAAGCACCCTCATTTTATTAAATGTGGACCAAGATAGATATTTACAAATCAATTAGGTTCCTACCTACTAGGTATCTTTTAAAGGCAATTATAAAAATTTAGATTTTTCTTAATCAGCTAAACATTTTTTGGCCTCGGTTTTGGCATAACATGTGCACAATTGCAGCATTAAATAGTGGTATCAGTTCTTAATAGTAAATATAGTGTTTAATTCGAATTTAGACCATATTTTAAGAAATCACGTATTTACACAAAAAATTATAGCAGTAACTATAAGGTGCACTATAATTTTTTAATTAAAAAAGTAGTGACCAGATTAGTACGGTAACATTTGCAATGTGTCATTTCTGTTTTGAATATCTTAGCGAGGATTGTTTCCAAAGTAAAAATATATATTCCTTTCACTAACTCTATATCATAGAGTTTTCAAGTACACAGCTATAGACTATACTGGAATATACTTAGATTTTTAAGTAAATTGTAGTTGGTAAGCTCTATTCATTTATTTAAAATTTGAAGTGGCTTCTCTACTTTCTAATTATGTATTGCAGGGACCCTAGTTGTTTAAATTTACAAAATATAAATGGTTATATTCTAAATGTGCCAACAGACTACAAAATAAGTTTCATTACTTTACCTCTACGTAGAAGACATTGGGTCACAGTTCGGGAAATTGATGGACTATTTTACAATTTGGATTCTAAGTTAGATTCTCCTCAAATTATAGGCCGGGTGAGTAACAACCATTTTGGTTTAAAACATAAAATTGTATGTACAGGGTGAGTCAACCATAGAGTAAAGTTCATTATCTCATTTATTTCGAGAACTACGAAAAAACGTTAAATACAAAAGTTTTATAGAATATTACGGTGCACAGTTTAAAATTATTTTTGAGTATACAGGGTGGTTCAAAAAAGCGTGGCGAATATAACATAAGTTTTTTTAAATGGAACACCCTATTTTTTTATTTATTTTTAGATTTTACATGAAATTCTATAACTTTTTTGTTAATAATGTCATATACCTAAACCGAGTAGTTTTCCTAATATTTAAATTTTTTTAGAAAAATATTAGTTTTTACTCTTATAAAAAATTGACAGTACCGCCATTGTTTCTGAAGGTGGAATACTCAAATTTGGTACAAACGTTCTATAACGATGACAAAAAAGGTATATGTAAATAAATTTCAGTTAGAGGCTACAGGGTCTTCAAAATAAATGTATACATTTCGACTATTTTAACTTAAAAAATGTCGACTTTTTTAAATGGCACACCCTGTTTATTATTATTTTTTCTGATAGATTTTACAAAACCCTTCAACTTTTATTGAGTATGTCATATACCTAATTTTAATAATTTGCGAGTTATTTTGATTTTATTCATTTTTACACTTACGCTACTGTGGAAACATAAACAAATATAAATAATAATAATTTCCCTACTAACTTATTTTTAATTATTATGGCGTAATAGATGTTCAAAAATATGCCCGTCTACTTGGATACACATATTTAGTCTTTTTACTACATTTTCTTGCACGTTCCTTAGCATAAAGGGTGTTATTGTCCTGCAGGTATCTCGTATCCTATTTTCCATATCTTCTGGTGTTGTAGGGAAATTCACATAAACACGATCATATAATAAATAAAAATAAGTTAGTAGGGAAATTATTATTATTTATTTATATTTGTTTATGTTTCCACAGTAGCGTAAGTGTAAAAATTATTAAAAATCAAAATAACTCGTAAATTATTAAAATTAGGTATATGATATACTCAATAAAAGTTGAACAGTTTTGTAAAATCTATCAGAAAAAATGATAATATACAGGGTGTGCCATTTAAAAAAGTCGAAATTTTTTAAGTTAAAATAGTCGAAATGTATAAATTTATTTTGAAGGCCCTGTAGCATCTAACTGAAATTCATTTACATATACCTTTTTTGTCATCCATATAGAACGTTTCTACCAAATTTGAGTATTCCACCTTCAGAAACAATGGTGGTATTGTCAAATCTTTATAAGAGTAAAAACTAATATTTTTCTAAAAAAATTAAAATATTAGAAAAACTACTGGGTTTAGGTATATAACATTATTTACAGAAAAGTTATAGAATTTTATTTAAAATCTAAAAATAAATAAAAAAATAGGGTGTTCCATTTAAAAAAACTTATGTTATATTCGCCACGCTTTTTGAACCAGCCTGTATACTCAAAAATAATTTTAAACTGTGCACCTTAATATTCTATAAAACTTTTGTATATAACGTTTTTTCGTAATTCTCTAAACAAAGGAGATAATGAACTTTACTCTATGGTTGACTCACCCTGTACATTAGTATGTACCTGTGCATTTAATTATTAATTTTTTTGTAGCCTGCAAAATTGGCCTGTTTTATTGCATTATGTCAATCATATCTCAAGCAGTATGATCCTTAGGTAAACCATGATTTAGGTATCGACTAATTTACTCAAATAGTAGGTAATAGAATGTAGTTTTCAATATTTGTTTTTCTAAGGGTTTTAAAATTATAAAAACTATTTATATTTCAAGAAACAGTATTTGCTATTTTAAAACTTATACTTATGATTGAATATTCTACATTAAAAAATAATAGTAAATTTTGTTTTATGCCAAAATTCCAAAATCGGTTTCTTTTAGTTAACCTGCCAATGTTTTTTGTAAATATATAAGATATTAGGTTAATTAAAATTTGAAAGTGGTGAACATTTGGCTTGTTGTGACTTACTAGTAGCCCAGGAGTTTTAGCTTAAAAAACTATTTCTTAAAAGAAATAATGTGAAATTGAAAATTTGCACACGGACTGTTTTTAGTAGGTTCAGTAACATCTCAGAATGTTCCCATGAAAAAAGTCACATGTAGGCTTTATCGTATTTTGGCCCAAAAGTGACATAGTTCTTTCTCCTTACAACTGCTGCTTAATATCTAGTTGAAAATGAGGGATATTTTTCTTTTTACAGTGTTGCAAGATTTCTCAAGACTACAAATTAAAAAATTAATTTCAGTTATGCAGCATGTCCCACTTTTTCTGGCCAGATACCAACTTCAATTTTTTAAATGCAACAATATGTGTTTATGCTCACTTTAGGTTCTATGGACAAAATAAAGGGTAGGTGTTATTTCGCCAGTGACGGGACAGTTTTGATGATAGCAAACTTAGGTATATTTTAAAAATTAAATGTATCATCACAAAAAGAGGTTAGATTGGGTCAAGCGCAAAAGTTCAGTATTCAAAGAAATAAAATTAGTTAATCCTATAGTTAAATGTTATTTAAATTTTAAGAATATTGCATTTTCGTTAGTATACTCAGACAATGGAAGCTAATTATTATCGTCCATCTCATTGCCGGTTTCGGACAAGATTATTTTTAACAAAACTATATTAGTACATATTAGTAATATTCACTATCCTACTCATTTTACAGAACAGATGTACAAAATTGAATTAATCTTGCATTAGAAAACAAATATTAACTCAGGGTACATTAACCTTTAATGAATGTTTGTTTTCAAAAAGGTGTAAATTTTTCATGCTTCACAATTTTCTGAACACTATCTAATAATTCATCTTTCAGAAACCGCATTTGGCTAGTAGTGAAGTGACCATTCTACAATTTTTGCAGTCAAAACTGGATCACGACCCATACCCATCTGTTTGGGGTATGGCATCATTTTGATAGAATTTATGACAACTATAAAACTTTTACAATATAGAAATGCAAAAATTTCAGGCAGTAATTGATTGAAGTGCGTTTTACTGACTTACATTGTGCAAATATTCTCAAAATTTCTCAGAATCAAATGTAGCGATCCTGTCTAGACGCATCTCACTGAATTTTTGAACGCAACTGATTGTTCAGAAAAATAGCGGGAAGAGATTTATATGTTTTGTCTTTGTCTTATATATGACAAAGAGTATTTCCACGAAGTTTCGTTAGAAAGATATATATATAGAAAATAGATCGTCCGACCATTGGAGGTGTTCAGCTTACTGGCGAAGTCACCCCTACTTTGTGTATAATAGCCCTATCAAATGTCATACTTTTCGAGACATTTAGCTTTAAAAATATTTTTCATTGATATAGGTTGTTTATGAAGTTTGAAATTTTCAGGTTATGTTAGCAATTATTGAACTCTAATTTGAGGCACACAAGGTCTTTCATTAAGCTTTCGCTATACCTAAAGTTCATAGTTTTTTGCAGAATCTCATTTTGATGAAAAATTTGCATAGTTTTTTGTTAAATAAACATAGTCTGCGTCTATCAAACGACAATCTGTCACATTTTAATCCTCAGCTGAAGTTAGTGACATTGGGTAAAATTAATTATCCTAAAGAAAGATTAGTAATATGGTGTATGCTGTAGGTGAAGCTCATGGCTATTCTTTATTAGAATCTCGCATTTACAAAGTAAATAATCCAAAGTTACAAAGATTTCCTCGTACTGACTGTTTACAAAAACTAGATATAGGAGAGATTTAAAAGAACAGCAAATGCTAATTATGAGAAAAAAGTGTTTTGTAGAAGTAATTAACAGACTATCTAGTTTTAGAAATATTTTTTGGTAGGTATATGACAAATACTAATTACAAAGCTACTTATGATCTACGAATAATGAAATTTTACTAAAATATTAGTAAATGCTGAAAATGTCTGTCATTATTCTCGACACACAATACAACTTTGTGGCAAAAATTTCCACAATTTCTTTTATCTAATAGATTGTGGGGGGCTAGAATAAGTTCTCACAGTCTCCAATAGACTTTATTTGCAAGTCCCCCAATTAGTATGTTTTGGGTTTCTATACATTTGAGTTGTAGAAATTGTGTCTATCTCTAGATTAAAGCAAATGTGGCGATGGTCGGGCATGGATACTTCCGACAAAATATGCTAGCTTTTGACCCAGTGGCCCAGGATGAACTTATAGTGATGTCTAGAACATCTTGCCTTTTCCTTATATCAAAGATAGGTAGGGAGCCTTTATTGACCAGGTCCAACTCGTGGGAGTTGATGTATTCCAAAATTGTCATATATACTATTAGTGTCCTTGCTCCCTCAGAACATGTGGTGAGCGTTGACATCACATCCAATAATTAGCGGTACACCTTGGTTTCTGCACTGCGTGACGAGATCTTTGATGACTACCATGTCCCTGAAGCAGAAATTGGTTAGTTGAATGGCATTAACATGCTTAGCTGTATATATATATATACACAGGCTCTTGTAATTTCTGCGTCGGAGCTCACAAATATGCTTCTTCATTTATGACGTAGACCCGTAACAGAGTCTTTAGTTGCTCAAGGATCCTGAACATTACAATATCTGTACAATGTCATGCCACAAGCTGCTGACTTATAATGGAAGCCACAGCCAGCAATGCAGTGTTGCAAGTCACTCTGCATAAAATGTAACAATTGGAGAACACAATTTTGTTGTGTACCCATTTTTTAGTTTCCGGGTAACGGTTACTTCGAAACACTTGAATTCTCCGGGACCCCTACCTCCTCAGTTTGGGGTCCCAGAATGAGACTAGCCATACCAGTATAGCCTATAAAGTTATAATCCTCTGCATGGACAAGGCTGACACTTCATCCACGCTGAAAATTAACCGAGAGCCTTTGCCAGGTACCTCGATGATTTTTGTGATCTTCCAGGGCCCCGTTTAGAGCTCACTCCTTCCTCCACAATTGCCCGCTAGCCTTGTGAGCCCTCTGTAGAGCCCTGCGTGCAGGGGTAAGGCTAATTACAACAGAGTGTTGAATGGTGCCGTGAGTGTGATAACTCACAGCTTACCCCACAGGAATGTTTTTTGACCTTTCGCCGTTTTTCGAGATCCGCCTAGTTTAGTTTCATCAGGGCCACCTCGTGAAGGATGGAATCAAGGACTGCAACTTTTGGTTTTTGCCAGGGATCCAGGGGTTTGCGCCAATGGAGCCAAAAAAATTGATTACAAATGTTTATAATAGCATTAATTTATACAATTTATTTGTTTACCAGACTAATAACATAAACCTAAAGTTATTAAATTGGTTAAACATTGGTATCAAAAAATAATCAGTAATTTGAGTTATTATTTATTACTTAATATGGCAAAGGTTTAAAAAGTATTTTTTTTACTACTAACATGAGAAAACCTTATTATTTACCTCATTTGTGTAATGAGAAGTAGTTCATTATTAACCTAGGTAAATAATAATAATTCATTATTTACCTAGGTTAATAATGACGTTTTTAGAAACCCATCAGTTTCAATTGTTTTATTCGTTGCGTGGATAACCGAGGCCCAGGCTACTTAATATTTCGATACGTTTGAGTAATAGGAGAAATGGCTGATTTTAAAATAAAAATAAGATCATTTCGTGTTAGTTCGGGTATTAGTAGTAAAAAAAATACTATATATACTTCGGTTGAGAAGGCCATTATTTACCCCGAAAATTATATCCTTCGGCGCTATGCGCCTCAGGATATAAAATTTCTCGGTAAATAATAGCTCACTCCTGTAATAGTATATTATATACCTAGGTATATAATATACTATTACATAAAGTCTTATTGGTTTAGTTTACTTTATATTACATGTTCAGTGAAGAGTAAACATTATTTTTTATTTTAGGGAACAGACCTATTATGCTATTTGAGAGATGAATTGGACTCCAAAGACAAGGAACTGTTTTTAGTTGTTAATAGTGAAGTTGAGAAGAGCCAAAATTGGTTACTGGATCAAGCTAGCTACACAAACCCCTTAAATTTAAATTATAATAGAGACGCAGAAGTTGTACAGTTAAAAGATATATTAAGTGAAGGTTTTATTGATCCTTCTACCAGTGAAAATATTGAACACTGTAATCATTTATCATAGTAAAATGGCCTATCATAATTAATTTCCGTTGCAAATATCAAAAAGACTATTCTGTTACTGATTCATTTTAAGAATAAATATTTGTCTGTATATGAATGCAGTGTGTTCTTTAAAGCAATAAAAATATTTTTTAAATATATATCTGATAAGCATTGCATTAGTCGATCGTGCAGTTGAGTTGCGCCTATATATTTTGTTGTGAGATTTTAGAGTGCTAAGTTGTGTAACGGATGTGAATTAAATCTGGATTTCTTCCAGTAATTACTTCTAAAGTGTTTGTGTATGTGCATGCTAGAGGGCATTAATAGATATCACTGTATAACCCAGGTTTGAGACTGCTAAATAATTAACCTACACATTCTTGTCTGTTTTTTCCTATTCTTTTGTCGACCGGGATCAATTGCACTGACTGGGTACCTTTAAGTCCACACTCAGATAAACGGATCTATTATAATGCCACCCAAAGTAACTTGTAAATGCTGCAATCAGCCATGTGAAGGCCATCTAATGGTTACTTGTAGCGTATGCAAGGATAGATATATAAACATTCCTGTGTTGATATTACTGCTAATGAAGTCCGTATTTTGAACAGTAACAAAGGATACGATTGGACCTGTATAGGTTGCAGAGCGTTGGGTAAAGATTTAAAAGATTTAAAGATTCTTATTATTAAGCTGCAGAAGGATATTCAGGAGTTAACACTTTCGCTGCCGGCAGTACTAGGGCCAACCCGTGAAAAAATCAATGTTGCAGTTTGACCAAATTTTGATAAAATACGGTAAAATAAAGTTCCTACAGCATGTTTTGGAGTGACCGGAAGACAAAAAATTAAGAATAAAAACCCGGCTTCGATCAGAGTCGGCGGCGCATGCAACATGATTTTAACGCCAGGTGCCACTGACTCCGATCGGAGTCGTATGGATATAAATATTTAAAAACTTTATTTTTAATAAGTGTTACACAAAAACAGTAATAATTATTATTATTACAATAATTTGTGATAATCATTAAAACAATATACACAAAGCCCAGGTTTGTCCTCGCAAAAGGTACAGTGATATATTGTCTGCTTCCTGCCAGTGATATGTTTCTGTGACCAGACCAACCCGTGAAAAAATCAATGTTGCAGTTTGACCAAATTTTGATAAAATACGGTAAAATAAAGTTCCTACAGCATGTTTTGGAGTGACCGGAAGACAAAAAATTAACAATAAAAACCCGGCTTCAATCAGAGTCGGCGGCGCATCCAACATGATTTTAACGCCAGGTGCCACTGACTCCAATCGGAGTCGTATGGATATAAATATTTAAAAACTTTATTTTTAATAAGTGTTACACAAAAACAGTAATAATTATTATTATTACAATAATTTGTGATAATCATTAAAACAATATACACAAAGCCCAGGTTTGTCCTCGCAAAAGGTACAGTGATATATTGTCTGCTTCCTGCCAGTGATATGTGTCTGTGACCAGACCTATAAAAATAACATTTGAAAATGCGGATATAGTTAATACAATTTTGAAGAATACTAAACGGATAAAAGCCAATCAGGACTATAAGAACATCGGGATCTCATCCGACCATACAAAAAGGCAAACGGAGCATTACAAAAAAGTCAAACGGGAATTGGATGACCGTGTCAATTCTGGTGAGACTGGTTGTCGTATCAAGTACGTTAATAGAGTACCTAGCATCGTTTCTTTAAATTAAGTTCGCCCAGCAGTGTTAATGATAGTAAAGAGGAAGTTTCTATGTACTACCAGAACGTTAGAGGCCTTAATAGTAAAGTTGACGTTTTCTTTTCGAATGTAAGTGATTGTGAATATAACATCATTGCGCTTAGTGAGACTTGGTTAAAATCGGAAGTTAATTCGCATGAGCTGTTTCCCGTTCACTATGATGTCCATCGGGGTGACCGAAAACATGACCGTCTAGATTTGTATTCTGGTGATGCTGTGCTGCTTGCTATTGATAGCGCACTAAATGCTGAGACTGTGAGCATCCCTGAAGTTGAAGAAAATTTTCCATATATCGACCTCTTGGTGTGCAAGTGTTTTATCTCTTTCTTTTCCTTTTATGTAGCTGTAATTTATATCCCTCCGTCGCTCGCTTTGGACGGGTTTTGCAATTTTATTGATGCTTTATCGTGTATTGATTTGTTTCATTCTGGTAGGGTGGTGATTGCGGGTGACTTTAACTGTGCCAATTTTATAAATAACAATGTTAATGATAGGAAGACTCGCGCAATGACTGATTTACTAGCTTTGTTATATGTGAATCAATTTAATAATGTTCCAAATACGTACGGCGGATTGTTAGATTTAGTATTAAGCAATATTCATTGTACTGTCACTCGTGACTATGTGTCATGTATACCATCCCTCTATATCTATTGTACTTAAGGGTCTTTATTCAAGACAGGATAATTTCGGTGAAAACAATAACCCCGAAATGTCCAATTTTAAAAGAGCAGATTTTTATTGTTTATATTATGATATCTTAAATACTAATTGGGACTATCTTGTAAGATTAACTGAAGTTAATATTGCTACGGAGAGCTTATATGATGAATTGTTTACGATTTTGGATGCCCATGTTCCGGTTTATCGAAATTTTAAGTATAATTATCCTGCCTGGTATACCAGTAACATTATAAAAATCATTAAACAAAAAGCTAAACTGCATAAGAAGTGGAAGTCTAGGGGAAATATGGGTTGCTACCGGGAATTTAGCCAGCTCAGGGTCCAAGTTAAGGAGGAAATTAAGCAAGCATATTCATTATATTTGCAAAAAGTTCAATCTCAACTAAAGAATGACCCGAAATATTTTTGGGCATTTGTAAATAACAAAAACAGAACATCTAGAATTGCTGGTACAATGACTTATGGAGAAAGAACTCTTACTACTCCTAATTTTTTGATAGTGGATGCATTTAGTGATTATTTTGAGAGTGTTTATTCTGAGCCGGAGTTGAATGAACAACAATTAAACTCAATTTGACCCAAATGTCTTTCTTGACATTAGCACTGAACCTATAACTGTGGAAGAGATTTTAGCTTCGGGAAAAAAACTGAAGAATAAATTCACCTCTGGCTCAGATAAAATCCCTTCATTTATCGTGAAAGATTGTCTAATAGTGTTAGTTTCGCCATTGCAAACTATTTTCAATTTGATTCTAAAGGCATCTGTTTTTCCTGAGATCTGGAAGGTTGCTAAAGTCTGCCCAGTACATAAGTCTCAAGATCGCGCTTCTATAATTAATTAGAGACCTATTTCCATTTTAAACAACTTTGCAAAGTTATTGCAGACTATCTTATATAACCGCATCTATGCGGCCGCAAATAATTTTATTTCTACCGAGCAATATGGCTTCATGAGTTCTCGTTCAACTGTAAGTAACTTGGCAGTATTTAGTCAGTATATATGTGAGAATCTTGATAACCATGGCCAGGTTGACGTAGTCTACACTGACTTTTCTAAGGCCTTCGATAAAATCAGCCATAAAATACTTCTCGGGAAGCTTTCGCATTTAAATGTTAGTAAGGTGTGTTTCGCGCTAATTGATTCTTATCTGTGTCAAAGGAAACAGTATGTGTATTATAATGGATTTTCTTCAAAAACATATATTTCAACCAGTGGAGTCCACAGTGGATCAAATTTGGGTCCATTGTTGTTCTTAATATTTATTAATGATTTATGTGTTTCCCTGAGTGGTAACAGATTAATGTTTGCAGATGACCTAAAACTGTACACCTCAGTCTCCTGTTTGGATGACTGCTTGAGACTGCAGAACCAACTTATCGCCTTGGAAAAGTGGTGTGTAGAAAATCACCTTTATCTAAATATTTCTAGATGTAAAGTTATGACGTTTACTCGTAAGTTAAATACATTAAATTATCAGTACACTATCAGCAATGTTACTTTGGAGCGAATTGATAGTTTTCGGGATTTAGGGGTTCATTTTGATAACCAACTTACATTTAATTTTCATATTCATAACTTGATTCAGTCTGCTTACCGTACCCAGGGATTCATTATTCGCAACTGCATGAATTTCAGCAACGTGTCATCAATCAAATTACTTTATTTTAGTTTGGTTAGGACGAAACTTGAATATGCTTCCTTAATTTGGAGCCCTATATACGCTGAGTATTCATCTGCTATAGAAAAGGTGCAGAAGAACTTTCTTAAGTTCTTAAATTTCAGAATTCATGGGGTCTATCCTCCAAGAGGTTGCAATTACAATGAGCTGATGAATAGCTTTAACTTTATATCGTTAGAAAAACGTAGAAAACAAGCGTCCTTGCTGTTCTTGTATAAGCTGTTACATGGTAGAGTTGACTGTTCAGTTCTTTTGTCAAAAATTGATATATATGTACCAAGGCTTGCATCTAGAAGTATTTCCACTTTTTTGTGTAAAAGAGCTAATACTAATATAATGCTTAAGGCACCTGTGCACTTCATGTGCACAAATGCTAATAAGTTATCTGATGTTTGTGACATATTCTGTTGTAGCATATCTAAACTAAAAAGTTATTTTAGCGCACATTTGTAATAATTTTGGTTTAACTGTATACTATATTTTTTATTTTATTGTAATTTTGCTCAGTAAATGGGTAACTGTTGGGCAATAAACGCTATTATTATTATTATTATTATTATTATTATTAAGTATAAGTTGCACTGCATTTCATTTTTAGGGTGAGTTATTTTAGATATATTTTCACGCATTTTCTATTTGTGTTTTTATTAATTACATGTTTACAGAAATTGTGGTTTTGCTCTCGCCATCAATCCTACATTAAAGTGTAATGAATATTGGATACTATTTATTAAATACATGGTACATAAGTAACTACTAGCTACAGAACAATTTGAAAAGTATTTCTTATTATCATTACTGCTTGATAACATACAGTACTTCTTTGTCTACAATATTAAGTCTAATTTTGTTTGGGAACAAGTATTGGAAAGTAGAATACATGGCATTAATCTTGGGTAGATCTTTTATTAATTTGCTACTACACCATTTTCAGTTTAAATTGGAAAGTATCAGCTGTATTTCAGAAAACGTCAAATGTAATTCAGATTAGTCACATGTATTTTAGAGGATATCATTTGAAATTGAGAATAATTAATTGAAAATCAGATAGCATCACTTGAAATTCAGAATAGTAAAATGAAAATCAAAAAATCTCACACATAAATGAGAAAGCATGATTTGTAATTCAGAAAATGGTAGTGCATATATTTATTAAATAAGTAGTCTACGATCAAACAAAAGTACCCACAGGTACGCAACTTGTCATTATTCGATATTACCTTGTCATATTTTAAAATAAAATTAATTGCGAAAACAAGGTACCATTAAATAATTTATTCAAACATGCATTTTAAAGATAATTGCGAGATTTATCGCATTTCAATGACAAGAAATATTGTTATTCGTTTGCTCCCTTGTCGGCACCTGTGTCATAAAGATGTGCTCAAGGTCATTGGGTGGCTGGAGGAGGACTGCAGATATATTATTAAGACAAATAAAAAAAATATTTGATAATTTAAGAAAGGTCGTATCTATATCTGCCATATGTAATTATTTTGAAGGAAAGATATTCACAAGTACATGAACTCGAAACTGTTTGTCTGTGCTCTAAACGGATTTATTGAAGAAGGGAAACAAATTGTCTAAGTCGACACAACAAATTTCAATTTATTTTGTTGGCGAATAAGAGTTTGACCGAGGGTTGTCAAACAACCCTCGGCAGTGCAACATCTACCAGCAGTGAGAGATCTTAACGTTCATTTAATTGGGGCTATATCAGCCGCAAGCGTAATATCCTTTGAATGGAGGAAAGGATCATTCACCTCAGTTTTAGCAAATGAACGGTTAAACTGCTGCAACAGTGGGAAAACATGGAAAATCAGTTACAAGATTTGGTTGTAGTCTGCGATAACACACTATGTCATTCAAGGTTTGAAAATGTGATGCACAACACGCCAACAAGGCTAGTTCGATTGGGCTCATATTCTCCAATGCTCAACCCCATTGAAGCGATATGGACCAAAATAAAAACAAACGTTAAAACCTCTTTGAGGGTACCACATATTGTGGCACTTGGGATGAGAGAGCAGAGATTGTCATACTTAGAAAATATTATTAATGAGGTGAAAAACAGTATTGTTCGAGGTGACTGCGCTCGGGCTGCACAACATACTACCATTCACCACATGACAGCCTTAACAAGAGAGAACATGCATGTTGGAACTTAATGTACATATTTAAATTGTTTTATTATTTTCTTTTATATTATCATAATTTTATTGTCATTTCTTAATAATTATTGTTTACGGTTCTAAATATAAGAAACAAAATTTTACTTATTTCATAAGGTTTTCTTGGGGACCATCTACCTTAAATTTACATTTATTATTTATATATATTTTACAAATATTTGCACAAGTTTCGGTTTATTATTATTTATTTATTATGTCTTGAATAATTATCTGAATTACATCTGATACTTTCCGAAATACATATGATAAATCTGAATTACATATAACTAATCTGAATTTCAAGTGATGCTTTCGGATTTATACCTGGAAATGGTGTAGTGACTTGTAAAATCTATATTTCTATATACTCCCCAATATCCCGTTTTCCGAAATATTTTTAAATATTAATTATCTTGTTTTTATAATAATAATTTGACTTATATAGCACGCTATGCACTGTTATGCACGCTAATATAGAAATTATTTATTTGACAATATAGAATTTATATAAAAATACATAGTGTTGTGATAATGCATACTGACACCAAAGTTAAATTAAAAAGTAAACTATCTTATTAGCAGGCAACAATTTCATGTTTTTATTAAATTGAGCAAATTTAATCAGCAAAGCAATTCAAAGAATTAAGTTTTTTACAGTACCTACTCTTTTCCTTGATCATGTCTTTTAGAGTACAATATCCCACGGGACGGATCCCAGTTACAGAACAAGGTTTGAAAACATTTTTAAAAATACATAATATAAAAACAACATAGACAACCAGAGTAAAAATATTGCAAATTAAACAACAATAAGTAACAACTGAGAAAAAGCCAGATGCATACATATTACATAATAAAACAACAAATTAGAAATATAAAGATACCATACAATATACAGAAGACTATTCAAATAAATGTTTAAAACATTCAATTGAATGAAAAAATTTATCAAGTCGATTTTTATACATTTGATAGTTAACAGTAATTTGATAGAGGGGAAGCTATGAGAATGTTTGTACGGGGAGTTGGCAATTGCAGTACTGAATTAGATCTAGAATTAAGTCTAGGAACACGATATAAAATTCAAGACACTAGAGAAGAATTATTGATAATTTTGTGCAAAAAACTGATATTATTGATAATTAAGTTGAATGTAGATAACAAAATATCTAGTGGAATGCCACGAACCGGATAGGTACCAAAGTTGATAAAATGCAATGTCTTTAGATACCTCTGCTGCACCTTTTCTAATTGTGTAATAAAAATGTTATACATTGGACTCCAGACAATGGAGGCATACTCCAGTTTGCAGCGAACAAAACAATTGAACAGCCTATTAAATATTGCCTTATTACGAAAACCCTGAGAGTTGCGCAAGACAAAACCCAGACTTTTAAATGCAGATTTGGTTACTGAATGAATATGTGTCAAATGATAAATTATCATAAAATGTAATACCTAGGCCTTTGAATTGTGTGCCTCTATTTAAAATGATGACGTGCAAAATTTAATCAAAATGAAAACATTTTTCCGGTGGCTATAAGACATAATATTACGTTTACTGATGGTTTAACGGTGTAACACAGTTAAGTTGTCGTGTAATTTAGAGCAATCAGATGCCGTATTTATCTCAATAAATAACTTAAGATCATCCGCATACATTAAATAATTAACGTCGAACCATTTAGTTAAGTTATTGATAAATATAATATAAAATAAAGGACCCAGAATCGATTACTGTGGAACACCTGACAACTGCGGAAAATTACTCGATTGGAAGCCCCGGTACTGAACAAATTGCAATCTATTAAAGTCTGTAAAATACGAGCGAAACAAAGTCAAGAGAGTATCAGATACTCTCTTGAGTTGAATGCAGCTTCTTAATCAACAGATCATGATCTGTTGACCGACCGTTTGACCGACTTAACCATGGTTAAGTCGGTCAAACGCCTTAGAAAAATGAAAAATCTATATATAACGTCCACTTCATTACCCCTATCAAGCATTCAGATATATACTGCACTATGTTGACAAGGTTCGTTGTAGACATTTACCTCAATACGTCCATCCTTTCCCGAATCCGTGTTGATGTTGACATATATATTTTCTTCACGTGAGAGTATAAGTAATTGTGAATGACTATCTCAAAAATTTTCGAAAAGTTACTTATAATAGCAATAGGTCTACAGTTGGTTACATTATTTTGTCATCCTTTTTAGGAACATGACATATCTAGAAAGTTTCGATGAGTCTGGAAAAACACTAGATTTAAGAATGGCATTAAAGATCATTTTTAAAAGTTTAGCAAAGATTATTCCACAATCTTCTACTACAAAGGCAGGTATTAAATCTTCAGGCAGGAATTTTCATAATTTCAGCTGTTATTTGATTAACTTTTATTTTTGAGTTTTCCTGTATAGCAGGAGGTCCCATATTTGTATTTGAAGGCAATAACAGATTGCCCTGATGTTGATATTTACTTTTACCGG
Source organism: Pogonocherus hispidulus (assembly GCA_963924545.1). Taxonomy (NCBI): domain Eukaryota; kingdom Metazoa; phylum Arthropoda; class Insecta; order Coleoptera; family Cerambycidae; genus Pogonocherus; species Pogonocherus hispidulus. The sequence goes on from OZ004696.1 coordinate 38,740,904, forward strand.
GTTTCCCATGTCATCTGACTAATGGCAATTAGCATGGGCGATTACATTTCATTGAATTTTATATTCCCAAGGCACACTAGGAGAAATATTACTAACGAAATCGATAATACTGATCGCCAAACACTTCTGATCATCAAAATGCTGAAGCGAAATGCTTCTTTAATTAAAATATTAAAAATTTATTTTAGATTAACTATAACAGTTTACATAGCTGTCTTAGCGCACAAAATTTGAAGCAGCATAGTGGCCTAGTGGTACGAGACGCGGGCTCCAGAACTAAACTTCAAATATTCGTAAGTTTGAATCACAATCGAGGTACATTTTTTTTAATTTTACTATTTGATTAATTACAATTACAAGTGTTTATTTGTTCGAATAAATATGAACATATTTTTAAAAAACTCATAATTTTAGAATTATAGTTTTTTATTAAAAAAAAACCTATTACTAACTCACGACATTTCCTCTGTAACTGTTTAACTCAATAACCAGCTTGAGGTATTATTAGCAGAGATAAGTACACTATTAGTAAAAGCACAGTGCATGTAATAAATAAAAATTATGTTGCTTATTGATTATTTATTTTATAAGATCTACTATCTTATAAAATCGTTTCCTTTAGCTTAGGATAAAGGAAAGGAACCAATTGAAAACATGTTTTTTTTTTGATTAAGTAAATATTGTGACTTTAAAGATTAGCTTCAAAAATACAGAGGGTGTCTCATAAGTAATGTCGTTTTTTGAAATAAAACAAAAACTTGAAATAAAATAAAAAGTAATTTTATTTCAATATTCAAAGTACAACCCATCATATTCTATGACTTTACTCCATCGATCGGCCAATTCTCTAATTCCGTTCAAAAACCAATCTTTACTTTTTGAACGAACTTGAGCCATTGAATGAAATAGGTAATAATCTGACGGTGCAAGATCGGGACTAAAAGCAGGGTGTGGCAGCAATTCGATTGCATCAAGTTCCTTTAATTTCTCTTGAGTTTTTTTAGCGTTATGGGGGCGCGCGTTATCTTGCTGAAGAAGGACTCGTTCCGAGCAACTAAACCTGGATATTTTTCACTTAATGCCCGGTACATTTGATCAAGTTGTTGAGAATATACTTCAGCATTAATCGTCCGACCATCAGGAATTAATTCATAGTATACTAAACCTTCGTAATTCCACCACACACACAACAGTACCTTTCTTTCGAAACGTTCACGTTTTGCCACAGGTTTTGGCAGTTGTCCCTGATCTAACCACTGTTTTTTAAAATTAGGATTATTTAGATAAATCCATTTTTCGTCGCACGTTACGATTCTTTTGAAGAATCGGTCATCTGTAGGCAGAGAAAGCAATTGGCGACAAATTTCAACACGACAGGCAACTTGATCCTCGTTCAATTCATGTGGTACAATTCGACAGCTTTTATTAATTTTACCCAAGGCTTTTAGATGGCGATGGATAGTATCTTTCGAGGGACCAAGAGCTGCTGACAATTTGCGTGTGCTTGTCGAGGGTTCATTCTCCACCGCTTCTTTTGTCGCCTCGATATTCCATATACCCGGTCGCCCACTACGTTTCTAATCGTCAAGATTTAAGTCGCCATTATTAAAACGTTTAAACCAACGCTGTGCCGTGCGGGCATTCACGACATCTTCCCCTTCAACCTCGCATATTTTCTTAGCCGATTCAGTGGCATTAAACTTCTGTTTCCAATAATGTCGTAGCAAGACACGAATTTCAAATTTTTCCGTTTCCATGTTTCGCTTGTAATGATACAACGTAAATGGGTAGGAACTGATCACTGTGTGCTTATGAAATAAGAGACTCTATTGTACCTATCACGTGATTATGTTGTCACGTAACCTTGAAAATGTCTAGCGTAAAACAGGTGATATTTACTGCATGTGAAAACGACATTACTTATGAGACAACCTCTGTAATAACTAAGTACTGACAATGAACCATATTTATTCGAATAAGTAAACACTAATAATTTATAATTAATTAAAAAGTAAAATTAAAAAAGTTATCTTTGGCGGGATTTGAACCTTGGCAAAATTCTGCTATTTTAATTAAAAAAGATTTCGCTTTAGTATTTTGGTATCAAGTGTTTGACAGTCAGCATTATCGATTCCGTTAGCAATATTTCTCATAGTGTGCCCTGGGAATATAAAATTCAATGAAATGTAATACCCCATGTTAATTGCCATTAGTCAAATGAAATAGGAAACCCGGTATAGTTTTTTTTGATCAATAAAGTTTTTGTTTCACTTACTGTATCTATCAGGTTCAAGTTTTCTGGCTGACTGCTATTTTGATAAAAGGTGTTTGTGGTTCTTTATTTAGCTCAGATTAACCATGTACAAGTAAAATAATAGCGAGAGAAAAATGTCCACGAAATGAAATAAATATATCCACTGCTTGCCATTGGTTGAATTAATTCGGTACAGTTTTTGACGGACCGAGTATATGCCGAAAATACATGACACAATGACTCGTGACTTCATATTTGTTTTGTGAACGTAAAATTTTTGAAGTATTTTATGTGATATAAGTAGTCATTAGTGAATAATCTAGGCTGTGTGATTTTTAGTTTGTGGAAAACCTTTGTGGGCAGTGAAATGACTATTAAATGCATAGTTTTCCATAAATGGGACAAAAAAAGGTGATGGGAGATCGTTCCACCAATAAGTAAACAATGCTGACCATAGACGTATCATTCGTTAGGAATTCAACTTGTATAATATTCATGGGTAATATAAGTAATATACAGTGTGTGTGAGTTTGCATTACACACTCAGTAGCTTCGTAAATGTCAAGATATTAAAATTTTTCAAAAAGTACTTCTAAGTGATATTTTGTTTTCTTTTCAACCCTCCGGTTAAAAACGCTCTCATTAAAAAAACAAAAGAGCAGCGACATGTACGGTGGTTTTTTTAAATGGAACACCCTGTATTTTATTTCATAATTTGAAATCCTATCAAATTCTGAATATGACAGTTTTTATTTTTTTTTTAAATGATAAATAGCAACACAAAAAATTATCGGTACTAGCGAAGTTTACAGAATATTTATTCTGGATTGTACACTTGAAACAAAATATTTATTGAAATAAATGAAAATATCATTAACAAAGTTATGAGTTATTTGCATAACTTTTTTCTTCATAAGCATGCTTTGATTTCAATAATTGTGCAATCCATGGCCTACTACCGATAATTTTTTGTGTTACTATTTATCATTTTTAAGAAAAAATAAAAACGGTGTCATATTCAGAATTTGATAGGATTTCAAATTATGAAATAAAATACAGGGTGTTCCATTTAAAAAAAATCACCGTGCATGTCGCTACTCTTTTATTTTTTTAATGGGAGCGTTTTTAACCAGAGGGTTGAAAAGTCCACAAAAAATCACTTCGAAGTACTTTTTGAAAAATTTTAATATATTGACATTTACGAAGCTACTGAGTGTATAATGCAAACTCACACACACTATAGATAATATTGTAGTTTTATATTGTATATTTTCTATGGATAATAGTTTCTGATCCTCACAAAATTATGTGGAGGCAATGAAATTTTTATCGTTTTTCTTTCTGATAATTTGGCGTCTATTGAAGGTTAATAATGAAATAAGGAAAATTTCAATTACCCCTCTTCAAAAAAAAAAAAAAACTCGAATAATTTAGAATATAGATAAGAGTATTAGATTTAGTTTTGATTTAAAATGGGAAGTGGATTCGGAATCGAAAAAAATGTATTTTCTTATTTCGCCCAATTTCTTACCCTCACTTTCAGGTTTTTAGTAGGTATAAAGTATTATGATTATCTTTATAAATCGCTACTTTATTTGGCTATTTGGCCACAGTTCTGAACAAAATAATAAAATTTTAAGTAAACAATACGTACTCCTTGCTAAAAAGATCCGTTAAAGTTTTTTTAATTTGACTAAATCAGTTCTCGCACTGAAAAATGTATAAATATCCTAAAACACAGTACACACTTTAAGTTAAAATATCACTAACATTTCGGAGACTTCACTGTCAGAAGAATTTATTATGTTCTACGATATTTATGTATTTATATTTTTAAAAAAATCTCTGACGGACTCTTCGGTGCAGAGGTTTATTTTCTTACTTTTTTATTAGTCTTTTTTAATTGTAGGAAAATACCTAAATAAAGTAAAGTATGTATTGCGTATTGTTATATGGGGATGTTAGGTGTTTTTTAAAAATCGTCAGGCATTACTTTACGTTATCAGAAACACTTTTAATAAAAATATTAATAAATGAGAAATATTCGCCGCCACTGGTAGCTATTTACAAACAGTTGAGTAAACACTCCCCCCCTTTCGTAAATTGATGTTTATTAGATGGACAGGCATATTAATGCTTTGGGTATTGCTGTTACTATCTTTTACATGGTTAATCTGAGTTATTTAGTGATGAAATTTTGTCCTCTAATGTAATTTTCTCATTTAGTAAAAGGATCATCTGGCTTTATACATACTGAATGTTAATGGCTATTCTAGTTAGTTACCACACAAACTTTTGGAATATTAACTTATATTATATGCTTTTAAATTCCTTTGTGACTGAAATTAAATCTGTTGTAATTGCAGCTGGTGAGCAATGGTGTTGCAGCAAATTCGCTTTCTTAATAATTCTTTTTTTATAAGATGTACAAAAACAGTCATACATATACATTTATTTATTGTAGATGTATTAGTGCATAATATTAGTAAATATAATAAATAAAAACAATACATAAACATTTATAACAAAAATAATTAACAAAATTCAAAACAATAATACTGATAAATATTAAATAACAAAATGTGATTTAAATAAACAATTATTTGACTAGAACAGTGTCATGCAGTTTTGTAGAGCCGGAGGATATTCAGATGGTTGACCAGAAGATTGAATTTGTTGAGAGGACTGAACTGCTGCCATAGCCATAGAGACGGGTGTGGTTGAAGGGTATGACACCTAAAAGAACATTTCACTACATCAGCCATTTTGTTGATGTATTTTACAGTTTTAATCTAACTCTTAAAATGGATTTAGTTGGAATGCAATTTATATCTATGAATCCAACAATAAAAGATTAAGACAAAAGTAGAGGTTGAGAGTAAAACAAATTTCATTGATCGACTTCTAAAAAAACAGATTTGAAGAAATTACTCAATTTGAAAAATATCTTTAATATGCAACAAACAAAGCTAAATAACTGTTTGTTAATAAGACTTGTGGTCCTATGTCTTGCTAGTACTATCACAATCTAATGAGTGATATAAAATGACATTTTTTGATTGCACAACAATAATACAAACAATAATATACAGTGCGAACGCCGGCTGTGGAACGCTCTGAATAAAAAAATCCCTGGGGGTCTATGTCAAAAATGCTCGGACACGTCAACCTCAGTTTTTGAATGCGCATCTTCTCATGTAGTTGAAATTTGTTTTTACCCCCACCCCTTTTGTGCAATGACGTCATCGACTTTTTTTTAAATAGCAACCCCAATTTTCTTTTACGGATTCTGATTCTATTCGAAATTCTGGTACCAGCAATATTAAATTTAATGTCATATTCATCTGTTAAGTTAGCTGCATTATTACTTTTCATAAAAAATACAGCTTTGTAACAATCTAAGAAAAAACATCTTAGGGGGCCGTGGAAATTTTACTAATTTATGTCAAATAAAACAAAATAAGCTAAACTGACAGCAAAGTGTTAAGATACTTTATTGACAGTTTGTTGTAGAGTCGATTTGGCAGAGCTAATTGTTGTTATTTTAGTAGGTACTCATTGTTACTTTATATTATTTACTTCCCCCTATTATTTGCGTTTGTGAAAAATGGTTCGTTACTTAACAGAAAAACAACGAATTGAAATTTTGATTATGAGAGGTTGTGGAGATAACCAGCGTACACAAGAAGAAGTCTGCGTTTTATTTAATATTAAATATCCCGATGATAACCCCATAGTGCGCTCCACAGTCAGTAAAATTGAAAGAAAGTTTTCCGAAAGAGGTCATGTTAGAAGCGACTCAAGGCACCATCAAAACGTTTCCGAAGAAATACAACTGAATATGCTAGTGGAGTTGCAAGAAAATCCGCATAGTTCTACTCGAGTGTTGGCTGCTAATAATGGAATCAGTCAAACATCAGTTGTAAAATATTTGAAAAAACATAAGTGGCATCCGTACAAAGTTACATTAGTTCATGAGCTGAATGAAGACGATTATGACCGAAGGATTGAATTTTGTGATAGCATTATGGAGAGGTGCAATGCCGATGCAGATTTAGCAAACCGAATTATTTTCTCAGATGAGGCTACATTTTGCCTTAACGGCACGGTTAATAGACAAAATTGTCGCTATTGGGCAGCTGAAAATCCACACTGGATGATGGAGGCCCGTACCCAATATCCACAAAAGTTGAATGTGTGGGCTGGCATTGTTGGTAACAGAATTCTAGGACCTTATTTCATTGAGGGAACACTAACGGGTGACAAATATTTGGAACTACTTAGAGATCATCTCGTCCCAGCTCTAGCTATACTCTATCCGAATCGCAATGACGCTGATATTCCCGATAATGCTTTGTGGTTCCAGCAAGATGGAGCACCTCCGCATTATAGCGTTATAGTTCGAGATTATCTAAATAATACCTTTCCTGAGCGTTGGATTGGACGACGGGGAACAATAGAATGGCCAGCTAGGTCACCAGATCTTACGCCCTTGGACTATTTTTTGTGGGGCTACCTTAAGAGTAAAGTCTATTTTAATAGGCCAAATTCAATCGAAACTTTAAAAGAAAGAATTCGACATGAAATCCGGGCAATTACACCAGCGATGTTACACAATGTTAGGCAGGAATTTATTCATCGACTTGCATTTTGCCAAGCGACAAATGGGGCTCAATTTGAACATTTAGTTTGATATTTGAATATTTTTAGTTTTTTGCCTTCTGTCATTCAATAAAATATAATCTCCACGGCCTCTTGAGATGTTTTTTATTAATTTGTTACAAATCTGTATTTCTAATGAAAAGTGATAATGTACCACCTAACTTAACAGATGAATATGACATTAAATTTAATATTGCTGGTACCAGAATTTCGAATAGAATCAGAATCCGTAAAAGAAAATTGGGGTTGCTATTTAAAAAAAAGTCGATGACGTCATTGCACAAAAGGGGTGGGGGTAAAAACAAATTTCAACTACATGAGAAGATGCGCATTCAAAAACTGAGGTTGACGTGTCCGAGCATTTTTGACATAGACCCCCAGGGATTTTTTTATTCAGAGCGTTCCACAGCCGGCGTTCGCACTGTATATGCTTTTATAAAATTCTATATTTTCTATCTGAAATAACTTTGAAGATGAAACAAACAAGAAGTCAATAAATTAATAATTAATATTAAATACATTATTTGTTATTTAAAAAATATATTTTTAATGATATATTAAATTATTAGTTAAAAACATATTTAAGTATTTGAAAACAAATAGGTAAACACAAAAAGTAGGTAGGTAATATTTCTCCATCTATAAAATATTTTGACAAAAAAATCTAAAAATAGATTTAAAGCTTACACAATTAAAAAATACATAAAAGAGAATTGGGACTGAGAATTATTATGAGTACCATTCTATATAAGCTTATTTTTTACATACGAGGTGTGACAATAAAGAAACCGGAATCATGTTCTAATCCTTTATTGAAAAAATCAGACAATTGAAATGTCCCCTTCAATGTAATTCCCTCCCCGATTCCTACACCGCTCCATGTGAATTTTCCATTGTTGGAAACTGTGCTGCAGTTCTTCTTTCACTTCATCCACGGACTCGAACCTAGTTCCTTGAGCTTCACTTTCGGGAAGAGAAAAAAGTCGCACAGTGCCAGGTACGGTAAGTATGGTGGATGTTCCATCACTGGAATGTTGTTTTTCGCCAAATACCTCCTCACAGATAGCGTGTTGCGTGCCGGTGCATTGTCCTGATCGAGAGTCCATGAGGCATTCTTCCACATGTCTGGTCTCCTTCGTCGGACATGTTCACAGAAGATATTCAAAACATTTTTATAATAAATCTGATTGACAGTTTGAACTGCTGGCACCCAATCAATGTAGATAATAATCCCCCAGATATAAAAAAAACAACCATCATTGCTTTGAATTTGGACTTGCTCATGTGCGCTTTCTTCATTATAGGGGATTGGGGGTCTCTTCCAATGCATGGAATTGTCGCTTAGTTTCGGGATTATATTGAAAAATCCAAGTTTTATCACATGTAATTACGTTTTGGAGCAAACTAGGATCATTTTCAATGTTTTCTAGAGCATCAGCACAGCAATTCACTTTACGATCCTTTTGCTCAGGTGTGAGGATTTTTGGCACAATTTTAGCTCACACCTTTTTCATGTCCAGATCGTTGTGCAAAATCTGTCTACAGTTTTCTTATTGATGTTGGTAAGTTCAGAAATTGATCGAATGCTTAGGCAGCGATCTCCTCGAACAATTCTACCGACTTTCTTCACATTCTCTTCAGTTTTCGTAGTGGAAGGACGGGCCAACTTTGGATCTTCCCCGATGTCTTCCCTACCCTGCTTAAACTTCTTAAATCACTCAAAAACTTGCATGCGAGATGATAAACACTGATCACCATAAATTTCTGTCAACAAATTGTAACTTTCCGTGGCCTTTTTTCCAAATTTTCTGAGGAATTTGATGTTAACATGTTGTTCTACATTAGCACGTAATATGATTCTGACCATTGAATTTAAAACGACAGGAAGGAGGGTACGCTCTATCGGCCACAGTAGAAAACGGGACGGAAGCGGCCATCTTGAACGGCCAAGTGTGACTCATTTATTGTTGACTATTGATAGTGGTTGTGTTTGTAAAAGTGCCTAAAACGAACGGTTATGGTTAGTTGTGCAGCTTGTGGTTGTTCTAAAACCACGAAAAATAAAAATTTTGGGAGTTACATTTCATAGGTGTGTTATATTCTTTCGTTTAATTTACTTATATTTATATATTGATGCATTTCAAAATATTTGATTGTAAACATCATTAAATGTCAAAATCATTGTCAAAACAGCAAGCGAGGCAGATCAGTAGCGTAACATAGGTACATGAGGTTTGGGTAGGTATTTTTAGTGTAAAATGTTTCCAAGTAAACAAAAATGTATATTTTTTTGTTCAAATTCACCGAAACTTTGTTATATTTGTTACGCAAATAGTATTGTTGTGAAAAAAGTGTTAATTTCTCCACTGAATATATTTATTCCACTGAGTAACCTTTCAAAACGGTACGCCACTGCCATACCGGATACAGCCTTCTGCCATTTGCAACAGCCATTCTGGACGCATATTCATGTAATAAAGGCTCCTTCCTGTAGTTTTAAATTCAACGATTCTGACAAAGGTGTACAATTTGCTTCTAACAGTAGCTATGGCCAGACTAACGGAGCCACATTTTGTGAGGGTAGAGGGTAGTGCACAAGTCAATGCCCCCCGCCTTCTTCTTCGTCATCGACCTGGCCGGAAATCAAACTGGTCGAAAAAATCAAACTGGTTTCTTTATTGCCACACCTCAAATATCCATTTGTACCTGTCTTTATGGTAGAATTATTATTTTATGCAATGCTAAAGCTAAAATCATCGGAATTAAATGTCATTGAAGAACCATACCTATGTTATTTTCATAGATAGTATATTAAATAAAAAGTAGTAACAATTTGCTGCATTTTTTACATTAAATACATGTTACAATTGATATTGAAAAATTATTTAAAATTTATCAAAATTGACGAAATTGATCTAGACGGAAAGAAAATGAATCACTAATTCAGAGAAATTATTTTTTTGAAAATCTGAATCTTTCATAAATTTTCAGAAAACTTTTTTTATTTTAAAACTTTTTAAAATTTTATTTTTCTGGAAATTGTATCACTACCTAAAAAGATAGATTTACTAGAAAGTAAATACAAATCCTATTAGATATCTATAATGACAAATAAAAAGATATCTGTGTTAATTATTTGTTTTTATCTTTTTTAGTTTTCTAAAATTGGTTTTCAGAATAAATATAATTTTGTTGTTTTGTAACATATTGTTTTTGAAAATATGTAAAAATACCAGGAACTTGTTCAAATTGAAATAATTAATGTAGTTTTAAAGTAAATTAGAAAAAAATATGTTACTATTATCTGTTTCTTTATTTTGCATTTGATTTTTGATGATGGTATCTAGTACTTGTTTTGATTATGATATGTAGTTAAGTTAAGTAAAACTTAAATACAAGGAGGGTTCAATTAACTCGGAATTTTATTCTCAGAACCAAACGAATTGCCCTAGCCACAATTCCTTATCAAACAGGGAATGAGGGTGCCAAACCAAGTGATATTTTGCAAAGACTTCAAGCATAATATGGAGGATGCACCTTATCAAAAACCCAGGTGTTTGAATGGTGTAAGAAATTTAAGGAGGACCGTACAACGGTCGAAAATTTGCCGCATGCGAGATGTCCGAAAACTTGGACAACACAAATCAACATTGGTAGACAAATGACCTTATTCTTGCCAATAGAAGAATTTCTATCTTTGAAATGTCACAAACATTACAAATTATGGGTATCCAGGTTGCTGACTATGGAACAAAAACAGCGAAGTGTTGAAGTCTCTACTGAGCTTCTCAGGCGATAGCAAGATGAAGGTGATACATTTTTAAATTCCTCACTCACCTGCGATGAAACCTGGGTTCACCATTTTACGCTAGAATCGAAAAGATCAAGTCTACAGTGGCGACACTCAAATTAAAATCCGAAAAAAGCGAAGATTGTGCCTTCAGCCAGTAAAGTAATGGCCACCGTCTTTTAGGACAGTGAGGGTGTTCTCTTGATAATTTTTTTGAGAGAACGACATACCATTAATGCCCCTTATTACCTATTCTAACTCAAAAAGTTAAGCCTACATTTTGTTCAAAAAGGAGAAATCGTTCAATCAGGAATGTCATTCTGCTGCACGATAATGCCCGACCTCATGATGCCCAATAGACCACAAATGTCCTTGGAAAAATGAATTGGGAGGTTCTTTCACATCCACCTTACAGTCCGGATTTATCGCCATGTGAATTCCATATCTTTGGACCGCTGAAAGAGGCATTGGGTGCCTCAAAATTTGAAGACGATGATGGTGTTACCAAGTTTGTGCATGAGTGGCTTTCAAAAAATACAACCAAATTCCGGTTTATATTTGAACACCTCTCGTAATAAACATTTTGTAAATGCTCTTAAATACATTTATTACATACAATTATTACCTAACATCTTAAATACTCCAAATATAGAAGTATTGCATGTAAACCTTTTGGTTTATGCATTTACTACAGGTGATACAAACAAATCCATTAACTTTTGAGTTTAAATCAAAATGTCAAGGAAACAAAAAGAAAAGTCATTTTGGTTCAAGACCTGAAGTTTCATTTTTAAAATTTTTTTAATTTTTAGTTATTTCTACATATTTTCCAAAAATTGAATATACCGGGTTTCCCATCTCATCTGACTAATGGAAATTAGCATGGGCTATTACATTTCATTGAATTTTATATTCTCAAGGCACACTTTGAGAAATATTGCTAACATAATCTGTAGTACTGGTCGCCAAACATTTCTGATTATCAAAATACTGAAGCGAAATGCTTCTTTAATTAAAACATCATTAAAACATTATTTTAGGTTAAAAACAACAGTTTACATAGCTGTCTCAGCACATAAAATTTGGAGTGGCATAGTGGCCTAGTGGTACGAGACGCGGGCTCCAAAACAACTTCAAATATTCGCAAGTTCAAATCACAATCGAGGTAACTTTTTTTTTTCATTTTACTTTTTGATTAATTACAATTCAAAGTGTTTGCTTATTCGAATAAATATGAATATATTTTAAAAAAACTCATAATTTTAGAATGATAGTTTTTTATTAAAAAAAAATACCTATTACTAATTCGTGACAGTTCCTCTGTAACTGTTTAACTCAATATCCAGATTGAGGTAAATATGTAGTAACTATTATCAGAGATAAGTGCACTATTAGTAAAAGCACAGTGCATGTAATAAATAAAAAATATGTTGCTTGTTGATTACTTATTTTATAAGATAGTAGCTTTAGCTAAAGATAAAGGAAGCGAACCAATTAAAAACATGTTTTCTTTTTTTTTTTAATAAGTAAATATTGTGACTTCAAAGATTTAACTTTTAACCATATTTATTCGAATAAGTAAACATTAATAATTTGTAATTAATTAAAAAGTAAAATAAAAAAAAGTTGTCTCTGGCGTGATTTGAACCTGCAAATTTTTGAGCTTCAGTTTGAGTCTGCCGCTCATCCAGTTAGTCCACCAAACGATTTAAAATGTGAGCGCTAACACAATGTAAACTACATCTATTAACTTAAAACGAATTTTTATTGATGTTTTAATTAAAAAAGCATTTCGCTTTAGTATTTTGGTAATCAGAAGTGTTTGACAGTCAGTACTATCGCTTCCGTTAGCAATATTTCTCATAGTGTGCCCTGGGAATATAAAATTCAATTAAATGTAATAGCCCATGTTAATTGCCATTAGTTAAATGAGATGGGAAACCCAATATATACACAATTTATATTTCTATTTGTTACTATTTCAATAGTACTCACTGTGGAGTTATGATGAAATCTAGGGTCCAACATCATGGCTGCTGCTACAGCTGCAGCTGTTGAAGTTGCTGTAGAAGGATTGGTTCTAGCAAGCATATGATGATTGACTATGTTATTATTATGATGCTGACTAGCGGTTCTTTGGTTATGTCCTGAAGTTAAGATTTGGTTATGGATATTGTGGGCATGGTTGTGATGGTGAAATTCTGTTGGGTCTCCAAAATGATGATAGTTCGAATTGATTGCAGTCAAGTTAGTTGCTGAAATATAAGTTACCACTTTTAAATATAAGGAGTAATGTGGAATAATATTGAAATGATATAGTGTCGGTTCTTGGCATGAAATTAAATCAGACAGTTTTATATTTAATAATACTGTTTTTCAGATATAGGCTGAAGGTCAAGATAAAAAATATTTTTTTTCAAATACTTTTTGCGTCACAATAACTAAAGTTTGACTTGATACTTTCTGATAACAAATTTATGCCATTGACCATTTTTGACCATTTTTAAAGAAAAGATCCCTGCTTAAATAAATTACACAAACTTTAAACTACAAAAACTTTCTCATGTACATTTTACATAATGTAAATCACTATATTTTGAAAAAATATATATTTGCAAGAAAAAAATGTTAGGAACATGCTGGATTACTAATAGCCCTGATATTTACATACTACTAATACTAATTATTGTCTATTGCCTATTTCAATAAAGTGTTATTATTAAGTTGCATTTAAATTAGAGTGAACAGAAGCGAACGAACGAATTCGTTTACGTAAGCTTGCGTAATTTATATGGAGAACAAAACGGGAGCGAACGAACTCGTTCGTGTTTCTGCATACATTAGAGTGAACAGAGACGAACGAACGAATTCGTTCGCACGCTTCTGTTCGCTCTAATTTAAATGCGCCTTAATATATTGTATAACTACTGTTATACAATAACAAACAAAGCCAACTATTGTCAAAGTCAATCTTAGTCAGAAAGTTTATATTTTATGGATTTCTATACTAAATTGCACTGTTTTATACAGGTGTAAGAACGGTCAATTTAAATGAAATAAATGTGATGTAAGTAGCAATATCAGCTCTCATCTTCAACCAGTAAAATCTAGGCTCGATACTCGATATATAATGTGATTTATATATGCCCGCTTGATTAGCTGCCTGTGGGTTGTGATGATCCTGAATAATTTCATGGATAATAAACTTTGGCACTACAACCTTCCTATTAAATGATGGATTTTCAAGACCCAGATGCGGACTTTGAAGCTTTTTACATATGATACAATTGTCAACACGTCATAGAGGGTGGTGCAAAAGTTGGTCCATTCCTGGTATACCCTGGTATATATATTCCTGGTATATATCAATAGATCTCAAACAATGTCGGATTCATGAGACCTTCTACATCTTCTACAACAGGTATGGTCTGTGAGAGCACAACAGAAATTACGTAATCTTTGCCGTTATGATGCACCAAATCATAACCGTACTGTTCTAAACAGACACTCCAGCAAGCGAGCCTGCCAGAGGGTACTTATAAACTAAGGAGCCAAATTAAGGCAAAATGATATGTGACAACAGTAAAATGGGTTGCCTTAATGTACAGCCTAAACTTTTCAATTACCCAAAGTTCAGAGTATACTACTACCTACTCTGAATATCAAAAATTCTGCATATTAAAACATTTGCATTAATACAGAGGCTTGTTGAGTTGTACGGCACATTTCTAAGCGGTACTAATTTTACTTGACATTGGTAAACAAATGCATTACAATTCTTATATATAAACTTTCGGACTTTTCATAATTCACCTTGCATTGTTAATGTATAAGTAAAGCAGGTAAATAAGTAGGTATTATAGTTGACTGGAATTGCAACAAATGATCAATTCACCATACTGGACACAGATATAGTGCCTATAAATTTAAAGTAGTTCCGTCAAAGTATATTTAACCAATAAACAAGACAATATGTCTTGACAATGTCTTGATTATTTTGGAGTGTCTTTTTCTGCGTTTAAGAATGATATTACTCACTACTTCCTCAATGATTCTTGATGTAGGTGTTATTTGTTTGTATTTTATATGTTATATTTTAATGCTGTTTTTAGTATAGATGTATTATGGATTTTAGATGCTGTCTATATATAGTTTATGTTTTAGATTGTAGTTTGTATTGATTGGGGTCTTACCGTTGAATAAATAAATAAATAAATAACATATTTAACACCTACCTACATCTACACAGCACTTACCAAACCAGATAATGAAAATTAAAATGACTATTGTGTTTTACGAGGTGACTTATAAATTTTCAAGCTAGTGTCCCTTATAAGAAAATTAATTATGGTGCCTATACATTCCCCCATTTTATTTAAAAAACAATAAATCCAATTTTGGATCCTCATTTCCTGAAATTTTAGGGAATGATTTAGCACCTCCTTCTAGATCAATTTAAAAAGTAGGTACTTATATCTGGGAAAATAAAATATATGGCGCAAATTTCTATTCAAATCCTCAAAACAATCAATGTAGGGAAAAGTACATATTGAAAAAATTTGGCTGCCGACGTATTCACTGGGGTCAATAAAAAAAATATATATATATTTTGTAGCACTTCTAAAAGTCGATACAAACTTTGTTATTTTAAATGGAACACCCAGTATATTATTGCATTTTTCAATTGTCCTTGGAATTTTAAGTCACTTTTATGTAAGTTCAAAATTTTACTAAAATTCACTTGTCAACTTAACAATTTTCAGTCACAAAACTCGCTTTTTTTATATGGAACACCCAGTATATTATTTTATGTGTATATAGTATAATATTAGTATATTATAGCAGAAAGCATAATTCAATTCTAAATAAAGTGATATAACATATTATATTTACATCCATCCCTCAGTTTCATGAACAGAAATAAAATTATTTAGTTTTCCCAAGTATAGTGTCTGCGAATAAAATAAAACAAATTAGCTTGATTTCAAAATTCTTGTCAGTAGCTTTGATAGTATCAGTTAGTTATATTGAAATTCCTTAAACAACATTAATAAAAAATCTCAGCTGTTTAGATTATACTCATGAAGATTATTTACTTGTGTTTATTATTTATGGGGAATGTGACAAAGTAATATCAAGAACATACAATACATTTGCTACTTGATCTCCACAGAAAAAGAAACAGCCAAGATGTGCTAGCTGTAAGACGCATACTAGAGAATTTTAGAAACTTTGGCTGTAAGTATATGTTAGTAATTAAATAATTCTCCAATGTTTCCACTACCAACTTCAAGGCATTTTTCACATCTCCAGATTAATTCGGATGTGTGGCCCATTGAACTAAATCTGGTAGTAAACTTTCCAATGGATTTTTTACTCTCTATATACAATCTTCCTTCATGGTTAAAAATGTGCATACACTTTTTCCTTTATAGACCCCCCCACCCCCCCAAAATAAAATAATCCAGAAGGGATAAATATAGCAAGTGTGGAGGCCTGGGATATTGATTAAGTAACTGTTATGTGGAGGTGCACCATTGTGCTGGTAAAACATTTTACTATGTTCTGCCATGGGTAAATTTTCTAAATAATTGTCATTAAAGTTCAGTAAAATATCAAGATATGTCTCACCTACAAAAAGGTTTACTTGTATTGAACATACAAGTGAAATTTTTTAGACTGACTTTAAATTTTCGTCATACTAACTGTTTCTTACTGTACAATAAACGTTGAACTCCTAATTCTTCTGAAAATTTTGTTCTTGGGATATATGAGGGTTTATGTCATTCCAAAAGTGGGAATTTTGCGTATTAAGGTGACCATTTCTTGTAAACTTAGACTTGTCTGTCCATATAATATTTCCCAGGAAAGAATTTTTATTATGGTACCATGTTAAAATAAATTATATCATATCTATTAAATTAGACATATCTCTTAAATTTAATTCTTCAAGGAACTCATTAAAAAGATAAATATTAAGAGTACATATTAATAATCGTAATATTCAAATAATAGAAAAAATAAATTAACACTGTTATATAAAAAAAAACTTAATTATTGTCCTTTAAATAAAACTAATTTATTTAATTAAAATGTGTCTTTTTGTTGTTTGTAAACTACCAAATAGTTTTTACAAATATTCAATTTTAATATAAATTTCGTAACTGTATAATTACAATACGGTTGTATTATTAGGAAAATTTAATTTGTGAATTTTTTAATTTTGAAAAATATTTGAATTTTTAAATTTCTTTAAAACAGTATATAATTTAAATTTTTGTATTTAAATCTATTTGAACCTTTCTTCAATTTTAACCTGTCTTAAATAGTTTTCCGTTTCCTTACATATTTGTAGAAAATCAGATGACGGGTAAATAAGACCACCGCGATCTTTTACAAATATCGGTTTATGAAAATAGTCCCTTCTAATTGAAAACAGTTTATAAATTCTACATATTTTAATAATTTTTATATTGATTTTCCAGCAGAACTACTTATAGTATGTAAGTACTTATAATATATTTGCTGTAATCTGATTACTCTCAAGAAAAATGAAAGTTATATTCTGCTTGTGGTATTTCATTTTCTAATATTATTATTAGGATGTGAGGGCCTGTGTAATAAATGGTTTCATCATGGTTATGTTAATTTAAATGATGCTGATTTTAAAGTTCTTGAAAAAACCTGTACCTACATATATGACATGTGTAGAACTTATTGTGATATACATATGTTATATTCTGTTTTGACAAAAAGTCTTCATGTGGAAACCCTAAATAAGTTGCTGAAAGATCAATAAGATATTGATCTTTCAACTATGCTCAATACCATGTTTACTACCTTTAGATATGAATTTGAGCAAACTGTCTCATCTCAAATTAATTTGATTAACAAAAATAGGCAAAGTAAGTGTCCCACAAGTTCCATCGTACCCTAGTGTTGTATCGACAAGTCAGTCATTTATTCTTAAGCCAAAAAATGCTTAGCAACCTAACTTTGTTAAGAAATCTGATGTTACCGTAGCATTAATCCGGTTGATTCCAACATCAACATTTCTAAAATAAAAAATGCTCGTAATGATAGTGTAGTTGTTAGCTGTGTCAATGATATTGAATCCTCTAAATTTGAAGTATTGGTTAGAGAAAAACTGGGTGACACGTATGAAGTTAAATAACTTCCCATGCTAAATCCAGGGTGAAAGTAGTTGGCATTTCAGAGATTTGATGATGAGAATTTGCACGACTACATTACGAAGCAAAATAAACGTTTGTTGGGTATCAATAGTTTTTGTAAAATAATTTGTGTTGTACGCCTAAGTAAAAACAGAAACATATATCAAGCCATGCTTCAACTAGATAAGGCAACATATATAATAAAGTTTAGGAAAGGAAACCTTAAAAAAATTCAAGGCCAATATTGTGGGACTTGAATAGAAATTAAAGGTTAATCATAATATCCCCGAAAATAATATTTGCAATATTGCGAAAACACTTTCTTGCTATTACCAGAATGTCGGAGTAATTCGCACCAAAGCTATAGATCTTTTTAATTCAGTAGCTTTAGTCAGTATATACGATCTCTTTGTAGATCCGAGGATACGAGACTTGGTTGATTGACAGCTTTTCTGATAGTGGGTACTTTGAATACAAATGCCTATAATATTTTTAGATTTTGGGTGATTTTAATTTGCCATAATATATTCAATTTTTTAATGATAATGTGCATAGCAGATCTATTCAAACAGTTAATATTCTTTCTGCTTTCTTTGGTCTCGTTCAGTACAATAATGTCGTGAACTCTAATGGCAGAATTATTGACCTTGTCTTTAGTAACAGGCACTGCTCTGTCACTAAAGCATCTGAAATTCTTTTAAAGGAGGATAATTTTCATCCTGGTTTGCCAATTGAAGTGAGTATTCAAAAGAATATTAACTTTCCCCATAAAGATAATTTTGATTTCAATTTTAAGGAAGCGAATTTTGTGGAATTATATAGGGAATTTGATGACTTCAAACTCCCTCAAACATTTTGAATGTATCGGAAGTTACAGAGAATAAGGTATTGGAGTCGATAAGGAAGATAAAACCAAGTATGACTATGGATCCTGATATTATACCTGCGTTCCTGCAAATATTTTTTATTTGATTGTTAGTATATGCACTTTCACTGATAGGTGGAAAAAATCGCGAATATGCCCCGTGTTCAAGAAAGGAGAAAAGACTGAAGTAACCAACTATAGACTTATAGCCATTATTTGCAACTTCAGCAAAAATTTTGATATTGTGATACATTCTATCATTTATTCTCACAGGGCGTCCAGAATAATGCCTATATAAAATTCCCTAACTTTTCCAGGTTCTCCAGACAAATATTTATTTTTTGGAATAATTAAATGGCTTGTATGACAAAGAAACTCATTATTTTATGGTAAACAAAAATGTATCATTTATAATTTTTAATAATTGCATTGCATAAAAACTACAATAGTAAATGAAATTTTGGACTTAACATATAATTTTCCTAAAACATTTAAAATATATAAGAAAAATATTCTCATAATCCCAGGAATAGAAGTCGACAGAAAACGAAGTATTTCAAATCTGAAATCATGTTCAAATAAATAAGAAATTCATAAACTTTGCAGCATCCGCGACGCAAATTTTTTGCGCACTTTGGCGAATCGTCGAAATCAGAGTCGTCTGACAAACCAGCGATGTCTCTCGAAAAAATAATAAATCTCAAAAAATAATAAATTAAATTGTAATATTTTAAAAAAGGTTTCCAAAATTTAAACTCATATGAACTGAATACAAACATCATCAGAGTATACAGTTTTATACAAATATGTATATATAAAAAATAAAATCCAGAAATACGTCAAAATTCCCTGACTTTTCCAGGTTTTCTCGGTTTTCCACGTCGCTGGACACCCTGTCTCATGTATCTGCCCAGATACATGAGATGTTTCCGTCAATCACCATGGTTTCATGATGGTTAGTAATCAATCTTGTGTGTGTGAAACTCAATTTCTCTGTAAGTGGATGGATGAGGGAAGGCAAGTAGATGTTATCTACACTGACTTTTCCGAGGCTTTTGAGAGGCTTGATCATGGTCTTCCAATTATTAGTAAACTGAACAAATATGGCTTTTCCTGTCCATTAAAAGAATTAATTAAATCATACCTGGTTAATAGGTATTAGTTTGTTCAGTGCTATGGACATAAGTCTGTCACTTTCTTGCAGAAATCTGGTGATCCCAGGGATCTGTGCTTGGACCACTCTTTTTTATCATGTTTGCAAATGAAATTCTTCAACAAACATTGGAACTTGTTAATTCATGGTGTACCAACAAACGTCTTTCTCTTAATCCAATCAAGTGCAATGTTTTATCTTACGTGTGGAAGACTGACATGCATGTGTTTGTCTATAACATCGAAAATATTGGCTTACTTAGACCTGTTTGATTAAAGATTTAAGAATGTATTTTGATCCTAAACTGTTATTCAATCAACTAGGGATGCCGACGGGTACCCAGGTACCCGATAACGACTCGCTACCCGGTTCCCATTTTAGGACCCGATAACCCGTTAAAAACCCGATAATCCGTTAAATACCCGATAACCTTCTAAGCACCTGCACTCGGTCGCCCTCTATGTCACTCATATTCATATGACAACTTGTTGTTTTTGCGGTTTTGCGTTGGCCCAGATTTGGAGATATAAAATATGATCTGAATTGGAAAATATTTGCTATGTTAAATGCTATGGGTTGATATGGCGTAATAGATAAATAGCGGGTAACGGGTAAATAACGGGTAAATAACGGGTAACGGGTAATTGACGGGTACACGGGTTATTAACGGGTAGCGGGTAATTAACGGGTAACGGGTAAATACCGGGTATTGAAAACGGGTACCCGGGTAGTAAAATTAACGGATATCGGTATCCTTACAATCAACACAGAAAAAATTAGTGCCTCTGTATTTAAAAATCTTGGTTTTGTGATAAGAAACTGTAAGGGATTCAAGAATATAATTTTTTTTTCTTTATTGTATCAAATATTTGTTCAATCTCGCCTAGAGTATACATCAGTGGTCTGGAATCCTATCTACAATATCAATATTCAACAATTGGGAGAGAATTCAGCTGAGGTTTTTAAAATCTGCTATGTATACACTTGAGGGTATCCATCCACCTAGAGGCCTTCCCCAAAACCTTTTATTGCAGTGGTTTAATTTGAAAAGTCTAAACAATCGCAGAATACTGCAATCAGTTATCTTTCTTTTCAAGTTAGTTACTAATCAACTAATCAAAGAAATTATTAGGTTCCGCGATTAAATTCATGACATAATCACCTATTTCCTTTGAAAACGCCAAGAACTAATATGTTAATTGCGTCCCTCTTATACAGAATACATGTCAATTATTTTTTGGTTTAAGCATGTTGTGATCTATTGATATTAATGTTAACTAATTTAGGTTAATTATTTTTTTATCCATCTCATATTTTATGTATTATCTATAATTGTATGCTAAATTTATTTTTTTTTATAACTAAAGTAATTCAATTGTTAAAATGTAACTTTATTGATGGCACCGTAACAGTCACTTTTTTCTTGAAACTTCAAATAACGTGAGAACGGTTGAATTTAGGTATAGACAACTTTACACAAAAGTGACAAAAATTCAAGGTAAAAAATGCAATAATATACTGGGTGTTGAATTTAAAATAACAAGTTGGTATCAATTTCCGATGTAATTGGAAGTGCTACAAACTTGAAAATATTTTAGTTGTATTGGCCCCACCGACTTCAGTCAGCAACCAAATTATTAAGTCAATATGGACTTTTCCCTAAATAGATCAAGTCGGTTCCTGGTTGCACCCTGTATAATATTTGCGAGAAAAGTTCTTAACTAATTTTGTACATAGTTAAATGAAGAAAATTTAAATATTTTTTCACCTAACTCCTGATTGTTTGTATTAATTTGCATTGCAGTAAAATCTTCAGTATTTCATTCACCTATTCCATCTGTTAAATTTATTAATGTAATAATCAAAAATGGTTTCAGAATATGTCTACAAATAAGTCAATAACTAATATAGAACCAGTAAAATATGTATGTAAGACCAATTAAGTGAATAAGAAAGTATATAATATAGTAAACTTGAAATCCAAGCAGTGCACGCCATAAAGGATCCACTTCATACTTTGACAGGAATATAACATCATGTAACTAATGTTATATCTGATGACGTGCATTGCTTGAATTCTTGTTTCGAGTATACCTACATTACTTGTTAATACAATATTGTTATGGTACATCAAAATTACATTGGATGAATGTATTTAAACTTCTTCCTGAATTTAAATGAGAAATTACCACTGAAAAACATATATATATATTTTACTTTCAGTTGTAATAAAAATTATGTCTTCAAACAAGACTAATTAACAAATTGTAAAACTCTAAACTTCCATTCACAGTATTAAATTTTTAATGTTTGTACTTTTAAATATGCCCAAAGCTTTTAATTGTGTGAACCATGGAATTCTCTTACCAAAATTATAAAATCTTGGGAAAAGTTTAGGCAAACTTAGGGAAGGGTCATCATCATTCATCACCTATACAGGGTTATTCAGAACTTATCTCTAAAACTTTGAGGATATGTGCATCCTTAAATAAGAAATCGATATCACCAAAAAAATTTATAATAAAAGGCTTAGGATTTCCCGTAAACAATGTTTAAAGTTATACCATTATAAAGGACTACGTAGCTGGGCAACTGTACTTCAACACATCTGATATATCACATTCCTTCAAAAAACAGTAAACAACAGTTTTTGTACCTGGAACGCCTGGTTAAGACCGAGCGAGAGAGTTGGAGTGGGGATAATATCTCTATTGTCTATGAGTCGTCAGTCTATGTGTCGTTCTCGCAGTGCGGGTGTTTTATTTATCTTAGGAGTGTTAAACTGTAAAATTTTCAAAATGGCCCATGTGTACAGTAATGCTGAGTTAATGGACATGATTCTTATTTATGGCGAAGTTGGACAAAATTCATTGGCAGCTTCGCGCTTGTATGCGGACGATTTCCCAATCGACACACGCCAAATTATGCAACTTTTTCGGCAGTGGTACAACGTGGCTGTGATACTGGTAATTTACGTGCAAATCATGGACGAGATGGTGGCCCGGGACGACCACAACGTATTTTAGCAGCTGAAGAACAAGTGTTGAATCTGGTCCGTGAAAATCCGCGAATAAGTACAAATCAGATCGCTAGACAGGTGCCTGGGTTATCCCAATCAACGGTGTGGCGCTTACTACACGAAGCTCAGTTTTATCCATATCATATCCAGCGTGTCCAAGCACTGTTACCAACGGATTATCGATTACGAGTTAGGTTTTGTGAGTGGTTGTTGTAGCAAAATGCTGAAAATCCCCAATTTACTGCTGATGTACTAGTTACAGATGAAGCTTTGTTTACTCGAAATGGAATACAGAACGTTCACAATACACACGTTTGGGCACTCGAAAATCCGCACGCAATTCAACGAAATCACTTCCAACACCGTTTTTCGAAACGCTTTTGTAACAAGGTATGTGCAAATTTTTTATAATTTTCATGTTTCTAATACCTAGTAATCAAGTAGCGCAATTCTTCAAAATTAGTGTAACAAAATTTTATTCATTTTAAAGACACGTCACTTTCGTCAGATCTATCTATCTTTAAGTTTATTTTAAAGTAAAAACGCTACAAATCTTTTTTGCGCCAGGTGTCGGTATACTCTCAGAACTTCCGAAGAAGTTCTGAGTTTTTTTCGTGTTAGCCAGTTTGCATTGTCAGTCCCAAGGTCCATTACAGTGGACCAGTATCCAGCGGCGTGCAATGAAAATTTTTTAAATAGTTTTCAGACCCCGCCAAAAAATTTATTTTTTGCACTACCACATTTGTACATGTATGTTGAACACCCCAAATTTTATTATGGATAAGTTCTGAATAACACTGTATATGAAATTGTCTGCTTCACTCACACATTTTTTTTATATTAAATAAGATAAATTACCCTTAGTAAAATGTTATAACAAAGTAAACATATAGGGCTAGATAAATACTATATAGGAGGGTATCATATATGGATTTTTAGCATGCATGATACACTACCATACACTGGCGAGTCGCCGACAAGTTATGTATACAAGTATCTTATATTCAGCGACTCCCACAGTTAACATGTTAAAAGCAAAATACCTGTTGATGACGGAGTATGATTCTGGTGATGCATAATTAATTCCTGTATTTCCGAGCCCATTGGTTGTGTACTTGGCGTAGTAGTTGTACTGTTTGTTGGAGTGAAATTTACGTTACTTGTGTTGGTTGTTGTAACTGGGGGAGTATCTTGAGATGACTAAAAATTAAAATTCAATATATTTCTAACTACTTGCATAACAAGGTAATAATGTAAGAAATTATAACAAGAGTTTAACAAAAAAAAGTACTAAAAAAACAGAGGTGCGTCATGAGTCCCAGGAGGAACATTATATTATAATTTTTGGCACATATTGTGCAACCAGTGGAATACTGTGGTTTACTGTGGAGACTATAACAGCTTCATTTTAATTGCATACAAAAATGATTTATAAACGAATTTTCTAACATTTTAATCTAGTAAATAGGACATACCATGGCATCTAGGCGGTCTTATGCGAAGCGTTCGACTTGATAATCGTGCTGAAATAGGTTTCTTCCACGAAAAAGGTACGATAGATTAAATTAAATTTAAGTTCTTCCTATTTCTGAATCGTTTTGGTTTTAAGGTGATATCTGTCGATAAAATATGGAGTGTGCTGTATTCAAGCAGGCTGAGCAAATTACTATTATTGTCTAGGTTCTACTAAACATTCTGTACGTTACAACCTACTATAGTTAAGGAGCTGTCCAGTTGGCTAACCAATACTAGTCTTTCACAGTGAATTTCCATTGTAATTGTTTACAGGCCCGGTAACTTTAGTTTCTTTAACCAGCTTTAATTGCTTAAGGACCAGTTTCACAATCAAATTTAAAAGAGCTTTAGTTAATGTTACTTTTGAATACCTTGAATATAATTGTGTCATGTGTGAATTGTATCCAAGGTCTTTAAAGGCAACTTTAGCTAAAGGTCCTTTAAATTTGATTATGAAACTGGCCCGTAATACTATAACTACTAACTGGCCCGATAACTACTTGAATATAATCCTATTTATCTTCTCTTTAAAATAAAACTAAATTATCTTAAAGTGCTGCCAATGCTAATAATTTCAGTGAAGTACTGCATAGACAAGACAAGAATTTCTATGGTTAGAGATAATAGTTTAAATATTCACTAGCTGTATTTTGACAAATCAAATGTTGTAGGTTAATTATCCACCAGATTTTTGACAAGCTTATAAGTTGGTAAAAATTTAAATTTAAACGTTAGGTATTCACTTTTTGGGTTTTAGCGATAGTGTTAGTTAGTTCCAGTCTACCAAATCTTTCTTTGCCAATTTTATTTAAATCATAAATACTGGGAATAAACTGATTAATGCAAGTTCATTTTAGATCAAACAATTAGAGCAGGTCAAGTTGACATGCTTGAGCAAACGTTCCTGCACAAATGGGGTATTTTCCTTCAATCGAAATGAAAGTGGAAACCTGTATTTTTATAAAATATATATTTTTTTACATTTATTAGGATAAAAATTATTAAGATTGAATCGGTAGAAAATTCTTAATTAATTTTGAAATTTTATTCTATATTCGTGACGTCACTAAGCGAAAACTAAGGAATATGTATCTATAAAGAGGCAAAACTGATAATATGTGGCTAGATTCAGTTTGTAACGACGACAAACGACAGTCGACATTTCGACAATTGACATTTGAAATTTCCTGTTTGTGTTTGGCTTGACAACTTGACGTGTTGTATTGTTGTTTTCTTGTGAAGTAAACTTTTATTAAACATGGAGCAAGGTTTTGTAGAGGCTAAGTCCGACAATTTAGCGGTTATAGATCCTTTTATTATAAAGATCCTATAGATCTTTTCAGAAATAAAAGGCATGAAAAATGTAAGGTTAGTATTTAACTTAACAGTATTACTGCAAAGTCGATTAAATATATTCAAAAATTACCTTTACAAATTACTATGTCTTTTTATTACTAATAAATACACTTGTAATCAGTCACAGGCAGAGGCAACAATTCACAGGTAAAAATATAAACTAAAAACAATGTCTCATGTTTACCCTAACCAAACAATTCAAACATAAACAAAAGTAAAGTTATCACGCAGTGACACCAACCACACAAATGAAACTATCCTAGAAATCACTAACTAGACGACACACAGATATCGCGCACAGTAAAAAAATAATTTATGGACTTAAATGAACCCAATATTAAAATTCCAGAAATGGGTATCTCTTCTTTTTCCAACTACTTTCCATTGCCGATGTAAAAAAAAAAATAGGAAAACACCCCATTCTAGCTTTAATTTGTATAGTAGTCGGCTAGTAACATTATTATCTAGTAGATTATCAGCCAACCCATCACTAGGAAAAGTTCGTTTCTATAAAAAATTTACAGCTACCGAAAAAACGTTTATGTTACATCTGGAAAGTCCCCTACTGAACTCACAGGTTTCTTGCTTGCCCCGTTATCCATTAAGTTAATAGCTGCCGAAATTATATCAAAAATAACTTTACAACTTACTTGTGACTTTGGCCTTGTAGGATTATTCCTTAAAGGTCTGGCTTTGTAAGGAACTTTAGCAGAAGCATTTTCACCATGATGTCTAGTAAAATGTTCTTTTAGTTTATCTCGTCTTGAACTGGCATAGTCACAATTAGAACACTTAAATGGTTTTTCTTCCAAATGAATCCGTTCATGTCGCACAAGATGTGATTTTTCCATGAAACCTCGACCACATATTCCACATGTATGTGGGCGAACCCCATTATGACTTTTAGCATGACTTGCAAGCTGATTCTTTTTTGAAGTTGAATATTTACAATGAGGATATGAGCATCTGTATATATCACCTAATGTTAAAGAAATATCGTCTATTAAACATCAACCATACATTAACCTATAACACTTAATTTTTTACACTAATATGTTTGTTTTTAATGCAGTGTCCAAAATGTATATAAAACTATGATAAACTACCATAATTTTTATTATACAGAAATCAAACCAATCAGTCATAATAATTATGGCTTAAGCAATAAAAGGATTAATCTTCATTTGTTTAATTAGTAGTAGTGACTACAAACAATTAAAAAAATATAAAAATGCCTCATTTAAGCTCGTTCACTATTGGGATCTAGGAAACTAAAAGAAATACAAAAAAGGTTAAAATAATGATAATAAGGGAATTGACGTATTGGCATGAGTTGAAGTAAACAAGGTAATATTCCTATAATTTACAAAATTTTAAATGAAATTATCTTAGTTTTTAATTGATTAGATCCAGTTTAACTGTAAAATTCTTGCAGGAACATTATCAGAAGAGCAAACCTGCATAGAAAACAATGGTGGTCATATGGAATATTTATAATGTGTATCATATTAATACGAGTCTTTTTCATTTCCCTATTAATAAATTTGAGTTTATTATAGTGACTTACTTCTTTATAGTAAGTATAGTACTTCTTTATAGTAATAAATGTGATTCGATGCCGTGAAACAGAATATGAAAAGAATATCTTTCCAATATGAAAAGAAGAGCTTCCATAAGAAAATCACATTCACAAAATCACAAAATCACATTTATTTTCTAATTTCCAACTATTTCAAGCTAACTGATTAACAATTAGAAATTAAATGTGATTCGATGCCATGAAAATCCAATATGGCTTCTATAAAAAAAAATGTCTATCACAATGAAAAAACATAAGAGATATGCATATTTTTATATAATTTGTGAATTCTGAACATGCAAAATAGCCCTGTACCAAAAAATTGCAATTTTCAGTTTTTCCAGGATATTTCTGAAGCGCAGCAAATAACTTAATTCTAAAAAGTGCTCTACAGAGCTACATCCAAGCGCTACTTTTCCTAATTTATATTTTTTGTTATTATAAAAGTATCTTTCAGTGTGAACTAATAAGAGATTTTGAACCCCTTAATTTTTACCTTATCATTATCGTAACCGTTATACTGAGCAGGCGTAATGCCAAAATGGATACTCTTTTTAGCACTGCGCATGTTCAGTATAATGATTATGATAGCTATAAACTAAAAATTAAGGGGTTCAAAATCTCCCTATTATATGATATCTGTATTTATTATATAGGGTGGTGTGCAAACTTATTTAACATATAACATTAACGTTGAATTACCTAAAACTATAATGAATTACTAACCTGCATGTATTCTCTTATGTGCAATCATATGGCTGAGAAACTTTGTATGAAATCCACATGAATCACAGGACAAATTCTTTTCCGATGTATGTGTTAGCATATGGGATTCTAAATTCTGTTTGAATCGAAATGATTTTGTACAACTTTCACATTTGAATGTTTTATCTGGAGTATGTAGTTTCATATGTGAAATATAGTTTTGTTTTAAACGACATTTGAAGGAACAAAATGTGCACTGGTATATAGATTCATCTAGATGTTGGGCCCTGTGTGATATTAATTTGGATATTTGCTCTACACTAAAATCACCTAAAAGGATAAAGTAAAGTAATACAGATAAACATAAGTAAAAATAAATATTAACACATTAATGTCTTGATTCACTCATACTGCATAGATTGTTTTGATTTATGTATTGTGGGGAATGTAACCTACAAAGCTCCACCTTTATCAGAATTGAAGTCTACAGTAACCGCTACTATGTATAGAGAAATAGTAATTTCTGCATTATCCAAACATAACTACACTATGAAAATCTGGAAAAGGTAACACCCTAACTGCTACTTTCTTATATTGCTTTTAAATATTAAATAATTACGGTTGTATTTTCCATCTGTATATTTGATGAGTACTTACAATTGAAAAAATGGTACACACATTTGTTGTTGTTGTTGGAAGGCGGCGCGGTTACCCACAGCACTCAGGTCTTTCGACCCATTGTACCTGCCGCTAGTCGAGAGCTATTGGAAGAGACCCCTGCTATGCGCATAGGCCAACACCCGTTCCAGAGCAAGCTCTCTAATATCCTGGGACAGGAGAAATGCTGCACCCAGATGTTTGTGTCTCTTGACCATGAGGCAGGCACAGCGACAGAGGATGTGAAAGGAGTCCTCGTCATCGTGTCCGCAAAACCTGCACCTAGTTTCACTAAGGCCGATAGTGTTAAGGTGCTTGTTGAGATGTCCGTGACCTGTCAGCAGTCCTGTGACAATCCTTATGCTGTTATGACTTAGATCAAGTATTGATCGAGTTGCGTTCGACCAAGGCCCTTCAATTAAGAGCCTAGCTTGTCGCAGCCCAGTCCCGTTTGACCATTCTTCCTCTGATCTTTTCATGATCCAGTTTTCAATAGACCCTGTTACATAACTAGGCGGAAGCCCGAGAACTGGTTTGGATCCGGTAGACTGTATATTTGAGCCTCTTTTAGCCAGTACATCGGCCTCCTCATTTCCTGTTATGTTGTGATGACCCGGTACTCAGGTCAATTTTACCTGGTTGTTCTGTCCCAATTGGGCCAGACCATTAATACACTCTAGGACCACCCTGGAGGTAATCCTGTAGATCAAGGCATGTAAAGCCGCCTGACTGTCAGGGCATATTTGTATATGCTGATTAGAATATCTCCTTTTGAGATTTTCTTGAACATATGCAGAGATAGCAAACACTTCCGCCTGAAAGACCGTGGCATACTTTTCCAAGGAGAAGAATAGTCTAGCCCTTGGGTGCACGCCTCGGACTCCTGCCCCTGAGCCCTGGTCTGTCTTGGATCCGTCCGTAAACCAGACGAGCCCATTCGAGACCTGAGCATCAGGATTTTCGAGCCAGGCGTCCCTGTCCGTTATCTCTACTGTGAAAGGTTTAAGGAACACATAAGTGGGAGATATCCTGTCACTGGGTGCGTCCAGTAGACTGTCTCCTCCCACAAGTTCCTCAAGAATACTTGTGTGACCACCATCATGGCTTTTACCTAGCCACCGCCCCCACTGCTTGACCCTATAGGAGGGTAAATATACATACACACATTTACCTTGCATATAAGTAGCGACTTTTTTTAAAAGTAATATGTATTCTTGAAGTATGTCTGGAGAAAGTCATTTCAAACAGTAACTCTATTAAAACTCCACCACACCATAATTCAGCATTCTGAATATGAAACTTATTCTGAGGATGATGTAACATTTGAGTTTTTAGAGATAGTTTTACATGTGTCATGGATTTTTACAGACCAGCATGAACTAGAATCAGCACTGAAAAGCTTTTGACGATTGGCTATGACAGGCTATGCATGTTATACCTCTCATCACCACCTAATGTGAGTCAGTGGAAAATTTTATTGCAATGGGACAGCTCTACTTATGACTTCAATTTTATCACAAAAAAAAAATTAAATTTCTACTGCCAATAATGTACTTTAAACAAAATGCTATTTCTCCCTGCATTACTGTCACCTAATCACTCATTTGCTTATAAAAATAAAAATTTAATTCCACTTACAATAGTCGCATTTAAATGGTGGACCAGTAAAATGAGTCTTCATGTGGTTTAAATAATCTCCATGATATTGACAAACAAATGAACAAATCCCACATTTGTAAGTTACATCTTTGGCATGACTAAGTGCTAAATGCTGTTCTAGAAGTAAACTATCATTTATGGTTGTAAAACAAATTGGGCATTTTATTCCTACTTTCTCATCGGTATCTTCTTCAACTACAAACGATTTAAGATTTATAAAATTACAATTTTATCAAATCTATCAAAATATCTATTATATTCATTTGTAATAAAGTTTTACAGTTTCTCAGCTACATACTACTAAATCCACCATAATGTGATGACAAAATACTATGGCTGTCATGTACATGGCATCAATATAATTTGTATAGAAGGTAATTTAGAATAATAATACAATAATGATCTTTATATCACAAAAAGCCGACGTTCTTGCGTATTTCACGCACATATTTAAAGTTGATTTATTTAATTTTGGATACAGCATGTTTCCTAAGTACCTACTTGTAGAAAATCGTGGGTGTATTCTTTGACATATTAACTTTCTATAAACATGAGTGGGCCAAAAAATAAAAAAAACTTAAAATTGAATTTGGAATAGCAACAAAAAGTCGCCTGTAAGCAAAACAAAAATAATTCTTAGTTACAGTTTTTTGATTATCCGATATATTTTGTCCCTTACCAGTGCTCAAAAAATAGATGAAAATCTATAAAATTCATCTTTTAATTTTAATTTGGAATACCACCCAAAGGTTTGGATTTGATATAATAAAGATAAATTTTATTTACAACTTTTTCATTGTGATTTGTCTTTTGGCCTCTACCACGACTCAAATATATTGAATTTTAACGATATAGCCAATTTGAAGCAGTTATTCGTTTGTTTATTAAATAAACAACCCAGAACTCACCATGGGGAAGTGATTGCCCATTAAGTTCCATAACAATATTGATAATGCCTGTCATGTCTTTTTTATATAGCTACCGACTTAAGTAAATTCTTTTCCATATATGCTTTGATCCATTTGTACAAGATGGATTACACTTAATAATGAACCTCATTCGATATGACTGAAGACAGAATCAGAAATGGAAAAGAGAATTAAGTTTTTATAGTGAACCAAATCAATATAATGTGCAAAGCAAAAACATATATTTTCTATTTTAGCAGTAAAAATCATTTCATAATGATTTAATAATGAAACTACAGTACATATTTCAGATTTGCTAAAATTCAGTGTCTAAGTAGATGAAACTACTATGTCATTGATCAAACTGAAAATATCCATATATTCCAGAAAAGGGCAATTAGTTTAAACCCTGTTCTATTAAAATTAAATCTAAAATACCTTAGCTCTGTACTGGCCTTTCAAGTTATTGAAGACGTAATGTCAAACTTTTCAACTTCACCAAAGATAGGGTATTTTCTTATCCCCTGAATTTTTGCAAATCTGAAATTTTGTATTCGACTCTATTTTTGTTGCTAAAATAGGAAATATATGTATTTTCCACATTTTTGGACATATTGATTTGGTACACTGGCACTGTAAAAACCTAATTCTTGTTTCCGTTTCTGATTCTGTCTTCAGCCACATCTCATTGGAGCATAAACCTTTAGTATGAAATGTACTAGCTCTTTTAAATTTGAAGTGGTATCTTTTCTCAGAAACAGATACTTAAAAGACGGTTGGCTAAAGTAAGCCATCGAAAATGGTTAAATTTTATTGAATAAGTAAACGAGTTAGGCAATGATCAGAATATATTGATACAGAACATTTGATGTTGAAAAGAGATGAAATGAAAGTGGTAGTTTGTTTCCATGAAGTTGGCAAATAAACCATTGTAAAGGGCAACCTAATTTTTTAAACCAGTATTAACTAATCTACCGTCACATCCTACTGCAACTAAATTAGGGATGCCGACGGGTACCCGGGTAACGACTCGCTACCCGGTTCCCATTTTATGACCCGATAACCCGTTAAAAACCCGATAATCCGTTAAATACCCGATTACCCTCTAAACACCTGCACTCGGTCGCCCTCTATGTCACTCATAGCGGTATTCATATGACAAACTTGTTTTTTTTGCGGTTTTGCGTTGCCGCAGGTTTGGCGTTATAAAATGGAAAATATTTGCTATGTTGAATGCTATGGGTTGATATCGCGTAATAGATAAATAGCGGGTAACGGGTAAATAACGGGTAATTAACGGGTATACCGGGTTATTAACGGGTAGCGGGTAATTAACGGGTAGCGGGTAATTAACGGGTAACGGGTTAATATCGGGTATTGAAAACGGGTACCCGGGTAGTAAAATTAACGGGTATCGGTATCCCTAAACTAAATCATCTAAATTGTAGTTATTTTCTTCCAAAAATTTTAGAATACTTTCACGAAGGAAGGGCTGAATGACCTAGAAAAACTGAACCTGGTTCTTGCACAAGAGAAATATTTTCCTCGGTTATTGTTCACCTTTGAAATCTTCCATATGCTACTGCTTACGAACTGGTAAAACAGTAAAACTGATTGGTTGATGTGACGTGAGAGGAATAATAGGGCCGTACCTAGTAGAATTTCTCAGTTTCTCTAAACACAAAATTTAAATATCTGTTACTATACCTACAGAAATATCATTGAGATATTAAAAAAAAAACAGTTTATAAATTTTTAAAAAATTTTAAATTCTTAAATTTGAATGGTCGATAGAGGGCAAAAGACTTATCACAATCTAAAAATTGTAAACACAAATTATATATCTAACAGCAATTCCAAAATATTGAGTGGTTATCTAAATAAAAACTTTTATTTTATAAATTGTTAAAAAGTTTTAAGTCTCAGTAGAGGGCAAACGATGTCACACAATCAAAAAACCCAAAATAAACTTTTGTTTTAAAACTACAATAGGTAACTTTTAATAGCTATTCCAAAGCCAATATGGAAAATTTTAAAAAACTAGGCGATTTCGACCCACCATAATCCATAAGCTCTTTATTTCTGAGATACACGGTATTGAAATGAAAGTACATCTGGCATTTTTCAGATAAATGTTTATTAAAAATATTTCCATGGAATAGACTAAACTTAAGGGAAAAATATTGTAAATAAAGCAACTGTTCAAAATTTTATATATTTCCTCACATATAATACAAGCTTTGGCTCTTCTTGCAAAAAAAATGTTTTTCCTGTTCAAAATTGGTATGTTATTTTGAAGTTTAACATTCAGCTATAATGTGTTCTTGAAATTAGTTTTAAGTGTCCATTGACATGTTATACTATTGTTTTTAGATGGACCCACAAAAAAAATAAAAGGATTTAAGTCAAGGGATTTTGTGGGCCAAGGTTGATTGGACATTTTCACTACATTTCCAAGAAATATAATAAAAACTCAATATATGTAATATAGATTCCTGGATTAAAAGGAGCCAGTATCAGTCAAGAGTTGAATTCTGGAAACTTATTAAATCTCATTCTTCAAGTTTATATACCTACTTAAAAATAAAAAACACAAGTTCACAGGGTAAAGTTTTGAAAACTGTCGCTATTCTCATGACTTCTGATTTCTGAGTTTTGACCTAGTTTTCAAAAATGTATGAACGAGTAATATATATTTTTATATTTGTCAAACAAATTTTTTTATTAAAACTGTATTTAACTGTTTTTTTAACAGATATGTTAACAGATTGTTTCTATTAAAAATGAATTGTATTGTATACCAATTTTCATCAAAAATATTTGAAAATCAAAGAATTTCACAATATTCATTTTAAACCCTGGAATATCTACACTTGTATTAAATGAATTTTATTTTACCATAACTTGGGATGAAACTAAAACTACTAAAGTGAAAACACTTTAAACTAATTGTTTTCACTTTCAATAAATTGCTAAAATGTAACAAAACATAAAACACCTGATATAACTATTTTTTTATATTATTTCTATTTATTCCAATTGTAAAATAAAACACCTTATATCCTTCCTACACAGCAAAAGAATTAGGAAGGTTTTTAACGAACTCTTCCACTAGCAATTTCTTTTAATAAAATTTCAAAAGCACCGTCTATTCTCGAGACAGCCTGTACCTGATAGGTACAGTTGCTATTCATTGGGGTATAATGCAGGTATGCTAATTAATAGTTACCAGTTCTAAATACTGGTATCACAGTTTAAATACAAAGTATCGGCAAAAGTGTAAATAAGTATTGTCATTACGATACGTTTCAAACATATTGCTGGTTCATTTTGAATGCGAACTACAAAAAAACTTAAATACCTTTGTTTATTAATATATTTTTCAACATATATTTCTCAATACCAGGGCTATTTGTTAAGCATGTATTATTATCTTAGTGAAAATATTTATCTTATCAAACATATTAAATATATGGGGGTTAAATATATTTGCGAAATCAGTATGACAGAAATATATAATGTAATTGTAACAATTAAGAACGGTCTTGTTTACTAAAGTCAAAACAAGAATAAAAGTGATGCACTGCATCAGTTATAAAATTATTTACATGGCGTCAACTGGTCAAAAACACTTATTTCCTGGTAATTATGTAGCCACAGTTAATCCCACTAAAGGTAAGGTATGCTGAGGTAACTTGAAACTAATGAAATATCTAGAATAAACTATTTTATCTTATACATATTTTTTTAATATTAAACATTTAAGCCAGCACTGCCTAATAGCTATACTTCGGTGACAATGCTTGCCAAATTTAAGAGTACAGGGTGGTTCAAATTAGTCGGTTTTCAAGGGTTACTGCAAATCTGTCATAGATAGAGCAAATCTGATAGACAAGCCTAGAACTCTTTTTTCGAGAAAATAACAATGGCGCAAACCGCATCTCTCTATCTGTTACCGTTTTCAAGCTACAAGGCGTTTTTAATTTTTTGGCTTAACCAACTGGTGCTCTTTTCTCGTTTGATATCTTAAAACGGTTTAAACATTCTACAGGCACTTTTTAGACATACATTCGATGGCATAAAAATAAATGTGATAATATTTTTAGTTTTCGTGATATGACCACAACTTGTGGTTTTTTTTTATATAGAACACCCTGTATTATATTTCAAAAACGGAAAGAGGGCTAAGAATGCATTCCAAAAATATATACTTTACTTATTATTTTTTGTGTAGATTTGCGGAAAATATGAAATTTTCAAAATACTCGTACCTACCAATGATATTTAAGTTTTTTAATATTTAAGTTTGGAAACAAACAAGTTTGACGTTTAACATTATTAGAAGTGTGTTAACACAAATCAAAAATGGTTTGTTTTTCAAATGAAAACAAACACAATTTAATAAAATGTTTTAATCTAAGAAATGAAATGCAGATTTAGCAATCTCTATTTTTAATTGTAGGTATTTATAATTTGAATGTAGTAAAATTAAAAACGTAATACGTTTGACATGCATTTATTAAATTTTAAGGTACCCAGAGAAGCCAATAGCTTGAGAATTTTCACTTTCAGACAAATAGAAGTAGATATTGATGTTAAACGGAATACGGCCCTCAGAATATTTAAAAAACATAAATTTTGGCCCTATAAGATCAGAATAAATCATCATTTGTGCCTGACCGATTTTAATAGACGACGAGAATTTTGTAATTAGTTTATTCAGGAGCGCAATCAGAACCCTAATTTTACAGAAAATATAATTTGGATGGACGAGTCTTATATAAGTAGCTATGGCATATTTAATAGAAACAATAACCATCACTATTCTCAAAATAACCCCCATGTTTCCGTCACGACAAATAGACAAGGTTGATTTGGATTTAGTGTCTGGTGCGGTTTGATTAACTACTAATAGGACTATATTTCCTTTATAAAAATCTTACTGGAGCGCTTTATATAGAAATACTGGAAAATAATTCGATACCATATTTAGACAATGCAGCTCTTGCTAATCGTTAGTATATATATTTTCAATAAGATGGTGCCCCTGCGCACAATTCTCGGCAAACTAGGGCATATCTTGAAGAAGTGTTTCTGGAAAAATGGATTTCTAAGTTTTATTTTTCAGTGTTTATCATAAAAATACTTTATTTTAATAATTTTAGGTACAAATGGACCCATTCGCTGGCCTGCTCGAGCTTGTGATATTACACCATTTGATTTTTTATTGTGGGGCTACATAAAAAATATTATTTATAAGGAAAGATCCAATATCCTTAGAGACCTGATGAACAGAACAAGAGACACATTTTAAACAATAACGCGTTTAATGATTAAAAATGCTACTGCTAGCGTTACTAAATGTTGTCAGAGTTGCATTGCAGAAGAAGGCAGACAATTTGAACATCTAATATAATAGTGTCAATTTTCAAATATACATTTACATACATACATACATACATACATTATACATTTTACTCAAAAAAATTGTTTTTTTCAAAATTATTAGTATCATATTTTGTGTAACACCACTATTACTACTATTTGTCTACTTGATATAATTAGGATTTTTTCTGACATGCTATAGAGAGCATCATTTTCTTACTCTTCCCAATTAGCCTTGCTGTAAATTTTGTTTACTAATTTAATGTAAGATCCATGAGTATTCAAGTTAATTTAAATTTTTAGGAAATCTTTATCTTTAGCTTAGTCGTGACTTCTATGGATACATTGAAATAGAATCACTTTATGTGAAATATTATTACGTTAATTTACTTTACTTTAATAAAACATTTTATTAAATTGTATTTGAGTAACGAACCATTTTTTTATTTGTGTTAACACGATTCTAATAATGTTAAATATCAAACGTATTTGTTTTCAAAGCCTTCTCAGTCAGAAAACTTAAATATCGTTGGTACGAGAATTTTGAAAATTTCATATTTTCCGCAAATCTACATAAAAAATAATAAGTATATATTTTTGGAATGCATTTTTTTACCTATTTCCGTTTTTGAAATATAATACAGGGTGTTTCATATAAAAAAAGAGTTGTGGTCATATTGCAAAAACTAAAAATATTATCACATTTATTTTTATGCCATTGAATGTATGTCTAAGAAGTGCCTGTAAAATGTTCAGAACGTTTTAAGATATCTTGAAAGGGAAATGAGAAAAGGGCACCTGTAGCTCGAAAATGATAACAGATAGAGATGCGATTTGTGCCTTCTGCATTTTTTCAAAAAAGAGCTCTAGACTCGTATCAGATTTGCTCTATCTATGACAGATTCACAGTAACCCTTGAAAACCGACCAATTTGAACCACCCCATACCAACAAGTATACTTTGCTTTTATTAACGTAAATTCACAATTTCTTTCTCTAATACATCGCTGATTAATGTCATACTATGAAATTACTGGATTACATTTCTTTTGTATTACTTAAAAGAAGGTATTAGTAAATTCTTGTTTTGAAAAAAACATTGATCTCTTGATGTTTTTTTCAAAACAATTATTTTCACGATGTTTCATAAAGAACCATCCGCTTCGAGTATCCACTTTATTAATAAATTCATTTGGTTAAGTGGCAATGAGTGATATCAAATTGTTTCAATTTACAAGATATAAATGTTTCCCTTGGCTTTAAAGCTAATATAATACCTTACCTTCAACTTCATCTTTATCATTTTCTGAAAATGAAATCTTTTTCTTTTTACAGGTCAGCATCTTTAAGGCGGCCATTCTTAAACTTGGTTTGAGGCCAAATAACATCAGTCTTTTTAATATAAGTTGTTTCCTATTTTTTAATTTTGCTTTTACTAATACTGAGCTGAAACTATTTTGACTAGAATTAGAATCATTCCTTTCGGTCACAATAATTTTATCTAGCTTTGAATCAAATTCTGTAGGTTTGTCATTCAAAAGAATCTAAAAATGAAAAGGTAAATAATTTTGTAATTATTAGTACATCTATATGGGAAATATGGTCATTTACTGAAAAGCAGTAAAGTTTAAGTTCTTGGAATAAGTTCAGAAATGTGAAAATTTACACAATTTTTTTTCTGGATTTGAGGACATAGAGAAAATGTTTTACAATTGCATCATTTCAGCTTATATCAGAAGTACTACCTAACATTGATTTTTTAAATTAAACACATTATTTTAAATTTAAATTCCTTATTTCATTTTGGCTTTTTAATGTAAGTACAGGGTGATTCACTTTCAAGTGTGTAACATGGATATCTCGCTTATTATAAAAGATAGACTGTAGGTTTAAATTCGGCAAAGTTGCAGAATTTTTTGCTCAATAAGTTCGCGCAAAGAAAACTCCCATATCTGCTTTTGTTTTTGAGTTAGAGGCAAAAAAAAATGTTTTTCCGGTTTTCGTCTTCTGGCCATAACTTCGATATTTTTGAAAATATTGGCTTATCGTTTTCACATTATTAGGACACTTTTGAAACAAATACGATGGCGTAAACTGTTTTTTAAAAAAAAATGTCGCTTCTATTGTAAATCATCGTCGACTTTATTTGTTCTTATGGGCGCCATATTAATTTTTCTCATATTTGAATAACTAATGGCTAACTAGACATTTTCAAAAAATACCTATTTTCCTTCATAATGCCCTTATTTTTTAGGCAAATATTAACATATATTATATTGTTGTATTCAGAAAAAATCGGTTTATTCAAATATGAGAAAAATTAATATAGCGCCCATTAAGAAAAAATAAAATTGACAATGATTTACAATAGAAGTGACATTTTTTTAAAAAACGGTTTACGCATTGTATTTGACTAAAAAAAGTAACTATAATGTGAAAACGATAAGCCAATATTTTCAAAAATATAGAAGTTAGGTATGTCCAGAAAACGAAAACCAGAAAAAAAATTTTTTGCCTCTAACTCAAAAACAAAAGCTGATATGGGGGTTTTCTTTGCGCCAACTTATTGAGCACAAAATTCCGCAACTTTACCAAATTTAAACCTACAGTCTATCTTCTATAATAAGCGAGATACCCATGTTACACACTCGAAAGTGAATCACCCTGTACAAGTGATTAATTGTTAAGTGCATGTTGCAAGTATCCTTATATTTTCAAAACTCAGACTCTGGAGACTCTTTTGTTTTAAATGAAAATATCATTTGAAATGTCAAAATATTTTTATCAGACCCCCGTAAATATTTCGTGTGTAACAACGCATTTACAACAGTGTTAGGTTTTCCTATACCTACCTGTTCCCAAGTTTAATGATTAGGAGTCCATTTTGGTAAAATGCCTTAAAAATTGGCACTATTTATATAATCTTAAAATAATAAATAACAATTCTATTATTATAAATCAGCTAATTTATATTTTATTGAATAGTTGAATGAGTACGATATTACATACTGATGTATGGTATAGTACATACACAATAGTCCTATATTTTATTTAAATGTATGCAGGTATATTTTTATACAGGGAGAATTTTTTGCATTGTGGTATTTTACTAAATTTGACTATTTTTTATAAAAAAGATCTCATAGTAGGTATATAGGGAAGTACCACACACCTCATAAAAAAAGTAGAATGCAGACCCTACATTTCACTTGTCCCTTTTGCTGAATATGATTTTACAATAATTTAGCATTTTGATACATTTTGTTTGTTTCTCTAATACCTATTTATCTCCTAAAAAAGTTTGTTATTCACACTTTTCACACAAGAGAGATCTCTTACTGGAAGGAAATCTTAATGTTCAAAGATGATATTTACTAATAGTTTTAAGTGATATTTCTGTAGTATAAATTTAAGGTAGGTAGCATTTTCATGAAATGAAATAAATTGGGTGGAAAATGTGTATTTTATTTAATTTAATCATTATATAATCCTCGCCATTAGTACTAGACCTAAAATAATAATGACATCTTAAACTAGTAAAATCTTTAAAAAATAATGATAGGTTATACTTACTTAATTTTACAAATATTTTCTTTTTTAGGAATTCTTACAATATAATTTTTCAAAACACTTTTTCCCAGTAAATATTCAGTTTTTACAAGATCTGTGGTAAGTTTTGCCAATTTTTTTTCTATATATGAATTCTGATTATCCTGAATAATTACATATGTTAGTAATTTATAAGTTGTAGGTTATTATTTATTTTAAAATAACAAATTTTAAAAAGTAATTGCTCCTAAGGTGCCTTATTATTATAACACTCTCTCAAATTTTTACCAGGGTCTGTATTTTTAACTTCATATTAAAATATATATCTATCGCAAAAGTGCAGCTTCTGTTGGAGGAAGCAACATAATATATAGATACACAATTAAACACTGATAAAATTCGCTAAGGAAGGCATTATCTTGTTCTGAGCAAATTGGAGGACATTCAGAGTACAGTGCATACACTTTTAAATAGAATATATTAATTTTCATTTATTGTCTTAATAATTATATATTTTAGTTGGTCGTTTTCCTCTTTAATAAATGTTATGGGGTTCCTAGTAAACACCAAAATTAACTGCAATTTTTATGAGTTATTATATAAGGAAAATAAAAACAGCTCCACATCAAAAGAAGTAAGAGTCTGGCAAGGGAAGAGTAAAATCAGTCAATGCAGAATTGACTACTATTCAACAATATAAAAATAGGGATTCCTTTTAAAAACCTTTTTTACATCTCTAGGAAATTTTCAACTCTAAAAACAAAAAAAAAGATGTTGATATACAAAAGGTTAATTCAACAAATTTTTCATAAATATCCATTATACAGCAAATCAATAAAACAGTCATGTCAAATATTTTTCAAAAAAAATTCACAGGAATCATTAAAGATTTTGTTGAAAATTACTACTGTAACTTAACAGGTGGATCTGATACTGTGAACCATTTCAATGGCCTGCTGGCTCGACAACTCAAGACTTCGTTTTTGTGTGTGACTCTGGTTGAACACTTTGTATTTAAATTAACTGTAAAAATAAGTTCAATGGACAACCATTACATTCATTCTGGTCCAAACAAAGTGAGTAGGCTATTGAAGAAGTCCCGACATCCAATACACCCACATTAGGTTATTTTCAACAAAATATTTGATAATTCTTACCCAAATGTTTCTATTTCATTAAAATGTTTCATCATTATTATTTGTGAGTTTAGTCATAAAAATGGTTGTAACTCATATTATAAGATTCATAAGTATGTTCTACAGACGTAAATTTAAACATTTTGAGTTGGATATCCGATTATATTGAAAATAATATTTCATTCTACATAATTTATCCTAAATTTTTTCCAATGTCAATAACACAAATAGTTCAATAGTTAACAGGGTGATTAGAATTTTAGACATACTTACACTGTATAAATAAATTAAAATGAAATTACAATTTTATGAGGAATACAAAAATATTCCATAATATACATGCGGTTGTATTTAAAATACCAAATTTAGGTAGTATCTCCTGCCTTCTGTGCAGGCAGAAGTTTCTCAAATATGAAAATATTTTTCTATGAAAATACTATATTTAATAATCTTTTTTTCTTATTTGCCTTTTTATTTGAAAACAACTTTGTACTAATTTTCAAATTTCTCAACTCGACAATTAATGAGAAATACATGGTTAACTGAGTTAGGTACTTATCTATAACTACATAAAATAATGATTCACATACCTGTCCAAATTTAGCTTGAAGGGCATCATATTTCACCTTAAAATTTGATAACATCCAATTATTTCTTAGTAAATAGTCTAAAAATCTGTATAAAGACATTTCACTTTTTACATATAATACACATGTGTCCAAATGTTTGAAAACTTCAGCAGGCTCAAGATTGTTAGTAGGAAAGCATTTAATTAGTCTATCAAAATCTTTTTCTCTCTTGTCTAAATCCACTAATACCCATTGTGACAGGATTGTTAAAGCTTTATTAGTGGTTAAAATGAAATTCTAAAATGGAAATATGTATACATTAAATTATGTAATACATGCAGTATTAAACGGTAAACGGTGAATCCACAATACATATAGGATGTAAATGCTAACTTTTTAAAAACTGATGCTATAAAATAAATTAAGATCACTGCGGAAAAAAATACGGAAAAAGTGTTTTTTAAGTAATTCATAGGCAGGGGATTAAAAAACTAAAGATAGTCTTTGAACCCGTTGTACGTGAATTCAGTGACTGAAATACCTATACAGGGTGTCCGACGGTGACGAGACATTAGACATATTTCAGAGACTACTTCGATTTTAATTTTGAAAATTTGGGCAAGTGTTTTCGAGCATGTCCTTCTCAACTAAAATAATGGCGTCATCTTCGTTATTTTAAATGGAACACCCTGTATATTATTGCAATTTTAAACTCTACGTGATATTCTAAACACATTTCGTGTAGGATGTCCTATACCTATCTTCAACTGTTTTTGAAATATAGACAGGTGAATATTGACATTTTTCAACTTTGACACCCTGTAAAATCTAAACAGTTTGAGATCAAGCAAAACGATTTGCACATTCCTATCTTAACTTTTCATAAGCTATCGTTTGATATTAATTTTAGATTTAACCAAGAGATTAAATTTAATCGAAATTTTTTTATTTCTGGATAAATCTGATATTAGTATCAAACGATAGCTTACGAAAAGTTAAGATAGGAATGTCAAATCGTTTAGATTTTATAGCGTGTCAAAGTTGCAAAATGTCAATATTCACCTCTCAATATTTCAAAAACAGTTGAAGATAGGCATAAGACATCCTACATGAAATGTGTTTAAAATTTCACGTAGAATTCAAAATTGCAATGATATACAGGGCGTTCCATAAAATAACAAAGATGACATCAACTTCCGGTATAACTGGAAGTGTTAGGTGGACGCTATTATTTTAGGCGAGAAGGGCATCCCCGAAAACATTATTGCCCAAATTTTTAAAATCAAAATTGAAGTAGTCTCTGAAATATGTCTAATGTCTGTAATGAACACCCGGTATGTATAATAAATAGTTTGAAAGGAAAAAGTATTCAAAAGAAAATATTTTTAAAAACATCGCATGCGGTTCAACTAATATTTACTTATGAAGTATATTTTAGCAGACTATATTATGCAGAAAGCTAATAAAAATCTAGTGTATAATGTACTAGCGTGTACTGATGACCCAATATCTACTGATGTAAATTTACATATCTACTAACTTTACTTATTTAAATACTCTGCAAACAGGTCAAAAAGATAGCTTATACCAAGGTTTATACATACATACAGATTTATATAACAGATATGGCATGACGAGCTGAATCAATCTCTATATAGAAAACCAGTAGAGGTAGAATTCTGAGAATTTACTTCAGAGTTTAATTGATGGCACTAACTTTTTCAAAAATATGTTTGATATTGACTTTTTGAAAAATATGATTGTACTTATACTCAAAAGTAACTGGGATATATACAAGGTGTATTACACCAATGAGTTGAATAGATCTCTATATGGAGGACCAGTAGAGATAGAATTTTCAAAAGTTCCATGGAGGGCTGACTTCCTGTGATTTCCCATTACACCGGATGTCAACACTAACTTTATTATTTTACCTTTTTTATTGCATTTTTGATTCGCATGATAATTTAACGATCAGTTTTTCAGAATTTCCTATACCTAAATTGTATCATCCGAGGGGTAAACTGCTAACCAAAATGGTGTACACTATTACCCATTATTTGCTCTAAATCTAGTATTACTCGGGTAATACTAAGTATTTTTCGAAATTATCTGTATTACCCATTCATTTTCCTGTATTACCTACTATTATCCCAAATTTCCCAGTATTACCTCCTATTACCCCAAACTTCCTAATATTACCCAGTATTTCCTCGAATTTACTTTCTTTTATCATTTACCTACTACATTTTGGAAATAAAAAATATCAAATAGAGTAAAATATATACAATATATTGTGTATATATTATTTACATACACAAAATATCGAAACATCTCGAAAGACGTATCCTTGACCTGGCAACCACACGTGCAACAAGTGTAGATGTTCTCTCATTTTCTATTTCACTTATTTGCATGTCACTGACAAAGATAACTAGATGTACGATATGACGATGATTATACCAGCCTCATAAATTTACTATAACCTGTGTCTAGTGCATTATTTTTCACTCAAATTTCATGCATCTGGTGCATAGTGACAAATATAGAAATTTGGTCGACGGCATGAATGAATGTGAAAATTCTTATTAAGTAGTTTATATTCTTTGCTAGAGGTAAATTCCCAACAAGATATGAAGAAGCTGCGTTT
Source organism: Pogonocherus hispidulus (assembly GCA_963924545.1). NCBI lineage: Eukaryota > Metazoa > Arthropoda > Insecta > Coleoptera > Cerambycidae > Pogonocherus > Pogonocherus hispidulus. The sequence continues at coordinate 38,785,486 of OZ004696.1, forward strand.
GATATTTAATGGCTGAAGTAATATGATCGAATTGGATCGGTGTTAAAAGTTCTCTATATAACAGATGCAACTATTTGGATATGACATACTGTAACCATAAGTTTTATAGATAATATAAACCCAGTGTATTGTTAATAATAACAGTTACATCAAGTGAGCTTATAAGTATATTTTTATATTTACTACTAACTACATACTTAATACAAAAGATATTTTAATTATGGCCTTGTCAAATATTGATTTAAATGAAATTAATAATAAAATTAATTCTTATTTTGAAAATATTGCATTAAAACAACTTTAACACTAGAAATTGGTAAAATTTATTTAATTAATAAATTAACAATGGTTAACACAAGATTTGGAAATAGTATTTTGGCGATATTGACTGACAAAAAATATAATAATAATAAGTTCAAAACCTTTTTGCCAAAAATAGTACATTTGTCACAAGATTAATTATTCAGGTACTAGATACACATTAACTTACTTAGGTCCATCTACCACGTGTGCGGTTAAAGAATTGAAGAGCGAAGCGAACAGAAGCGAATGAACGAATTCGTTCGTTCATCTCTGTTCGCTCTAATATATGCAAAAACACGAACATGTTCGTTCGCTCCCGTTTTGTTCTCCATATAAATTACACAAGCTTAAGCAAACGAATTCGTTCTTTCGCTTCTGTTCGCTCTGATTTAAATGCACCTTAATAATTAATGTCTATTTAATTATGACAATCAGCCCTATGATGTATCATTTGTTATTAAAATAGCATCAACGTTACACTTTATAGCCAATCAGAAATTATTATTTTATTAAAAGATGGCTTCTGATTGGATATAAAAATAACAACCCTATAAAAGAGCATATTATGAGATACATCATAGGCCTGATTGACTGCCATGCCACGTTCATAGCTCGTTACAGATAGATAAATCATTATTTATAATTAATTTTCCACCCCATTCCACCAAACAAGTTTTAATTAAATTGTTTACTCATAGATCAAGGCTTGTTCGCAGAGATGGGTTGGCAACCATTCTGGTGATGGCCTAGGATGGGAAGAAAGTCAACTTAGTGTTAATGTGAGAGATTAAATCAGTTGACGTTTGACTGGCCCCCTAACTAATGAGGTTTTCCAGGTTCCCCCTCATTCCAACAGTGAATCGTGGTTAGGGGCTACCAACTTAAATCGTTCCTGAGACGCAAATGCGGATCGTGAAATAATAATATGCCACCCCCTCTCCCGCACAAGTGTCAAACTTTCGGGCTAATCCTTGTGATTAGAATGAGGGGTAGTAGAGAATTATTATTTTAGTTAAGTACAACAAAAATCTTCCATAACAGCAGTACTATTGGAAATAGGCATAAGAAATGCTATTACAGGTTGATGCAGAATTGAATTCAGCTTCACTGTCACTGCATGAAAATAAATAATATGGCATACTTAAGTGTATTTAAAAAAATTAAGTTAACAACAATAATTATGTTGCTCCTCTGTCAATTATCTATAATGTTACTTCAATACTAGTTTATATGGGATGCCTATTCTATTTTTCTTATTTTTTCCTGAGATTTACATTATGCTTCATTAGAAACTGCTTATTACTAAGTTACCTTATTTTTAAAAAGATCTTGCAGCTGACCGGATCTCAGCCCTAAGATTTCTTCTCCTTTGCAAACCTCATCAATATGGCTAATAATCCAATTTTCTACTATATTCCCCAAGTGCTTCAATTTAAATCTCTGTGTTAGAAAATATGTAAATAAACAGTTATCCAAATTCAATTTTGTCCCTAAAAATTCAATGCAATATTCTATAACTTTAGTTAATATGAAATGGTCTGCGAGTTTCAGTAGTTCTTCCACATTAGAGTGCTCTATAGTTATCTCTCCTGTATACATAAAATTTAGCACTGCATTAAATATTTCACTATCTAAGCATGACACAGTTAACTGTTCTCTTAACACTTTGTGATGCTTGAGTATTGAATCAAAGTATGGTGAACTGCAAGCTAAAACATTACGATGAGCTTTTATTATTTTGTTGTTTACGTAAAGTGTAACATCACAAAATCTGCTCGATTTTTTCTGTTCAAATAATTTATGAAACATCGTTGATGACAGCTCTGCGCTTTGGAATGTCATAGTTTTATTATTTTCCATTGTAATCATCTAAAACCAAATTGTTATAAATAAAATGTTGCTTATTAGTTTATTAGTTTTATGAGAAAACCTTGGATACTAGTTAATATTCTTCTAAAATAATCTATGGTCACATCGTTCTGCTTCTAAAAGTTCTAAATAAATATATTAAATATTAGATTATAAGAAAACGAATAATAAAATATATATAGACACAACCTAGAAAATCTGAGGATAATTTGTAATGTAAAATCTAAAATCGAATATCCTCTCTTCTTCTTCTTCTTCTTCTTCCTCGTCTTCTTCTAGGCCGTGCACCATAACAGTAAACATGAGCAAAAAGTATATTCCAAAATTCAGTGTTGAATCCCTCGATGGCAGTGATGGGTTTTTAGCCGCTAATTATACATTTAGCCAATGCTAATTATATAACTAGCATTTAGCCGGCTAAAAATATTATAATTCGCCGTCAACAAAATATATAGTGTTTTTTAATTTTTGACACATCAGAATAAATTTTTCGCAATTATCAATAAAATATCGATCTATTCATATACATACCTATACCATAGACTAACTGTTAAGACTGCTCCATTAAATAGGGAGAGTTATTAACAGAATTTTTAGTTACACCGTTTGCTACTAGATGTCAGCGAGATTTAGTTTTCAATCCGAAATTGTGTAAAACATCACAAGCCAGCACGACGGCACGAAACTTCCATCGCAAACGGTACATTTTGCCGATGTATGAATATGATTCGCGATGCGATATAGCAGTAGCTGTCCTGTGTCCTGTTGTGTTCTCGCTGTCGATTGCGGGCTACTTGTCATCTACGTTCCATGTAAATTCATGATAACAATTAATAGAAATTAAATAAATTATATCACATTCATATAACTGAAGTAGAAGTAGTATTTAATTTGTACTTAGGTACTATTTTTTATTTGGAGTTGCATTTAACTCCAAATAAATTATCACAAACTAAAATGGGAAATTTTTTAATGGAAAATAAATTGCACTGCTAAAAATAGTTATTTGTTTAACTAGTAGAAAAAATACACGTTTTCGGGACGAGAGAAAGGGTTGCCGGACGACGCGTAGCGGAGCCCGGCAATTTTACGAGTCTCGAAAACGTTTTTTTCTTCCAACCATACGAATAAGGCACTATAACATTAAATTATTTTACATAAAAAGAGGGTAATTTCGGGACTGTTTGAGATCACCATAGCAACTGTTCAAAAAAGAGATTATTGTACAGTTGTACAGTACTGAAAAGTAATTTGACATTGACATTGCATGTCACATAATATATTGAAGTGTAATTAAATAGAAAAATAGAAACAGATAGTGACTCCGATGAATCGGTAAACTGGAGGTGCTAATTAGCAGCGGTTGGAAAAAAAATATTATCTTTAACTCGTACAAAATAGATATTTGTTTAACTAGTACAAAAAAAGGACGTTTTCGGGACGAGGGAAAGGGTTAATAATATTCTTTCGTTGAAAAAATGTTGTTTTTAAAAACTATTGAAAGAATAAATTCTAACGAATAGTAAAAGAACTTATTTATTTATTTTATTACAAGTTATGAGAGTGAAATTATCTGTCAACTGAACACGTAATGTGCTTCAGTACGCCTTTTTATAGTTTTCCTTATCTCAACTGACCACGCATTTTCTAGGAATATAATGCGCCCCTCAAAGTTTGAAAATTAAGGGAAAACATCGTTTTTATCATCTTGATTTTCATTAGTAGTTGTGGTTGGTTTAGATTTAGAAAACCAGAAAAGGTGACGAGCATTATTTTTTATAATAAAACATTTATAAAATTTATATAATATAAAAAGCAGTATTAAAATCATGATTAAAATTAGTATTATATTAAAAGTATTAAATGCACTAGTATTAACTGTAGTCTCTAATGGTTTAATTTTAAATTCACTTGATTCACTTTGTATTTTTGAAAGTTTATCTAACGGGATTTCTCCGGGGATTTGAATCTTGTGAGCGGCATCTTCCGGGTGCCATTCTGAGATGACAGGCAGGTGGAAAGGTCCTCCTTGAATTTGGGATTCCTCATTTGTATACTTCATGCCCTTGAGTAATATGGTACAATTTTTGGGAATTTGTACCAGGCTGGGTGTTTTTACATCTGTAAATCCATTAGGCTGACATTTTTGGGTTGTTGTATACTTATATAACGGGTGATTTTATCAATTACTAATGAAAGTTCGGTAATTTCTTGTTTAACAATTTTATTATTAGTATTCAGTTTTTTAAACAATCTTGTAGTTTCGTTCATAAAATTTTGACTAATAGATACAAAATTTGTAAAATCGTGATGTATCGATTGCTGGTTTTTATCTAAGGTTGCTATAGCGTTATTATATCTCTCACCATCTTCGTCTGATAGTGTGCCAAAAAGCCATCCTTGAGTTCTTCCTATAAAATTAAATAGAGCTCGTTTGCGCCGAGTAATTTGGGGTTTTAAATTATAAAGCTTTTGATAAGCTTGGCGTATTGAATCTTGTACATGATCTTTTAGGGGTTTTAGGCTAGGTTTCAAGTTACTAGTTTTATAAATAACTGAAGTTCCTGTTGGTTCTTTTATTTGTAAAGAGATATCATTTAATATCGTCTCTATTTGTACCAGATATTGTTCATATTGATTTGTTTCTATATATTTTATAAAAGTATGTTTTCTAGATGTAACATGGGTCGGTCCGATTTTGTAAGGGAATATTGGATTTGTCAGGGGAGTTATATGTAGTGTATTAACATGAAGGGGGTATGTTATTGTCAGAATGAGTGCTACGATATTCTCCATCTTCGTCCTGTAAAGTTAAATCTTTATTAGCAATTTGTCGGATAGGCTTTACTATTTTTTTATGAAAAGTCCCTCTATTTGTGTCTAGTTTATCTAAGTCGTCTAGTAATGGTTTAGCTTGCTGGTAAATAGGCTGTATCTTATTACGAGTGTTATCTTTGATATACACGTTATTAGTTTTTTCTATATGAATTTCTGGGGGTTCTATTCGATTTTTATTTACCTTCGTTAAGTCTCTGGATTTTAAATTATTTTCGTTAATTAATGAATGTATAACGTTACTATTTTCGACGTGTTTAGTCAAATAATCTGAAACAATTCGCGACTCAGTTATTTCCGCTGGTGCTGCATAATCTAATACGCCTTTAATTATTTGCATGGGTGTAAATTTCGTAGAACTGTGAATACTATTATTATATCCGATTAGAGAATAGGTCATTAAATTTGTTATTGGTTTGGTTTTTTGTTCACTTCGTAATAGTCGTAAGCTTTCGATTAAACTAGAATGTAATCTTTCTACGGGACTATTTGAATTAGGGTTTCTAATAGTAGTGTAATGTAGGTTAATTTTATGTAGTTCACAAAAATTTTCAAAATGTCTATTTTTGAACTCACTGCCAAGGTCACAGGTTATCTTATGCGGTATGCCATAATGTGATATAAATATCAATACATTATCTAATATATCTACTGCATTAGTGGTTGTGGGGTATGCTTGAGCAAATTTGGAAAAACTATCAATTATGGTAAAGAATTTTACTTTTTCTATCTGAAATGTGTCTATATAAATGTGATCAAAGGGTTTATCTCCGATCGGAGTATTTTTGAATATTAATTTATTAGGTTGTCTTTCGTATTTGGTTTTTTGACAATTTGCGCACATGTTAATATAATCATTTACATCGTTTCTTAGTGTAGGCCAATAGTATTTTCGGGTTAGGGCTGTAATAGTTTCATTTATACCTCTATGAACTGTTTTAGATTCATGATGATATTTAATTTTTAATATTTGATCGTCTTTAGTTTTAATATCTTCCAAGAATAACGTGCATCGTACAAATTTAAAAGATTTCGCTAGAAAATTGGTTTGAATAGTTTGCGTGAATGTACTTAAATATTCCGTTGCAATTAATAGGCCATAAGTTGCGTTGGGTTTTAGATAGTCTTTTAAAAAGTTAATTAAATCCAAGTCAAAATGTTGCGTTCTAAGTGTGACGTTATGTCGTTTTTTATTATCGAACGGTTGTACAATTCGAACGATTGAATTTAGTGTATCGTTACTAACACGAAAATCTATCTGGTTTTTGAATGTATTCAAAGCTCTGTCTGATATGGGTATTTCTAATATAGGATTTTCTTGTGCCGTATGTATTGTTTCATTAGTATCCATTGGATTTTCTGGTTCCAATGTGATATCCGATATGATATTAATCGGAAGGGTATCTACTACTTCGGTATTTACTGCTTCATTGATAATTTGATCTACCGTTGAAGTGGACTGTATATTTTGTGAATCGTTTTGTGACACTATTTCCGTTTCATTTGTTAGGGCGAAAAAGTCTGCTAAATTATTTTCTGTTGAATCATAATTATTTAAAATTGACTGATTATCAGAGTCGATTTTTACTCTAGATAGGGCGTCGGCCACATAGTTGGTTTTACCTTTAATGTATTTTATTTCATCATAATTAAATTCTTGCATTTTTATTTTCCATCGCAGAAGGCGTGAATTTGGTTCTTTTACACTAGCTAACCATTTAAGAGGTTTATGATCAGTCTGAATGGTAAATTTGTTTCCAAATAAATAACTTTTCCAATAACTACAAAAATATATAATCGAGGCCAGTTCTTTTTCAATAACTGAATAATTAATTTCGGCTTTACATAGCGTTCTACTGCCATAGCATATTGGCTTGTCATTTTGCGATAAAACTGCACCGATAGCGAAGTTTGAAGCATCGGTAGTTAAAGTAAATGGTTTCGTAAAATCTGGGTATGCGAGAATGGGTTCGTTCATTAGATAATCTTTTAATTTTTGGAAACTATTTTTATAATCTGTATTATTAATATCAATTATTGAACCTTTCTTTAAATAGGTAGTCATGGGTTTGGCTATCTTAGCATAATTCTTAATAAATTTCCTATAATATCCCGTTAATCCTAAAAATGATTTTATTTGTTTAGTTGTTTGTGGAATAGGGAAGTTTTGCATAGCCGCAATTTTATTTGGGTTAGGTTTAACTCCTTTATCTGAAATTATGTGTCCTAAATATTCGGTTTCACGTTTAAGGAATTCGGTTTTATCGAGTTGTATTTTCAGGTTTGATTCCCTTAGTACAGTAAATATTTTTTTTAAATTTACAAGGTGTTCCTGCAGTGAGACCGAATAAACAATTATATCGTCTAAATAAACCATACATATGTTGTTATTAATGTGGTCTCTTAATATGTGATCCATTACCCTTTGGAAAGTGTTGGGCGCGTTTCGAAGGCCGAAGGGCATTCTAAGAAACTCATAATGCCCTCTATCGCAAGTGAAAGCGGTTTTTTCTATAGAGTCTTTGTGCATTGCTATTTGATGGTAGCCCGAAGCTAAGTCTATAGTTGTAAAATATTGACTTTTACCTAATTTCGCAAGTGTAGCGTCTATGTCAGGTAAAGGATATTTGTCGTCAATTGTTTTTGCATTAAGAGCAGTATAATCAATTACCATACGATACTTTTTTTGACCTGAAGCATCCTGTTTTTTATTAACTATCCAAATTGGATGCGAGTATGGACTCTGAGAGTATCTTATTATTCCGTTCTCTAAATATTGGTCTATAGTTTGTTTAATAAGGTCTTTATGTACGTGTGGGTATTTGTATATGTGTGGATGAGTTGGTATTTCGTCAGTTGTTCTAATATAATGTTGAACTTTGTCAGTTACTGTTAATTTTTTGTCTGACTTGTGAAATATCTCTTTGAATTGGTTACATAAGTTTAATAATTTAGATTTTTCGTCTGCATTTAAGTGATTGGTTCTTATGGATGATTCTAAATTAGATATTGGTTTAAAATTAGGTACATAATTATTATTTAATATTTGTTCCATTGAGAAAATTTCATGAGATTCATTATCAATTTCTTTACAAGGTATTTCATAGGAAATCTGAATAGTTTGTGGTGAATTAGACTTATTTTGTATTTCCACATAAGCATGGCCATTCTCTGCTTTTGTGATACAATTATTTATTGAAACATCGTTAAATTGTAATTCCTCTATAAATATTTTACCATCTTGAATATTTACGGGCAATTTTTCTAACTTAATTTCATTTGGATTTAGCATAAAATTTAGTGTCTCTTTATTTACTTGTCTATAATGAAATGGTATTGAAAAGTTATGTCCAATTAAACTTTGTGTTTTGAAATCAATATTTAAATTTAGGTCTCTAAGAAAATTGATCCCTATTACTCCATCAAAATAATTATGGAAGTTATATGCTACACACTCTGGGGTATATTCGATATAATTTTGTAATATATTTCCTATTTTTTCACTAATGTATGAATTTTTAACTATTAGCCAGAATAAAGGGAACTTTGTTATTCCTCTAGCAACGACTGTACCACCAGCTGTTTTAATTTGTGTTTGTTTACTGGTAATAGAATTTGGAAAATAATGTTCTATTATCTCCGGTTTTAATATATTTAAACTACAACCTGTGTCGAGTAATAATTTTATTTCTGGTTCGTTTTTTGTTGCCCTAATTAGAATATATGGTAACGGAGTTTGAAAATTTGTGTTTATTTCAGCTATGGTTTTATTACTTGAGGCGTGGGATTGATAAAATCCTGAGAGTCGATGTCTTGTAAGTTATCGTCTACTAGATATTCGTTATCTACGTATTCAGTTTCATAACTTGCGTTATAATTTTCATTATCATTGTAATAGTTATACGGGTGTCCGGTTTCTTCATTGTAAAGTCTGTTGTTTTCAGTATTATTGTCATGTATATCACTGGGTTCTAGTAATTCCGCGATATTCTCCGTGTTTTGTAACTCGTTTATTTTATTAATGTGCTGTGGTGGATAATTTTTTCTGTTTATCATTGTCTGGTTTCTAGTACTTGTTGACATAGGTGTGGGGTTAATTCGTGGAATATTAGATGGAATGTTACTTACACCTGACATTGGTGTTGGCTTTGGGAAATTTTGTATTGGATTTTGTCTGGGTTGCCAAACATTTGTAGGCTTGCCAAATACTTGTGAATTTGTTGGATATTGGGCTCGATTGGTGAATTGATTATGAGGCGTTTGATAATTTATCGGTTTGAAAGATCTCTGCGGAAAGGAGTTTTGAGCTTGAACGGGTGTTTGTCTAACATGCAGTGTGGAATTGGATTTTCGTGGAATATTTTCCCTAGGTACTAATTGTTTGTAATGGTTTTGGGGTTGCAAGAACAGTTCAAGGTTTTCGTCCTCTTGAACCAATGCCATAGCTTGTTCTAAGCTAGTAGGACTTTGTGTAATAATTTTGTCACGTAATCGTCTGTCTAAGTGTCTAACAAATATTTTTAATGCTAAGCTGTCGTATTGTCTTAAATGGACCTGTTTTGTAGCAGCATCCATTTCAATTACGGATGTTGTTTTTAATTTTAGTGCCAATTTAGATCTAAGTAATTGTAGTCGTTTTGCAAAATTGTGATAAGTTTCACTTTTTTGTAAAGAGCAAGTCATAAGGGCTTGTTCCAAATTATCGAGACTTAAACGTTCTCCATACACATTGCGTAACTCAGTTTTAATTAAAGACCATGTATTTAATTCTGCACGAGATGCAATAATCAATAATGCATTTCCTTTTAATTTGCCTAAAATTGCCTGATAAATAAATTGGTTTAATTCGGTGTTAGTTGTTGAGTGGTATTTATTGTAAAAAGCATCACAAGCTGAGATAAAAATTTCCAACAAATCTGTATTTCCATTGTACTCTGGAATCGTTTCTAATATTAATCTTACTAAAGTATAATTTGTTGTGTCGGTAGACATTTCTACAAGTTTATTAAAAACTGTTTTTTTACTTAATTTCACTTAAATAAAACAAGAATTTGTTCTGGCGTACACTTACACACGGACAATTTTTTCTTTTCTTAATTAGGTATCAATGATCAATAAATGATTTTAATACTTGATATGATCTTAATAAGATTTATCACAAAACTAATCTAAATATCCAAAGATGATCTCGAATTGGATTTCAAAGGATAGGAAATGTAATATTTTCGCTCACTTTTGGCTCGGTTCGCATTCAAGTCTCAATCTGTCTAAACTTGAACTTATGCTACCCTTGTTACTGGGGTGTTGTGAAAATGATTACGGGATTAAAACTAGGATGTAATATTTTCACTCACTTTTGGCTCGGTTCGCATTCAAGTCTCAATCTGTCTAAACTTGAACTTATGCTACCCTTGTTACTGGGGTGTTGTGAAAATAATTACGGAATAAAGGATGAATTCAAAAAACTCTTACTCTCTCCTGAAGTGGAATTTGAAGACTTCGATCCTTGGTGGAACAGCTGCCTGATGTAACTTTCTCTGGAACTCGTAGATTCGGATGTTAAATTAATCGTTGAGACGAACGCTGATCAATATTTGATTGCTTTTAACATCCTACCGACTGCGCCAATAATATTCTTTCGTTGAAAAAATGTTGTTTTTAAAAACTATTGAAAGAATAAATTCTAACGAATAGTAAAAGAACTTATTTATTTATTTTATTACAAGTTATGAGAGTGAAATTATCTGTCAACTGAACACGTAATGTGCTTCAGTACGCCTTTTTATAGTTTTCCTTATCTCAACTGACCACGCATTTTCTAGGAATATAATGGGTTGCCAGAAGACGCGTAGCGGAGTCCGGCAATTTTACGAGTCTCGAAAACGAATTTTTTGTACGAGTTAAACATAAAATTTTTTTCTACGGGCGTGTGGAAAGTTACAATTTTCTGCACGCATTTGAGTGTAGAAAATTGCACTTTTCCGCACTAGTGCGGAAAATAAATACCTATGTATTACTTGCAATGTGATCATAATATTATCTTAATTCCAAAAAATCATGTTGTCACTGTTCAGATTTTGACATAAAGAAAAAGGAATGCTTGACACTTCTAATTATTGGACAGCATTGTGTGCTGTTCAATTAAAATATTTATTTTTCTTATGTCAATTTTCTTCACGCCCGTAGAAAAAACGTTGTTCCTAACACATGTGGAAGGTGTCTTTTCCGCACTCACTGCAGTCGCTTGCGGAAAAGTATCACCTTCCACACTTGTTAGGAAAATAACTATTTTTCCAACCGCTTCTAACTAGCACCTCCAGTTTACCGATTCATCGGAGTCACTATCTGTTTCTATTTTTCTATTTCATTACACTTCAATAAATTATCTGACATGCAATGTCAATGTCAAATTACTTTTCGGTACTGTACAACTGTACAATAATCTCTTTTGTACAGTTGCTATGGCGATCGACAAGTTCAAAATACTGATCCAGTACAGTTATGCAAATATTATATATTTCTCGCTCGCTTATAATCGGTATAGGTAAATAAGATGGGTGGGTGTTTCATCTTTTATCGATGGCAAAACCTGGATCCGTAGAAATTTGCTCGTATATGGTGGCTCGACGGACCCTCCCGTCGTTGTAGAAGGCTACTTTTATAATATTGACTGGAAGATTTGAGCTGTGTATTGTAACGAAAATTCCAACAATTTCGTTACATTTTATATTTTCTTTTATTTTCTTTTAACAATCACAATTTTCCTACCTTCTTTTTATCTAATACCTACTAATTCTCTAATTCTGTTAACAAGTCACACCTTTACATTTAAATACTAACGGCAGAGTATAACCCGTGCTTTTAAAACCCATACACTAGTATACATTTGTGAACGTACCTACTGACAAGGGTTTTTAAGTTATTAAATATAGTTCAGTGATCACAGACAAACTCAAGGATTTTTAACTTATATAGGATAGCTCGATCCATAGAATTTATAAGCCGTATCACGTGATTGGGTCTTGCGGCTACGTCATCGGATTGATATACAAAATATATAAGTTAGATAGTGACAGTGATTTGTCAACGCGTCATAGATAAGAAATCGTACAATACAGAGAGAGAAAGAGTATCCGGGTCTCGTAGTGACGTCACCAAATCGGACAACATTGAGGAATAGGGATCGAGCAATCCTATATAAGTTAAAAATCCTTGAGACAAACTTGCATAATGGCATCATAGCAGAAACGTATAACGGATCCGACTAATCACCATAGATTACATAGATTCTAATCACAGCCATGCATAGGAATCTTCAATGAGACGTCTTGCGCGCTCAATATTTCGTAACTCCAGACACCAGGGGCGCTAGAAATCGTCAATGGTAACACGATTTACAAATATTAATTCCAATACATGCGACGAACGAGAGACAAAACACTACTCTGACATATAAGTTAAAAATCCTTGCTCTGACACTAGAGATGGGAATACCGGTTCCTCTTCTGTCGCGTTACTTTGGCGACAGCTCCAGAAAAATACCGCGACAAAATACCGCGATAAAATACCGCGCAGTGGCATATTAGTTTCCTTTTTTTGTTCCTTTCCAGTCACGGATCTCTTAAAATAAACAAGAAATCCGTTTTTCTAGTACAGCACAATCGTTACTCAGTAACCGGTTATTTCGTCAATCTGGAACGCGATGGAACGGTTCCATTAAAATACCGCTCCAAAATCGCGGTATTCAAATACCGACACATCTCTATCTGACACTACATCACACTACATACGCGTTTGACGTTAGCGCCATTTTGTCATAATTTGAATTTGATTTCTCACTTATATAGGCTTATGTGAGTTTTTGAATAGTTTTGTGCCGTAATGCCATGTTCATTAGTTCGTATACCTATTTAGTTTGCTTGGATCTTTTAGGTATGTACCTACGTTTCTCTAATAGCGTTTTCGGCTTATTTGCACTCAGTGTGCACTAGCACTGAAATAGTGCGCACCAACACAATTTCAGTTTTAAGTCATGGAACCACTAGTGCAGGTTTATGTCGAACATGTTTGTTTGTTTCCTTGCAGATCTTGGAGGTTATGTCCCGTCATATTCTGTCAAGATGTCAAGACCATAGATGAAATAATAAAATATATAATAGATATATGTATTGGTCAAGACTAAGTATTTTGTTATTTTTGTTTTTCCAAAGTCCAAACCTCAGAAAAAAGAGGTCTTCGTTTTTTAAAGCTCCAAGCAAACGTTTTGAAATGGTGATTACTGCACACATAATAAACTGCACACATTTATATTTACTTTAACTACAGTAATTTTATGGGATCAAACAAACTGCTAGGGGTTATTCAGTGCGATGGTAGACGACATTTGAGTATAAGCATTGCCACCGTTAACGTGGGTAACGGTATAAGGCATTTCTACACGCCATAGGGCAGTAGTGCCTTAGGATTTGGGAGACATCTCCGAACATGGGGTTTTATAGGTACTCAAATCTAACGTAGCACTGAATAACCCCTATTAATTTTTGATTCTATACTTCTGAAACACCTAACCTAAGAAATATATTTACCTCTTGATTGGTAGAAGTGCGTAATATATTCGTAAAGTCTTTTATTCGCGATGTTGGGCAGTTATTTTTTTCATTAGACTGAAGATAATAATTAATTTCTTCGTCATCCGATGATGAGGAAGATAGTTAAAATTATCCTCGACGTCGACGCCATTTTTCTCTTCCTTTCAGTTGCACGAATTCATAGCACGAGCTGTACAAGCTCAAGATTCTTTTTACATTATAAGAATCAAAAATGTACTTCTCAGCCTGTTGGAATCAACACATTGGCAAAAGTTGCATCGTTTTTAAACTTTGCAAACGCGGAAGCTTATAGTGGCCACTATATGAGGGTGCACTTCAATAACTTTATTAGGAAATAAAGGTGCCGACTTTACAACCATCAAGCGGCTTGGTGGGTGGAAGAGCTCTGCTGTGGCCGAGAGCTGTATTGAAGGCTCTGTATCTAACAAACTTGGTATTGCAAGGAAAATCCAAGGTTCTTCTCGTTCAAGTCATTCCTCAGGAGAGGAGACGTCCAAAATTTGTTCCAAGAAGCAACTACAAGCTTCCTATTAACGGAAACGAAGTAAAATATGAAATGTTAATTTTAATAAGTAAATTAAATTTGGTTGATTTAAGTTTATATTTTTTTATTATTTCAGTAGAGGATAATAGGTTACTTTATATGCTTTATAAGTGGATAAAACTCCTATTATAATGTGATTGTGTATAAATTATATTTTAAATGTGTTTTTATTAAATTCCTACCATAATCATAATGATTTTGAGTTTTGAAGTTGTTAATGTTATTTTCTAGAAAAGCAGTTATTACCATATTGTGGTAATAACTGCAAAATAACTCATTAACCTATCCCAATTCATTCACAATATTTAATATATCTTAACACAGATTGTTTTTCTTGGGTATATCGGTCACTTAATTACATATAAAAAAGGTTACATCGAAACGTCAGAAATATATATATATGTATAAAAAAATGTAACCTTTTTTATATGTAATTAAGTGACCGATATACCCAAGAAAAACAATCTGTGTTAAATCTCTAACGGTCAAGAAAAGAAAAGTTAAAATATATCTTAACAGTGTAAAGTATAAATTTGACTAATAACTAATTGACATTACTAATTGTATAATGTCATTCAGTTAAAAAATATTTTTTTAGTGCCGTTTTTACTGATAAGACGTGGAGCTACTTTCATCGTGGCTTTTTATATATGCAGCTCCTGCCACAATTAAAATAACTACAAACATGTCTAATTCTTCGATAAATACCTACCTTATAGTTTTTCCCAGTTCCTCAGTATGGATTTTCACCAATCCATACTGAGCTTTTTGCCAAACTATCGTAAGTGACATTTTCCATGAAAATGACTTTATGGATCTATCGTAAGTATAATATGCAAATACACATCCTGGCAGAGGTAGATAGATCCATAAATATGTAAGCGTATTTAAATGTTTGACGGTTAAATAACTGCATACATTTTATCGTAAGTAACAGAACTGTATTAGGCAGAGTGGCAGAATTGTCGTAAGTAGCCTAAGGTAAAATTTAGTGAAAGTGACTTACGATAATAATTTGGCAAAAAGGTATCGATATTAGAATTCCTCAAAACAATATACAAAACTGATCCTCACTAATTTTTATACTGCAATCGGACAAGGTCCAAATACTTGGTTGACAAACCATGTTACCTACTTTAAAGTTTTTTGGGTTAGTTACTAAATTATGTTTAGACAAGTATAACTATTATGAACCAGTTATAATTCCGGCTAATGTATAATTTATTTAAAAAATGAAGTTGTAACAGGAGAAATAAAGAGTGTCGTCAATGAATTTAATATACATAGGTATCTACCAGACATACCATTGGAAGATTTGTACATGTAGGGAGTGTCTTTACAGGCACATAAATTTCGACTTTGTGTTCGCAAGGAAATCATTTCAAGTCAAATTAAAAAGAGTTGATTCCAATTATTTGAAATGCACTATAAATAGAAAAAAATGATGTGTACCTTTGCTGCACAAATATAACTCTTGAGTCCAGTCCTGTCAATTACTCGTCACATCTAATGCACAAATAATACAATTTAATCTTTGATATAACCCTATATTAAGTTAACTTTTTAGACCCGCTGCTCAAGTATTTTTATTACAACAGTGTAGTACATATTTTATACCCATATCCATCCATATGAGTAATATTTAGTTAGTCATATGCCCATCTATCACCAAACTATTTTCAAAATTTCCCTCTGTAAAACCCTCAACATCATTAGCTGAAAACTAGCCAATGGAATGTTAGCACAGTATGGCGACCACCTTACAGTTGACAAAATGATAGTTAGGAATCAGCCATCCAGCTTATTTTAAGAAATCCGTGCCTACACCTCATTTCTAATGAAGTAATAATAATTATTTCACTATATATTGCCATAGTAGTCTATTAAGTTCTGTAGAACTGTAATTACAAGCACATTGTAAAAATCTTTGGTGATTGATAGTTGGATAGCTACAAATATATGTTTTTTCATTCCACAAATTCAAATTCCTATTTGTCTCCACAGGTACAGACAAAAAATATGTGGTAGTAAGTATCGTAGTAATTACCATAGATTAATAACAGGAAGTACTGAGAGTAGTTAACCAAGCACTTACTTATCAGTACTTTGGTTGTCAGAAAGAAATAAAAAAACAAAAAAGCAGCAATGTAACCTGCCTATAATGAAGGATTTTTAACTTAAAAATTCTTGGCCTATAATATCTTCAGTTTCATGACTCCAGACGCGAGATGGCGTAGGGTACCAAAATTGTAAATTAAGTTGCCTATCTAGAATATACCTAACCAACCAACCTAACATCGCCAATCCCTTGTCTATGATCACAGCTTGTTTTCTCGAACAGAGTTAAAGGTACGTAACTAGCGATGTACCTAGGTATTAGGCACAAGTATAAAGATATTTATACTTGTGGTATTAGTGATGGGCAAAACCGTTATTTTTCTCAATAACAGTTGTTACTTGTTATTGCTATTTTCAAATAACAGGTTAAAAATAACAGTTTTTGCTAAAAGTACCAGAGTAAAAGTACTAGTAAAAGAAAAGTTATATTTTTCATTTTTGATATTTTATGTAAGATACATACCTATAGGTATATTTTATTTTAAACTGTTACTTGTTTACATGTAGTTTATTTGTTTTGTTTTAACAGGATTTAGATTTATTTTTTGTTAATGTACGTATTATATTATTTTATAATTTATTTCATTTCATATTTTCATTCTTTATTCAGAGCCAGTCAAATTAAAGAGGAATTAAGGAATCTGCTCATTTGAAATTGAAACTGTTGTTACTATTCCGATTCCCCGTATTCATATTAATTTACGGAGGCCGGAGGCACTGACAGTACTGCCACTAATTCAGTTATTGTTATTCTTATTCTGCTATCTTTATTACTGTTATTTTGCAATTCTGCTATTTCAACCTTGGACCAGCACAGCAAAGCGCGGAGCAGGCGTACGCTGCTACACTGCGATCGAGTGACTGACAAACAACAGTGAATTATTAAAGTGTTATTTTGTTACCTGTTATTCTAAAAATTCAGTAACAGGCTGTTATTGCTACTCTTCGATAACTGTTATCAAATAACAGGTTTTCAAATAACAACCCATCCCTACTAGGTATTTTACTATTTTATGATCATTGAATAATTTGTGCTTTTTACCTTTCATTGATGTTTGTCGTTTATTTAGCTTGATTTATGTAGCAATATTTTTTAATATAATCAAGTTATGGTATTCTTTAAACCATAGACCAATACGACCTCTACTTTTAGGAGGTGTTGCATAGACATGTCTATGCTTTTAACCTATTTACAGCCACGTGTTTCTATAGTAACAATAATAATATGCTTTCCTTTTAAGAATTATCCCTTTCGGAATTATCTGATGGCAGATACCTACCTCTTATAGCACATATTACTTATTATATTTAATTATCTAATCTTGGTATTAATCAAATTATCTTTATATCTTTTGGACAAGAATTTTGCTGTGCGTCGATTTTTCAAGGCTATACATTGTGTCCCAAAAGGAAATAAGGCAAAGACGATAAAAGTGAGAATTGAATAAGGATTTGGAGCTTTTGTGACGCTCTTTTTCCCTTCACTCTTTTGAGACGTCAAATATTATGACTCTCCCTTACTTTAATATCGGTTATTACTCTCAAATAATCGGTCGGTCTATTTTTTTGCCTCGAGCGCCACGCATCCACTGGTTTTACGTGGTGAATGGTCCACGCGGACTCTACTCTCTTATGAGTAAAGGCTGGGTAGCTACAGTGAAGAAGGTGTAAAATTATACATGCCAGAGGGTCAAATGTTTAGCAAATCTAGGTAATAAAAGTCAGTTCCAACGAAAGTTACTACAAGGTTTATTAAAATAAAATTAAATAGGCAAGCAGCAACATAATAGGCAGACAGCAAAATAAACTCAGCAAAAGTAGATAAGCAGCAAAATAAACAAACCGTAATAAGCAACAATATTATATATATGCAATCTGTTAAACCCAGGTTATTAGCAGTAATGAATCTCATTCAAACATTAAATCGGCAGTAAAGTTTCAATCACAATTTAAGAGAAGAAGCGGTGCAAATATTAAACAAGTTATTTCAAAATAAATCAAACGGCTTTGTATGGATTCGGAACAAAGGCACGGGTTGTAGAAGTCTTCCTGAGGGTCGAACACACGCTGCAGGTTATTCATCAACTCTTATATAAAGGGTATAGCTGTAGAAGTCTTTCCTGAGTGTCGTACACGCGCTGCAGGTTTATTCATTAGCTTATATAATATATAGGTGTGAGTAGAGAAGTATAGACGGTTGGACCCCTCCTCTGGCCTTGGGGGAGGAGGTGACCTTGAACCGTGTGACCTTGAACGCGGCCGATTCGGCGTTGGGTGACCTTGGCCTTGACTCGTGTGACCTTGAACGCTACCGATTCGACGTCGGGTGACCTTGAGATGACCTTGGCCTTGGCCTCGAAAAAGGTCGGTGGGTAACCATGACCTTGAACAAGGTCGATGGGTGATCTTGACCTTGAATAATGTCGTTCTCGACTCTCTTTGCGTGACCCTGAACAAGCTTTGTGGACATCGCCCTTGGCCATGCGACCGATGTGTAAATCTGCGAGTATGAGTTGGGGGGAGGATCTGATGTGACGTGGTGGCTGTATGATTATAAAATAGATGAGGGCAGCCAAACAAAATTATAGTTAGTTTAAATCTCCTACAGCTAAGTGAGCATAGTGTTGTGATTTCAACCGTTTTGAGTGAGGGTTATTTATATTATATTTATTGAAAGTTTTCACTATATAGTTTGTTCATTTAGAAATGGCAGTCTCAAATGCTGATTTATCAAAACTTAATGAGCTTATCGGTAAAGATGTTCCGTTTATAGAACAAAAACCAATTAAATCGCTAACCGTAGATAAGCCATATATAATAAAAGAAATACTTGCAGTTGATACGCGATTTGGAAAGTCGCTAATTGCTGTTTTATTTGATGAAAGTGCTGTGCTTACATTTAAATCCTTTTTACCGAAACGAGTCGGGGAACTATTACAGTCGAATATTGTTGATGCAATAAACTCATCAAACGATAAATATACGCTAACATATTTAGGACAGAGTCGTCCAATCTTTGGCGGTGCAAAATCTAGGTCCTTAATAACATTGAACCACATTGAGTGATTCTCAAGCAGCAGTTAAAATGTATAGTATTCATATTTTTGTAGCATTAACTAATTAATAAGTAGTATATAGTGAAATAATCATAAATTCATAATACTTAATTCATTGGGGTTACTCATTTGCTCATTTTCCTATGGTAGATAAAACATAACTATTTTTAAAATTAAATTGCATCTATCTCATCCGTGTAAGTAGCTAATTAAAATATATTTATAATTTTTCTTTATTTGAATATTTAATTTCCAGATAAGCAGCAAATATGTGGATGCAATATTCAGCTCAAGGGTGGCCAAAAGCAGAGAACATCGATTCAGCTATTGAAAGGTTATCTTCCCAATTATACGACTTAAGTATGGATGCCCTGCACGCCTCCAACTACGATCTAGATTATTGTTGGAATGCCAGTGAAAGTCGTCGTCTTATAGAGAATTCTACTAGGTACGGCATGGGTGTAAATATATGTAAAAGATATTGCTGTGGCCATTCAAGTTTAGATGTATTTTGTGAAGAGATGGTCTGTGTAAATTTGAAACATTTTCTATATGAAATTGAGGAGTTTTTACCTAAAGAAGTTATTGAGAAATATCAGCTAAAACAATCTGGTGATGGGGAAGAGGGTGAAGATATAGATGAAGATGACTAGCTACATTAATAAGTGAATATACATGTGATGCCATTTTCAATGTAAATTTATGTTTCAAGAAATATATTTTTATGTATTGTATATGTTGGTTTTATTTAGCTTGTTGATGATTTCAAAGAAAGAATAAATAAAAGACATACCGATAAGGTTGCATGTATTTTATTAACGACCTGATTACATAATACATTTAAAACATAGTTTATATTTTTACAAGTTTCATTAAAAGCAATATTATTTAACATTTAAAAAATTTCATTGTGAAAATAATGCAGTAAGCAATCTCTAAACATACAACATATTAAACTATATCAGCTTTGTCAATCCAAGAGTTGTGATCCTCCGAAAATCCCAGCCATTTCACAAATACTCTGTTGCCTCTTTTCTTTAAGATCTTCTCCACAAGATATACGTCGGAGTATTTAGTTTTTTGTAATTCCAGCTCATAAAAACACCCCTTAATTGGTCGAGAAAACATATCTTCAAGCAGGTAAGTTGTGGGATTTGTTATGTTTATTTTCACAACTTTAAAAAGTTCTGTTGAGAAGTTGGGTGTAAATCCTTTGTCAAATACTCCCTTATATTTACTTATTCGAACTATATCTCCAATTCGAAATTTGGGCTTTAATGCAATTTTTATATGATTATACATATTTAAACGTGATGTTGGCGTAACATCAGCAGGCTTCATACCAATTGTTCGATGTACTCGGTTGTTGTAAACTTTTGTAATGTTAGGTAAAATATCCAGCCATTTGTATTTACCTCGAACTGAAAATTCTTTATATAATAAACTTTTTAAGGTGTGTATTACACGCTCCACTATTGCAGCTTTCTTTACACTATATGTTGAATAATGATTAATGTTGTGTTGCCTAACTAATGCGGAGAAATATCTATTGTAGAACTCCGTACCATTGTCACTTTGTAAATTAACGGGGAAGTAATTAGATTCTTGGAAAATGCTCTTCATAGCTTGCATCACTTCTTTACCGGTTTTGCTTTTTACAGGCCTCGTCCACACAAACTTGGAGTAACAGTCAATGGCCACTAGAATATAACGATGACCTCTATTATCATCAGCATAGGGTTGCATTTCAGCCAAATCAATCTGCCATAAATCACCATAACCTTTAATCACGGTTCTTCTTCTACGAAAATTTCTGCGTGCCGATCGATGCAACTCATTAACAACATGTAATTTCACATTACTAGCCATCGTATCTTTACTTATTTTGAAATTTATCTGCAGCTATTATTGACATCCAAAAGTATTATGCATGTGTGCTCCATGTGTGTGTGCTTCTACATTAGTGTGGCTCACTTTGCTAATGTTGTGACATTTAAAGCATTATAATTATGATTTAGCCGTAGTTAATAAACATTTTTCATTAACATAATCTTTCAGCTCAGTAAGGGATTGTCTAATATTTTTTATAGCCTTACTAAGTTTAACCAACTCATTCGTTTTCTCAAAAATAACTCCATTAACACCATCATTATATTTTTTTATATAATCATAGAGGAAATCACGAGTTATAGCATCTGCACCACCCGCGGGTTCTGCAATATTCTTTAAATGCTTATTCTGAATATCGATATCACCACCCTTAGTACGTTTGAAGCCTAGAGATGAGAGTTTTTTATCGACATATTGTCTCAATTTGATAATTTCACTATTATTTTGTTTTATGGCAGCACTATGTGTTTCTATCTCACTCGTCTTCTCGTTCAAAACTTTGTTAGCTTCATCACTATATTTCTTTATATAATTATATAAAAAATTGCATGATACGGCATCCCCATCATCAATGGCATTTGCAACATTCGTTAAACGTCTATTCTGAATATCGAAATGCCCTGCGCTGGTGAGCTGAAAGCCAACACCCGGCGGTCCGCGTAGAATAATGGACTTGTTCGGACCTGTCCTTCTACGACCAAACTTATCAATGGTGTTCTTTACACTAGCCATTTCTGATTACATATGATTCGATTTAGGTGTGTCAAAGTATATTATAGCTATTATTGACGGCATATTATTTTCTAATACACTATTTTCTCTTCCCTCAGTTCTTGAATCAGATTTAGTATCTCATTATCAACATTGTTGTTACCAGCCATTTTTGAACTCCACAGCAGACGGAGGCGGGCTACCAATTCCTGGGGCTTGTTCCAGTAGACGTAATCCACAGGTCTGTTGTTGTATAATTTCTGGGTAGGTATATTTGACACTCCTAAACCTTTTTTGGCGGACCTCGTCAATACTGCAGTAGATACTAGCGGTTTTATAATGAGACGGAATTTTTTTCCTTTGCTATTGTTCAGACCATTATTCATATTATAATTTTTATATGGTGCCCTTGTAATTTTTAATATATTCCCATAGATTCGACCATCACTGTCTGTGGTATTAACTTCTTCATCATTATCCAGTATGGGAGGATATATCAGAAATATTCTATCGTACAACTCGGAACTACCCGGATATTCTCCAAGTTTCTTATTACCACGCCACAGGACAATATCCCCATTGGAAAAACGTATTTCGGCATTACCAATGTGTAGTTTACCTGTAGCAGCATCTACACGAACGCCATATGTTGTATCATATTTAGCACTACCAGACTTTAGATTTTCTATGTGCTTTTTAACCATATGATGTATTTCTTTCGGACTATCAATAAAAGAAGTTTCTGAACCAGGTGTGGTAAATATTGATGTTGGCGGTGTTTCCATGAAAGATGGCGGTTGCGATCTATCAGGTGTCACCTTTAAGGTGCTCGTAGTGGCATCATCACTATCCTCTGAATACACCCTTCGGCTAGGCATCTTCTTTTGCATCGGTTGGGTGTGTGATTTTACCTCTGACGCTGAGGATATTACTTTTAATGGTTTTGTTATTGGCTCATATATCTTCTCAAGCGCTAGCCGATTCTCTGCATTCATATTCTTAATGGAGTTGAATTTCTTACGTACAGCGTCTGTTGCGAGGACCAGCTGGCGTTTTAAGCTTATATCATTGTTAATTTCCGCAGTATTAACATTATTTTTCATCATTGTCGACAATATAAATTACTATATGTACACGTATATTTCTGATATAACCCCTACGATGTCTGTTGATCGATTGAGTTGTTTTTAAATATATCAGGGATATATAAAACTGTCAAAGCCTTTTCGGTATCTTCCCTCATGTACTTCCCGATCTTTATCAATCACTAAAAATCCATATTTATCTTTCCAGCACTCTGCACACATATCTTGAAATTGCTTAAATGTTATGTCGGGTGAAACATGATCAGAAAATATATGGTGTAGATTCATATCATCCTGTTTAAACAAAACAATAAAATTACTATTATCCCTAATGAGCTGCTTAGGTACGCGAGAATATGTCTGAGCGAGATAGAAACAATCCACACTACGATACCGGCCCATACTAAAATATGATCTTATAACATCCTGCTTCTCACATATTACATCATCAAATATAAAAACAGAATCCGGCTTTGCCTCGGAGGGTTCAACTATTTGTGCATTATTACTGAATGTATAAAATCCCAATCCATCAATCGGTGCTAAAACATTATATAAGTACTCATACTTTGGTTGATTTAGCGATTTTGAATAAAGGTATACATTTGCAAAACACATTCCGAGGGGGTGGGTAAGCAGAGATAGCATTACATTTGTCTTGCCACAGGTTGAAAGTCCAAGTATGATACCACGAACAGTTGATGGTAATAGTGGTCCATGTCGCTTCTTAGCCCCATTCAATCCGCACCCAACCTTTGCATCTAAATTATCTATGGGAAAACTTTGTTTCTGTTTTACTATACGCATCGTACCACAGCTGAAGACTATATAAGCTGCAATATGTTTTACAATCACTATTTAAATGTTATCCGCCGAGCGACGCACAAGTAAAAGGCGTTTAGTAAAGATAGGTGGAGGGGTAGTTAATTCCCTAATAAATAAACTTCCATTTGAATTACATCTACCATCATTTCAATATTGTGGTCCAGGCACTAAACTACATAAAAGATTAGCACGAGGTGTTCCTGGCATAAACAAATTAGATATTGCATGCAAGCATCACGATATTGCATATGATCAAAACCCGACTAATCTAGCAGCTCGGCACAAGGCAGATTATCAACTTGAACAGACTGCATGGGAGAGAGTTAGATCTAAAGACGCAAGCATTGGAGAAAAGGCGGCTGCTTGGCTA
Organism: Pogonocherus hispidulus; assembly: GCA_963924545.1. NCBI lineage: Eukaryota > Metazoa > Arthropoda > Insecta > Coleoptera > Cerambycidae > Pogonocherus > Pogonocherus hispidulus. The sequence goes on from OZ004696.1 coordinate 38,809,701, forward strand.
GTTACAACAATAATGAAGGGAAAGCAGCGTTTTGGCATGGGTTGCACATCTAAGAAATCCCATGCTCGAAAGAGAAAAACCATAAAAAAAAGAAAAATAATAAAAAGAACAATAGAAAAATAGCTTTTGGCTCCGGAATAGTTCATAAGGTGCGCAAAACGCTGCGGAAAGCGGGTGGTCGACAAATCGCCGTAAAAGACACAAAGAAAGCAGCAAAAATTGCATTGCAGGCAGCACGGCAACACTTAAAGGCAGCCGGTAGAAAACGTAATATTCGCACACCTCGCATAATACCAATACCCAAAGTTGGTGGAATTCTTCCTTTAATACCTATTTTTGCCGGATTGTCTGCGTTGGGCAGTATAGCTGGATCTGCTGCAGGCATAGCCAAAGCCGTAAATGATGCAAAGGTGGGCAGAGAGGAATTAGCAGAGGCAAATCGCCATAATAGAAAAATGGAGGGAATTGCTGTAGGAAAAACAGGCAAAGGGCTATATTTGAAATCATATCGCAAAGGATTGGGTCTTTATCTTAAACCACAGAATTCAAAAAACTATTAAACACCCTACCACGGAGAGCTCTTACGGACATCGATCTTACATATTATGCTAAGAAGATGGCAATACCTTATTTTCGGGGTGTTTTTATGCGTGATGGTCTACCTAGCTCTGGGCCACGCCGCAATGAATCCGCCATAATAAATTTGGACAGTATAGAGGGTCCTGGAACCCATTGGGTGGCATATAAAAAACGGGGTGCTTTAGTCGCATATTTTGACAGTTTTGGAGATTTGCCGCCTCCTACAGAATTGATTGGATACATGCGCAAGAGTTTAAAATCTGCTGATAAAATCTATTATAATTATAAGAGACAACAAAATTTCGATACAGTGTGGTGCGGTCACTTGTGTCTAAAGTATCTCTCCCTAAAGTGAAATAAAACTCTGTGGTGACGGATGCAATGGATCGAGACAGCATGAAACGAATGGGTCACTCGCTACTCGCATACTCTAGAGTACGTAGTTTGCTCAAGATGACCAAACAACAACTTTCAGACATGCCTAAAGAGGTAATGATCGGCTGTGCAGCACATGAAATTGCATTAGTGTGGGATAAGTTACCCAAACATCTCCAGACTGATATTGATATATTAAAATATCAATACTGCCAAGAACATTACTCCACATCCGATTGTGATGATTGTGATGTCAATGATGGCCCCCCACCACGAAAAATGTTTTGTTGCATCTGTAAAGTGAGCGATATAAATGTGGTATCAAGTAATAATGAGGTCCCACCGTCGCGCAAGAGAAGATTCTCCCATATTTGCTGCACACAATAAGTTCGCGTAGCAGTCAACAAGTGTGTTAGTCATGTCTGTCACATTCACTCTATCAGGTCGCTCAAGTGTGCTTAGTACAGAGTTTTACCCACCCATCCAGCTAGATACATGTGGTCGATATGGATTAGGATTAACTGGATTCTACTCATACAATTCGATATTCAACGTCGATGAAACAAATAATTGTTTTCGATATAAAATTAACTCCACCTATGGTTTCGACACCGTTTATATACCTGTGGGTACCTACGAAATTGATGAAATCTATCTCACATTGCTAAATGTTATGGGTATAGGTGAAAAGGACTCAACAAAGGTGTTCTCCTTAAAGGCAAACAATACATTCAAATGTGAGATTTGGTCAAAGTATGAAATAGACTTTACACAGAAAAACTCAATAGGTGCCCTATTGGGGTTTGAGGCGATACATTTACAACCAAACACGGTCCACGAATCTACCCTGCCCGTTGATATTATGAAAGTAAGGATGATACGTATAGATTGCAATATTATCTATGGAGCTTATTTGAATACCGAAGAATCGCACACCATATTCGAGTTTGATATAGATGTTGAGCCGGGATATAAACTTTCCAGGGAGCCTGGTAATATAATATATTTGCCTGTTGGGCCAGAAAAACGGCAGTTTATCGATAACATCACTCTACGGATATTGGACGACAGCGGTCATTTAATTAACTTTCGTGGCGAAAAAATTATTGTGAAGCTAGAATTGAAGAAATTGGCGTAATATCAACATCAGACTAAAATGGGTTTCTGTTATAATCACACTAGACTGCCCACATTATGCATTAATCGTAATAAAAACAAGACCCGTTGCGATAATCGAGTCATTCCACGTAAGGGTGTTAAACAGTTAAGACGACATAGACTGTCAACTAAGGATCGTACATTTCTCCGATCTATTGGATTAAAGCTCCGAAATTGATAGCAATAAAATGGTGTCCACTGCAACCAGCGAGAAACTTCAACTTTTTGGCGAACCTCTTCTGGATAATTCGTTGATTAGTCTACACGAGCATACATACAAGCCATATGGTTCCCCGCAGTTTAAAAATTCAGACTAGGTCCACATCTGCATAAATTTTCAAGATTTGACTCTGGATATTGCCGACAGCTACATATTCATAGAGGGAAAATTTACACCTAGTGATGCCACTAAAAAATGTTACTTATCCAATAATGCATTGACATTTCTATTCGAAGAAATGCGTCTTGAAATGGGAGGAGAAAAGGTTGCAGAAATTCGTAAGCCAGGTGTTACTACTACAATGAAGTCCATGGTGTCATTTTCTGAATCACATCCAAAACTCTGCTAACGTCAGGCTGGGGGCTAACAGAACAAAAACAGGATATTTTAGACCATGGTAGCAACATATTCAGTGGGAGGTTATCTCTAAAATTTCTATTTGGATTTGCCGAGGATAATTTCAAAGGATTAATGAACGCTAAACAGGAGCTTATTTTAATAATAGCCCGATCATTTAAAGATTCATACATTGGTGACGTTGATGCCACACTGGAAATTAACAAAATCGAGTGGAAAATAAGGCACATCGTACCTGACGATCGACAAAAGCTAAAACTTTACGACAGGATTAGGAAAAGCCATAATACAAAAATTAAGATAGCCTACCGTATGTGGGATTTATATGAATTGCCTAGCCTACGTAATACAGCCTCTGACATATGGGCAATTAAAACAACATCCAGTATGGAGAGGCCTCGCTACATAATTATTGGCTTTCAAAATAATACACACTCAGATAATCGAACAAAAGATGCCACCAAATTTGTACATGCTGATATTAATAATATTCGACTATTTCTAAATAGTGAAGTTTATCCATACGAGCGCTGGAATTTGGATTTCGACAAGAAGCTAGATACGCCAGCATATTTTGCATATGAAAATTTTCAGCGTAGCTATTATGGTAAAGACATGGCTGAACCAATGATGGATCTTGGACAGTTTAGAAAAAACCCCCTGTTTGTTTTGGATTGCTCACGCCAACCAGAAGCCCTAAAATCTTCAACGGTTGATGTAAAGATCGAATTCGAAACTCGAAAAACAAAATTTCCCGAACAAATGAGGGTCTATGCCCTAATTATCCACGACGCAATGTTAAGTTACAACGCTCTAGGTGGTCCAGTTCAGACAGGCTTTATTAGCTCCATGTAAAACGTTTATTATATTACCATAAATGATTGAAATTAGTGTTGTATCATTTTTATAGTAATTATTATGTTTTATTTTACTTAATGAAATATTGTAGATTTATAAATGTATTTAATTAGTATTTTATAATTATTTGCTAATGTATCAGCAACTATGTAATGACTATATGATATATATTATGTATTGTAATCAAAAAAATATATAATAAAGAGATGAAACCCAAGAATTATTATATACTAGATATACCCGTCAACTTGAAACAAAATTTGCATATATTTTACTTAAAAGCATTTCTGTTCAGAATTGTGCTAATGGATATAGATACATTTGAATTTGACACAGTTAAAAACACTTCTTTTGGGGTGCTCTGATGATATAAAATTCAATATGGTAGGCAATGTTTTAAATAAAAACTTTTTTAAAGGATAAATATAATATAAAAAACACCACATTCATACACAAAAATATTACAAAATCCCATTATATTTGATTATTATCTGGAAGGTTATGCACATACTTTTAAGCAACTAACCACCAGTCTACATTCGGATAAATATACATTTGGATAAAAAATATACATTATATATTTAGAAAAAATAGTTTCATATAAAAATAAGTTTGTAATAAAGCATATACAAGTAACCATCAATCTACATTCGGATAAATATACATTTGGATAAAAAATATACAGTATATATTTAAATAAAAAATAGTTTTCATATAAAAATAAATTTGAAATAATGTACATATTATTTATGCATGTGGACACAATGCTTTTATTAAACTTCACTCTTGCATTGTGATGCTTGCATCTCCTATAAAATTGATGCTGATACTATCGATGTTGGTACCTTGTTTTTATTAAATACCATTCTCCATTTTTGTACCTCGACGTTCACACACCAGCATCTCCTGTCATGTTGCAGTCTGTTGATAAAGAAATAGCCCACGTTTTCACACAACTCCCAACCGGATCTGCACCCTGGACATAAGTTATTCCAGGAATTTGAAAAGAATAAATTACATTTTAAACATCTCTGTCTTAATCGGGTATCCACCTTGCATGAACGGCACACAGATCGAGAAATCCCAAAATTGTTATGATTTTCCATAGGTTTGCGACACTTTTGGCATTTCAACACCCCATCACTGGTTTCATGGCCAGCCTCCGGAATTTCCCTAGCTGCGATTGGTACCGGATTCTCCAGCTGACACCGTCGACATAACCCTGTACAGGGATTGAAATATTCTCTAGGCCACGAGGCGTAACAATTATGACATACTACGGTTGTCCCGAAATGAAATGGATATGTGCTGATTTTTGGCTTGTTGTCCCATTCTTTTGGAAAAGGCATGTCTTAATACAATAAATGCAGGATGACAACTGAAGCCCCTCTTTTACTCCTATAATTTAAAGACATATTTGCCTGACCTAGACCTTGGCAATGAGAACCTTGACCTTGTCTTTTTTGGCTATGGTACAATGCCCCACCATTCGTGGCACCCTTGAGAACAAATCTGACCTTGACTGTGAGAACATAAGTTTTTTGGTTATAGTGCAATGCCTGACCTGGACCACTGATGTCCTTGACAACAAATAATACAGCTTTGCAGTTTAAGCTCTGCTATTGACCCTGACTAGTACAATACCTAACCTTGTCAGATCTGGCCATGACTGTGTACAATGTTTGGCCTTGTCTCCACTAGAGCTTTGCTCTACTAGTACAGACAGTCTCGATAAAAGAGGAGGCCGCATAGAATAGTTAGTTTACTTCCCTCCATATAAAGTGTAACAATGGCAGGTCAACGTGGTGCTGGTCACATGGTAGAGGTATTATATAATGGGGTTGGTCCTGCAGATCGAAGCGAGTGGCGAATGCTTTACTGGGACAGTGAAAGCTCCTCGAACGAAGAAGATCACCCAGACCAGAGCGATCGATGGCAGCATTCACACATGTTTATGTCCGATGATGATTTGAGTGCAACCTGGAGGACTCCATCACCACATGACATGGGGAGGTCAGGATCTAATTCACCATCTGGTTGGTCGATTGAGACTGTGCCAAACGAAGAGCCAGACCAGCTTGTGGAACAAGAGGATCCAACGGCAGAGCTGGAATATGAGTGAATGTTTTTAAATGTAATTGTATATATTAATCATTATTTTTGTACACTTATTTCTGCATGTCAGTTTTTATATTATATCGTATTGAAACCATTTAAAATTATCTTTTATTTAAAACACCTCATATTGAATCTCATATTCTCAAAGCATCCAAAAAAAAAAAATAAAAAATTTTTTAACTTGACTACATTTGTGGCATAAAGCAGTACCTATTGCACCAACGGATATATCAAGTACGATTTAAAATGAATATTACATTCTATAATTTTTGGATGGCATTTTAAGCTTCAAATTATTAAAAATAACCTACCTTGTACAACTAAAAATTAAAGTGGGTGCAATTTAAATCCAGCCAGTTTCCTACAGCAGGTTTCCAGCGAGCCTGGGGGTGAATTTGATAGGACGAAAGTCCAAATAATTTGTCCTAATCATAAAAAATCTCAATCAAAAAAAGGTATGATGCAAATTGAATAATGAATTGCAAAACAACGAGGCCATATTGTAATTTAAAAGATTCGTCTATGAAACTACAAGATATACAGGGTGTCCACCTAGTGCGCGTAAGTCCAATATCTGGGTTAATAAAAGAGATAACTTAATTTTTTTTTCTACAGGGTTGTCTAATATCCCGAGCTGCACAAAATGAAAATATATTTACATATTCAGGGTGTTCAGTTTTTCCTGGAACAGGTACCAACTTCGTTTTTCTAAATGGAAATATATATTTTTTATTGCTTTTTCGAACTAAACCCTTGATTTTAGTAGGACTTTCATCAGCCTTCCCTATACCTAACTTAAACTGTTTTTGAAATATTGACGGGTGAATATTGACATTTTTGCAACTTTGACACCCTGTAAAATCTAAACGGTTTGAGATCAAGCAAAACGGTTTGCACATTCCTATCTTAACTTTTCATAAGCTATCGTTTGATACTAATTTCAAATTTATACAGGAATAAAAAATTTTCAAAATTTTCAGAAAATTTTACATTTTTGGATAATTCTGAAATTAGTACCAAACGATAGCTTATGAAAAGTTAAGCAAACTTATGCAAACCGTTTTGCTTGATCTCAAACCGTTTATATTTTACAGGGTGTCAAAGTTGCAAAAATGTCAATATTCACCCGTCAATATTTCAAAAACAGTTTAAGTTAGGTATAGGGAAGGCTGATGAAAGTCCTACTAAAATCAAGGGTTTAGTTCGAAAAAGCAATAAAAAATATATATTTCCATTTAGAAAAACGAAGTTGGTACCTGTCCAGGGAAAACTGAACACCCTGAATATGTAAATATATTTTCATTTTGTGCAGCTCGGGATATTAGACAACCCTGTAGAAAAAAAAATTAAGTTATCTCTTTTATTAACCCAGATATTGGACTTACGCGCACTAGGTGGACACCCTGTATGTACTTACTTGGCCATGTAATAGGTAATTAATCCTGTTTAATAACAAAAATTATCACTTATAATATCCCTAGTGCTTAAATTATTTCCGGAAATTTTTTCGAGGGCATGAATATTGTGAAAATTATCCCTCGCCTGCGGCTCGGGATAATTTTCTTAAAATATTCATGAACGAGGAAAAATTTCCGGTTTTTAATTTAAGCACGTGGGATATTCGGTAAGAAAATTTCACACCATTACTTTATAATATATTATGCCAAAATTGAACATTTTAATTGCGAATGACCAACATTAATTCCTCATAGTGAGCCATGAGCAATAACAAACATTTTTTACGACTGTCAAGTATGGTCAAGTTCCACCAGTTGTCATCGTGTCATTGTGTTTGTGCAATTTGCTGATTTAGATTGTATTTTTGAAAATGTTCCGCTTTGGAAAGGAAACATTTATTTTTGATAATTATTCTGAAGTGCTTCGAGCATTGCAAATATTATGCTTAATAAAATGTGAGTTTTCGTAGTGAAATAAAATGTAATTTTCTAACATTGGTTACATACATATTTTACAAATAACTTAAAAACATAATATATTTTTGTTTCTTATTAACTTTGATCTACTAATATTGGTAGAACATCATTTACTTTTGATAATTATTCTGAAGTATCTACTTCAAAATTTATATGTTTAATAAAATGCGAAATCTCTTAGTGAAATAACATACCATTTTCCAAATAATTTACGACGATTTAACAAACGATTTAGTTACATGAACTAAATACTTAACTTAAAAACATATTATATTTTTCTTTGATCTACTAATATTGTTGGAACATAATTTAATTTTGAAAATATTACTTAAATTCGATCATAGGAAATGTATTGATTCAACTCCCGCGCCTTTATTTTGACATTTTAAATGACAGAAAAATTTCCACTTATTAATTTGACACAACGTTAAAAATTTCCGGAAATTTTTTGGGTTGGCATGGTAACTGAACAAAAAACAAGCCTTCGATTGGTTAAAATATGGCGGTGTGAAATTTTCAATTAAACTATTCGGAGAGACATATCCTTATCAATTTAAGTAGCCATTTTGGGTGGTGACACTGGTGACGTGACCATGATCTATTAGATTATTATTAGATATGTATTCAATTGCATGATACCATAGATACATAGTGCAATATACTTACATATTGCAATAGATCCAAGTGTTTTAATTGTAAATATTATGTGTAATGTAACAACAGCGGTATGTGCCTGACTTGACTTGATTTGACTTGACCTTGGGAAACAGGTATGGTGGAACGGGTATTTGGAGCTGGTATGCAATTGGAACAATTGCAATAGATTAATGTAATAAGAATTACATTAGATTAGTTGTAAACATGCGTAATTTTTATTGCTACAACATAACAAATTTAGTTTTTACATATATTTTCATATTTTATTGTAAAGAAACACCTTTTGTGTTTTGTATATATTGCCATATTTAGCCTGTAACACTTGACTGTTATGTTTTAGGTATATATCTTTTTATGCCATAAAACAGAGATAGAGATATATCTATAGAAATTTATATCAGAATACTCACCTCACAACAAAACTTATACCTGTACAAAATAGCTGGTCCAATAAATCACGCTCATTATTAACTTATACCTGTACAAAATAGCTGGTCCAATAAATCACACTCATTATTTTATGTTTTAAGATATATCTTTTTTATTGCTATATTAGCCAGCTGACAACTGAAACAGAAGATAAATAAAAGACATATTGGTAGGATTACATGTGTTTTATTAATGATGTGTTTTATTAATGATGTGCAATAGGTATATCTAAAATAAAGTGTATATTTTTTACAAGCTTAATTAAACAAACTGGTATTTGGTATTTACCATTTACAAAATGTCATTATGAAAAATTTGCAATCTCTAAACCTACAGCATATTAAACCACCAGCTTTAAGTAAATTAATACATAGCCTAAGTAAATGTAAATACAACTAAATGTTACAACTAATAACTTTTTGGATTTGTTCCCTTATTTCTAAAATTAAACTTAACTAATGCATGTAAATAAATCTTGAAGCTACAAATTACAATTGAAAAATTACTAAATCTACGATAAATTAAAATATATATACCTATATACAAATTAAGAAATATCTATATACCTATAAAAATAAAAGTAGCAAAAAAATCAAATTAAAAAATATCAGGATACATATATATAAAAATAAAATAGCAAAAAAATCTTTCCACCCCCACAAGTGCTCTCATACTTGTTTGAGTTGTTTCTCTATTTGTTGAACTATTTTCCGCGACTTGTCAAGAGCGATGCCGCGTAATTCAATTTCGGCCAATACCGCACGCTGTTCGGCGATCGTCAATCGCGCATTAGCTATCGCCGCGTCGGCTCCCCGAATTACCTCCTCCGCGCAGCGTATGCTAGTATTGGCTTGGTCACGTAAAGCGGCATCGTTTTTACAAGCCGCGGAATTTTCAGCATGTTCGCTCTTATAGAATCCATACACGTTAATAAAATTTTTAGTTAAATGCGCATGGTCCTTATAAGCGTAAATCTCCGATTCTGAATCAGAATCCACTGTCACGATAGCGGATTCTTGATTCAGAATCGGACTACTCCGGTCTATTGGCGATGTTGTATTTGCCGAAGTTACGATTGATGACACCGCCGCCTTTGAAGCCGGCCATTTTGCACACCCGCCATCTATTCTTGGGGTTGCAAGATTTTGCACTTCAAGACAGGTGGGAGTGGGCAAAACAGTTGGCTTCGTTAGCAGCCCCCTTAAAATGCCCCCATCGCCCATAATTTGCACTTTTGCAGACGCACCTTTCGATGTTTTTATGGGACGACGGGCCCTATTTTTAAATTTCCCCGATTTTATAACACGACGTTTTATGGGGCGGCGTGCCTTATATTTTGGCCTCACTGATCGCGATTTCACATTGAGTACCGGAGTAGAAATCACTTGCTGTTGGTTTGTAATGTCGGTGAGACACTGCGGTTGACACTCTATTTTATTAGATATATCGACGTCGAGAACTTTATCGAAGTCCTGACTCATCACATGTAACACAGGGATGTCCTCTGTAGCAGCTGCAGTTGTACATGGAGAATTGCCATATCCATGGTATGCGAGCTGTATGCCCATTATGTCGTCGATATCGGCAAGTGTGGCCCCATCTGCATCGGTCACACATGCACTCGGAACACCATAATCCATATTCCGAGGTGGTGAGACGTTTTCATAATACCCAACAAATTGCGGCACCTCGGGGAGCTGTTTGTCGGTGATATCAATGGAGTCTTCAGACATGTCCGACGACGCCTTATAATTGGTAAGAAAATCAATTAAAGCTTGCCTACCATGGTTATGACAATCGTCGTTGTTCTCATCGTCTCTTACCATCTTTACGCTGTATAAACAATATCCGAGAAACAACACAAAACTGAAAAATGCCACACAAAAAAAACGGCGGAGCACGAGAGCACTTTAAACTACCCCCGGAGGTTGTGGAGACGAACAGAATTGGCGTCGCTTGGCTTGAGCTAACTTAGCTACTCTGTTTTTTCACCCTCTGCTCTTATTGGTCGTAACTTGGCGTTGGTACCCCTTTCATCCCCTTAACAGCAGCCCTATATCATTCTGACCTCGTCTCACATGTTGAAGGTCGCTAGCGTACCTAACTTATTGCTGATCTTGAAGTGAAGGTCGCTGAATTGTTATAGAAATACAATTGCATGGGTAATATATGAAATGATGACATATTTGACTTTGTCCTTGCATCCTATAACCTGCCGGCCTCGTTTCACATGTTGAAGGTCGCTGGCTTGTTGATCTTGAATTGAAGGCTGATTATAGAAGTACGATTATATGGGGAATGTTGAGATGATAACATATTAAATCATGTTATATTTATTTGAATCCATCATTTACAAAATTAATATATTAGTGTATGCAGATAAGTACTATACTCTAGTTGGTACTTTATATTACAATCATACAATGTCTGGGCCACCTTAAACTTCAACTAATATATATGGTTTTAGAGCATCGTCTTATAAAAATTATTACATTAGTATGGGACCTATATCTGTACTCTCTAGTACTTTAGATTACAATCATACAATGTGTGTGATCAATCCTAAACTTCAACTAATATATATGATTTTAGAGCGTCGTCTTATATAAAATAAAATCTTTTCAGTTATTAGTAATAAGTACACAATTTATTTCATTGCATAATTTACATCGAATTTCCCCAAAATGATGAGATTTGCTAATTAAAAGTTTACTACCTTTGCGCTATAAAACGCTATGGTTTTAGTTTATATTTTATTGTATTATAGTGGGGTAGTATGGCAGTGGATATTATGTTTTAAAAAATTAACAATATTATGTAATTGAAGACATGGGAGTTGCGTCATCTTCCACTGAAACGGCTAGCTGTCGCCCTCTCTCTGTCTCTCTGCATCTATGCACGGGATACGAACAAAACAGATTGGCAACTTGATGTTCAGAGATTCAACCTAGGGGGCGCCTTAATAATTCTCATTACAGCGCTATATTTCATAGAATATTTTACACATATAATTTTAAACATATTATTTATTTGAATCCATGATTTACAACATTATTACATACAATATGTAGGTGACGACGTGGGAGTTGTGTCATCTTCCACTGGAACGGCTAGCTGTCGCCCTCTCTCTGTCTCTCAGCATCTGTGCACGGGATACCAGCCAAACAGATTGGCAACTTGATGTTAAGAGATTCAACCTAGATGGCGCCTTAATGATTCTCATTACAGCGCTATATTTCATAGAAGATTTTACACATATGATTTATTTGAATCCATCATTTACAACATTATTACATTAGTATGGGATACAGTATATATACAGATACAGTACTTTACTCTAGCGAATTACATTACAAGTTCTTACATAAAATAAAATATTTTCAATTATTACTATGTACAAAAATGAATTTCCCAGAACTACGAGATTTGCTAATTAAAAGTTTACAGCCTTTGCGTTACATTTCATAGAAGATTTTGTGACTCAAGTTCGGCTATTGCTAAAATTAATGCCTCCAAATTTTCATTTCGCTTATGTCGCTCAGTCACAACATCACCCGCCGCCTGTACGCTATCTAGCGCCGACATAAGCCATTCCACATTTTGCTCAGGTTCGGTTTGAAAAAATACAATATCAGAGTGTCCCCAAGGTAGAGTCTTTGTTGTATTGGGGATGACAAAACGTTTATCGACGTAGCATGACAATGCAACCTTATTTTTCATCTCCGTATACATAGTATGTAGGTAACTTCGAAAAGTATTCATTTTTCGAACTATTGAACCCCCCTGTTCTACGATCTGCACGATCGTCCTTGCCTACTATGACCACAGGTGCAGCCAGCTATGACAACATCTCAATGCAATACACTGTTAACTCATGGCCAAGGGTGCAGCGGAGGCATGTGACGTCATCCAATTAATTCTCAACCCGACGCCCTCAACATATACGATAATCTTGTGTGGCAAAACTTAGATTTGACAATTGTCACCTCCTAGAGTATACTTATCTACCTAGATGGTACTTTTGTTTCATAAATACTTATTTAGCCCTTTCAATCGATACATATATAGGTAGGTATTCAAACGAAAACAATAAATTTATTCCATAAGGAATTTTATATTGAACACACACCTTTCTACCTATAGTAGGGTAAAAATAAGTTGTGATATACAGAGTGTATTAATTTTACCCAGGCGGTTTTATATAAAATTCATATTATTACATATTATGTGGGTAACAAACTTGAGAAAAGACACTTCGTTCTTAAAATCCTAGAGTATACCTATCTACCTAGATGGTACTTTTGTTTCATAAATACTTATTTAGCCCTTTCAATCGATACATATATACTTAGGTAGGTATTCAAACGAAAACAATACATTTATTCCATAAGGAATTTTATATTGAACACACAGCTTTCTACCTATAGTAGGGTAAAAATAAGTTGTGATATACAGAGTGTAGTAATTTTACCCAGGCGATTTTATATAAAATTCATATTATTACATATTATGTGGGTAACAAACTTGAGAAAAGACACTTCGTTCTTAAAAAACGGGCGCCTCTACAATTTATCCTGTCAGTATCCCTGAGGATGCCTGCCTGGGTAGGACATTATGAATAAGTAGGTCTCTGTTGCTCCTTTTTCTTTAGGATCTTCTCCACAAGATATACGTCGGAGTATTTAGTTTTTTGTAATTCCAGCTCAAAATTTCCTTCCATTGCATTAGATTGATTTTGAAACCATTGGCAGAAGTTTAATCTTTTTCTTATAATATGTTTCTTGTAAATGTTGAACTGTATGAAACTCGTAGGAGTGATATTTCTGTTTACAACAAAATTTTGGATCGGTAACCATTCCAAGGAACAGTCAGATCATACCTGTTACAAAAATAGCTGCCCCAATAAATTACACTCATTATTTTATGTTTTAAGAAATATCTTTTTTATTGCTATATTAACCAGTCGACCACTGAAACAAAAGATAAATAAAAGACATATTGGTGGGATTACATGTGTTTTATTAATGATCTGGAATAGGTGTATCTAAAACAAAGTGTATATTTTTACAAGCTTAATTAAACAAATTGGTATTATACAAACTGGTATTATTTACCATTTACAAAATGTCATTATGAAAAATGTGCAATCTCTAAACCTACAACATATTAAACCACAAGCTTTAAGTAAATTAATACATAAAATCTACGTTGGTTGGATATACCCCAAAAATTTTGGGGTGCTCCGAGAACGAAGTGTCTTTTCTCAAGTTTGCTACTCCAATAATATGTAATAATATGCACTTTATTTAAAAATGCCAGGGTAAATTAGTGCATTGTTATTTTTTAGGAGGGTAGTATTTTTGTTAATAAAAAATATGATCAATAAAAGAATTTTGCAATTGACCATTCCGTGTAGATAATAATTTAGGGAATAAATTCTAAGTTGGTTGAAAATACTAAAAAAAAAAAAAATTTGGGGTACTCCGAGAACGAAGTGTCTTTTCTCAAGTTTGTTACTCCACTAATATGTAATAATATATATATCATAACTTAGTTTTACTTTATCATATTTACATGTACAATATAAGATACATTATGGAATAAATTTATTTTTTTTCGTTTGAATACACATATGTGTCGATTGAATGGATTAAATAAGTATTTATGAAACAAAAATACCATCTAGATACATACTCTAGGAGATGTCTTATTTTCTTTTGAGAACGAAGTGCCTTTTCTCAAGTTTGTTAATCGCAATAATATGCAATAATGCGAATTTTATATAAAACTGCCTGGGTAAATTAGTACACTCTGTATATCACAACCTATTTTATCCTACTATAGGTACAAAGGTATGTGTTCAATATAAGATACATTATGAAATAAATGTATATTGTTTTCGTTTGAATACCTACCTATATATGTATCGATTGAAGGGATTAAATAATAAGTATTTATAAAACAAAAATAACATCTAGATAGATACTCTAGGAGGTGACAATTGTCAAATCTAAGTTTTGCCACATAAGATTATTATATATATTTTGAGAGTGTTGTCGGGCTATGAATCAATTTCATATTTGAAAACAGAAATATCACCCCTACGAGTTTCATACAGTTCAACATTTACAAGAAAAATATTATAAGAAAAAGATTAAACTTCTGCCAATGGTTTCAAAATCAGTCTAATGCAATGGAAGATTTTACGAATAACCTAGGGAATAAAATCTACGTTGGTTGGATATACCCCAAAAATTTTGGGTTGCTCCGAGAACGAAGTGTCTTTTCTCAAGTTTGCTACTCCAATAATATGTAATAATATGCACTTTATTTAAAAATGCCAGGGTAAATTAGTGCATTGTTATTTTTTAGGAGGGTAGTATTTTTGTTAATAAAAA